>CM036250.1:18835999-19435999 GCA_020698575.1 Bostrychus sinensis
GTCTTGTTGTCACCACGTGAGGCATGAACTTCAACAATCTACAAACTCCAATCTTTTGGCGTAAATTCAGCTGTCTTCTGCTGACAATATGTGAGGATCTAATGGAACCTAATGTATGTTTTATAACAAGAAGGATTACAGTACTGTGCAAAAATTAGGTCAAGTGTAAAAATGCTGTTAACTAAGAGTACTTGAATAAATACAGATTTAGATTTAGATACAGTTTTTGTTATGACAATTTCAGGTGATGTCAGTAAATTGCTACGGTAGCCAACTCTACTAGGCTTGACTGGTGAAGTTAGTGGGACTCTGTTTTGCTATCAGTATTTTGGATAGTGACCTGGAAAGACAGGAAAACCAGCTAAGTGCATTGGCAGGGAAGAATTCCTGACATGGATTTATTATTTCCTTGCAGTGTAAATGTGTTTACTCACAGTGGTGTTCTGCAGGACCCAGAGCAGAAGTTTAATGCCACCTTTGCTGCCACTCTATAGACAGAGGACAATTTTAATGCATAGTACGGTATGACTTAATATATTCTTTTTGATTTTTGAAGATATTTTTTCCAGAAACCAAACCATATATTACAATTAAGTCTGGTCTATGATCCTGGAGTATCTCAGCTCCCTCCCAAGGGGTCTCTCGAAGGAATTAAAACAGAAGCTAGTGCGGCTGCCTATAAGCTGGTCCCCTGGGGGTGTCAAGACAAGATTTCAAAGGCGCCAGCGTCAAAGCGGGGCATAAAATTCTGATTTGAGAAGAGTTATATGATCTTTGTGCATGGTATAACACAATGTAATTCAAATGTGCAAGATGCCAAGCATAAAAGACAAAGAAAGACCAATATCTGAACAAAAATACTGTATAGTCTGAAAATTAATATGCCATAGCAAAAAAGTGCGACATCAGATTTGTTTCATCATCTGTTCAATGTCTTGAGCACACATCATCATGTTAAGACATGCTACTTCCATTAGGATGTGATCGGGTTAAAGAAGTACAGAGAGAAAAGGTTCAATACAACTTTGGCTTGGAATGATCGATTGGTTCCTATAGTCGCACTTCCAATTTGAAGAAGAGAGCAGGAGCAACGTCACAAGGACTAAAACCATATACTGTTGTAAATAGGACCAGTTACAATAAACATTTAAAATGGTGAATACATTTTTTTCCCACAAGGTCACAAGACAGTGTACTCTTTGTGCCAGTCCCAAGCCTAGTTTAAGAGCTTAGGAAATGTATCTGCCATAAAATCTATGTCAAATCAATATGAAAATCACTCTGTGCTAGAAGGTGGATGATTCGCTGTTGCAACCCCTGAAGGAAAAAGCCTAAACAAGAAAGTGTGATGACAGTTCCAATTATCCCTATTTACAAAATATTGAGACAACACATTTAATGCTAACAGGACGATAAGTACAGGGCCAAATCTGCAGTAAGAGGGTATGAACCAAGCTTTGCTTTGCAGACTGTGCTCACAGCTGATGAGGTCCCACTGGGGCTGACTGAGCAGTCACTGAGGAGCACCTGCCCTGTTGTACAGAGCTCAAATATTCAAGGCCAGTCTCCTCCTAAATTCTGCCAGCTCAGGGAATGTGCAGAGTGAGGTGGGCCTGGCATGTGGTTGAAGACCAAGTGTGTGAGCGGTAAGGAATATTGAGAGCACTTTGCCTGCGGCCAAGCCCTGACACTCACTGGCTGTGGCTGCCATCAATGCCCCACTGAGGCAGGGTGCCAGCGTCACCACTTCACCGCTTACTGCTGTCAGCATCTGACAGTGAAGCAAAGAAGCACAATGTAACCAGCAAGAGCCAAAGATAGAAACTGTTCAATGAGTGTGAATGTGTGTCCAAGCACTTCTGATTAAACCATGGAGGAAGGAACCACATTCACTAAGGTTTATACACTTTAACATTTACTGTTGCTGATCTGGGCAAGTCTACTCAGGCTTATCATGTGTGGCTTTACAGTTCAGCTGTAACACCTGGTTGGTTGTTTTACGTGTGGTGGTAAGGTTTGGGCACATGAATATTAGGGGGGTTGGCTGTTCCTTTCAGTAAGTTACTGTGGTTGTTTTTTACCTCTTCGAAGCGCAACAACTCTTCAACAATCAGTGAAAACATTTCCAACAGAGACAGTAAACTAATGTGTTGTAGCACATGAGGGAAAAGTGTCTCATTTGTGGGAGGCAGTTCAAACTGCAGCAGGCTGCTGCTAGCTTCAGCCGTGACTCGGAAACACGATTAGAAACAAACCAGCCGTGGAAAATGTAAGTACAGACTGTTTACACCATGAACTACAACCCGCATTAATTTTCACAAACGTACTCATTTCATTTTGGTTGTAAAAGCCGTGTTTACACCGGTAAAGCTGCTGCTGCTGCTAACCAGTCAAGCTAGCTGCTAGCTGCCGAGACAAAGCCTGAATGAAGTTGCTCAGTGAGAGGCGTCCAGGTGCCGCTGCGCTGCCAGAAGTGCAAACGCCAGGATTAAACACTTACACCAATCTAAAATATATGACAAAGTACACTTCGATTAGAAATCCAAACACACGGACTTACCCCTCCTGGTCCAGCTTTTCTTTCTTCTGTGCGTGTTTGAATGGTGTGTGTTGTTATAGGAGGGCGTCCTGTTCCGGGGTCACATCCCTCCAGCGGCAGCGCTACAGCGGACTGAGAGAGGGAGCTGCCTCTGTGTGCGCCGCGGCGGAGCGGCCGCTGGGGGCGCCACACACTGCACAAGATCTGCATGAGACCTGCGCAGAGCCACACAGACTCTGAACACTTCATACAGGCCAAAGGCACTGGAGCAGCTCACAAGTGTATTTAAATTGTATTGTATTGTATTGTAAGTGTATTTAAATTGAAAAGGCAATAAAATAATTTAATGGGGCCTAAATTATTTAGACTAACAACTTATACAACATATTACATCTAGATTAACTACATGAGGACAATTACTAATTATGGCTTCATTATTTAAACAATTAATACAACGTTTTTTATGGGACCTTCTTGGAGTTATAAGACTATATGTCAAAAAAAAAAAAAAAACATCTGACAAAATCAGTGAGTTTATTTGTTTTAGTGGCACAAGTTTAGGCAACCTCTTGACATTAAATATTTTGTACCATTTGATATAATTCTTGAATTACAGTCCATTAAATGGCAACACGGATGGATGTAGAAATTTTGATCTCTGCTTTTCAAACTGCTTTTCATGATTTTTGTACCCAAGGACATTGAGTATGCATACATTTCAGTTTTCAACAGCGACACTTGCTCTTCTTTTACAGGCAGACAAAGTTATGCAAATTGTTTTAAAAAAAGCTACCAAAAACATGTTCTGCTTCAGTTCATTCAAGTTGTCCTTGCAGGACTACCAGGATACCTCTAACGTAATGACTGCAATATATTAACACATTATTGGCTTTTTTAAACAAAAACACTTAAGTAGGTTGAGTATTTTAAAGTTAAAATCTCTGTCATGGCACTGCACATCATAGGCTTAAGTACAATGAAATCACAGTGTTTAGCATAATCTGAAAACAGCATATTGCAATCTGCACTACATTAAGTGGTACACTTAGATTTTAATTATAAAGGGCTGAATGTACAATCCTTATTGTTGAGGCACAATCATAAGTCGAGGGTTTAGACAAGTCTTAGATTGTCTCAAAGGTTTTACAGCTGCAGTAGCATCACACTGTCTTTCTCCTGAGACATTTCCATTAAGTGTGTCGGTGTTGTCAAGGTCTATTTCACAGTTCAGTAGCTATTTCAAATGTTTACAGGTCCTTTTGATTGGCACAGCTATGGCAACTTCCTCAAGGCAATATTTTAAATTAACACAGTCGGTGTACAAAACAGTTACAATATTAAATAAAATACAATAAAAATACACAACACCAAGGAGACTGGTCAGACGAGGGACATAAGAACCATCAACACAGTTGTAAACCCATTAAACGGTCTTGAAGTAAATCACTTCATAATTATAAATGCATGCGTATCTCAGCCATGTCCACTTCATGTTGTGTTCATTGTTTACTAAATAATGCAGCCAGAGAGACAACCTTGGTAAAACTGTGGCAGGAGCATGTTGTATTCAAGCATCTACATCAGCAAACCCAAATGATGGACTGTCCTCAGATAGCTCCATAAAGATGAAGAGTACTTGATAACTGGCCAATCAGATGTAAACAAGAGTTTCCAGGAATGTCCTCAGTCAAGTACAGTTTTCTCCTCTTTAAACTCGATGAGTTAAAATACTTTGTTTGGTAGTTCCTGTTTGCTCAAGGTCTATTATCTTTGGCCAAGGAATGCATCATCCAGTTCACCTTGGTCTTCCAACTTTCTCTTAACGCTTCATTGAACTTTACTTTAAAATTCTTCAAAGCTTCTTCCTCTGATTTGCCCAAAGCCAAAGAGTCCTTTTGAAATTAGAAACAAAGCAAATCCATAAATATATTTCTGAAACTATATCTGAATCTTTATAAATGCATTAGGCTGCCTACCTTTAGATACTGGATGTCTTTGAATGAAGTGAGCTCAGGCAGTCCCGCTGCCTTCATCATGGCAAAGAGGTTCACAAACAATGTCCCATTACGGCACAGGATCTTATAGGCATGCTCGCAGTACTCCCTGAACCTGAAAACATTGGTAAAATTAATAATTGTTTAACAGCAATAAAAGCTGTGTGTGTGTGTATGCAAAAAATAAACAGAATAATCAAATACCTCTCAAACTTCTCACTGTTGTTGGTCCTTCCTTGTTGAATCACATGGACAAAGTCATATGTCAAAATAAAAGGCACACGCTCTCTGTTGATGCCCAATTTTCGTTTGAAGTTGCCCAAGAAGTGTCCAAAGTCAATGTGAAACAGCTGAAGAACAAGAAAATAAAGTGACTTTATGTTATATTAATTTCAATCTAGAATCAATTAAAACTCATTTTGTCAATTTGTCAATTTTGCCAATACGAATGAAGAAACTAAACAATTTTAGAGTACTTGGTTCATAAAACATTAATATTGTATTTCCCTAACTACATCAATTATCATTCCTTGGTAGTTAGTATTTTCTTTTTTTTTTCCTACATGAAGTATTCTTTCCTTTGGCTTTTGCCTTCCAGGATCGCCACAGCAAATGCACTGATATGCATATTCATTTGGCAAAGTTTTTAAGCCGACTGACCCTTAGCTTGGGTACTGACTCAAAAAGTACACTGGCTTGTGATTTTTGTGACTGGATTATGTAACTCATAAATTAATTGTCACATTATGCACAGTAATTTTTTGGTTTAGTTATTTCACAAATTATCTTGAGCTAACATATACTGTCAGCTTGTGGTAAAATATCACCACTTCCTCAAAATATAGCCTAAATTGTGGTATATTTAATTCCAGAAAAGATTTTATTGATTTTAAAATTTTATATCCTACCTGTCCAGTTTCCCTGATCATGATGTTGTCATTGTGACGATCTCCAATCCCCAGGACATAAGTAGCTACACAGTAGCCAGCACATGACAGAGTGAACTCCTCTATTGCTAGTTCTAGTTTGTCCCTAGAAACAAAAAGGCAAGATAAGTAAGACAGCAAACCTAACATATATGGTACAGTGGTTTACTTATGAAGTCAGTCATAAAGGGGCATCTCAAAAAAAACAACAAAAAAAAAAAAAAACATTTTTAGTAGTTAAGTAGTTCAAAAATGTAAACAGAGACACTGTACATAGATTCAGAGCACAGAGCACACAGTGTAGTATTTTTAGCATATATTTATTTTATTAAAGTGGTTGTAATATTATGAACATTTTATGAGATGCTGAGTGTGTTTTTTATTAACTGTAAGCCTTAATCATCAAAATTTAAATAAATAAATGTTTGAAATATTTTACTCTATGTGTACTGAATCTATAAATGTGTTTTATTTGAATTGGATGACTGAAAGAAATGCTCTTCATGATATTTTCAAATTTTGGGAGATGCACCTGTATACAACAACTGAATTTCAAAATCCTTCAGAGGATAATAGTTTATAATATAATATGGTATATATTCAGTAGCGTGTCGGTGGGATTGAGGAGATCCTCAAAGTATTCCTTCCACCGCCCGACAACATCCCCAGTCGAGGTCAACAGCTCCCCACCTCCACTGTAAACAGTGTTGGTGAAGCACTGCTTCCCCGTCCTGAGGCGGCGGACGGTTTGCCAGAATTTCTTTGAGGCCAACCGATAGTCCTCCTCCATGGCCTCCCCGAACTTGAGGAAGCAGAGGCTGGGGACTCAGAGGTGGACTCATCCATCACTCAAGCTGAAGTCACTGAGGTGGTTGGAAAGCTCCTCAGTGGCAAGGCACCGGGGGTGGATGAGATCCGCCCTGAGTACCTCAAGTCCCTGGATGTTGTGGGGCTGTCGTGGCTGACACGTCTCTGCAACATCGCGTGGCGGTTGGGGACAGTGCCTCTGGACTGGCAGACCGGGGTGGTGGTCCCTCTTTTTAAGAAGGGGGACCGGAGGGTGTGTTCCAACTACAGGGGGATCACACTTCTCAGCCTCCCCGGGAAAGTCTATTCCAGGGTACTGGAGAGGAGAATTCGGCCGATAGTCGAACCTCGGATTCAGGAGGAACAATGCGGTTTTCGTCCTGGCCGTGGAACAGTGGACCAGCTCTACACCCTCTATCGAGTGCTCGAGGGTTCGTGGGAGTTCGCCCAACCAGTCCACATGTGTTTTGTGGATTTGGAGAAGGCGTTCGACCGTGTCCCTCGTAGCGTCCTGTGGGGGGTGCTCTGGGAGTATGGGGTCCGGGGCCCTTTGCTAAGGGCTGTCCGGTCCCTGTATGACCGGAGCAGGAGCTTGGTCCGCATTGCCGGTTGTAAGTCGGACCTGTTCCCAGTGCATGTTGGACTCCGGCAGGGCTGCCCTTTGTCACCGGTTCTGTTCATAATTTTTATGGACAGAATTTCTAGGCGCAGCCAGGGGCCGGAGGGTGTCAGGTTTGGGAACCACAGGATTTCATCTCTGCTTTTTGCGGATGATGTTGTCCTGTTGGCTTCCTCAAACCAGGACCTTCAGTGTGCACTGGGGCGGTTTGCAGCCGAGTGTGAAGCGGCTGGGATGAGAATCAGCACCTCCAAGTCCGAGGCCATGGTTCTCGACCGGAAAAGGGTCGTTTGCCCTCTCCAGGTTGGGGGGGAGTTTCTGCCTCAAGTGGAGGAGTTCAAGTATCTTGGGGTCTTGTTCACGAGTGAGGGAAGGATGGAGCGTGAGATCGACAGGCGGATCGGTGCAGCGTCTGCAGTAATGCGGTCGTTGTATCGGTCTGTTGTGGTGAAGAAGGAGCTGAGCCGAAAGGCGAAGCTCTCGATTTACAAGTCGAGAGGAGTCAGTTGAGGTGGCTCGGGCATCATGCCTCCTGGACGCCTCCCTGGGGAGGTGTTTCGGGCATGTCCCACCGGGAGGAGGCCCCGGGGAAGACCTAGGACACGCTGGAGGGACTATGTCTCTCGGCTGGCCTGGGAACGCCTTGGGGTCCCCCCGGTAGAGCTGGAGGAAGTGTCTGTGGAGAGGGAAGTCTAGGCATCTTTGCTTAGACTGCTGCCTCCGCGACCCGGTCCCGGATAAGCGGAAGAAGATGGATGGATGGATGGATGGATGGATATTCAGTAGCTTAATGATGATATTTTGTTATATCACTACTTGTACTTCCATTTACAAGTACATACACAACTTGTGGGCAAGGTTTACTGTGTATTTTGAGTAGCTGAACAATGATGAACCGTCTTGTCCTTTCATGGTTTTTTTGACGTGCGTGGGGTTCAACTATTTTTGGCTTTGACAAAATCTCTCTGCTTCATTTTGTGCGCTTCAGCATTTCAAGCTAATTACTTTCCTGTTCTGTTGTACAGTCAGCTGGCTCTCTCCTGCCAGTGTGACGTACAAAGGCTTATTCATTACATTCAATGGTTTACTCTCCTCAAGGAGCTTTGTGAATGGATAAGACCTTCAGACTGTCTGGCACCAAATACAAATTTACTCTCTTTTAATGTTGATGGATTGGGGTTGTCTTTGGACTTAAAAATATACAATGCTCAACAAAATTTACTACATACTGACACCTAGACAGTTCCTAGCATTAGAAATCACCCGTTTGTTAAAGGTGCATGACACAGTTTGAAACACAAGTTCTGAGTTTAGCATTAGACCATGCCATCCTGCACTGCTTAAATGCTTTGTCAATATTTATCCACGTTCCTCCTTTTCCCATTTTTGTTTTTCTTTCTTGGATAGTTGTCTTTGTGTAAGCAGACATAGCCAGCTCTGAATAAGCCATTTTCCATGTTATCAATGCTATTAATTCAGTTTTACCAACCAACAGGAGCTCGATAATAAAGTCTAGATGACGGGTTCATGTTTTTTTTTTTTTCAATTACAATATACTATAGTAGGTGATAAAACAGTTTTCCACATGCACTATTTGTATAATGAATCCCCACTTTAAATATTTGATTAAACTCACCCAGGATTTTTGGACTTGAGCCAGTTGAGCAAGGCATCCTTGTTGAAGGCAGCAGTGGCTGCACTGTTGCTGCTATTACGCTGAATATTGGCAATGGTGTCTGAGTTCTTCACAACTTCAATGAGCCCCATTTTGTTTCCAGTTGACAGGCAACCATATGGAATCATCCTAAGAGGCAAGGAGAAAATATTTGGTGAAATTTTTTATATCTTAATCTGAATACAAGTAAAATCATGCTTCATTCAGTAGCTGTTACCTGAGATCCAAACCCTCTTTCTTCCAAAGGTTCTCCATCAGGTGGATCATCTGAAGGGTTAACATGTCTTGTCGAAGATCTGAAGAGAAAAAAAAATTTTTATATGACGCTAGACTGTTAATGTCTTCTTTAGATAGATAATTTTAATACAACAGACTCGAACAAAGGTGCAAAAAACACTGATTTACTAGGTGACCACTGGCTTTCAAAAACACATTATGAATAACAGCAACAGTAAGTATGCAGTTTAGTAATTTAAGCAGCTAATTCATTTTCCACTGTATCCTTGTGGTGGATTTGATTCTATTCTAGCTACATTGGGCCGAGACGAGAAGGATCCTGGACAAGTAACAACTCAAATGACGGATAACAGGGCTACTATTTGAAGACACTGAGAGACAACTATTCACTCTCACATTAATTCTTTATGTACAATTTATTCATATTAGTCATCTATTCACCAATATATGTCTGTGGACCGAGAAAGACATACAGATCTAACACAGAAATTGATCAATCTTTTACAGGCACATAAAAGTCCTGCAATGTGATCTGTGTAAACATCTGGTCACTCACCATCTCCATTCTTGAAGATGATTCCCACCATTTCTCCTTGAATGCATGGATTTCTATACATCATCCACAGAGGCTTCATCTTGGAGTCCATAAACCTGCATCTATCTGCACTGCAACAACAAAAATACAATTTATAAATACATCACCAGCAAAACAGTGTTGCAGCAGGTCAATTAATGCTACCACCATTGAATACTGTGGTTGTATCCTCGCACAACACACTTCACCCACCTTGCCTCCGGTGTCTGTGGCACTAGTGTATGAATGTGTAAGTGTGAATGTGTGTTTAGTGGTGGTTGGAGAGGCCGTATAGGCTCAGTATAGCAGCCTTGTCCCCACAGTCAGTGTGCTGAGCAACTGAACAATGGGCTAATGTCAAGCGCTCTGACTGTCTAGAAAGGCGCTATATAAATCCAATCCATTTTTAGAAGTTTTATATTTGAGCGTAATAAAATCACTATTCGGTATTATTATGTTAAAAGTAAGTGACAATGTAATTTTCCTGTTGTGTCATATACTTACCATATCTCAGCCAGAATGATGCTGGGGTTAAGTGGAGACAACAGGTCAGACAGTGCCTCCACATAAGACTCCTGTCTAATGCACAGCTTCAGGTCTTCCGCTGTCATTTTCTGTGAACCTGACTTTACAAAGTCACTGAGTGCCTTCATTTTGCTCAGAGCTTCATTCTGTGTAAGAAAAATAAAGGCAGTTTTATATCTTTTTAAATTTACAGTTTTTAAATCCACAATTAAATGTACAAAACCATGTTTCAGATTCAAATAATCCCAACATTGAACATTATTCATTCTTGCTGCAACCGTGTAAGTTGATTACCTGTTTGGTTAAAAGCTTGATGTGGTGGATGTTTCCCCTGCAGTAGGCCTCCAGAATAAGGCCAAATCTCAGGCCTACAGATAAAACATGAATCTCTGACCTGTAATTAATGAAAATGAATGTTAACTGTTAAACAATAGTTATAGTAGCTAATTTACTAAGTCTAAAAAAGGGGATATCCCTGCACAAGTTTCCGCATATGCCCGTTTCCATGGCTTATATGGACACAAACAAACAAAAATTAGTCCAGACACAAGAAAAACATATGTGCAGCTGCAGGAAGTGACCAGGAGTTGACCTGTCATCTGTCAACATTGGACTGTAGCATTAGCCAGACTTAAAAATAACTAAAAACTGATGATTTTCAAAATTGTAAAAAGATTATCCTACAATATAGCTAAAGTGTCTTATAAATCAATTGTAATTCTTGTCTTTAAAAAATAAGTTCATTAAAATAGTTTATTGCATGAGATGTCCTAAAGCAATGTTAAGCAATGTCTGCACATGATAATGTCCTTATCAGATGTGCATAAAAGAGCTGTACATAAATGTTGTTTTTCCTGGAGAAAGATGTCCGGAAAAGAAAACATTGGGGAATGCCTGAAACTTCTGCTTATCTCTGCAAACAGGATTTACAGGAAAGTTTATTGAAGGCTAGAGAATAGGAGAATACCTTCATCTAAAGCCAAATGCAAGCATTTGTTAGCCATCTTTTCAAAATAAGTGTTTTAGCATTTTACATATACATAAAATAAAATATCAATAATTCATTATAAGGGTTAGAGTGAACACTAAGCATTGCCACTATAACATTGGATGCAATAAGCAAAAACATACAAAATTTGAGTCATTAGTTACTGTTCATTAAAATAGCCTTGGCAAATGACCTGTATTAATATCATTTATGTATCAAACTGTTGACCAGAGTTTATCAGGCCACAATACATAAAAAGTAGGGCCGGGAATCGATAAAAAAAAATGAACTAATTAATCGCAAATCTGAAAAAAATGTATCGCGATTGATAACTACCAGTTATTAATCACGATTAATCGTATTATGAATTCAGGTACAAACACAAAATTGTAAATTTAGAACATTTATTTTTAATTAACCTTCACATACTTTACTGTTAACTTGTGCAATGCAAACAAAACTTGCAAAGAAAATAAATTAATAGTCTCTTTGAGACCTGTAACTCAGACAAAGTTTGCCTAAATAAGGTACAACCGACAAATACACAAAATTTACCTAAAAAAGCATGTGTAATCTCTTTTAGAACTTTAACAAAACTAAGTTTAATTCTTCAATTAATAACAATTGTTGTGGTTCACAACAGTGTAAATACTATGAACTGTATTACTCCAGTGGCAACTGAACTCATCCTTGCATAGACTGCACATAACTTTTGTTTTGTTTATATTGCAGTCTGGTGACGATTTGAAGCAGATTTGTCCATTTAGCAATGTGTCTTTTTGGTCACTCATGTTGCTTTAGCTCGTTCACTTGTTGCATTAGGCTCGTTCAAGATGAACTGCGCCTCGCCTGGATTGTGAACGAGAGTGCACGGCCGCAATGAGAGGAGGGGAAATACGCCTGTAGTGAAGTCGGACAGTTTGTGGCTCAGATCACGCCCGAAATCCACTTCCCGCGTGTGTTGGTTTATCCAGGTCAAAACTGTAACTCTAGTCTGTATTTTTTTAAAAAGAGGTGGGGGAAGAAGGAGAGGAGGGCAGTGAAGTGTCGTGCGTTACGTTTCTGATCAGCACTAAACTCAGATCCAATCACCTGTCTGTTCACCGCTGACAGGTGTGCGTTTTCCCATCATGCACTGAGCCGTGCAGCCTCCGCAGTTGCTCCTGATGAACTGCGGCGGCTCAGACGCTGGTCTCGTTTGGATCTCACGGTGACCGTCGCATTTGTGGCATCAGAGCAAGTTGGGAACAAGTCGGACACAAATCTAACCTGCATGGACTGCGCACAGACCGACACTGATCGAAACTGCGCAACTCTGGCTCATCTCGAACGCGCCTGATGGATGGAAACAGAAATGTGTCGTCTTCTACGCTCGCCTGGAAGATTCGTGGCGTGTTGCTGCCTCTGTCAGTGTCGTCGTAATATTTTTGTTTTGTTAGGATCAAATTAATCGATGCATCAATTGAAATTAACGTGATTAAATCAATAAATTAACGCACTCCGTTAACACAATAATTTTCCCAGCCCTAATAAAAAGTAAAATAATTTAAGCACATTCATTTTTAAATCTTGAGATCTGAGGACTGACTGACAATGTCTCACCTGAGATGCCAAAATAGGAAGTGTCCAATCCTCCTGTTGGACAAAGCCCGCCCCAAAAGGAAAGTAGTGAGGTCACAGTCGAGATAGGACTCATACTTTAGGACCTGGACCAACTGGATCAGGTACTGCAACAGTTCATCATCACTGTGGACACATGAAACTGATGAAAACTACCAATAAAATATCTTAATATATACACTTAAGAGATTGTTTGGTTACCTGAGTTTGTTGAGGCATCTGATAGTGAATGACCGGACAGCTGCGTCTGGAAAACTGTAGTCTAAGAGCTCTAAGGCGTGGATGGCGGGGAGTTCGGGCCAGTTTCTCAGTAAATTGACCATCTGAAGACAACCACACACACAAATTAGCAAAACTTTGAAACATTATAGCCAGGGCTTGACATTGAATTTTTTGCTCACTGGCCACTGTGGCTAGTCTTTGTCAAAGGTTGCTAGCCAATTAGTGTTTTTACTAGCCATAATTTAATTAGTTAGTTTTTTGTGTATATTATAGTACACCAGAAATGTTAATTTGGTTTTATGTGTGCAATGGGATTTATCAAATACTAAAAACAGGTTTACCTCAGCAGAGAAAAGTATCTTTCAAAACTTTTTTTAAAACATTATTTTGTTAAATTATATTTTTCTTTCTAACCCTTTAATCATAATGAATTACTTTAGTAAATGGTGTACACTCAGCAGAGCAGCATAAATTAAGGCCTAATCTTTGAGGGTAAGATATAGGTATGCATTAAATTCAACCGGCCAAAGTGGTTAGTGGGAGTATTTGAGTTACCACCAGCCAAAATGAAAATCTAGAGTTATTGTCAAGCCCTGATTATAGCATTATTATTAGTTTGTATTATCTTTGCTAAGAAATCCAAATGCATCTAATGTGATGTATCAATGTTTGTAAAATGGACAAAAAGAGAAGAAGAAATGCTTTCTTATTTCTAATCTAAAACAGCACTATTTTTAGGGATTTGCAAACAATTAGGACCTTCTCTGCAACTTGACTCCTGCAAAAAATACAGGGGACTTTTAGATCTCAATTTCTATCTATGAAGTTGTCTGAAGAGGTCTGCTTATCTGGTCAAATATGCGGAAAATGCTAGCAAGTCCCGTCAGGGTTGGCAGCATAATGATTTTGAGGCTTGGTAGTTTTTGGTAAAAAGTTAGATACAGTTTTGTTATGCATACCTGCACAACATCCTCGCGTTTATTCCACTTGGTGATGAGCAGCAGCTTGGACAGACTTTCAGGGTAATGATCCCGCACTTCATATCGCAGCTTCCACAGGAGCTCCTTCTCATCCTCAAAAAACTCTGTGTAGTTTTTGTTGTCCATTATTTCTTTCAGCTTTAGGGACTGCAGAGAGCAAAACAAAAGAAGGGCAAAATTAGACTTTGATATTACCGGCCTTGGTTTTGAGTGAGGATTGTGAAGTGGGTTACCTCATCTTTAGAGACAGCAGATGCATCACCATTCTTTTCCATATCACCTATCTAAAAAAATAATATGAATATACAACTTAACCGAGGAGAAAAATTAAGTTTGTATAGATTTAGTGTCATTTACCTTGTCAAGTGGAGGATAATAAAGAGGATGTGGTCGGATGTTAGGGAAGCGAATAAGAAGCCCTGCAGCACTGTCAACATTGGGGTTCTTCTCAACAGTCCCCATTGGGTTTAACAGGTCAGTTTTGTCATCTGTAATTAAATAAAACTCATTTTATCCATGTAATGTGGACACTAAGTTCAAAAATTTAACTCAGAACAAATGCATTTGTTATTATTTAAGCACATAAGACCAGACCAAAAGATACAATACTACGCAATAGCCAGAACAGGTGTTTTATTTTGTTTGTTTGGTTATTTCCAGATTTAAGACAGCATCGACTTTAGTTTAATGTGGGTTTTGTGCCACATGCCACATTGGGTTTTTCAGCCCTCTATGTGAACTGACAGGTGCTCTGGAGGAGGCTGTGAATGAGCCGAGATGGTTTTAGAAACAAGAAAAGTTTGCAAGTACCGGGAACAGACGGCCATGTAGACAGAAGGAACTCCCCGGTCTTTAGCTGGTCTTTGTAGTCAAACACCATGGTGTTGACCCAAGCGATGGGACAGTCCTGCAGGGATCAGAGGGTAGCAACCAGTCATCAACAAGCAATTATATCAGGCCTATAGGAATGTGTAAAATATGTGTTACAATTTAGCTCAAATAAAACTGAATGTTAATTATTTCGATACGCAGGCATTTAATACTGGTTAGCAGGAGATCTTAATTTTTTTTATTTAATTTGATTTCAGATGCAAATTTACATATTACTTATTTTACTTTTTTAGCATGTGCCTATATTATACTACTACTATAATATTTATTGCCAATGTTGTAAAAACCACTAGGATCAGTAGTATTGTTTATTATTTTTAATGTCTTTTATCTCTGCACTGCCTGTACAGTCCTTTAGCCAACTAAGGTTGCTGTAAATGTGCTATAGGAAAGAAAAAAATGATTCCATTTATCATAATATTCTGTAGTTCTAGAAGCCATATGTCTTTTTTTTTTTTTTTTTAAAGTAAGTTAAAATAAAGTCCTCTTTTTTGTGCTTGTAAAAGTTAAATCCAAGTTTGAAAATGTTTTTAAACAATTGCTAATGATCTCTATAATCTGTGAGTTACATGTCTCTCCCACTATGTAAATAAGAAAAATAGTGAAGTGCAGGCAGTAGCCACTTGTTACTAAAACCAAAAGTGTTGCAAACAGGGATTTCCTAATTGTAACATCTTAAAAAAACAGCATAATATAAAGTAAATTATACTATGAATATTTTATTATTCTATTCTTTTTATACCTCTTCTTCTTATAGTGGTAAAAACAACTATTTGATCAGAAGAGAATTTCCTCTCATGATTAGGAGATTTAGGTCAACACTGACTGAAATAGCTTAACGTCTACTCAAGTTTCTCGTGTCTGGCTTTTCCGGGCAAAGAAACAGAGAAGCGGTCCAGAAAGCAGAAGTGGTGGTACTGGTGCCCAATGAACACACCTGAAGGGAGGTCTGCTTTTCCTTTTGGCACAGATGCTATCACAGTTCAAAACATGAGACGTGACCATAGCCACAGAAAAGAGGAAATCGTTGTTGTTCACTGTACTTCACACCAAATGTGGGTGTGGAGGTTGTAGAAACACTTTTAGTAACTCACACCACTTCTACAGAAAGTTTACAAAATCCCATGGTTAGAGGTTAGTGTATTAATAAATAGTAAAATATATAAAATTAACATGAAGATAACATAATAATAATTATTATTATTCGAAAATACACAGTTAATATTAAGTTTCTGTTCTGGTATTTTAGGTAAAGCACTATGTCAGGAAAATTAAAGTTATTACATTGACAATATGACTTGCCATATATATTATATATATTATAATGCAGTAAAAATTATTTTATTTAATTAAAAAAAAAAAATCAGAAATGTAGGGCTCTTGGCTAGTTGGTCACAATGATACTACTGACTTAAAACATTTTTTAAAAATGTTGATGGATAATTTTTTATATGCAATTTGAGGGATAATGTTATTAACTGTGATAACAACAGAAATACAGCAGAACACTTTTTAATACAGCAAATCGTGGGTATAGAGCCGGGTAAAGTTGCTATTGCTGTGTTATTAACATGAAATGGTAAAACAGATTTCAATAAATAGCTTTGCAATCATTAACACTTTTACCAGCACACATCTTAAAAGTTTGCGTTGCTTTAAATATTTAGAAATAAGGTGTGTTTGTGTACTAACTGATAACACATAGAGAAGTACTTATTCATATTAAGCTCTACAAACAACAACACATGTCCCCTAACAGGCCATTAAACTAGACAAGGTAAAAACACACGCAAAATGCTTATTGGTGCTGTTGTATTGTGACGTTGCTTACAGAGGAGACAAATTTAAAATTCCTTGAAAATGTTGCTGATTCCTTCCTGATGCATAGATAAAAGCACAGAAGCGGATGAAACAGTGACCGCAGCCTTGCCACTGAACACACTTGCACAACCAGAGACAGCAGCAGCACACCCACAGCTCACACTACACGCTGCAGAGGAAACAGACTTGTTTACTGCCTACAACAAACTCACATGCACCAGACACCCACCTACATCCACACCAAACAATCACACAGTGTTTGTTAAGAGTGTGTGTAAAGGTGCACTACACAGTTTTTCTGCTTTCTGTAAGCAGACATAGCCAGTGCTGGAACAGACCATTGCTGAGTTTAATCAGCATCCATTAATTTAGTCCTGACAACTTAAGATGTGACGACCAACAGGAGCTTAATAACAAAGCCTAAATGAGGTATTGTTCTTTCCTTTGGCAGAAGATCTGCCTCCTAGTGTGTAGTGATCACAAATATATTGATTTGGCATAGGTTTTACACCAGATGCCCTGACACAACCTACTCTATTTATCCAGGCTTGGGAGCAGAAAAATAGTACACGGCCTTGTGACCCCCTGTGGGTGGATTAGATGATCATAAATATGATTACTATTACAATATGCCAAAAATGTTTACTCACCGCCTTCTTGTTCTTCTTCTTGGTGCCACGGGGCTTTTTGGCTTTCTCGATAACGGCGTAGAGAGCGAAACACAGGCGGCTCATGCGTGGCAGATCGGCCACAATGATGTCAAATTCCAGCTTTTGGTCCCAGAGTGGCTCTGAGCACACCGTGACCTCCGAACTCGTCACCACTTTACAGAGAAGTTCACTGCCATGAAACAGCCCGGCCTGAACCACCAACTGCAGGAGGTAAAGAAAGACAATTATAAACTTCATAGACAATATTTTGTCAAATAAAGCCTCTGCCTAAGTGTTGTTTAATTTTTCATTTATGTATTGTTATTAGTTGCCCAGCCCTACATGTTGGCATGAAATGTAGTTTGGATGCTCAGCCTTTTAGTGTGAAAGAACTTGTTTGTGGAGCATTTACGTTTTCAGGATGATTCAGAGTTTCCTGTGTTGTTTAAGATATGAGTCAAAGGTCACAACACCTAGTGATAAAGAAAGTCTCACAAAAACTGACTTGCAATGCTGTTTTACTATATAGTATACAGTGTGTACTGTAAGTATATAGTTTGTGCATTTTTAAGTCTATTTTACCATATTTAGGATTTTAATAAGCTTAAGACTCAAATTATATTCAAATTTTCTACAACATAGAAGTTTGCAATGACTGCTAAAATTTACAATTCATTTCGTAGTATCCGATTATCTTCAGAGCAAAACTAGGCATTGAACCCCAATCACCATCATCATCAACCCCAATCATCTATCACAGTTCTGAGAGCCACAGTACATCGTAAAGCACAAAGTAGTAGTCTACACTAAAACTACAATGATTGAAAATAATTCACAACTTTTTTTATTCCAATTCATAAAATGCCCAAATAGTTTATGTACACTGAAAGCGCATAATATGTGTTACACATGCAACATATGCATATGCAGTAAACCTAAATAAAAGTTATTAACCTCAGTATTAACCACTGTACAGCCCCTAAAGCTATAGTATCTATAAGTGTCCATTTCCTGTTTGGGTTGTTGGTTAAAGCTTTGCCAATTGTAGATTATGTGACAGGACAATTTTTTTCCTGAGTCATGCCACTTTTGAGGCAGCAGCCGGAAGTACATTTGAACCTAATGACCCAACTAAACAGTAACATGGTTAGTTATGAAACTGAATTTTAGAGACAAACATTGACAGAATTCCTCACATGTGTGCTCAAAGTCTTTCCTGTTTGTCTAATTGTCTACAAAAACACTGACTTAGCAAAACAAGATGTGGAAAAAGTGAATGTACTGGCCAATCTAATCCTGAACATACACAACAGCTCAAGTTAGACGACTATAGTAGCACTCTTTGCTCTGTTTTAAAAAAGTGCAATGCGAGATGAAGACTGTCTTTCTTAGAAGCAGGGCTCAGTATGAGACATGCAAACCAGATAGGCCCTCCCCACTTCCTGTTTTGAAGTTTTAAACCAACCGACTTGATGAATTATGGGAAACGTGTGGTCTGGACCATGTGACCCCTGTCATTTACATGTCAAAGTCTGCTCTGTTTCTACAACTGAAATTGAGATATTGGTAAACAACAGATTGCCACATTTCATTGAGTGAGACAAACCCACGCAAAACCGCACCGACCTTCATGCCTTCGTCTGCGTTCACTCGGCTTCCCTGCAGCAGGTGAATGTAGAACGGCTCATTGATGGACCACAGAGATGAGGTATTCTGCTGTAAAAAAGATAACAGAAATTTTACAGTCAATCGCAATTGGTCACAACGAAATAATAAATACAACGTTGACTAGGATACGAGGATATTTCCACAACATATGCTGCTAGAAAATGTCCCAATATGTTGTTTTAGATTAGCACATAAAACCATAAAATATAAAGCATATTTGTAGCAAAAATAAAGATGAGTCTTGAACTTGGGCAAATCTATCTAAAAATATAAATAAACTTATTAAAATTATTAAATACACTTAGAAGGTATAAACCTATGAGATGACAACATTTCTGGTTGAAGCTCAGTTAAAAAAACTTTCGGAATTTGTATTCATTGTTCCTTGGATATGAATCATTGCTGTGGAACATTTGACTTTGATAATTTGCAGTCACTATAATGAATAATTTACACTAAAATGTGACATAACTTAAGTGAAGAAACTCTTCAAGTGAGTATGATATGAGTAAGCAATTTGTTTAACAAAGTCTGAGAAGTTCCGTTTTCCACACAAGTATTTTTATAATGTGGGAAATAAGATGTAGCCTGTAGTTTCCCTTTTTAAAAAGTGAAATAGAAACCCTTTTAAAGCAATTAACACAAAACCGTGGAATTTTTTAGGATCACAAAAAGAGAATTTAGTTATATTTTAGGGTAAATCAAATTTAAAAAACATGTGTTAGGAGTAAATTATACTGTGTGAACGTATCTAATGAAGCCTGGCCAGCCATTTTCATTCTTTTTCAAATTCTTTAAAAAGAATTAGTCTTTGTGGCTTTCAGAACAATTTTTAGTAGGGACTTTTTGTCTTTTAACAAATTTGGTTGGACAAACAATCAGTCAGAGAAACACATGTTAAATACAAGTAGGCAATTGTATAGGCTTGGGCAAAGATTGTTCAAAATGGTGCCTATCCCATTTTTTTTTCTCCAAGTAAGTGTAAGTAGCAGTGAAAGGAAGGGATTGCAGACCCATTTTACTGATCATTTGTGCAAAGTGAACAGGTATGACTGAGATTTTTACCTTTTTAAGAGGCAGAGGAGGAGGTCTAGACTGGGTCCGACTCTTAAAAATCTGGTTGCACATTCGCCCTTGCTCCTCTTGATATTTACTGATGTTGGAGTGGTGGACCATGGTGAGCTGAGGATTTTGTCCATTTCTTAGACAACTAAAAATATACTGAAAGAGAGAAAAGGGCATTTGAGTTTATAAGAGGTACATCTTGGCCTTGCGATGTGGCAGCACTGGTTAGCTCCTGCAGGCTGTTCATTTGCAGTAGGTTAATGTAGCCTTAATCTCATTATGTGTCGATGGATGCAGTTCCCTGGTGCAGAGCTGCTCGACTGATATGAGTCACTCTTACAGGTACAAGGGGTTTCAAAATCAACACTGGAGACTCCTGCCACCAAAACCTTGATTCACCCCACTCTTGATTTGACAATAATCATAGACTCCTCGCTTGAGAAAATGCAAAAAAGTAGAAGGCTTAAAAACCACCTGACTGCTTGTGTACACATTACCTCAATCCCATACCTGCAGGGGTCCCATTAACTGATTATCAGATGTCAACGTCCCTTCGCTTTAACAAACAGCCTCTATGTAACAAATAACCAATTTAAAGTCTGAGCTACAGTGACATGCAACTGAATCATATATATATATATATATATATATATATATATATATATATATATATATATATATATATATATATATATATATATATATATACCGTATTTTCATGACCATAGGGCGCACTTAAAAGTCTTAAATTTTTTCCAAAATGTACGGTGCGCCCTATGGTGCGGTGCGGCTAATGTGTTGTTGTGTGACTTCGGGAAAGTGGACGTAGGAGAGGACAGCATGAGAACGGTAACGGAGGACGTGTGGGCGTGAAAGAAGACACCCCCCCGAATAGTACAAAATTGCAGGTATGTGCATTATGCAGAACAACATCGTTTTGGCAACCCTGAAAATGCCACCTGCAAAGAGACACGCTTATGAAGCACAGTTTAAACTGCAAGCTATCAGCTACGCGGAGGAACATGGGAATCGAGCAGCTGCGAGAGAATTCAAAAGCGTTCAAAGTAAGGTTGCGAACACACTTTTACTAAGACTGGGAGGCAGCGCCGGGTGAGTTACGCCACAATTTGTGAATGGATTGTAGATGCTTGGGCTAACGTGTCTGCTTGCACTGTTCTTCGAGCTTTCGCAAAAGCCGGCATCATTCATGAGAGCCGCACGGCAACGAGACGGACTCTGACAATGACGAAAGGGAAACTGGCGTGTTTGATAGAAATCTAGCCCAGCTGTTCTTTTCAGATACAGAAAATGAGGACTTTGATGGATTTTTGGATGCTGATTGATTGATGATTGAAAAAATAATGTGACTACTTTGCTAAATACTTCAATAAATCACAACCGAACTCAGTTTTGCTCCCGCTGCCTTTTTTAAAACACACACTAGTATGCATGTTTTACCGGTATGTTTTAACGTGCCCGCGCCCTAAAACCCGGTGCGCCTTTTGTATGTGTTAAATACAGAAAAAGCACCCGTAACTGAAACTGCGCTCTATAATCCAGTGCGCCCTATGGTCGTGAAAATACGGTATATATATATATATATATATATATATATATATATATATATATAAATTAAAATTTGATCACAACAAAATATTACGACGACATTAGGCTTGTTCGAGATGAACTGCGCCTCGCCTGGATTGTGAACGAGAGTGCACGGCCGCAACAGGAGGAGGGGAAATACGCCTGTACTGAAGTCGGGCAGTTTGTGACTCAGATCACGCACCATTATGCCCAAAAATCCACTTCTCGCGTGTGTTGGATATGATTTTGAAAATAAATGAATTAAACTGACTTGTAAGAACTTTTCTGTCCCGTGCTTGACCCCAGTCTGTGCATTAATGAGGTGCTCTTTTGGGGCACACAACATCAGGCACATTCAGCAGTGGTTCTTAGCTTTTATGTCTAAGTTTACATATTATAAATGTTTGCTTGAAATGCTTTCTATAACAGCAGATATCAAAACTGTAACTTTAGTCTGTATTAAAAAAAAAAAAAAAAAAAAAGAGGGGAGAGGAGGGCAGTGAAGTGTTGTGCGTTACGTTTCTGATCAGCATTAAACTCAGATCCAATCACCTGTCCGTTCACCGCTGACAGGTGTGCGTTTTCCCATCTCGAACGAGCCTAATGCAACAAGTGAACGAGCTAAAGCAACATGAGTGACCAAAAAGACACATTGCTAAATGGACAAATCTGCTTCAAATCGTCACCAGACAGCAATATAGACAAAACAAAAGTTATGTGCAGTCTATGCAAGGATGAGTTCAGTTGCCACAGGAGTAACACAGTTCATAGTATTTACACTGTTATGAACCACAACAATTGTTATTAATTGAAGAATTAAACTTATTTTTGTAAAAGTTCTAAAAGAGATTACACATGCTTTTTTAGGTAAGTTTTGTGTATTTGTTGGTTGTACCTTATTTACGCAAACTGTCTGAGTTACAGGTCTCAAAGAGACTATTAATATATTTTCTTTGCATGTTTTGTTTGCATTGCACAAGTTTACAGTAAAGTATGTGAAGGTTAATTAAAAATAAATGTTCTAAATTTACAATTTTGTGTTTGTACTTGAATTCATAATATGATTAATCGTGATTAATCGCGATTAATAACTGGTAGTCATTAATCGCGATACATTTTTTTCAGATTTGCGATTAATTAGTTAATTTTTTTTATTGATTCCCGGCCCTAATATATATATATCCAATATGGGAACTGCTTAGTTTACTGGAAAAAAAATGCTGGCAAAGAAACCTTTTTAAAATAGACTACCACAAGAGGAAGTTTACAAGAAACATGAGGATACTGCATATTCATAAGTACACTAAGGTCATTAATTTAAAAGGGGGAATGGAAAGAGTTATAGTGAAGGGAAAGAGACAGATAAAGACTAGCTCAGGTACTAAGCCATTAGAGTTAGGTTCACCGTTAACAGGTGTCATATTGTCACAATGTTAAGAAATTCACAAAAGCATTTCCAGGAATCCAAATAAAAGGCTCTAAAAAATATATTTGAGACACAATAAGAATGTGGTATGTGTGCAACATACTAACAGCAGTAGCCAAGTATGCAGAGCCATTCGCGCACTAACCGGAAAGTTGGCAGTTCGATCCCCGCTACGAGCATTGCATACCCTACTGTCCATGGGCCATAGGCACAGAATGGCAGCCTGGTCTCTGTCACTCTGCCCCATGGCAGCTGTGGCTACAGAAGTAGCTCCACCACCAATATGTGACTGAGGAGCTGAGGCTCAAAAAGAAAAATGGACTAATGTAAAATGCTTTAGCACGCTTAAGCTTGAAAAAAGGGCAATATAATTCTAATCTATCCTTATTCTTATTTACTAATGCTGCTCTTTTACTTAATGTTATACAAAAAACTGCACACTATTAAAATTATCAATGCAATTTTTGTTTTCTTATATAAGAAGAATCAAAGAAAAAAAAAAGCCAAATGATGTACTGTTGACATAACTTCAGCTTACACTACACAAAAAAGACTGATATCAAATATCAATTAAAAAGCTACCTGCAACCTTTTGGCTTTTCTCTATCAGGGTCACCACAGCAAATCAGCTCCTACTGTGTAGTGTGTTGCATATTTATTCAGCAAAGGTTTTTATGCTGGATGTTACTGACACAGCCTTTTTCATTTATCTGGGCTTGGAATCAGCACAAAGACTACACTGGCTTGTGATTTCTTGTGGCTGGAATAAAAGTCATCTGCAAACTTATGATTACAAATGTAGAAGATTAAAACTGTGAAGACACTAAATTCTGGCCCTCAGTTATTAATTTAGGAGATAACTGTCCTAACAATAAACTAACCTTTCCAATATGCGACTACTGTACCAGATTGTAAAAACAATATACTATACATAAATAAAGAAAAAGAAGCATTGTAATAATATACTCTGGTTCTGTTACAACACCATAACAGCTGTGTGATAATTACTCATGGCACCATTTTGGAGACTGCAACCATAACAACCACAACATATTAAGAAATGTATTGGTCATGTCACTGACAGCATCTCTGACATGTCTCTGAGACATACAGCACATAACATAATAACCAAAAATAACACAGTGTCTCTCAAGCACACAAATGCATTTCCATTTTAAAACTAAACTCTAGAATGAACACAGATAATTGTGATATAATAAGAGTTTGGTTGATGTATGTTGTTGTTTGATATTGGAAGATGATTGGCAGCCAGTCATAGAAGACAACCAGGGAGCAAACATGGACGCCTGTGTCTTGGTACGATTATTAAGTAAACTTTTATCAACATATCTTATTTCAAATAACACGCTTCTCTAGAAGCTTTAAAATGCAGCAAAAAAAATAGTTATGTAAAAAATGTAAATATGTTAGTGTGGAGATAATAACACATACATTTCCTTGAGAACACAGGAAACTGAATCTGAACATTGAATAAACTTACTTTGAACTGGCACAGAGGGTGGTCCCCGTAGATGAACTCCCACCTCCCGTTCACCTGAAGGGTGTAGTCCTCTGGCTCTTGTCGAACTGAGCGAAAAACTGTGGCTTTTTTCTTCAAAGCGCTCTTCATCAGAGCGACAGGCAAGTCTTGAGGGTCCTGTTGTAGCATGAAGCTTTCCTGTAACAGGCAGAAGAAGCTCAATTCAAACAGAGAATGTTTTAAAGGTTAAAGGGTGATAGTTGTGTTGCATGAGAGGAATTTCCAGTTATTTACATAAATTCACAAATACTGATTTGTGTGAACCATGCAGTTGCCCTTACAGATTTTAGATGAGAGAGTCACAACATTGTGAATCAGATTCAACTATTGCCCCATTTTACCAAAACAAAATGTTTTTTATTCAAATGAACCTGACTCAATAATAAAGCCCTGCCAACTCACATCAGAAGCCTCAAACTTGATGTTAACGAAGATCTTCTTGTTGTTTTTTGACTTGGCGTTCCCACACCCGGGCGGCGAGCAGCAGGGTTCCAGGTCACATGGGAAGCTGTACTCCATCCACTTCTGCCATGGCAACTGCTGCCGTTCCAGAGCCTTCTCTTCACAAAATGACCGCATCTTTGTCCGAAACTCATTGACCTCATGATTCTTCTGGGCTTCAAACTCATGCAATCCTAAAATAATAAGTATAATACATTACAAGTGGGAAATTGTTGAAAAGTTGTTGTAACAATATCTTCTATTGTTGCAACATTTTTGTTTTGTTACATTTATTTACATTTACTGTGTCTGTAGACACTAATCTGGGCCAACTAAAACCGAAATTAAACAGCATTATTGCCCTTGTCATATACAGACCTTTTAGGTAAAAAAAAAAAAAAAAGAAAACCAATTGTAACAAGCAAGCTAATTGGTGAAACTTGTTTTCCTTAGTTTAACCTCAAATTTAACGTGATGTTTTAGTTTGAGTGATTGCAAAAATATAGGAAGGCATCTTGATTAAAAACTACAAAGACATGAATGACTGGGAATCTTTACATGTTGAGCAATAGATACCTAAAGCAAAATATATATAGTGAGTGCAGACATGAAGTTTTGCATGATAAGAAGTCTTATCTGGTAATGCTTGAAGACTTATTTATCTTATCTTAAACTTCCTCAATTGCATGCAAAGATTCAGCTAACAACTAAAAGCAAACGTGGTGCCATTGCATGACTAAATGTCTTCTGTTTTTCAGAGGTGTTGCTGACCTTTGCCAATTAACAGGCTGATTTGTGCATTAGTGAGTTTCTCTACACGGTCGCCCTCTCTCGCCACCAGCCTCAGGACACACATGAAGGGCCGAACGTCACTGATACGTCTGGATTCCTCCTCCAGCTCTTCCCTTTCGGCCGTTTGGTTAATGCAGGTGAAAACGTAAGCATCAGGGTCACCCAGAGCTGTGAAGAGGGCCTCGCCTTTAGCATTCTTCCAAACCATCTGAAAGAGAAAGACAACTGTGATTAACAGCTACAATATTCCGTACATACATGTATTTTTTGGGTCTCATTGGTCTAAAGGTAATAGTTCTCAACTGGTCTGATTATACCTGAACTTTATAACAAACCTAAGTTATCTTGTATCTCACAACAACCTTTATAGTGTGGATATTTAAATCTTTTTGCAACATTTAATCAATATTTTCAAATCAGCTGAAACTACAGTATATTCAACAACTCTGTGAACCACTTTTAGGTCCCAGCCCCCATTTAGGAAACTCTAGTCTAAGGATATTCTTCTCCACATAATCAATGTGTCATATTGGCTTTGGCCTGTACATACAGGTTAAACTTACATTTTTTTCAAGACCAAGAAATATGTTTTATATAAGTATTTTGAGGAGATGTGAGACACTAGCATTGCCAAAGTGTTTCTAAAGAGGTTTTTGTGTTTAAACGTATACTACTTAAGACTACTTCAAACTGAGTTATTCTTTAAATTTGACTTGCCAACCTTTTTTTTTATAGTTCAAAATTTTGTTAAAAAAATCAATCATGGGTTATATCAGCATCACATTATTCAACAATGCTGCACTTTATATGTACTTAATATTGTGCAGGATTTTTTTACAGGGTAGTTAATAATATGACCTTATGACAAGGGCCAACAGATCTGTTTTTTCTTTCAAATAAGGTTACTCTGCAAACGCTGCAAAAGCATATACAATATCTACTATCAATATTGTTTATGACTATGATATGATTTAGCAGTGTGCCCCTCAGTAAAATTTAGTTGGTCTGAAGAGTTTCTCTGTAAAGCCAAGCTGTTGGAGTGTACAAATAAAGATGACAGTGAATCTTTCCACTAAAACTATTTTAACATGACTTGACTGAACAGTATGCTGCCATGTAATATCTGAGGTTATACAATGGAAAGCAAAGTGGCAAACTATAAATGCGATTACAAAACAGCCAACAGTCAGTTTTCTACACTGGACAAAAAAGGACATCCTCGAGTATCCCTGTCTAGTTTTTAGACATTTTTCCAAATTCCCCGTGAGAGCCTGAAGACAGTCTAATCGCTTAATCATCTTAACAGCCTCCGAGTATCATTACTTAACACAGTGAAATCAAACAGGCTGGAGCGGCAGAACTGTTGGCATAGAAACTGGCACTTTCAATGGCACATTCACGTCAGACAGCAGACTGAGTTGGCTGCATACAACGGAGATACACTGAGGCTCCTTCCTATAGTTAAAACTATAACAGAACCACTAGATATCATTTTAATCAGTTTAATACCTCTAAAAGGCCTTAACTTAGCCAATATCTTAAAAGCATGAAACAATTTTGCCTTTGCACATTATTACAAGAGCTGTTTTGCCTTGCTGCAGCTGATTCATTACTGTTAAATACATAGATCTTATATAGCAGATGCACAGTGGATCATATATCACATAGAGGGTGTCTGTTGTCAGTTTGTGGGATGAAGAATCACGTCTGTTACCTTTTTGATGGTTTTAATGGTGTCGTTTCGAGACACAGGGAATTTGAGGAAGATCCCAGTGGGCAGCAGGAAGTCCATCATGATCCCTTGGTCCCCCTCCTCCTTCTCCCACTCCTCCTGCATCCCATACTTCCCTGGGGGCATGGTGACGGCTATGCATTTACCGTCAATGCCGCCACCACCACCACTGCTGCTGCTGCTGCTGCTCACCAGAACAAGAGGGAACAACATCAGAGGTTAATGTGTCCAATATTAACATGGATTACTGCATGTGTCAATAGGTGCATGGTGTAACATGAGGTTAAATTTTGTTGCATCACAATCAAAAAGATCACATAACATTTAAGTAATGAGTAATAGTCTATTGTAAAGGTTTTTGGCTATAATATGTCAGTTCTTACTAATTCGATATGACATTAATGGTCTTCCTTATGCCTTCCTACGATAAAAAAAGTGCTTTAGTAGACAAACGTGTTCCTCGAGGTCAGAGCAGGTGAACACATGTTGTGATTAAAATAACTACACAAAAATATATTGAACTGCGATACCCAGCTTCCTGTAACCCAATCCTTATCAGGAGACGCACCAACATACACATTTTTAACCACATTTGCGTTCAAGCATATCCTACTTAGTCCTGGAGTCCTGAGTCCTGGAGTAGTTTAGGTCCAATTGTAGGCAAGTTTAAAGCCTATTCTATCTCTTTAAATTGAGAGAAAATTTGCTGCTAGTTTTGCCGTTGTAATGCGTAAAAAGAAAAAAAAAAGATAGAAAGAAAAGAAAGAAAGAAAGAAAGAAAGAAAGAAAAGAAATTGAGAGGTAGCCACATAACCAACAATACAACACTGGCTTGCTGTAGCGGTAAGCCGTGCCAACCTGTTACTGCGGACACTTGCCTGTCAGCGCCAGCCGGTCACCTCCTCTTCATGGTCATATTGCAGTAAAAAGATGGAGGCTGTAACGTCGCGCCGGGGACATGTTTAATTTGCCGCGGGTCGACACTTTTTCCGAGGCGAGGACGCGTTAAAACAGCGGTTCAGAGCGATGTTCTCTACCGGTTCATACGATGCAGACTTTCCCCTGCACCTCGTTCATGTGCGCTGTGGGCTGTCATCCATCCGCATGTGATCTTGCGCTGAGGCGCACTGAGGCGCAGCGTCCTGCCTACAGCTCCGAGGGCCAAGGGACCGTCTGACAAAAGTTTAGCCTGCGACAAGTGAAAAGACCGCGATAACCTGCCGCTTTAGTGCCAAACTTTATTTAACACCTTAAGGTAAAAATAAATAAATAAATGTCCATATTTGCCATAGTTTAAGGTGTTGACACAAATGATATTAGTCTCACATTGCTGCAGCAGGTGGTACAGTCTATGATTTTATACCTGTTATTCTAATTAAATGCTCTCTTCATAATGTAGTGAATGACTTTTTAATAGTTTTGATTAAATTTAATGAATTGAATGAATCAAATGCTCTCAAAATGTAAGAAACTTAGATCTAAGTTATAATAACATCAATCTATAATCTAGGCTATTGTTTATTTCTGTGAAACCTTAACTTCGTCTGCAGTATTCTCTGTAATTCTAAACATTATATTTTACATTGACTGCTGTTTATTGTGCATGTTTATGCGCATTTTGCCCCTGTGAAATCAATATATCTCTTTAAAAATTGGGATTGGTATATTTTTGTTTAGAGTCTATAGTAATATTTTTAAGTACATTGGAGTATTATATTCAAGCTGGTCCTTGTCCAGCTAAAACTCAACCAAGGCAAGGCATTATATGAACACACTAGAATCTGACTAGCCTTTGTGGTACAGCACACATAGATGTCTGACATACTACACAATTATATTCCTTTCATTACAGACATTTTTTTTCTTTTGAGTATAGGCTTAGCTTTTTGCAGCCGCTGTCTAGTTTCGCAAATCAGCCCAAAATAGACAACAAAAGTCTCCTTTCTTGTAACTCAGGCGGTGGTCAAGTCCATTTCCAGGTACTGTCACTCAATGAGCACAGCTTCTGTTTTCAGAGAAAGTTGACTTCTGCATATGTCCCATTTCACGGTGAGGCTATATATGACAATGATATTTTTCCGCTGAAGTGAAACAAAAACCACAATAGTACCACACAAAAATGGGAAAATGTAGGAATTAACATGCACACCATTACAATACATTTAATAAATAAAAAGATAATAAAGCAAAAGAATGACGTGTGCTTCATGGATTGTATTTCTGGATATATTTTAAATAAGAGAAAAATCGTATGTTTTTGATGCACTTGGCTACATGTATACACTCAAACTAAATGACATATTCTCATATTTTGAAAAACAAGAGCACTTGAGAACAGCTGGTAAAAACAGGAAGTGATTGTGCAGAAGAGAAACTCAGCTGCCGAACTGCTTCCCACCCCTCTCCCCTCTGCACTGACTGCACGATTTCACTCCCAATCAGCTAAAAAAAAAAAAAAAAAAAAAAAAAAAACCCAAATATGAATGAAAAGTTAGCTACTATAACCACTGATGTCAAACTATGTACTTGCTTTGTAATAAAAAAACAAAAACAAGTTGGAAATGTAACAATAAGTTGGCAGACTTAGAAGTTGAATTTAAAATTTCATTAATGAAAATTTTTAAATATCAAAAATTAGCATACAAATAATTTATTAAAAGATAATGTTGAGAGCAAACAACTTTTTTCGAGCATCATACAAAACAGTTTCATATTCCCACAACAAATGGTAAACAGTGTAATCACAACCCTTCAAACTAAACTAACTACAAGTTTGAATTTAGCAAACACCACCTCTTCAGAAATGAATCTTGAACATATACACAACCTTTATTCAAAGGCCTTTGGAAAAAAAACAAAAAACAAACCTCATTTCACATCAAGTACAAATGCAAAAGACCATTAAGTAAAAGGGCCAGTACACAACTTTATTTTACAATCAAAATGATGATTTTCTTTCAGTAGCATTGTTGACTCTTCTTAGAAATGTCATTCTTTGTTTTTGGCTCAAAATATTTTTAGAAAATGCAAGTGCACTTGATTTAAGAAACCATTTGTGACCCATTACATACTGTAGATTAGAAAAATGTCTCCACAAGCACTTCAGATTTAGCCAAATATGTACATTTGACAATACATAGATTAGTGTTAGGCCAACATTTATATACACTTTATACATTATTATACACCACACAAGCAAACAAACACTGGTGCCATTCATTTCCAAAGGTTCAGGACAGACTAAATAACTATATAAACCAAGTTATGAGATATAAATGTAGATTAAATGTTTCACACCTCACCTCTGCTTTAGCACCTGTTTGGACTTCGTAAACATTATGGACCCTAATTTATAGTATGTGTAACAAATGAACTGTATTGGTGTTAGAGAACCATTTCCATAGTACATAATACACTGCTTTGGTATCTGATTTAAAAAAAAAAAGAAAGAAGCAAAGACTGTGTTGATTAATGAACTGAAAAAAAAACAACCTACATATTGTACTAACAAAACTTGGGGAAAAAATTAAAAAAGCCACAGACAAAACATGCTGCATATTATGTTTTGCTACTCAAAAATAGCCAGATCATGAAAGTGGACAGGTACAATCAGTGTCGGTACTTAAGTCAATTCCTTTTTGAGCAACAGCAGCATTGAAAAAAAAACAGTACTTATTTATTGCACATTTCACAGCATGTTTTAAAAAGCCACAAACAGTAGTGTGATAACTTCTGAATTAAATGTACATGCAACTGATCATTCTCAGGGCTTACAGAGAAAAAAAAGACAATCTAGTTGAAATTAATCCTAAATAAGTTGTGAACAAATTAAGTGAACAGTGCATCCGCATACATACTGCCTTCTGTCCACAGTCCAGCCCTTCAGTGGCCACTTTACTTTCATACCCGTGTAGCAGAAGCTGTCCATCCGGGAGCCCATCAGCAGTTCATCTCCAGTTATTGTACAAATAAACTGAGGCAAAGACGAGGTTGGTACTGAGGCTCACCAACAACAGCCCAGGCCAGATAAGACGCTTTCCAAAACCTGAGCCTGAAATTAATGAAAGAATACAATAATGTAGTATTTTTAGTAATTAAGGTAGCCAGTCATTCCACACGGATTTTAAATAAATAAAATGATTTTTTTAGCGCATTATTACTATGATTATTTTCTTTCATTTGAGTGAATAGATCATTTTTTGCTATCAGCTTGAAATCATTTATTGGTACAATGTCCATGAAGCCGGCTCACCTTTTACTGGAGGACTGTTGTCTGGCCCTTGTGTTGTAGTGTCCACCAAACAGGCAGAGGACTCAGAGGAGCTGCCTTTTTTCCCTTCTTCCTCAATCACACTACCATCTCGAAAAATAAACGGCAAATCTGGCACAAAAAAGTGAAAAGAGCTTAACTATGGCCTCAAATCAGATGATGTCGATTTTTATCATTTTGAATATTGTACTGTATTTTACAATTGTTCTGTTCAAGCAGATGGACTTAATTCAAATGGTGCCATCTAGTGGTAGACATGATCAATTGTAATACCTATCACCAAGTTAAATATTCTATACATAAATGACAAGTACAGACTCACCATTTTGGCTGTGCAGGGGATACATGTCTGAAGAAAAGTAGCCATTATAAATAGAAGATGCTGGCTCGGGACACACATGTGAGGGGGACACTGGGGGAGTCCTGACTGTGGACTCTACTTCAGTGGAAAACAGCCTCAGTTTTTGACCACTGATGTTGAGGCGGGCCGGGCTAATGAGGGGTCGACGGTGTCTCGCTGATTCAGAGCTGGATGTAACAGACCCAGCCACTGAAGGAGTCGGGGAGGGGCCCGGAGACGAGGGACGGCTTCCAGATTTGAGTGAAAAATAATCTGCACACAGAGGAGAGGGGCTATTAATTAACAAAGGAAAACACAAAGAAAACTAAACAAAAAGAAAAAAAATTACCTGAAGATGGGGAGTCTTTGTAAAGTGAAGGAGGTCTGCTTCCACTGAACAGGTAACCAGAATCTAAAAATGGCACATTGATAAATCATATCATTTATCTTTTCTATAGCAGGCAAACCAAGTATTGTTTACTGAACTATTCATTTCCAATTTCTACTGGGGTTGTTAGCAAGAAAATCCTGGCTGACCGTCTGGGGAGTGTGCAGTCTATCATGATGCCTCTAGGTGTCAGCAAAAACTAATCCACTGATCTTGAGTACATTTGTTTCACCTATGCCATCTGACAACTATGTGACTTGATATCCATATGAAAATAGTTAATGAACCATATACAGAAGGTCCCACTTTAGCATTACCTGTCCTGGTGAGTGTTGGAATGGTCCCAAGTCTGAGAGCTCTGTTGAGGCGTCCTGGCAGAGATGAAGGAGAGGCCTTGCGCTCATGGGGGCTCTGTAGGTTTATGAGTTTGCAGAGGTTTGGAGGTGGGGTCAGGACAATGGAGTCTGTCAGGTCTGGGGAGGGCAAAGGAGGCTGGAAATTGCTGGAAAGATATCTGCAAAACAAAACAATGCAAAAGTCTACAAAAGGCAATGAATTTACATTTTTGGTTTGATACTGTTCTTGATTTTTGTAGAGTCTAGAAGAACAACTGGCAAAGATGCCATGTGAGGTTTTACCGACAATGGCTGCAGTGAGCAAAAACAGGGCGGTCTCTTGACATGAGGCTGCTGCAGTTGTCATTTACTTGGCAGCTGCTTACACAAAAACTTACGGCAATAGACGGTAGTACAGTTTGCGCTTTCAAATCTTTGCTTCATGCATGTATCAGCTTTTATGTGTTAAACGGAAATGGTTGACTTTATATAGAACAAACACACAAATAACTGAATCCCAAAACATGGTAAGCCATTGTGAGAAACACCCATTTTTTTGCATAAATATTTACCACAAAAAAAGTCCTTTTACTAAATGTTTATTAATACTTTCAGTTTACAGAAACAATTCCTACATTCAATTAGGAAAATCCAAACCAGTACACCCTCATTAATACTGATTTAAGAACCCTAAACAGGCAACATGTTTTTATATGCACTTCCACAAAAAAAAAAAAAAAAAAGATTTAGTTGCCATTCATCAGTCAATTGAATTATCATAAAGCTAGTTACATATGTTTTATGTCTGTTTGTATACGGGGTATCCTAGATGCAAATCTTAATACAAATAAGGTACTGCGTAGGGAATACACAAACCTGTAAAATATATTTTTTTTCTTTTTTGCACAACACGCAGGCTAAAACTGTTAACTAGAATACCATTTAAAGGTTATATGTGGTGTATAGCGTAACACAGGGTGGTAAATACATTCACTACATCAGCGAAAGGTAGTAGGTAAAATTCACAAAATTGTGGCACCAGTATAAGGCGTATTATGTTTCAAATTAAATTCACAAAGGGTTAACAGTCTTACAGCTTAAAAGTTTTTTTCTAAATCACTAAACTATTCACAGAAAACACACAAACACATCACAGCATAAAACACTTTGGCAAAGGTAGAAATATACCATTTTGTCACATGTCTAAGATGCAGTTTGTCACATAATAGTGTTCAAAATTATAAAAAGCATTTTTTTTTTTTTTTAATTGAAGACTTCTGCAAAGACTTTACGTTCACTTCACGTAACAAGATAAAATGGGAAATGTCCCTGTGGACAATTAGCCACTGTTTCCCACAGCAAAATACAAACTGCATCTTTTGTCTAAAGCGACTGGACAAACTGCACCAGCATGCTTTAATCGAGAACACAACTCCATTTACAGGACATACAGTACTTCCTCAAAAGACAATCTACGGACATTTATCAGTGATATCTTTTCACATTAGCCTCATACAAAAAAAACAAAACAACTTCACCAATGTATCCCACACATACAAAAGTGTACTACTAAACAAGAGGGAGGTGAGCGCATGCAACTTTTGCACTTGTGACGTGCAAACTTGTAGTGAACTACGGACATAAGAATTTGTGCATGATGTGGTATGAGTGCTGCTCTTTAAAGGGTAAAACAAGTGTGCTTATCCCAGGAAAGGTTAGTATGTGTTAAGTCAGTGCATGCATTTCTCTATTTAAAATGTTGTGTCTTTAGTAGACTGTTAATGTTAGATAGTTGCACCACCAAGTCATATCAAACGCTTTCCGTAAGATACCAAAACACTATAAGGCCATTTATGAGGAAAACGGAACACTGAAAATAATCCATAAATTATAAGTATTTGCACAGGTTTCTGTTTCTAGTGCATACAACTTTCATATTCAGGTCCACAATTTTTATTATTCATTATTACTAGTCTGTAATAGTAAAACATTATTGGTTCAATACAAACTAACTGCTAAGTAAAGTTTATAACAAGAATCATCAAAACCCAGCAGATCCTCCTGAGGCAATAGTGGAACAGCATTTGCCACCCAGGATCAAAGACAGTGGGCGTCGGTCAAGATAAAAGTAACTTTTATAAAATTGCCCACAGTTGACTATAGTGCCTCAATAATTACTACTTGTAACGTTACATTTTAGTAAACTCTCATTTAGTTTTTGCACTAATAATTAGGGTACAACAAGTTGAGAATTAAATAAATGTACAAAAAATTCAGTGCATTGTACTAGAAGTATTATAAAACTTTAAGTACGTTAGTCTATGTACAAAAGAGCTTTAAAATTACATTACTTTATAAAAATGACAAAATTGGGTTAATGGCACATTATCATTGTTTTTCATTTAACAGGTTAATTGCCAAAAACTATTTCATGCTTTGCATTATGCACAAACTGTTATTGTAATGTTAGAATTGTGCATGTGAAGTGAATAGAAAACCAATGTTTAACTACATGATGTATGGAATTTCTAAAAAAAAAAAAAAAAAGACATACAAGACACACAATAATTGGCCACATCTCCCATAGTTGCCCCCAGCATCCAAGTGTTGACATCTTAAACCATGATTTAATGAGAAGAGGAATGTGTTGTATCACCTCAGCTCCCAGAAATGTCACATGGGTGTGGCATTTATTCAGTCCTAATGTAGGTTTCTCACTATCTGAAGATGTATACAGTGGTTATTGAAAGAAATAGAATACTGAAGGAATAAATGCATCTTATCAGTATATATACTGTAGTTTTAGGAGAGGATAGAAACAAATGTGTAATGGTTAGTGTCTAAGTAACAACTAACCCAAAGCCACCTTTAATGCAAAATGTGAAGATTACTGCTCAGACTCTGACCTTCGGTATCTGGCTCTTCTTGAACCCAGGGGTTTACGAATTGCCACTGCTGCACCAAAGCTGACTAGACAACAGATGGCGATTGCACCGAGTTTAGCTGTCTCCATCCAGTCTGAGGCAGTGGTCATGAAGCTCTCAGTCATGCCAAGACATAGGACAAAGAACCAAAAGACAGAGGCTACTGCATCAATTCTCCGCAGCCTGAAAAAGAAGAAATCTGTGAACTCAATAGACCCGTTTATTTTACTAAAGCATATCTAGGCAACTACTAAATGCTTACCTGGCAGGTCCTGCTAAGAAGATACTAGTGAGACAAGTCAGCAGGCCAAGAGAGATTACAGCCATCTGACTGTCTTTCCCATACTGCAATGCTACCTTGGACTTTTCAAGGGTCTTTTCTGGAAGTAGCTGGAGCAGACCTTGCCAAACATGCACAGTCCTGTTGCTTTCATTTTTAGGAGCAGATTCATTTTGCGTAGGTTTTGGAGGAACAACTCCACCACTCAACACCTTTTGGTCACTTGGTGAAGTGGAATGGTCAGACAATTCAATGGTAGATGATGCAAACAAGAAAGCACATATCAGAAAGACGAGGATTCGGAGAAGTATTACTGCTGTAGGAGATGAGGCAGTGTGGGGGCTCTGTAAAAAGAGAATGTTGTGCAGTTATGTGAATAGAACATATGTATATACATCTTTTAAAACATGAACTAGTTTAGGTAGAATTTTTATTTTGCTTGTTAACACTGACCTTTATAAAAGCCTTATCAGTTTCCCGACTGCGACGAAGCTGATGATTTAGCAGCACAGTCCTCAGTTGTCGATTCTGATATTTAATATAGTACTCCACAGCTGCCTGGCATGGCCTGCACAACTTATAAGTCTGTTCCAAATGATGCTTATAGGCTTCAATCTCTTCATCGTAATTCTCCTATAATACAAAAATACTAATATTTAGGTCATTAATGATGATAATATGTACTGTGTAAAAATAAAATGCGTACATCATCTCTAGGTATAAATGAAGCCAGCTGCTTGATCTTTGCAGTTTGGTTGTTATTGCACTTTCTGCACAGCAGCATCTGACAGTTGACCCACTGCAGTGTCTTTGGTGCCTCTGAAGAAGGAAGGCTCCCAGATACACCATGGTTCAGATGTTCCATGTACTGAGCAGGGATAGGCTTGTTGTAATCTCCATTCTGAAAAAAAAAAAAATACAAAATGTGGTGAAAAATTATCAGGAGTACAAAAACAACTTGCAGGTAAGAAAGGAATGTCAAACGTACCTCCTGGAAACCATTGTACTGGTCACAGTTCGGACAGTCCCAACAGTTCCTGTTTCCATAGGGCACCACTGTGTTCTGATTACAGAACCAGCAGTTCACGCTTGCATGGGTCGGTTTCTTTCTGTGAATATAATTAACGTTATTTTGTGATCTAACTGGAGGCAATCACTGCTCGGTGTTATGTATAGAACTAACACTAACGCTACATAAATGTTTTGGTAGATGTAAGTTACAGAAAAAAATAATTGTTTTCACATTGTGATTACGATATGGTCTTTCTGTTTACAATGCTGTCGACGCTGTATGTTATAGTATTTAGCATTAGAGCTAGCACGAGCGCTTAAAAAAAAGAGACAATTCTCTGATAAATCAAAATAAATTTAGATTCCAATGTGAAAACCCGAAATCCACAGCTTAGATTTGCACATACAAAACTAAGTCAGTTGGCTAACTTCAAGTATTGACATAAACAGAGCTAAAGCCACGCCGTGGTGAGTCCTGTGAAGTTACCTGGAGGACAGTTTGTAGATGAGCGCTCCCCCGGCCACCACTGCCGTGGCTCCCACTCCGCTGAACATTAGCTCTGGATACTCCGCCAGTAGCTGGTTTAACGCCTCCATCTCTAAAGCAAACACTTTAAATTTACCAAACTAATAAACTGTGGACGCTATGCACTACCGACGCTATGCACGTCGCGAGCGCGCACGCGGCAAAAGAGCGATCTTTTGTTCCGCCCCGCATTGGGAAACGGAAACACGTCACAGTTTCCCTTGACAACAGAACCCTCCACAAAAGCGCTCGTCACTTTCTTAAACTAAATTACACTCACTGCTAAGTGAAGGTAATGTATTAGTCATTCATATATTCTTATGTTTAGAGTTAAGGAGTCCCTTCTCGTTTCCCAATCTGTTTTTAACACAAAATAATAGCTTGAACTGAAAAATACAATGAAAATGTGGTAAAATAAGTTTTAAAATGACTACAAGTTTTAGCTACCCTTTAGTCTATTTAGTTTTAGGCTATATTGTTCATTTATTAGCGTTATGCCTGATCTATATTTACCGTTATTATATAAAAAATTTGAGACTAGATAATTGTTTAAATATATATTTTTTATTTAAACAGGCATAGTGTCATAATGTAATAAATGTAAACATTTATAATTGAGTTATAAAACCTTTCAGTGCTTTAGTGTAACAATAATTGCATAGCAGCTCCAGAAATGGACATTGCAAAAATAAGAAAATAATAAATAACAATTTTGTAAAACAATTACTTGAGTATAGCCACCTGAACATCAAATAGGGCTTGATTTAACCTCCTTGAGGTGTTAATGTTTTCCTAACTTAATTCGAGTGTCCTTTTGCAGCTGTTTTCTGAAATGAGGAGCCCTTTAAGCGAGTGTCATGAACACAACCCAACATAGACTACCAATAAGGTGATCAAACTTCATAAACACATCGCATAGTTGTCTTAAATCACTGAACTGGCTACCTTACAACAGTAATCTGAACAAACACAACACAAACTGTTACAGATCAACATTATATTTCACTTGAAAAGTGATGCGTCTACGTGTTTTGAAAAAGACGTGAACTGATTGTAGCTGCACGCTATGGACACGCTGGTTGCCTCGGGGCTCGCGGGCTGCGTCACTCCGCCGTAAGGACAGCTGCTGTGGGGCACCAGCACGGCCGGGTGGCGCTGAAATGTCCCATACGACGGGTGGTGCCAGTGGTGCGAGGGGCAGAAGGTGCTAAGCGCGCCGCTGGGGGTCAGAGTGGGTGGTGTGTGGTACCCAGGGGTCTGGCTCCACGAGCTGCTCACATAAGGCTGCAGGTAGTGCTGTTCGTAGTCCACCGTGGCCCCGGACAGGTAGGGCACACTGGGGGTGAAGTAGGGTCTCCTCACTCTACGTCTCCGCCTGTAATTCCCTCTCTCAAACATGTCTTCAAACGCGGGGTCCAGCATCCAGTAGTGGCCCTTTCTGTCCCGGGCGCTCTCTCTCGGGACCTTTACGAAACACTCGTTTAGAGACAAGTTGTGCCTGATGCTGTTCTGCCATCCTTTCTTGTTCTTCTCGTAGTAGGGGAACCGGGAGGTGATGTAGTCGTAAATCCCACTCAGAGTCTGCCTCATCTCTCGGCTGTCCTTTATGGCCATGGTGATAAGAGCCACGTAGGAGTAGGGCGGCTTCTCCACTGCACCGGACTTATTCTCTGCGTCTTTGGGCTCCTCTAGGGGGGAGTTGGAGCTAATGTCCAGAAGCTTCACTCCCTCGTCGTCTGGAGACTTCTCGGAGTCCATGGTTAAGGTGCGTATCTCACGGGGTGTCGGTGTCAGTGTGAATCGTGAGGCCAGTGTCCGCAGGTGCACACTCCTCCCACAGCCACCGTGCGCTTTGAACTTTGAAGTCGCCGATTTTCTCATACATTTCTGCTACTGTATCAAGTTGAAGATGGGGGTCACTGGACTGTAAATTGGATGCTAACATATATTCACATACAATCAAAGCCATGAGTCTGCGCGCCGGTCCCGTTTCAAGTATAGCTACAGGTCATGGGAGGACCATCTGTCCCCTTTATCTAGCCTATATTTACCAACACAACTTTTATGCTGCTAACTTCAGTGCAACTGTACTTTGAGGCTTTTAAAAGTTTAGAAAACATCAATGTAATATTATAAACAACAGCAGTGTGAAATAGTGTTATGAGAAACATACTAATTTAATATAATTTAGCCTTTATATAGTTATTAAGAAATGGCAATAATAACATCTAGCCTGTTAGTAGTTAGTATTATGTGGCTATAGGCTTTGGCAATATTTTAGGCTATTTTAAGCTCTATTTAGGCTACTATATAATTTAACTTGAACAGGGCTAAAGCAATTCTAAATCAGACAAAGGGCCAAATAACTCAGAGCTTAACCAGAAATAAACTATTTTTTGTAACATTACATCCATCAGATACCTGTTTAATTAAATTGTATGTGCTAATACGTAGCAACCTATACTGTGGCATAAGACATTTCCTTGATACTCATTTCTAAAATATGTAATCCTTTAAAAAATAATAATTATGCGGATGTTTTTCATTTTTAACTGTACAATAAAATGCTGCAAATTTTTGTGTCTGCTTAGAGCCTGATATGCAGGTGCCTGTGTGGAGACAAAAGAGATGAGTGGGGGTTTCCAGCACTCATGCTACAGGCCAGAGGAGTATCGAAGCTTACAGGTATCACAGCTCATGCCACCCACATACAGCAAAACCATGAACCATTGTGAGGTCTGTATGCTGAGACTGGTAGATAATGATCACCTGCACTCACCAGACAACCTGTCTCCTTGGAACTGACACAGGAACGCATCTCGAAAAGAGACTGAAAATATATAGTGAACAAATGAGTGTGAAACAAGTGATTTTATATAGCTTTACATATAAGTATCTAAATTCACTTTCGGGAAATGTGTCTTTTTTGCCTCTGATCATGTTTTGCATAATATATTATATGCTTTAAAAGTACGCTAAAATGGTCTATTGGAAGGCAATAGCAGAAAGAGTTGATTTAACATTGAAAGCATGTCAAGTTAATTAGCAGAAATAGCCTAAAACCTTGTATGGTTTTCACGTTGATGTTGACTTATTTACATACCTATTGCACAATCCATCCGTTCAAGCACACCACACTATAGGGGTCCCATGGACTAAACTTGAGTTGACCTAACTAAATATAATTATATCTAAACCCAGTGTAGAACATACATTTGGCAGCACACTTCTGTTTGTCCAGGAAGAGCAATGTGAAGAATTTAAAAGATAATTATTGACTTACAAGTTGCTCCAATAAGGAACTTTCCTTCAGTCATGCCACACATACCTGTTATGCACAGTTGATGGCTGCCATCATCATCTCGCTTTTGACAGATAAGACCGGGCTTTTTTCTTCTACATCATAATATAAAAGTCATGGGATGTATGTTAGATGTAAATGTTTCTGATAGTTCAGCTGAAGACGAGCACTGAAGGCTACACAAGGAGACTTTTTAAGGAAAGATTAGCCCCTAGAAATGCCATATATTGTAATATTAATGTAGATTAAGTTATTTATTCAGTAAAAGCAAATGAGTATACAGTCATATTAAATCAGCACACTCAGTGCTTTTTGGTTGGGGCCCAAAACTATACTTAATATCAAAATAACAAAATATTTTACAGTTTTAACATTTTCAATCTTTTATTTACATTGCTTTTTTTGTACTATGCACATGACATACCATCTTGAAGCACAACTCCGTTTGGGGCAGACATTTAGCACATGAGAGCAAAATAAATTCATCATTATCTCTTATATATTTAAATTAACTTACAGCAAGCTAAATCAAACCTTAAGGTGGATTATCCAGTACATACTTTGGGCAGCCCTGTTATAAACCATAGTTGAAACAGGTGTGAGATGTGATGCTGTGGAGAGCAGCTGCAAAGCACTGATGAAAGGAAATGTTATGGCTTTTGACTGAAGACAATCACATGTATCAGTACTCATTGCAGGCACCACTCCCAGACGTGCAATAATCCATGGCTTATTACAAGCTTTACTTATTTGTGTAAGTCTTGCTCAAGACCAAGGAAAATAGACATGACAAGCTTGTTAAAAATAAACATTGTGTATAAAAATTGGTACATTGGAGTGGTAAGTCGTGGCACTCTTTTCTTATGACACTGATCAGATTCACAGAAAAGGTGTGGTTATTATTTAGAGATGTTACCTTTTAACGTCATGATGCCATTGACCCATGAATCTCAGAGAGTTTATCTATTGTTGACAAGGCAGCCTGTCAACACATCTCAACATGACAATCCAGTCAACCAGCCCTTGCCTGCCACTTTCCAAAACACTCCCACAGCACCTGCCTCTTCTTCCAAAAACATCTCAGGTAAAAGTTATAATGTTCTGCTTATCTCATAAACACAGTCTGAGTTGACAAAAAGAATACTCAGAATGAAAGTAGCCTTGACAGTGACAAATAACTTTTTCTGACCTAAAACTGACACTGCCCCACTATCTTAAACAAGAAAGAATATGCCAAAATATTTTTTATGATGAAAACATCTTTGTCAGACACATACTTGACATGATAGAGTGAAGTCCATATAAAAAGTGCATTTATAAATTATTATAAACTATTACAAATACTAGCCACTCAAATCTGTATTACTACCAGCAAGTCCTCAAATCATATTATTCAGTCAAGAAAAAATTATACATCCATCCTTAATATTTAGTATGTCATTAATTTTACTGCATCCTCATAATGTAAGCCATGAACAAAGTTTTAGTTTGGTTTATGTTTGCGGGGGAAAAAATCAACCTAACAACGATTTATTGATATCTTGGACCTATCTTCTGATTAGATCACATAATTAATTCATGATTCATCATATAGCCTCTGTGGTTACATGTTTTACAATGATTCTAGACCAGTGTTACTATAGTCATTGCACACCTTATCTATTTAGGAATTGAACAAAGTGAGGTACTTCCTGTCTAACTTGTTTGCAATCTGCTGCCACAGGTGTCCCTTCATTTAAAACCGTCATGCAGTGTTTTTCCTGTGGTATGCTCTCACCTATTTCCACAGAAAGGCTGGCAGCACGGGCTGATGGTAAATAGATAATTGTGACATGTTGTTGACAAATGATCTCTGACAGACTCCTTTGGCACTAACCATGTGACTGAGGCCAGATCTGTTTTAGATAAATACATATGAAATGCCAACTCTCTCTCAAAAAACATGCATGTTCTCACATAACGTAATGTTGCTAATTTGTTGATGTGCTGACAGCATACTGTATCATTGCCTATTTGGGTGATGTGTTGGTAGCAGGTCAAATTATAAAAAATGGGGTAATGATGGTGACTAGTCATATTATATAATAATGAGTTATCAGTAACTATTAAAAGTGGTGCAATAGAAATGGGCTATTGGTGACACAGAACTATTGAGGGCATAAGAGAAAATTATACGTTTTTGTGGCTACTTTGCAGAGGTAATTGGATAATTTTAAATGTAATAAAATAATATTTTTGTTTAGTACTTTCACTTCTACTAAGTAATATTTTGAAGTAGCAGTACTTTGACTTGAGTACAGATTTAAAGTACTTCTATCACCTTATTTATTTGCCTTTGTATGTGCCGTTGTAGATTTACATACATTTCACTCTACCACTACTACGCTATCTAGTGGTGGTAAATGGAAGTATAGTCCATAAAACAATCGAGGTTGTGGGCTATTGAAAGACTAAGATAGATGAAGTTAAGTTATTTGTCACATGTATTGACATACGTAGTACAATTCTTTGGGGCAGGGACTGGAGCAGACTTTTTTTAAGCAGGCGAGAATCATACACTCTGAGAGGTTGAGTATAAATAGATCAGCACAGGTCTTAAGGACACGTCCACTGATACCGTCTGGTCCAGCCGCTTTGTTCATGTTTACACTTCAGAACACCCTGCTCACATTTGTAGTTATTTACCTATTAAAAATAACATAATTAGTTATTTCTCCTTTAACAAAGCATAATTAAACTTCAGCTCAACATTATTTAGTGTTGTCTATTGTGAACAACGCTTTTATATGGCAAGAAATGTTTCACTGACAGATGTGAATGAAATGGAACTGGAATTTTACTTCAGTCATTGAGCAACAGTCATACCTTATTTAGTCCTCACTTGTAGTACCCAGTCCTGACAGAAGAGGTCAGCAGTTGCCCATCACACCGGGACACACAGGGACTGGCCTAGATTGACGTTATACGTTGCTGACATCCCTGACATTTATCTAAATACAGTTTCTGCCAAGTTCGAAAAGGTCCATTTGGTCTTCCACAAAATAACCTTTTGTTTAAACAGACCAGTATTTGTATTTATTGTACCTTGATATCTATTGACTGCTTAGTCCCTGCAATCATCTTAAGATCCAGCAATGGAAATCCGCGAACGAGCCCACAGGAGAGTAAAACCGGGATGAGGAGGCGGACAGTAGCCTATAGTGTGTCACACCTGGAGTGCTGGTCTAAAGAGACCGGACAGCAGCGCCAAAACCTGAATTAATTAAATAAAAAACCTCTCGTGACCTTTTTGAGGAAGATTGTCGGAAGTGATCAGGGAAAACGTCCTACAATACTAACACTGGTATGTCTAAATGAAACTTTGTGGCAAGGCAGTGGCGAGATTAAACTGCAGCTGAAACAGACGAGAGCAACGCAAACATTAATAATAAAAAAAAGGGTTATCTTGCTTCAGCATTGGGCAAACATGTTTTAATCAGTATTGATTAAACAAAGACTTAATTTAGCCTAATCCTCTTTGAGTAAAAAAAAAAAAAAATAAAAATAAAAAAAAATCAATACATCATATTTTTGTATTCATGTATTTACAATAAAAAATACAACTCCTCAGTCGTTATCCCCAACGATGACAGAAGAGGGCAGCAGTGAAACGCGCTTAAGTTACAGAAGTTACAGAACGCTCTACTTTGGGATCTAATAAAGTTTTCTACCTAATGTTTTTACCAAATATTCACTGAAAACAAAATTTAAAAATCTATAGTTTTGCATAAGTAATTTGTTTGAATTTTTATAAGATTGATCGATTGATTAATAACTATACACGAAGTCAAAATTCTTATGGCCTATTTGGATTTTTTTTAAAAGCCACTAATAACACATCCTAAGTTTATTCTGTGATCAAATTAGGTTAGACATTTCACAGATTTCACATAAAATGCATACTAATGTGAATGAACTGCATGACCCTGTAGATGTTATTCATTATAATCTGCAGAAATACAGACAAAAACAACAATGTATGACCAAGCACAAAAACAGGATGATCATATATGTAAATGCCCTGTGGGGTGTGTCTCATAACCTAGAGGCCCTGTCTCAACTGAAACAAAAGTTAGACAAATGTTTGGCCCATTACAAGGATTCAGGGCTGAAAACAGCTTCATGCCTGAAAAATGCTTTATGTTCAACCCCATGGTGACCGCATAGTTGATGCTGATTGACTTGGTAAACAACATCCATTTGCACTGGGTTTCTTTACAACGACACGTCCCTTTGCAGATAACTTTGAAGTGAAAGACAAAAAGAGGAAAATGTATCCCCAGGGCCTTTGGAATCCCAGTGAAAAACAACACTTCATCAGGGGCACCATTCAAAAGGCTGATCACCAATATATAGGCCAAATTCAAATGAGAAGCATTGTGTTGCCAAAAGCCAAAGAGATTTGTCTCATCTGTGGCCCCCTTCCTATTTTTTTACCATCCACTCATGAGTGACTTTGATGTGGATGAGATGATCGGAAAACAAAACGCACTAGCTCGGTTTAATCCAGTGTAGCAAAGGTTTGAATGGACGGGTGTGAAGATGGGGAGGCCACAAAGAGCATGGAGTTTTATACAAAAAGTCAAGAAGATCACGTATGAACTAGTGTATCAATCTGACATGGTTTGGAGGGGCACTTTGGCACATGAGGAGGAGTTACAGCACAGTTAATGCGAGCCGGCTGTGAGAAAAGCAGCCCTAGTTGATCGCTCTTTAGAAATAGACCCCCTCTCCTCTCCCCTCCCTCCCGTTGCGTCCTGCTTAGCCCTTGTCCTGCTATTACAATACTACTAGACCACTGCCCTGCCCTCCCCCCTTCCCACCACCACTAACATATACAGAGACCCCCGGCTGCCCTCCCATGTTGCAGCCGCGCTCACAGCCTGGACGCAGGACCCCGGCATATGGGGGACAGACCATAGGGGCTGCCCTGCCGTGTGCTCCACAGCTGGGGACCTGCTGGAGTGGGCAGCCAGATCCTGTGCAGCCACATGGTACCAAACTCCAGGGGGTGGACAGTGGATCGACAGAAAACTGGGTGAAATCATCCAAACTATTGTAAACAAAGATATTATCAGCAATTACAATATCTCTATTACCATAAAAGGCTTGCTTGGCAATAAATATAGTGTATGTCCATGGGACAATTTTTATTTTATTTTATTTTTTTCTTTGATCAGTAAAAGTTAGTTTAGAGTGCTGTGATGTTTAATATTAGGATAAATTTGTATTCATAAATTGCTTGTTATACTGTTATTGCGATATTCATCATAGTCTATGATTGCATTTTTTCTTTTTCTTTTTTCATATTGAGAAACCCTAATACAGGCTCAGTGGTAATTATGTCAGTACAGGTTAAGCTTTTGTATTATACAGAATATACTACCATGTCATTTTAAAGTTAATTAATATAATGTTTTTTGCATTGGTTTCTAAGTGCACCACCATAAATTTTCTATCATTTTAGAGCGCAAACAGTTTAAAATATATCTATATATATCTTAACTATAATTAACTCTATATCTTTCTTATTAGTCTTGTATTTAGGCTTGTACGACAGCACAGTTTAAATAATCTGACCAATACTTCTAGATATCTAAGTATAGTCCTTTTATTGCTATTCATATGTTAACCGTTTGACCATAGAAGGCAGTTTTCTTGTCTTTATTTCAGTCTTTGGATGGTGTATACAAATTGATTATGAGCTAAACACAATTAAAATTGTTTATTGATTTTATCATAAATAGCTGTTAAATAATTGGATGGATCTTCACAATGAGCATGTTTCAATAGCCTTAAAAAAACAAATTCAGTTGTTCAAAGCAAATGTTTCATGCAAAGTGTTATACTGTACAAGAATATAACATTTATCATATCATTTATCATAAAAGCAACTCCTCAATTCAACATGAACTAATGTTGACTCGCGACACAAATATGAGGCCATTCTGATGCTAATTGCAGTTTTAACCACCTACTTAACCACACAGCCCTGGCGCTCTATACAAGTCCACTCAACCCCATCCTGGTCTCTGTGTCTATGAATGAGAGAAAGCGATGGACAGAAGGAGAGAGATGAAGAAAGCAGACACAAAGGAAAAGGCGACAGGATGAGTGGTCTGAGGAAGCTCTTGTGAAACGGGTCAGATTTAAGGAGCACTGTAAAAGTTAAAAAGTTAAAATGAAAAAAGGTGATGGCAGCTTAAAGTAAAATTAATATAGAAATAACATTTATATTTTCAGGAATTTTCAGACAGTGTCAAAGTCGAAAACTGAATGTGTAAATTGTAAGGGAGAAAATAAGGACATTGTGAGACAGCAACTTGATAGGAAATGTAAAGTATGGCAGTATGGCTCAATGTGCCCATGTTGGGATCTCAATACAGGCCACTTTGCCAATGTGATATACCAGTGATTCTCAGCTGGTGGGTCTGAACACAAATGCGGGTTGCTAGGAAGTTTTATATAGTTTCAGTGTTCTGCTTATTTGAAGCCTGAATTATGTTGTCATTATAGATTTTAAAAAACACGTCCTATAAATGTTGCAAATTTACTAAAATAATATGAGAAGATTACCAACAATTTAAAGATGTTAACAACAGACTTTTAGTCAAGATATTTCAGTATGGAGCTTATTTTTGCCCTGTGGCGGTGGTTTGGATTGTCAGTTTTGTATCTGTGGAGACAGGGGTCACTAGTTAGCACTCTGACCCTAATAATACCAGGAAGATGCTTGCTGCTCGGCTTGGCATGACACAACAGTGCTGCGGCAAGAACAGGTGGTCATTAAAAGTGCTATAATCCGCTCCATGAATAGCTCATGTGCAGGAAGACAGAAGGATGCAGAGATCATGAGAGAATAACAAAGAAAGGACAGACAGAGAGAGCCAGAGGTGAGGGTAGCCAGTGTTTGATGCTTGGACCGTGGGTGCTCTTATGGGCGCAGTCTGCTGCCGTGCTTCAGAGCGGATGTGTTAACAGTTTCGGGCTCAATGGAGGAAGAAATCCTCACAAAGGGAGGTGTACAAATATTGTGGGAAATCCGTCCGCTCTTTAATATTTCATGAAGGGCCGCAATCTATTCATGGGACCTCATTCCTTTGGAGGGGCCCACATTCAGGCTCACTCGGCGGGCTCAATGGGCAGCCCTTAATTGAGTGCCCGGTCTTTCTTCATCTCCCTGGCAGATTGTTCGGCACTCAAAGCCACGGCCTCTTCATCCTCCTCCTCTTCTCTGTGAGTGCGGCCTGAGAGAAAGGGGGCATGCCTTGCTGGTGGTGCATGCGGGAGGGTAAAAAAAAAAGTTAGGAGGGGTGAGTAGTTGTGGATCAAATATGATAATAGGGCAAGAGGGGTAGTAGTTGGAACAAGAGGGGGTAGGGGGCTAATCTGCAGGGTAGAGGCAAGGAGGGGGGTGGGGGGTCAGAGGACTACAGTATGGATTGGCAGATGTGTTTATAAAACTGGTTTGAAGAATTCATAGCAAAACACAAAGTTTGAGAAAATGACTGTAACAATTTAAAAAGTCAAAATTAAATAAGTTTTCATATTACAATAAAGCAGCTACATTAATCTCTACTAGAAAGTCTGTTTTATTTTGTTTGCCCACCAATTTATTCCCAAATGTAGTCAGGAATAAACCATCACCAGAGTTCTTTTGGTATAAAATGTACATATACAATTATCAAGAAAATCTTCCAAGACAAGTATTGCCAAAAACAAAAACAAAAAAAACAAACACACATCAGAATAAAGGGCAAAGCAATATTAGAAGTTTTTTTTATCTTACCAAAACTGTTACAGATTACAGGTAGATTCACCATCATATCACCATTTATCGCAATACACTGACCTTTTTCTCATTATTCCCTACATATTATTATCCCTACATTCATTGACTTAAAAAGTAGAAGCCCAAAGAGGCAGAGAGCTTAGTGTGAGAAGTAAGTAGGTCCTTAAGACCAGTTCAGCCCTGGTTGATGAAGATTTCAGAAGCACCATAAATGTACACTCCATGCCAGCACTCAGAGCTTCATCCAGCCAAACCCTGTCTGCTTGTCTTGAGGCAGGTGAAGGGCCAGCTGGGAGTATGACCCGTGCTTTGGGTCTCCTACAGACTTCAGCATCATCCTGGCCTATGATCCCTTATTAAAGGTCATCCTATCCCCTCTAAGGGCCTGTAAGACCCTGGGAGCAGCAATGCCTGATGTGTGTCCAACAGGCTTATGGCAGGACGGAGGAGACCTGCCGAGAGGAGTCCCGGAGAGAAGAAAATCCCAATGCCCTCAGATTTACCCACACTGAGACAGTGGAGTGAGGTGCAGTCACGGTCCCCCTGTTGGACCTGGGCAGAGCCATGCTAAATGGATTCTCAGAGGAAGAGATTTAGGGCTTTGATAGGCCTCAGTGTGTTCCGGATGGCCGGGCCTCTCTGCTTTGAAGGATTGTTCTCAGGCTCATTTCTGGATTATCTCCCAGATTGTGTTAATGTATCCTGGATGTGACACCATGCTGCATTGGTTTACTGAGGTTTTTGTAACAAGACATTTGGTTTTCTGTAGCACCTGTGGTTCAGCTAAAGTCTCCTCCATTTACTGATCAAGATTAAAGCCCTTGTGGCCAGCTCCGTCCTTTGAACAGGTGTCTTTGTAGAAACTAGCGACAAAATGAAATAGTAATGAAACAAAAAACAATTGTTTAAGCTTTTCAGGAAATGCATCCAGTAAATGCAAAACTGCAAAAATGAACAGGGCAGTTAGGACAATATATCATTCTTATATGTTGTTGTAAAGTTGCCACTAAAAGGTGCATATATAGCAATGACAGATGTACCCTAGAGTAGCCAGTAGGGGGCAGAGATTTACATGATTATTGCAACTGGGTTATAAATTTTACTATTTATGGAAGACAATGTTAGCATGAGATTATCCGCAGAGATATGCCTTCAGTTTTGGTGTTGTTCTAATGACCTTGCCTTTATTGCCCATTGGGCACACCCACAGTACATAGTGTAATATTTGATATTCCATCGAACTGTGCCTAGGACATAGGGTTTAATCTTCCTTTTTATTAGAAAACATACAAACTTGTGGCTATATATTTCTATTTGAAAATATGTTAAATAGTACTGCTTTAAGGATGGATTTTGAAACGTAACCTCACATTTGAGCTGTAAAGTTATATATGAATGGTGGCACTTTGTGAGTCCCCCTAATGCAACTGAGATCTTTAGATCTTTGGAATACTATTGAGACTTATTACATTTCTAAAGATGCTTATTCTATATATTCTATTTATTATAAAGATAGTATTTTTGCTCGTGTTACAGTGCATTCAGAAAGTATAGACTTTTTTTTCAAATTTTATTATGTTGTAGCCTGATACTAAAAGTATTCAAATGTATTTTTATTTTTACATGTATCTTCTAAAAAGGAACAACTGAAATATTACATTGAATTAAATATTCAGACCCTTTGTACAATACTTGGTTGAAGCACCTTTGGCTAATTACTAATTAATTAATATGGTTTGTGTAGTCCTTAGAAGCTAGCTCAGTGCATTCCAGACTAGTTATTATATTGCCTTAATATGTTTTACTCTCAGGAGAGATTTCCGCCACTCTGCCAAAAATGCCAGATCAAGGCTGCAGTGATGATTGTCCTTCTGAATCTTTGTCCCATCTCCATACAGGATCTATGGAGCTCAGATTATTTAATGTGACCATTGCGTTCCTGGTCTCCTCTCTAACTAAGGTCCTACTCCCCCAATGACTCACTTTTGTTGGGTGACCAGCTCTTGGAAAAGTCTTGGTTGTTACAAACTTCTTCCATGTGAGAATAATGAGGACACCATCAGTGCAGCAGTGTGGCGTGTACCAATCACGTTTCTTAGCTCTGCAGGCAGTTCTTTTGACTGAGAGGCTTTTATAGAGCTGCGTGGCTTTCCAAATCATGACCAGTCAGTGTAATGTAGAATTGGTGGACTCCAATGAAGGTGCAGAAATATCATAGCTATGATTGAGAGAAAAAATCAAATGTTGTTGCAGGGACTGAATACTTAAGATAATGTTGCATTTCAGTTTTTTTTTTTTTTTTTCTTATCTTTGCATTTGTACTTGCTTTGTATATAGAACATAAACCAAGTATGCTCCAGAAGTATACACTGTTTTAACTTATATTGTTAAATCAGTTTGGGGGAAAAAATACCTCAATCTTGTTATAAGCTTGCACTTACTGCCTAACAAGTGTAGATGATTAAATTCACTGACTTAATCCCTGGCGGCCCATGGGTTTAGGAGGAAGTGATTCAGAAACAGTCTAATCCAGCCATGTCCGGATATGGGACACTCTCTCCAGGCCACTCTGCCAGGCCTTTGTATCAGCATATATTAACACCACAAGTGCCGCATGAGACCAAGATGGGCACTTGATTGGGAGAACCACTGGGCAGCTTGATAAAACTGTAGGAAGTGGAGTCACAGAGGGGATTTATTCATGAGCACATAACTTGGGACAACTTCAGTTTTCCCTGACTGCATCAAAGGATAGATTAACGCTTACCCAGGCAGTCAGTGTTATTGGTCATCAAGAAACACACATTCATTGGCAAACCACAATTACCTGCTCCACTGCTTTGTACTAAAGACTGGAGACTGGAGGCCTGGTCTATAAATTAATTCCGCTAAATGGCAGCACACAACCCCCATATTATTTATACTTCTGCTATTGGGCAGGGTGTCACTTAGATAAACACAGCGGAGGTTCATCTCATCGGGACCACAATAAGCCAAAGTGTGCCGCTACCAATGGCTGCGCTGAACTTTAACCCGGCCTGGTCAGAGTGAGCATTTGTCCTGTAGTAATTGGACAGAAGGGCCCTTTCGCTCTTCATTTAACCTTTGGGGTCCTAAGCTTTCTTCGCCTGCTACCGTAAAGCCTCTGGTCCTGACCCAGTGTTTTCAGGCCTATCTTTACCACCCCCATCTCAGGCTTTTGAGAGGCAAAGAAAAGCTGAAGTGTGCTCGCCCCGTCAGACACAATGGCAGAGTTAGTGACCTCTGACCCTGAGGCTGAGGCCTTTCTTCCAGGATCAGAACAGGCCTTTTGCTACGCTCGGTTATTGCTCCACAGCTTGGCAACAGAAAGAGAGTAAACACTTGTTAAGATTCTTCTTCTTCAGTGTCACCCCAGCTCTTTTCTCTGTGCTGGCTTCTATATTTCTTTCTTTTGGGGGATGAGGTCTGTTTAAGGATGGACAGCAGTGAAGGCAGGTCCCTTGTTTGAAAGTCTAGCTGTGGCTTTACAATCAATCTTCCTGACAGCTCTTTGTCACTGGTCCAAACAGGACACAAGTTAGAGCTTTAAGGAAAAAGTAATACAGACTATTTTACGTATTTTTCAATATTCATACATTTTGCATCATTAATTAAATATTTTTATTTGGACATGTAAATTGTTTACTTCTGGGATGTGCACATTGTAAATACAAGAAACTGGGCAAAATGGTATTCTAAAAACTTTATTTAGACAAAGTATTTTGTGCTAAGTTTGTTGTAGATGTTGATTTGTACTGTATGTAATACCTCAAAACCAAAGGATTTTTTATTTTTTATACTGGGGTTTACAAACTTTCCCAACTTTTTACAAGCTCTGCTTTGATTTCTTTAATGAGTTCCTGGGAGGGCATTTTTTGCACTCTTCACTTGGACTCTAAATCCAACAAAATTGTGATTTCACAAGTACTTCCTTTCTTTAATCTCTTGAGTGCTGCCCTGAATCTTTGTGTATCTCTTGACTGTTACCATAGAGACCCCAGGTCCCGTCTTGGTGGGGATAGTGGTCACCAAGGGGTGGCTGTAGACCACGTGTCCAGATGCTGAGCATGCGACACGGTGAACGCAGCATCCTGTGCAGGAGCCACAAACATATGGGCTAAAAAGAGGTCTCCTTGGGAGCTTCTGGCCCTCTGCTTTGGGACAGAGGGCCATTGTCCCGGGTCTGCCCTCCATGCCACTTAATGGTGCAGAACAGCATTGTACAGTATTGTAAACTGCTCTCTGGTTCTTTTGGGCTGTCGGGCCTCAATAGCAAGACCCTCTCATTCCCTCTCACTCAGTGGGTGTTTTAGTGCCCTCTGCTTTCATCCCTTTCTTCTGCTGCCTCATCCTTTTGCCACTTTTGCAGGGCTGCTCGGTGTTGTGATGACTGATGGTCTAATTGTCATGGAACAATTAAGCCATCTGATTTCCCCTCTCTCCTCTTGTTAAATCTGCTTTGTTTTAAAAGGGAGCTGCCTGTGTACATGAAAGGGCTGGAGGTCACTTCAATATCTGTCTGGCCTAAATATAAAGCCCTCCCCATGTGGCCCTAAATAATAACAAAACCTCCCAGATGGAGCTTCCTCCAAAACATACAACCCTTGCATTTTCTTTCTCACAACAAACAATTTGGCTTACTGTAAAACCACTGTACCTCTGCTGCTTAGTGTTAAGATGTGTGCCTATAGTCTGAGCTCCCAATAGCAGAGGAAAAGTGATTTACAGCTCCAGTCTAATAATCAAACCACTTCAGGACCTCCTCCTTGTAGCCGTAATAAATCTGTCTCTTTCTCTGTAGACACTAAGAATTATGTTCCCTTTTAATAGACAGGTGACCCAAACAGCTGGGCTACAGCTTTCACCAAGATGGCATGTCTGCACACTTTTACCCCTGCTCCTTTTGTCAGTGTAATTTCACATCTGCACCCTTGTCTGCTCCCTTATCCTGTTGGGCTTTTCATCCTCTTCTCTGCTCATACCTTCCGCTCCATTTCATACTGTCTGGGTCCCTCCCAACACGTGGAGGCATTGCTGAGCGGTGTATGGCTGCAATAAGATGGCTAGGTCCTTGGATTAATCCAGTTTAATTTGACACTTAAGTAAAAACTGGTAACTGCTGGAGATGTTGTAAAGGAAATACTTATACATAGTGGGTATGTGGGTGTACAAAAGGCCTATAGTTTTATACTTGTCCTGGTTTGACTGGTGCAATTTGTTCAGTGTTTGTCTGTGCACCAGGTGTATCTTGTGTCAATGATGTTTAATCTACACGTGAATAATACAATATTTCCTTGAGGTGGCAGATATCGAATTATGCTATTTAGTTCCCAAGTCATACTGCATCCCATTCCCCCATCTTTATATATAAATTCATTATTTTAAGCAGACAGTGGTTCCTGCAAAGTTTCTAGTTCACTATAGTTGGAGAAAGATACACTTTGTCATACACATGCATGCCAACACTGTGCAGACTTCACACATGTAATTTAAGCAGTGGACAATCCAGTGGGTATGTGAAAATCCGTAGTATTAGCTGAGCCTTTAAATGTAATGAGATGCAAACGACCCTAAATCTAGACAAGGTCTCATTAACATAACAGTATTATCAGATCCTGTGCATTTCTTGGTTGAAGTTCTTAGTTGCATGTCTTTCTCTGTAGTTTTATACATGGTTTGGTCTATTGCTTTGTTGTTGTTTTTATTGTTTTTATAAAAAAATAAATACAAATTAAAAACTCCAAACTCCAAGAAAGAATCACAGATATTTCCCAAACTCAGATAAACCTGGGTGTCCATTTTGTGCAGTGTTTTGTGCTGCAGCAAGTGGTTAATGATCTGCCTGTGAGGCCTGAGTGTGACAGTGGTGCGGACCACTGTGGTGCTAATGAGAGGAGAGGACGGCCTGGCCGCGCCTCCCACACACACTGCTTTTTGTCTTTCACTCTGCCCCCCATCATTAGCCTAATGTGGCCCTCTCCCTCAGCTAAAAGGACCGCTGCCAGTTTGGCAATAGGTTCACAGATGCAAATCCCTGCCCAGTGCTAATGGAGGTAAATGAAAATTAATTGATTCTCATTCAATGGCCTTTTCACTTGCCTGCTCTCCCTCCGTGTTTTCTTAATATGCAGACCTTGCCATTGCAACAATACACACCCTTCACCTTGACGATTCGCACTAACTGCAGTACTGCTATTGCTATGCAGAACAAGCTAGACAAAGACAAGAAAGTTTCTACACAGTTTTCACACCTAGATATGTATAAGATCAGGCTCCTGCTGATGGGTGTGGTGGCTTCTTAAACAGTTTGACGGTCTGTTAGTGTAGGCTACCTTAAGTTGAAATCCAAAATATATTTGCATTTGGATGAATAGACTTTCCATATGATAATCAGGAGGACACCATGCATATTAAATTATTTAAACAGGTAGTTTTATAAATGTTATCTTAGAGCTTTTTATCTTTATTTGGACTGACAAGAATGGTAATCTACTGACTTGAATGTGAATGTGGTTGTTTCTACATTGGACGTGCCAAACGGAAATTCAAAGAAAGATTGGCTCAACGTAAATACGCAATAAGGACCCAAAACATAGTTCATCCTATGGGAAAACATTTCAAACTTGCGGCCATAGCAGCCCCAATTCATTTAAAGCAATGGTTATTGAGGTAATCTCACGCAACTCTAGGGGTGGGGACAGATTAAAAAAGCTTCTCCAAAGAGAAACATTATGGATACAGACTTTGAAAGTTAGGATACCAGTGTATACCTCTCTTTATTATGAATACCTTTTTGTATGTTTAATGTACGTCTATGTATATATGACACATGGTGTCTATCATGTGACCACTGCACACTTTAAATATTGTACACACCTGTTGTTATAACTCACCCTGATGAAGACTGATCATTACAACTAAAGATCAACAGCAATACTTCAGAGTGCCTCAGTTTCCTATTTGATTAAAAATAAACTCTATTTCTACTAACCCAACTTAAAAAAATTGGGACACTGTGTAACATAAAAACAAAATGCATTGTTTTCCAAATCTGCCACCTTCTTTGGGCCCATTATGTTTGTCTTTTTCAATTTTGTGTTCATCTGACCATAGAACAGTTTTTTGTTTTTGTTTTTTTGCCTCAGTCCATTTTAAATAAGAATTACCCTAGAGATGACAGAATATTCTGGATCAGGTTTACATTTGACTTTTTCTTTGCATCATACATGATGTATGCCCATGTAGTAATTCCTAGTACAAAATAATGTCAGTTTTATGCAGTGCTGCTGGAGAACCTGATTATGAGTATAATACATTCAAGACCTTCAAGATAATATTCATCCATTCATTCAATTCAAGATATGATTTTCCACCTGTTACATTAGTAAAACTTTTTTTCCTGCTTCTGACTGCCTTGTCCCAACTTTAATGTTGCCACCATCAAAATTATTATTATTATTATTATTTTTCATGAAATGGTAAAATAAAAGTTTAAACACCTGATACTGCATATTGGTTTTGGTCCATTATAACAAAAAATATACTTTCATTAGATTTATATTTTCTATTTTATATGCGGATTAAATTTTTATTGACATTTTATACATTTTACACACTTTTTTGGAATTGGGTTAGTACAGAAGTAGAAAGTCTAATAGAACTTTGTGAAATATAATTTCAAATACTTTCATCATCATAGTTTCACCTACATTGCTTCACACTTGAGAAGAGATTAAAGGCTTAGACTACTGAACATGTCATCAGCCTAGATGTCATGTCACATGTCATCATTTTTATTTGAAGGATAGGTACTTTGTACAAAAGCCAAAATGGTTTCTTGTTAAAATTCTCAGTGCTGCACACAACTGTCTTAAGTGCTAATGTGAGATTTGATTGGAGGCAGGCAGTCGGCCCCTGTCAACACCTTCTGATACCCCATAATGAGCTCTGATGGATTGAGATGTCACCTGGGGTAGATAAGGAGTTTCGGCTCTGGATTCCTTTGGCCCGACTGTGCTACTGCTGCTGTTTGTTTACCAATCCATCGATCAGACCTCCGTTGTGCTTTTGTGATTAACCAAACCTCCAGTGCTCCTCTTTCCCCAGTGTTGTAGTCAACTAGAGCCATAGTGAAACATTAACCGCACGCAGGAGAAGTGACAATGATGGAGTAAGGCTGGAGGGAAGCCACTGCTGTTACTTACCAATGGGATGATTGTTTGTGGCCTGTAAATTGCCCCTTGGGGTCAATCTGAGGGTCACAGTGGACTCTGAGCTGGGCATTATCTGCAGGAAGAGACAGAAGCTCATTATGCTGATATATGAGGTGATTTTAGGCAAATATGAAACCTAAGAGCAAGGACCAAAATACACTCAAAGGATGTCTTTTGTTGTGAAAATAATAGGTTATAAGTCTTGCACTATGTTGAAATCAGAAATTGGCTTCAAAATAAAAAATGTTGCTGTGTCTATCATAAAAAGCACCATAACCAGGATGTTTAATGAGTTTCTGTTTTTGCATCTGTATTAAAATCAGAACAGACTACAGACTACTAACAGAGTACTGTTAGTTGAGAAGTGCATTCATATTGTTTGTCATCTTTTGACCTATTTCCACTGTTGGCTTGTTTGGCTTTAGACTTAAGCAAATTACTATAAGCAGTAGTTTATTTTGTTTTAGTTTATTGTGCGAAGGAATCAGAGGGTGTAAAGGTAGATTTCAAATTAAAGTGTTGCAACTTTATAGCCCCAAATCTCACAAAGCACTGTTTTATCTGGCATAGAAAGTAAATACAGTAACAGAAGTAGTATGTACCTTGTGAACTTGGCTTTTGAGTACTATTGGACAATTCTGTTATTATATTTTTTTGCATGTTGAAACAGGCATTGAAGGTATCTTGTAAAATTTATGGAAGGCAGTGAAAATTGAGCATGTTGTTTATCTCACGAGTGAAAAACATCCCGACCTCCCAGGAAGTGCCTTTCATATAAAACTGAACCACATTCACTGGCTTTAGCCAATGACAGATAGCTTTACATCATTCAGCAGACTATACCGTGAGACCACTCAATTTAACAAGCAAAAATGTACAAAAATGCAGCCCTCCCCAACCCCATTCTCTAAACATCCAACGCCAAAGTTCACAAATACAAAATGGCACAAAACCCGACACGTTTCAGAATTGCAAACCAATCAAACCCAATAAAACGAAACAATGCTGGGCCAGTTTTTTGAGTAGGCTATGAAAGAGGACGAGAGATGGCCTTACAATGAAAGCCAGTGAAAGGAAGGCCATTTGCTAAGCTATCATTCATGAGCTATGGGTCCCATGCCTGTACAAGCTTGCTCCCAGCTCCCAACACTTGTTGCCATTGTGACACACTGGCAGAGAGAAGCCTCTGTAGTCCTGGGGATCAATTCAACCTCTGACAACACCACACTAAACCAGGGTGCCATTTGTTCTGAGGAACCCCCCAAAAAGTGCTCTCCCCATCTGTCAGGGGGCCTCCAATGTGTGAATGTGAGTGGGTGGGAAAGGGGGAGTGGGCAAGGAGGTTAATCAAGATTTGGATGCAGACTTTTTTTTGGGGAGTGGGAGGGGGTCCGGCGTAGCAGAGGAGCGAGTGAATGTGTGGCAGGGGAGTCATTATGCTGATTTCCCCTTTTTCTTTTTAAGACATTAGAAGAATACCTCCTTTTACGTGCTCTTTCCCTCCACCGTACAGCCTCTGCCACCTAAGCTGCCAACTTTTATGCAGCGGCAAGGGTGGTCAGGGCGGCAGAAATCTGGGAATCAGGTCAATTATGGTTGGTGGCTTGCTGATAAGACAGAAAGAGAGTGAGCGGGAGAAAGGGGGAAAAGACACAGGAGTGCTGTTTTTTGAAACCATTTGCTTGAATACTGCTGGGTGACCACAGTAAGCATGGCTCGACCTGACCGCCTGTTTTGTCAGCTCCTCTGTTGATGCTCTTAACTAGATCTGTTCTCACACAGACCTCCTCCTTGAGTGCCACATAACCTTCCTTCATGGGTGTGTTCCCCCGACTAGCTTCACACGCATCCATGCACACCTGCAAATTCTCCAACCAACCGCATCTTTGTTTTCTATTTTCGTCCGCTGCCATTGAGAGTGACAAAGCTGTACAACTATTTGTCCTTTTTTCTTAATGAAGCAACCTGAAGGGTCTCTTTCAAACGCTTCCGCCTGTGAGCCGCCTCAAAGCCCAGCTCCTGTTCGGTTCACACGTCCATGGCCCTAAAAAACAACTGGGCACTATGTCCTGCTGACCGCTGCCTTACATTGGGGTTCATGTTGGTTCTAGCTCACAATGGAACAAGTGGTGACCTCTGGCCTTGGCACTGACCCGCTCTCTTCCAGGGGTTAGGCCCTAAGACAGATGTGGGTAAACTTCCCCCTGTGAACAACAGAGCCTGCTTATTAAAGAGCTCCCTCGTCTTGAAGAAAGTAAACCATCAAAATGCAAGGTGCTTCTAATTGGGGAAATGTATATGCAGTTAAAATAGTCCCGGACAACTTTAAGGGCACACTGGATATTGGTGAAGAGGTGGGAGATGTGTGAAAAGATGGTGGCACTCCACCATAGTGGTATGAATCATATGAATGTGTAATGAGCAACAATACACATGGTTTTTAATTGGTCCATCTAATTACACACCTTAGCTTTGAGCATGAAAGGAGTTTTTGCATTCAAAGCATTCATATTGTAAGTAGTAACCATCAAATATGTTATAGCAAAAATGGCAAAACAAATAATTACACAGTGAAGAGGGTTAACTAAAAGCAAAATAATGTTATGCTAAAATAAGCTAAGCATTTGTAGCATTATGCACCCTCTACTGTTAATTCTCACTTTTAGGGTTTCTCCAGTAGGTGGCAGTAATGGCTTAAGTGTTGTGAGAGATGTGTAGTGACATGCTTGGTAGGATTTAAAACTTCCCTGCCCATCTTTGTTTCAACCCACCTTCAATATACAGTAAATTATAAATCTTTAACGCTACATTGCAAAACTGTATTCTGAAAATAACAACCCTTAACCCCTTAATGCCTGAATTTATTTCCAACAATTATGTGTTCAGATTAGAATAATAGAACAGTAAACAGCTGTGTTTGTTTAAGCACAGGGGAACATTGCCCTTTTCACATTTGAACACAGAATGGCCTGAACAGGCATCAAAGGAAAACATCCATTATTTCTGCGGCAGTCTTGGATTGGATTAAATGGTATGATGCGAATTAGCGACATACGGCGTGAAGGGGTTAATCATAAAAATATGTCACAATGCACCAGGTTCACCAGATGCTCTACTATTCCCAGCATTATACAAATCTGATCAGTGCAAGTTGTAAAATTGTAGTAATAAAGTTTATAAATCCCTTATTACCTTCTCCAAGGCGGTGGCATTCGTTTGTTTGTCTGATTGTTTGTTTCTGTGTGTTTGTTTGCAACATAACTCAAAAAGTTATGGATGGATTTTGATGAAATTGAAGAAATGGAATAAGGAACAAGTGATTACATTTTGGGGGGTGATCCGGATCACCATCTGGATCCAGGATTTTTTTAAAGGATTCTTTACTACTGGGAGATTGGGCTAATTTTGCCATTAGAGCTTCTAACGCAACAAATAATGTCCAGAATCATTGACAAATAATTACAAGATGGCATCATGATAGATGGTATAATCTGACATTGTTTGACCCAGATCATGTTGATATTCTGGTTCTGGTGATCCAGAAGGTTCTAAATATAGGGGGTACATATGACATTGAATATTGCACACCAACAAATGTAGCTACACACTTACAAATAATGCGAAATGAAAGGATGAGGTTTTCTCTATCAGTAGTATGTTCACTGATTTGATGTATCTCTGATACTTATTCTGCTTGATCTGAGCCTTTAGTGGGTTTTTCTCAGGTGAGTGAGGTCTGCGCTCTGCGAGTGCTTCTAGTATCACAGTTGAATGTGTCTGTTAGTTGTGCAGTCAGTAACTTATATTTTAAACTCACTTTTGAATTCATAAATAGAGGGTTTGCTCATGGAAAGTGTTCTTCTATGAAATCTGTGTTAATAGCGAGCATTCCTTCTGCAGTACTTTAAACACAAGGCATTCCTTTCAAAAAGTCCATTAATATACCTGTTTATATTCCTGATAATTTTCTTTCAAGAATATGTGAGAACATTATATAGCCATTGGATGCAGTCTTTTGACCATTTCCAAAATAAAGTCAGTAAGAGTGCATTTCTCATTTGTGTTGCCTGGGGTTTCAACAGTAATTTTTACATTCCAGTGAAATAGCGCTCCACAGTCAGCTGGCTCCAGTCTCACTCGATGTGGAGAAACTGATAATTAAAAACATCATCAGGCTCAAATACCAGAGGACAGACAATGGCTGGGAAAGGTAATAACAGCATGTTTAAATCACTTCCAATGGGACAGACCTTTTCTTCAGCCTCAGCTCAGTGATGTGTGCTGTCTCTGCCTGAGTGACAGTGGGAATATGAGAGTGTCCTATAAGTGAAACTCCATCTTCTTCCTTTGGCCCAAAAGTCATAAATGTCTTGTTCCTATTGTGTGGGAACCCGTGGTGGACATTGTCCTTAGAGCTCTGCTCACCAGTAGCCAATAAGAGGAACATGCTCTCCTATCGAGCAGCAGTCTAGCATTCCTGGCATTTCAGTCGGCTGTCTGCCATAAGGTCGAAGAGACACAGTGATGCGCTGCTCTGGTCCCTTCTCCTTCAGGACTCTGTAGATGTCTCCAAAGAAGAATGCCATTGTCCTCAGCTTCAGTGTGACAGGTCAAACACACATGTTGTGATCTGAATTGTTTGGCCCAAAGTTAACATACACATAAAATCCAGATTTGCTTTGATAAAAAGTTGTATAAAGTTGTATTAGATGCATCAAACCTGACATAGGAGAATTAGAGTCTAGTATATCCCTCTGCTTTTTATACAGGGCTTTAGATGCACAAAACCATTAATGGTAAAATAGTGTGATTTATGATTATGTGCTGATATGTGTGAGTTAAGTGAGATTGCTTGTTCACAGCCCCTCTGATGCTTTCCAGTGTTTGCTTAACTGTACAAACTGCATCTCAACAATACTTAATACAATTAATAAGACATTACATATACATATACATATACATATACATATACATATACATATACATATACATATACATATACATATATACTCTTGTGCAGGAATTAGTAAGCAGGATGAACTGTATCTAGGAATATTCTTCCTCAGGATGGCTTGTTAAAGGCTGTTCTTATAAGCCGAAAAGAACTGTCCATATCTCTATTTTAGTCACATGAGCAAGAAGCTCTCTTTTTTCCTAACTTGACTGAAGGATGTTATTCGGTCAGTCACTACAGAGCTATTTTTGACTATGACTAAAATGCAAAACTTTTCATCTCCCACTCCAAGATGCCTTTCAGAATCTAATATCTTTCATGGCTGGGGTTCCTTCCTGCCTCTGCCTAATCACCAGTCCAGTGGGAGTCCGGGTTCATTATGAAGCTCCACTATTTCACAGAGTGACCTGGGGTGCTCTTGTCTTCAGACCAGTCTGATGGCCTTACTTTTTTATGAAACGTACTGACATTTTTTTCTCATTAGCAAAGGGGGAGAGGGTTTCCATAGTTTTATTATTACATACCCAAAGTCCATTTTGTTTTCATTTTCTCATCGTCACATTTCTTGCCAACTGGTATTGGTATTTTCCCTGTAATGGCAAAGAAGATGCATTAACATTACCTAAAACTGAACCTTGCGTTGGATGCACTGGATACACAATTACTGTAAACAGCATGAGCTTGTAATGGTCTGAAAACATGACTGCAGTCTAAATCAAAACAATAGCCTCCGGGTTGCTAGTCTTTCCACTTTTCTGATTAAATATAATATTAAATAAAAAATATATATCTTTAACACCTTTAGCACCTTCTTTAGCAACTTTAACAGCCCATAAGCTAAAAAGAACCAAACAACTCCTCATTGAAATAACCAAGAACTGTTGTTCTCAAGTTGAAAATATAAAAATCTTGACTGCTACAACATACAGTACATGACTGGAGGAATATTGATAAAAACAGCCTATACCTCACAATGATTATAACTCACTGAATGTGGAAAAAGTAGGATAGTAAGTAGTACTGTTATAATCACAACATTGAACTGTGTTATTTTATCTACATGTAACAACAATTCTGTGTGTTTTGTAACCAAAATCCCTCCCTTCTTTACATTTATTAGAGAATGCATTTCAGTAGTTTAGACAGCTCAGTAGACACAGACTGAAATAGTTTAAGTATTTATTGATTTTAATTGTGATTGAAGCTTACAGTTATTGTAATATAAACACAATTGCAGTATAACAGAATTTTACAAAATAATTAATAAAAATTAATGCTTGAAATATCTCAGTCTGTGTGTCTACAGAACCCATATATTATATATGTATCACTTTTTGTATGGAACCATGGAAATAATTTCACTTTTACATGATGTGCTATTTTATTGACATGCATCTGTAATACTGTCACTTACTTGAAGGAGAAAGCAGATGAGCAACATTAACTCTTACTTGTGGCCATAAAATAAAATGTTAAGGAGCAAACAGCATGTCCCTGTGTGTTAGTGATCCCCGGGGCCTGGCGTTTTAGAACTCTTAATTTAAAGTCTCGTTACTGGGAGAGTATTAGACTTAATCTAGTAAAGAAGAGCGTGACGTTCCGATCACCCTGCAGCCTTTTGCAACAGTAGGGGAATTCTTCCTAACCGGCCATATGCTCGCTTAGTCACTGCTCCTCTCTGTTCTCCACTGGGGCCCATTCAAACGTCACCTGAGGCACTTGGCTGGCAGGTAGCACAGTGTGGGAGAGGGGGACGTCCCGGTGATGACAGATCATCAAGTCACCCACCGTGTAAAGGGTGGTTGGGGGGTGGAGGGGTGGTGGTGTATGAGGTGCCCCGGGGCAGGTGGAGAGGTTGGAGGAGTGGGCAGGAGCAGTGAGGTGGGGAGGGGAGCCAGCACAGGAGGCCTTTGAACTGTGGGACGCAGGTGGAACGTGCTTAGTCAGCAGGTCACAGTTTCATCCCACTTAAGGGGTAAAAAGCCCGGAGAGTCTAACTAATGCTAATTGTACTTGATTTGGTGGTCCATGACTGAGATTTACCAGTCATCATGACCAATCCATTGTCCGCACCCATCCTCTTTGATGTGAGAAATCAAGCGCACGGTTGTGGGGGTCCTCTTTCAAAGTTATACTAAATCACAACTTTAAAGTAGAAAAGACAGTGAAAAGGACTGGGTGTAGCCCTCAAGTGATACAGGTCCATAGCTTTGAATGTCTTAGTGGTGAGGTCTTGATATCCTCCTATCACTCAGGACTAGAGTGTAGAGTAGGTCTGAATACTCACTGTGGGACTGAGGATGTCATTTCATTAGAGCAAGAATGTTTGATGTGCAGCCAGTTTAAGCATTGGCATTTTTGTAGCAATACAAATGAAAGAGTATTTACATACAGTATACTACAGTTCCATAAGGTCCATAAGTATTTGGACACTGACAGAAGTTTTGTTATTTTAGTTGTTAACAAAAACATATTTAAGATACAGTTATATAATTCATATGCAAGGGTTTAAGAATTACAGCTCTTTAATGTGTAGCTGCCTCTTTTTCAGGGGCTCAAAAGTAATTGGACATTTATTAATTGGACATTACTATGAATAGAATGTTCATTTTTTAATACTTTGGGGAAAATCCTTTGCAGGCAATGACTGCCTGAAGTCTGGAGCCCATGGACATCACCAAACACTGGGTTTCCTAATTTATGTTGCTTTGCCAGGCCTTTACTGCAGCTGTCTTCATTTGTTGGTCATTTGTGGGTCTTTCGGCTTTAAGTTTTGTCTTCAACAAGTGAAATTTATGCTCAATTGGGCTGAGATCTGTTGACTGACCCCTGCTATTGCAGAATTTTCCATTTATTTTCCTTAAAAAACTTCTGGGTTGCTTTGGGTCACTGTCTATGTGTACTGTGCATAGTCCAATCAACTTCATGGCTTTTGTCTTAATCTGAGCAGAAATTATATCCCTCTACTCTTCAGAATTCATCCGGCTGCTTCTGTCTTCAGTCATATCATCAATAAACACCAGTGACCCAGTGCCATTGGAAGTTATGGACGCTCACGCATCACACTGCTCCACCATGTTTTACAGAAGATGTGCTGTGCGTTGGATCATGAGCCGTTCCAAGCCTTCTCCAGACTTTTCTCTGCCCTCATTCTAGTACAGGTCTGAGGTCTGAGTCTCATCTGTCCACAGACTGCTGTTCCAGACCTGGGCTGGCTTCTTTAGGTGTTTTTGGCCAAGTCTAATGTGGCCTTTCTGTTGTTGAGGCTGATGAATGGTCTGCACCGTATTTTCTCTCATGAAGTCTTCTCGTGGTGGACCTAGACACTGATAGACCTACTTCCTGGAGAGTGTTCTTCACCAACTTGGATGTTATGAAGGTTTTTTTTTTTTTTTTTTCACAATTTTTTGATCCAGCCTAAGGATGGTCTGGTTCACTTTCATTGAGATACTGTATGTTGTGATTTCACAGAAACAGCTATCAGATGCAAATGTAACACCTGGAATCCAGTTCAGACCTTTTACCTGCTCAGTTTATGATGGATTAATGAGAGAAATAGCCCAGGCAGCTCAAGAAATAGATTTTGAAGCAATTGTCCAAATACTTTTGAGCCCCTGAAAAAGAGGCAGCTACTCATTAAAGAACCGTAATTCCTAAACCTTTTGTCCAATTTCGATGTGAATACTCTCAATTTACAGCTGATATTAATTATATAAAAATATGTATTTTAAACAGTTTTGGTAAAAAAGCTAAAATAACAGCACTTGTGTCAGTGTCCAACCTTATGGACTTAACTGTATTTTGTTAACAAGCACCCACTGTTCGGCCTATTTTGGTCACTTATAGCCTATGTAGAAATTGGTTTGTGCTCTAAAGTAACAGTTTCATATAACAAAATTTCATTTCATGAGTAATGAAAACTAAATATATATCTTCTGTACTACCACAACACAATATGGCAAATATGATAAATCCGACTTTTTATCAGAAAATAGATAAGGCAGGCCAAATTACAGTTGAGGTATTCACAATTTAGCACAGCTTTTGTTGTAGTAGCACAAAAGCACAATCTGCTAATTTAAGTCACAACAACAATATGCATGTATAATGGGTGGTTAAATAAAACAAATCTTCAAGGGCAGCATTTATTTATTTACTGTTTATATATGTGTGTTTCCTACAGCACTAGGATGGGGTCACAAGCCAGTATACTTTTTGTGTCAGTCCCAAGCCTGGATAAATGGAGAGGGATGTGTCTGGAGGGGCATCTGGTATAAAGTCTATTCCAAATCAATGTAGTAACTAGCAGACACATGATTAGCTGTGCAGCCCCAGCAGGAAAAAGGAAACCATTTGTTTACCCACATCACGTGGGTTTTTGGAGGTTTTTTTTGTTTTGTTTTTTGTATCTTGTTGAGAAAACATTATATGACTGATTAGAAGGTAAAGGTTGGTGAAGAAGAATGTGAATGCATCAAAATAAATTTAGCAATTTAACATACATATACAACAACAAATTGAAGTAACAAATTTTATGTGTGATATTTTTCCAATATTGCTGTTTTGAATTATGTGAAAGAATTTAAACAATGTGGTCTACACATGTGTGCAGTTGATTAATACAAATTCCACAGTGAAGGCTGTTGTTTCAATACAGAGATGTTAAATAGGAACGTGGATCCCTGGGTCCTGTCTGTGGGACTGGAGCCAAATGAGTCAGAATGGAGGCACCCCTTTGTGTGTTGTCATATGGGACGGTGGACCACAGGGGCTCCAGACCAGCCCAATATGACCCTAAGTCAGAGACGCACTTCCACATACCTCTGCATCACATAACTACAGACAAGAGACTCCAAACATGTGAAAAAGACTCCTATCTTTTACAGCGTCATCTTGGGACCCTAAGGTTTCCTTTGTCATTTTGTTAGGACACAATTTTTACATATTTACATTTAAGGATCTTGTGTAAAACTTAACTTTAACATAAGTTTGTGTTGTCAGAAACAATGTCTGAACCAATCAGTAAAAACTGAAATTCCATACATTACATTACATTACATTACATACCACTATATAAACTCAACCTGAAAAGAACATGCCTGTGCCCAAAGTTTCCTCTTGCCAAATGTTGAGTTCAGGCCCATAGTCTTGACCTAAGTTCTGATGAGAAACTCATTTGCGTGCACTTGCATGATTTGCATGGCTAGACATTAACAATATTAACGAGTATATGCAAAATACTAGCCAACCTTTTCATATTTGTTTTACAGAGAGTCAGAAAACTGAATGTGGAGTGTCAGTCTGACCTACAGGAGGCTCCTGGTGGGATAACAGACAGAGGTGGGCCTTTTGTTAGGCAATTAAGCACATTAGGCCTGATCAAGTCATGTTTGTCTTTTACAGTATATTCAAAGTATTTCAAGGTTGAATTTTTGGCTGTGGCCACAGTTTTGTCCCCACTGTCTACATGACCCACTCACCAGCAGCAGATCAAGGTCCCGGGCCCCGCGCTGCCCCGCTAGCCCCCAGCCAGCCTCCAGGTGGGCGCTGCTAATGAGCCCCAGCCGTAGCTCTGGCGTGGGCCTCTTCTTCCCAGGGTTGGAGGGGGCCACGGTGGGGGCACAGAGGGTCTGCTGGCTGGGTCAGGACCAGGCAGGGGGCATGGGGATGGGACAAGGCAGAGATGCATATAGAGGCAAAATCACAGTGTTCTTAGGGCTTATTAATGGCTGTGAGTGTGGGAAGATGGAGTTAGCAAAAAGGTTGTGCCACATGGCGTACTATGAGCAGAAGTCTTTGATTCGTGTTTATTGTAATTGGCTGCACAGTAGTCCACTTGTGTTGCTGTGGGATGAATGGCCAGGCGGTAGGTATAGTGTCAGATATGCCAGTGTAAACAGACCCTCCTTCATGTACAATGCAGTGACTAATGGCAGTGTTTGTCTAATGCTGCCAGCCTCCGCTTTTGTTTCCTAGACCTTTTGAAGTGATTGATACACAATGTTTTCAAAGACACAAATAGTCTCCTCCGCAATGCTTGGCTTAAAATAAAACTTAAAATAGAAATGGTAGAGACAGTGCAAATCTCCACATCAGAGGCAAAAGGAAGGGTGGCCATGTCTGTGGCTGACTCTAGACTTTGATCACTGGATGATGATCAAGGTAACCACAAACATGTTGTAAACTCTGCTTCATTAGTCTATCTTATCCCAGCACTGATACTATATACAGATTTCACCTGCTTTCACACACTTCTGCAAGGACTGCGCATGTCCTGAGTTTTACCTCTGACCTTGAGGTTAGCCTGCAGCAAAACTTCAAATATCTCTTTTATCTAAAAGGTTTTTTTTATTTTTCAGGTTTTGTGAGATATTATTTGTACATAACCAGCAGATGTAGCCACACATTAGCATACTTTCTTCTTTCATAGACAATTGATAAAAATAATCCGTGCCATGAGTCACACAGACAAATCTTAGATAGATTAATTCATAAAAGCTCTGCTGTGAACACATGAAATGCTGCTGAATGTTAGGTAACTGGTAGGTTAGGTAGCCCTTGTCTCAATATACAGTAGCATATACTGTGCTGTAAATTCAAGATAATAAAAGTGTAGCAAATTGTCATTAATGCCTTGGTTGTGTGTAAAGCATCACAAAAGCTGCGGTATTCCAAACAAAAAAATATACAACATATACAACATAAGAAAAATCAACATTGCACTAAAATATTGATATGGTCCTTCCATTAGTTGTTTGTATTGTATTGCCAGGCAACTTACTCAATTACTCCAACTATAGCTGTGTTAAATTGTGAATATCTCAACTATAAGTTGGCCTACCTTATCTATGTTTTGATAAAAAGTCAGATTTGTCATGCTGCCATATTGTGAAAGTCCCTAAGTGAAACCTTTGGAAGTATCACCAAAATAAGAGAATAAATTACATCTTAGTGTTAAACGTAAAACTGAAGAAACATACAAATATTAATGAAAAAGAGAAATATGTACTTATATACCTACATTGTTGTAAACAGACTAAAGATTTTTTAAGGACTAATTCACTGCTAAGACTGTAGTAGTGCCATTAGATTGTTATAATACTTTTTCATTTTCTAGAAAGAAGAAGTGGCATTTTGACATTCATAACTATACATGAACTGAAAGTAGATGTATACCTTGATTAATTTAAGTGCTAGTCAATGCAATATTGTCATTAAAAGTACACACATATTCTGACATCAAACCTTTGGACATTTTTGCAAAAAGCTGAAAGCAGGAGTTTGAAGTCTCATTGAAACTAGACCTTACATTTGGACATGCTTTATTTTTATTGTTCTATTATTTATTGCTTTATTTTATATGTCTGCCTACTGCACATTTAACTCATTAATCTGTATTCATAAGTGTAGTATCTGATGGGGGATTTCTGAACCACTGTAGTGTATAAAAGCCATTATCTGTGGGAGTCAGTGGTTGGCCATCTGCCAAAGCCAGCTCATCCTGAGAATGAGCTCCCTGAAAGGGCCAGATTACAGCTCTGGGCTCCCTAACCTCCTTTAATGCAGTAAAAGGAGTTGGTTTTAGTGGTTTGCGCGTGTTGGGTCTCCCGCCGTGCTGGTCAGTCAGACTTCTTCACGAGTTCACGCCAATGCTATAATGGCCTCTTTGTGAACAGTGAACAGGGTCATCCCGCTCTTCCACTGGCCAATAAATGTCCACATTCTGCACCTTTCTTATGATTTTGTTTAGCTCACGGGCCCCAAACAAAAGTGCCAAGACGCCTATTATTCACTGGAAAACGAATAAAGGATTAATTTGCATTGATTTTGGCCCACTATAAAAGCAGTCATTTTTTTGTGGCAGAAAGAACCAGAAAGCAAGGCATTTTTCCTCCAAAGCAAGATAATAGGATCAATAGTGCTAATAAATATGGCTATCAAGGAGGCAGATCTCAAATGTTGGCTTTTGTGTTTTAATAGTTGGAAGGATTTTCCACATGATCTCCAGACACATAGACTGACTATTGTATAGTCACAAATTGAGACACATTAGTCTAAATTTGGATAATTTGCAAAGTTTTGGGAACTTACCTTATCAATCAAACCTGTTTCACGATTGTTAGTGTGTTCCTTTCTCTGCCTTGTGTTCAATTCAAGAGCATTGACTAGGGCCTGTGAAAAAACTGTCTGCTTTTAAAGTGGTGTTTGCAATGGATTAGACACAAGCTCATTTTAAACCAAAAAGAGGATAGAAGCTGATTTTCTGCCTGTTTTTTCGGTTTGAGAGGTTGATTATTTACAACAACACTAACATTTAACAAAAAGGAAGAATTACAAGGACAAGAAGCAATTTGGAAATGTCAAGAATGCACTGATTTGAAATGTAATGGATGTGGTTAGTATTTAGGAGATGCTAAACCACTAAACCAAAGCTAAAGAGATTTACACTGACTGATAATTCAACATGGTGGCACACATTTGTTGCAATTTACACTTAGCCATACAATTCAAAACTGGAAACAAAATGCTATGGGCCAGCTTACATTTCAGTTAATCTGGCAAAATGCCTTTATTTATTGTGCAGTGTTAGCTTATAAGACTGGCATTCAGTGTTTAGTGTAAATGAAAATTGATTCATGTTTTAAAGACCCTTAAGCAGATGTTGACCCTCATTTTTAAAATACAGCTATAGGAATCTTTATTAAGCCACAATGAAACCAAGTCAAGACCAAAGTAAGATCTAATATTGATTTAAAATACTAGGACCTATTTGTCATGGCCAAAATAAAGTAACATGTGCATCTGAGACTTCTAAAGGTGGGCCTATGACTCAAGTACTACAACCGTACACTTTTAGTCACTTTATTGCCTTACGGGCCAGACTAGAGACATGCCTGCTGTAAGTTAAACAGAACAAATCAAAGTTATGCTGATAGATTCATTGAAATGGCTGGTCTTAAACACTAAGTCAATTTTACATTCCTCCACGTTTGATCTTTTGTCTTGTAGTGGCCACCCTCTGTTTTCAGATCTGGCCTTCAGTGGGACTGGGGGGGTTGTCCCGTGTGTCCGAGAGGCTCATATCTGTCACTGTGCATTCCTCTGTGCAGCTATGATATGAATGAAGTGCTGTGGTGGTGTGCCGCAAGCTGCAAGTGTGGGACTCAAAGGCCTGCATGGTCAATCTCTGTAATGTAATTATGTGGACAGTCTCTCAGATCTATTAGTTTGAACTGTTTCTCCAGCCCCCACTTCTTCCCCAAAACCCACTGAGTGAGTCTGGAGGGGAAAGGAGGGGGGGGGGGTCTCTGAAGTCATCTGAAAGGACCTCCTCTGTATTCATTGTGCTCTTTGTCTTTGCAGGGTTGTTATTAGTGGAGGAATCAAGTTTCAGCGCGCCACTGATGAAAAGCTAGGAGATTTTACAGTTTCAGGTGGAGAGTTTGTTTTAACGGGCGCCAGGTAAAACAAATCAAATTTAATGACAGGAGCTGACTTTGCTGTCTATTCAGGAAAAGCTTTGATGATGCCTTAAAGGTATTAGAACCTTTCAAAGGATTATGTTGAAATATCATGTCATTATTCACGACCAGTCTGTAGTATTGTGTATGAATATACATAATTTGTATTTCTAGCTTTCTTCTAGCTTGCCACAAAAGTCTGAATTACAATTTACTTACACTTAATCAGAAAACAATCTATTTTATAAATTGGCAAAATGTCTGAAGTTATGTTGACTTTTTTACAGCATCATGTGTTTTGCCTAACTTCTAAAGGCCTTATGTTCCACTGTGCTGTGTACAAAAAAAAAAAGTTCCCAATTTTATTGTTCTCAGTGGCATCAAAAATAAGAATGGAGAATGAAGAATGGAGCAGTAACATTGTATTATTCTCACCCTTTGGGTTGGATAATATTTTTAGCCCATTCTCTCTATTGGCATGCCATTAACTCACATGGTTAGCTCATGGTTAATTTTCATAAATCAATAAGGCCGGATGCCCCTAAAACCTTTGCAGTGCTGTTATGGTGAGTATTAGTAGTTTCCCTCTGCACTGTCACTAGTATTCAACCACTGCTCTGGTTGCTACCTGCAGTATTAGCTACTTAAAATATAAAGCACAGCTCTTCGCAGAAACTGTTTCTGTTGAATTAGATTTTGCTAGTTTTGTCCTGGATGACACTTTATGTTAATATTTTTGTTATGCAACCTGTTGGTTATGCTGGCATATTGTTAAAGCTATTGTTTTTATGCTGCTTTAAAAAGAGAATAATTACAAATGTGAAGCATTTATGGAGCAAGCAAACTAATTAGCATTATCTTTCTACCATTACTGTCTACATACAGTAAATCTACATTTATAAATGAGGTTTTGTAGAAGCAATTTTTCAAACTGAAAAAAGTGTAGTGATTTGAGCTGCTATAGATGTGATGATAATTGAGCACAATCTAAAGAGTAAAATTATTTCACTTAAAAACTACTTAACAAGCTGTCCGTGAAAACCCTTCTCTAGTGCCAGAGTCCAGATAAAAGTGCAGATTGCATTAGCCTTGATGTTTACGAGACATCCCTCACACATTTACTCTGGAATCAAATTAAAGGTTCCAGCAATTTCCCCAAATTCGATTTAGGTCTTTGTGTTTACCTAATCTCTGGCACTCACACAGACACCAGTGAAAACATCCCAAATGCGTCAGTGCACAACTTTAAAAGCCTTTCCCGTAGCATTGCCGTGTAGTGACCCATTCTAAATAACCTATATCATCAGGGAACTGCGCTTTATAAAGGAGTTCATTGGGCCCTCTGCTCAAAGGGTTTCTTTGGGTGGAAGCCTGGATGAAAAGTGCAAAGAGGAGGATAAAGAAAAAAAAGTATAGGAGATGTCAGGACGCCTTTGGGAAGAAAACAAACTGCGGCGACCAATGCGAGTTGACTTAATCTGATTAGACTAACCTCATCAACAGCCCACTTAAAAGGGAGAAGAAAGGCCTGAATTGGGGCGAGAAGCAAGAGAAAGGCCTCTGTCTTCAGTGAATACACCACATTGTACTGGACATGCTGGTCTGCAGATGGCAAAATGACAACAAGCCGCTTGAAAAGTGAGGCAAAAATAATTGATCTCAGGGTTTTTTCTGCAGGTATGAAAACAGCCAATGGAGTAATGAGATTATAGAAGAATAAAACGAATGGAGAAATACTACTTCACTCACGTTTGTGGTGCAAACATTTTAGCTTTGAAGCTTTGAAGCCTTTGACTGAGTGCCCCTTGCCTCTGTAAAGCCATGAGAAATATTTCCAGATTCAAATTAATTTATTTAAACGCTGACCTCTTATTAAGCCCCCTGCAGTCTAGGCAATACATCAAACAAGAAATAATTGAACATAGTGTGAAGATTTTAATACCAAAGCAAATTTAATACATCTGGCCACTCCCAAATTAAGGCAATCCTTAGCAACAATGCATGCAAAATATTTCAACTTGGAAAGAAAAGCCCTTTGAACTCTCTGAGAAAAAGTGCACATATTTTTACACCAATATTTGTTCCTTCAATATTTAGTTTAATTAGCTGCAAGCATCGACCCAGTGTTTTGGGAATCTGAAATCCTTTTGCTCAGAGTGGGAGGTGAATGGGGCAGCCACAGGTGTCCTTTCAAACGGGAGCTTAGGGCCGCTGCTGTTGGGATTGTGGCTTTGCATGTTACAAAGGCAGCAGCAAAAACCTCCACTAACTGAAGCTTTGAAGTCCTGTTGTCATCTGTGATTTGGAAACACCCGATAAAATGGTCATCTTTAGCATCAGCAACTTGAAGATTCATTTTCTGAATGATCTATGTTAGAGGTTACGATAGGCTTACGTGGTAGAACAACAAAAAGAATAATATTATTAGCTAATATTATTGGCTACTTGGTTATATTCATAATGAATGTTTTTGTTAGAGTGGTAGATCTTCCAATACTACTAAAAGTATCCACACAAATGTAAATGTAGTAAATTAATAGTAAAAATATCTAGAATACCAGTAATGATAATCATATCGTATTCTTACTACATTCATTTATATATACATATATATACATATATATATATATATATATATATATATATATATATATATATATATATATATATATATATATATGTGTGTGTGTGTGTGTGTGTGTGTGTGTGTGTGTGTGTGTGTGTGTGTGTGTGTGTGTGTGTGTGTGTGTGTGTATTTGCAGTTAATTTAAACACAATATATTCTGTATAAGATTGTATACATCACTAATATTCTTTTTTAACCCAGACTTTGAGTATTCAGGTATATTGACATATTTTATGTTTTTTACATATGAAAAAGTTCTGTATTATCCTACTGAAGTAAATTAAAAATTTAAAAACTCCACTCTTATAATGTGAATACCTTGCATCTCTGCATATACTATTAACATTCCTGCATTTATTCCTTATTTGATCCCGTTCTCCAACATTTGTTGATTGCCACAGTGTCCATAACAAGCCAAAACCACCCAAACAGCCATTGTAGGCACTTGATGTTAGGGATTCATGGCGGTAAACACAAGCTTTAGCCCTGATTGGGGACTGTGTATAAAGGGATTGGTCAGCCAACAACAGCTAATACACATATAATTGACTCTGCTTCTGCATTCTGCACATGGATTTGGAGGAGTGCACGGGCTTATTGTACAACAACAAATTAAGCAAGCGGCGGTCAAAGGAAGCTCCGCAGCATTCACCACAGGCTACTGCAGTCTATACCAAATCAGCAAACACAGCCTCAGGCCTTTCATCTGCCGACATCTCCGCCTTTCTCGGTCCTTCTTGTAAACTTAAGTCAAAAAGCAAAGTACTTCTGGCTCTTGTCTAGTGAATACATTCGTCCTTTAAAACAGCAGCCAGTTGTGCTCCGCATTCCTAGAACGTTAGCATCGACTTTAATGATGCTCTTACCACACAATTATTTGCAAAGTTTCTTTTAGGTGAAGAGGAATTCCTGTTCGCTTTGTTGTCCAAAACCAGTTTTTTAAAATGCAGGAATGACAAGGAGATTTACTGATGTCTGCCTAGCTTCAAATAACAAGGCTATAAATCTTATATGCAGCACCACATACTGTATGTATGTCAGTGTTTATTGTTTAAAAAGCAATATACTGGACAAACGTCATAGCCCCCAAGATTGTAAGGAGTAAACAAAAAACAATTGGTTGCATTCACATTCTAGAATTTAATGACGTTAAAACCTCAGATGGAGGGCAGGGGCCAGTATAAATGTGTAGGTGAGGTACTTATTTTTTATTTTTTTTAACCTGATCTTTTTTTGTTAGCAATTGAATCCACAATCATAATAATCCTATGGCTTAATGCCGAATGACAGCAATCACGCCTGTGTGACTGAATAATATTACCACTTTTTGACACTTTAATGAAGAGTTAACTTCTTTTTAGGTCAATTGTACTGTTAGATAAGACTTTAAACTTCATAACAATTTTTGTTTCATGCAGATAGGTCCAGTACTTGCAGAAATATTAACCATAAGCCACACCATGACATCTGCAGTTTGAATCTAAAGCATCAGATTCTACCAGAGAAAGCTAAGCTTCCTCCAGCTCAGTTTTAAACTAGAGGCCCTTTAGAAATCTATGACATCACATGAACGAGACTATAAGGACAAAACCAGGACCAAACCAAAACCATGCCAGGATTATTTCCTGGTTCACAGTTAACCTTATAGTGCTTTCATTTTCACTTGTTGCCACCTCTTTCATCTTCCCAGCTGCTATATGTGCAGAGAACTGGAATGCACAATCTTAGCTGTAAACACACAAGAGGACCTGCACAAAATCAATATCTACCATAGTTAAAATGACTTGAATTCAGATTATTAATCTTGATTCGAGTAATATTCACTAGATTTGATTTTATTAGGCTAGATTTTTGACTTGTTTCAAGTTATTTCGTTCCTGCTTCAAGCTATTTTTACTATTTTTAGCTAAATTATCTGTCCGTGGGAAAAGTGGAATTTTCTTACCCCATGGACAGATAATTTTGCTTGAAATAAGTAAAACCGAACCAATTTTACATTCGGGCTAAACCATAGTCGACTGCAGTTTCTGGAGACTTTCATTCCATATTTCAGTATCACAGAGTAATGACATTAATAAATGTTTATTGTAATGAATTAATTAGCATAGCTCCTAGTTGGTGCGGCAGTAACTCAGTTGGTAGAGTTGGTAGTGTCTGTGTACACTGGCATATGAATGTGAGTGTTTGGGAGTGTGAATGGGTGAATGGTTACTGTGTGGGTGATGGTAAAGCCCTTTGATTGCCTATGTGACTATTTATTTATTTATTTAGTAGTAGTCAAGTTTATACCAGGACTAATTGAGGACTAATCTGGAACAAGGCAAGAACTAGAGAACAAGGCAACATCAAAACTAAAGCTTAACCCACCCAAATCAAAACCAGGACAAAATCAGAACTGATCTAGAGCTAAACTAGGAATAGACTTGGGACTAAATGAAAACTAAAACAAGATAACATAAGGACTAACCCAGAACCATTTCATAACTAAACCAGGACAAATGGGACTAATCCAGAATTTAAGACTAACCTAGGAATAAATTAAGACTTAATCTAGACTACTAATTCAAAAATAAAGCCTCACTATATCAGGGCCACCAAAGGCTAACTTAACACTGGAGAAACTAAAACTAACCCAGCCATCTTAAACTCTGTCTCTTTGAAACACTAGTCTTATCAGGTTGCCCTCAGATCAGGTTCAACAGGTGCCTCTCCTCCACTTTCCTTAAACTCAGTCTCTGTGGAGCAGTTTATCTGTGGGACGTTGTGTGTAGTATTAGACCTGCATCATTTGGAAAGACCCCAGAGACAAATAAAGGGAGAGAGAAGCCAAGCACACACAGCTGGTCCTTGAGCCAGTCTAGATCCTGTGTAAACAAGTGTCCGGCATGTCTCAGCCTCTGGGACATGAGCTCCACAACAATGGCCAATACTTCACTGCACACTGCACTATAGACCGGCTTAGCAAATTTTTATTACATTTGGGCTTTTTTCAATAGACTGCCAGCCCAAAAGAGGATCACAGCCTTTGTCATCAGTTTTGAGATTACTGCAGTATCTAGGTCCCCTTAAACTGAATATTGCACCCATTGTGGAGAAACTCCCACAGGTTTAACATGAAAACTGATGTTCATGTTAGAGATGAATTAGTATCACAGTTGCAAATGGAAATGTAAAGTTATAATGGCTCTGTTATTGTATCTATTGTGTTGGCAATTTATAGTAAAGTAAAGCATACATTTATTTCATAAATACTTACAGAATATGCAAAATACACAGTACTATAGTTATCTATGCAGTGTTGAATGGTATGATTATGATTTTATCTCTCATCCTTTTATTGTGACACATTTTTTCAAAGCCAAAGTTATTTTTCAAAAGTAATTTACCACAACTTGGCAAATGTATTTTGAATCTTATCTCAATAATATTTTAATATTAGGCTTGCACACTGAAATTTTTATTTTATTTTATTTTATTTTATTTATTTTTTGTGACACCCTTGACTGGGAATGGCTGGTCTAAATGGTAAGCAGAAACAGTATACAAATGTATTTACTTCTTCTGTTTCTCGAATAAAATAAGTAGAATCATGTGAAAGAAACAAAACAGAACACAGGCATGATCACATAGCGCTCATAATGCTTAGAGCTATAATTATATACATTACAACCGCATCTGTGTTGGATTAACTGTTGAAAAAATATCTACGGGTGAATATACCTCATTACTGAAAATTAATCTTTGTCTATTATACCGTAGTTTAAAGTAAGAGCTTTTATACCAGTTTGAACACATGCGCCATCTGGTGGTCTTTTCCTATACTTAAGCATATTTTATATTGACTTGATTGACAAGAGGCTTCTGAAAGGTTGGTGTTTCGTATTAGATTTTTTTTTTAATATCTATATGGCAAGGGCTTGCGTTATAATTCAAATTCATGAAAACTTTTAACCTATACGATATTTATACTATGTCAAAATGAGTTAGTTTTACTTAGTCCTAACAACCACAGTATAAAAAACGCCCCTAGGTGGTGCTCTTTATCTTCAAACAGAGTCATGTTTTACTTGGGTCAACTTTAGTTTGTGGAGAACTTTAGGTGGTGTTTGTTTTTTATTTGATGACTGGTCATAATTATTTTTTTAAATTCACATAAGCCACATCATAATTTAGCTGATAACGCTGTTTAGTAATTTTTAGCGTTAGTAAGTTTAGTTTGGTTCTGTTCAGTTTCTTCTGTTATGTTAAATGTGGTTGTGATGTTGATGTGTTGATGTGAAGACCCTTACCAGCGAAGATCATAAACTTCTTGCTCTCATTTCTGCAATGTCGTTTCGGCACGTGCTCAGCGGAGACCGGAGAGGGCAGTGAACGAGTGGCACGCGGACAGATGTGGCCCCGCCCTCCTGCTCCTCGCGCTGGATGACTGACACAGTGCCGATCGCTGAGCCAATCAGAGGTCGCAGCGCCTCGTTTGCATAAAGCGGTCGTTCGCCATTGGCCCGGAGCGTGCCGCTGTAAACCACCTCGCGTGCCATTACAGATGTCAGCTCCTGGGAAGCGCGAGCAGGATAAAAATAGTGAGAACAGTGTTTGTTTAAGGCGCGCAGGGACAAGTCTCTGCAGCGGAGAAATAAACCCTGATTGACGTTTTAAAAATTATATTTATTCAGTGGTAACGCGAGGTCAGTGTGGGACAGCGTTGATACAGAAACTTAAGGTCCTCACGTTTGGAAGAATTTTACCTTTGCTACAACACAGTTTAAAGTTTCACATGAAATGACTTTTAAACTTTTTAAAGTTATCAATGACACTCGTCAAAGCTTTGTTCTTCTTAAATTTAACCACATACTGTGTTAAAAGACTGGTCACAAAGATATTTTTCAAACATTGTGTCGATATATATATATATATATATATATATATATATATATATATATATATATATATATATATATATATATATATATATGCAGTCCTCACATTCTTCCACAGCACACACCAAACAGCTACATTTCTCGAGGAGCAAGGCGCATTCCCCTCTTATCGCTTCACAGGCCGCCGCCGCGCAGCTCCCTTTGTTGTTTGTCCCTGCAGGGCTGATTGCGCAGCGCGTGACTGACGGCCCGCGGGGGTGTTGTCCAATCAGCGGCCTGCCCCGCGCCCAATGGGTGAGTCCTTGCTGCCATTGGCTGAGGCGAGTGTGGGAAAGAATGCAGAGAGGGTTTCACACGAACTGGGAGCACGCAGGCCGGGTATAAGTAGCTCCACGGCGCGTGTCAGTGGCAGAAGCGCATCACGCTCCTTGAGACGCGCAGATTAAACATACCGTGAGCCACTCGTGGATGTTCTAACGCGACACGCGGAGACACTTTGACTCTCCTCCAACTTTTTTCAACGTTGCCTTTTCTGATATTTGTTCCCAAAAGGATACTATTTTTGGTTGTTCTTGGTTTGGTTAATTATGCCTGCGGACACAATGGAGAAGCAGACCGCATCACCCATTGCTGGTGCCCCGGCGTCCGGATCACACACCCCGGACAAACCCAAGAACGCTAGCGAGCACAGAAAGGTAAGGATTAGTCCTACATGCGCTGAATTTACTGGCAGACTGATATGAGATGACGCTTGTAACAGTGAGTTGTTTAAGTCTTTAAGAAGCTAATGTTGAACTGTTTGCAGTCATCCAAACCCATCATGGAGAAACGCCGCAGAGCGAGAATCAACGAGAGTCTGGGGCAGCTCAAGACCCTCATCCTGGACGCACTCAAAAAAGATGTAAGTTCAGCTAAATGTGCGCTTTACTCATTAAAGTTTGAATGTCTCTGAACAGTGGCTAACTTATTTCCTTTCTCTTTCTGCAGAGCTCCAGACACTCTAAACTGGAGAAGGCGGACATCCTGGAGATGACCGTCAAGCACCTGCGGAACCTGCAGCGCGTGCAGATGAGCGGTAAGTTCATATTACACAGAATAAACCTAAAAAAGTAAAAATCTCACATTAAACAATATTAGAGAATTTTCGTTTTACTTATATTTCCTCACCTTCTCCCAGCAGCCCTCTCTGCTGACGCTACGGTCCTGACCAAGTACCGCGCTGGTTTTAACGAGTGCATGAACGAAGTGACGCGCTTCTTGTCCACCTCTGAGGGGGTAAACGCCGAGGTGCGCTCTCGGCTCTTGAGCCACCTGTCCAGCTGTATGGGCCAGATGATGTACCCGCAGCAGACCCCTTCTCAGCAGCACCTGTCGCAGCCCCTCCACGTGCAGCTGCCGTCCACGCTACCCCTTAGCGGCTCTAAGCTCAGCCCTGCCGAGGCCGCCTGCCCCAAGGTCCTGGGCGGCTTCCAGCTCGTCCCCGCCACCGACGGACAGTTTGCCTTCCTCATCCCAAGCCCCTCACCCGTCATCCCGCTGTATGCGAACGCAGGGCCCGTGGCTGTAAACGCTAGCCCTGTTCATGGCAGCTCAGTGCCTCCTGCAGCCTCCCCAGTCCATGGCATGACGTCCTTCTCTGGTGGTCCACAGGCGGTCAGCCCCGTGAGCATCAGCACTGGCTCAGAGAGCAGCGAGCCAGTGTGGCGGCCCTGGTAGCTCGTGGGGTCTGGACATTAACTGACTGCACACATGGGGTCGACCCGTGGTTCTGGGACCCTGTAGTCCCAGTAGTTGTTCCGTTTTAAGGGACGAGCCTGTTCTGGCTGTGGTTCTTAATTTATTGTCCAGTCCAACATTTGGATGTGGGTGATAAAGTGCTGTAAATGCATTTGGACATTAGAGAAACTGTCTAAAGTACTTAGTCTAGTTTTGTACAGAGTTGTTACCTGTTTGTTAAACCAAAGTGTTTTATATTCTTTTCTTTGTTGTTTGTGTTGAACACGAGATATAAAAAGTGACTTTGGGCTTGACCCATTGTTTTAATAAAAGATATTTGAAACATTAACCTTTTGTCTTCAGACTCCTGTATCGCATTGGTGTTGTGACTTTCATTTAACTGAAAGTCTCAGAGGCCGTGCATAAAAGTCAGACTTCATATTACTATCAAATTACACCAAGTTTTAAACGGATAGAAATGGGTGACCATAAAAAAATACTAGATTGGACTGATCAAAGTTCCCAGATTTTCTCCTTGCACAAAGTAGAGAGTGAGACTAATGTGGCAGACAATATGAACGGACAGTGAGGTGTATTTTTTTTATTGCCATAAAGCTAATTAAAAGTTTTAAAGGGTCTCATCCTGTATGCAGCGGGAGCTTTAACAGCCCTAAAGCCTATTCATGGGCCTGGGAAATGCGCTCAGAGGTTAATGTCACTAACAGATTGCTTCAGTGAAAAGAGAATATGGAAGGATCCTCTCTTCCTTTTGTTGCGTCAATTGTTCAGTGCCATTCTTAATGGGCCTGCACGTCCATAAAGGAAAAAGCGAGGGAACTTTGAGAGTGGGAGTGTGATAGAAACCACCGCTTTGGCCACCTAAATACACAGACGTGGTAAAGTCTGTTTCTTTCAAGAGTGTTGTAAAACTATCTTTGTGGGCTGCGGGACTGAGGTGGCGTGGCGCAGGCCGTGTGTCCGCCACTTGCGTCTGGCGGCCCCTGTGCTCCAGATTAGGTTACAGACTGGAGACCGCCGCTTAACATCCCGTCACTCAATAGCCTCATGCACCGGCCCGGGTTTCAGTTTAGTTTAGTGCGTCAAAGAGTTGCACAAGTTGATTGTGAATGTAGCTATATGCCTTTAAGTCTTTAAAGAAGACGCGCATTAATTTGTCAAACATCAAAGATAAAGTGTAACACAGACTTGCAGGTGAAATAAGAACTGGTTTCGGTGTGGATCCTCCCCAGGGCCGTGTTTGCGCTGACTTCACTAAGAGGGTTAGACCAGATCGAAACTCACAACTGCGCATAATCATTTAGGCTAGACCTATAAACAACACATGTGAAACATTAAAAAGACATGGTAAAAGACACATTTGATGAAGAACATTTATTGTTATTATTCTCTTCTATAGGTAGTCCTTTCTGTTTGAGTTCACTAAACTCTGGTTAAATAATACTATAGACTATTTTATGATGTGATTTATGAAAACAGATATCTGCAATCTATAAGGCTAAACATATTTGCAAGAAACAATTAAAATAATGCTCATGGCCTAATGTCAAAAGGTTCTGAAATAGACTAAAACATCAACATTATAAGCACTAGCACACCACAGCTCACGATTATTTAAACTGTAGCAGAGTTCACTCCTAACTGAACTTTGGTTCATATAGCTACATACGTTTACATCTGTACTGCTTGGTATTCACAGTTTGTGAGTCTATCTGAATGATGCGATCATATAAAGTATATGTAAAACCTCTAAACTTGCCTACTTGACTATAGTTCACTCTGGTGGCGTTTTTTCCCCTCGCAGTTGGACCTTGTTCATTTCTGTAGTTGCGCTCTCGCTCTCACCCCGCGCTGTGCCAGTGCCCTGCGCATGACACTGCTTCCTCCTGCGCACAGACACACTGAAACACCAGTTGGCAGCGCGTGTGGCTTCTGCGGTCGCTCCTATTGCCTTCGTGTTTGAGTTAATAGTTCAGTGATGCCTTTGTGCAGCTGAGGTCGTGAGAACCCAGCGAACTAGTCCGCCTGTGGCCGGGCACCATGCCAGCCAGTAAATCCCCGCTGGCTGAGCGGAGGTGAGGAGGCGAATATACGCGTGTGGCCGCCGAGAGGCCTGTAAACAGGAGCGATCCAACAGTAGGCTATAACCTACAGACGATAGTGTACGTCGATAATGCAATACAGAGGGTGGATAGTGGGTTGAAATGGAAAACCAGTCTCTTGTGCTTACACTGCAATGCGTAATATATAATAGAACATTGGGTTTAAAGAAGTATCCCGTCGTAATGTCTCAATGATATATATATATTTTTTATGTCGAGTCAAAAGGCCTTGGCGTGAAAAGTAGGATGTTATCTAACGAAGGCAGTATATGTATGTCCAAATTCAAATGTCCTAATTATTTCTGAAAAATACAGTAAAATGCGTGCTCTTTGCATCTTGTCATGACACAATTGGATGCACTAGATCGTTTTTTTTTTTTTTTTTTTTTTTTTTAATGTCAGTGCAACACATTATTGCTTCATTAAGCTGCAAAGGTCCAACTCCGATGTAAAAAAAAAGCTCACTGTCAAACTAAAACAACAGCACAATCACAGCACTACAACTTAAATCAGGCGGGAACCCACTTTTCTGATGAAAGGGATTCCCACAGAGGGCACAGAGTCCCGTGGGGCAGTGCGTCGTGCGTCCCCAGGGAGAAGTCACCAATTGAAGGGGGTAGGGGTCATCAGTGCAGCCACAAATTATCATTCTCATTAGCGACTGAATGGAATGGCCGCGCGCTCAAACTTACCGCCAAACTTTGGATAAGTTTTCCCTCCAAAATAACACTCGGTTTTGTTACAATCAGGTTTTGTTTAAACCACAAACAGAAAAGTATTTATCCAGTATCCATACAGTGGAGTAAATTTGACGAGGCAGATGGGGGATTTCCTGATGACATTCTTCAGCACTGATGGCACGGGCACAATACACATAGGGCTTCAGTGTGCTCAAGTTTATAGGTTCATCAAGGGACACATCTGTGACTCCAGTGATCATATACAGGAAAACTTCTGGAATCGGACTATGCTGCCAAAAACAACCATCTGGTATTTAATTGCCATTTGCAAAGGAAGGTACAAAGCCAATTATAAAACTTACTTTGAGGAGAAAAAAACAAACAAACAAACAAACAAACAAAAACATAAAGGCTTGCTCACTGTACTGAAGTCATTTTTATTTAAATAATATTTTACATTGAGTTAATTCTCTAAAAAACACTCACACACACACACACAAAAACAACATTTTACTCAAGTAGCTTGTTTTTAAGCATCAAAAATGATAACATCAATATACATTTTTTTTTTACATCTGTGGTACTAGTGACTGTAGCAGTAGTATACACATTTACTACAGTCTTTACTTTTGCAATTTTACTCAAGTAACAGTTGTGTTGAGTACTTCTACTTGTGGTCTTCCTCCACCACTATTGGAGCTTGGGTAAGTCAGAATTAAAATTACAACCAAAACAGGCATGACAGCCACAGATAATAAAACATATTTATTTTGTCCAAATTGCTATAGATTCCATGCAGGAAATTCCCTCTAAATGTGGCCATTGTGCCCTATAATGGACTTGCATCATAAATGTAGACATATACTGTACATTGAAAAGCTTGTGGATCTATCCATTAATGTGTGCCTCTCACTTTCACATACATACATGGCTATTTTTGTCTCTTGATTTGAAGACGCTGCAGAAGGACAGAAGGAAATGTTCTGCATGCTTTGGCCACAGGTTGTGCAGAGGGTGAGGGGAGCAGGAAAAGGAGGAGGCTGGGGTCTGTTCCGAGACGCTCCTCTTGCACCTGTTCTCGTGAAATTCACAGGACAGCTTTGACAGGAGCTCGAGGACTGGAAACAGACAGAAATGCTGATATGGGATTAAGACTTGGGGAAGTAAAGATTTTTCTATAGCAACAAAGAGCATCAAAACTGTGATCTTTAAAGTGATTTTGAGATTAAATTTGATGCTTTTTTTTTTAAATTTCAGACAACAGCAAGGAAGAGAGTAAGCGGGAATGACATGAGAAAATGGGTGCAAGATTACTTAAACTGGGCCACTTGTGGTTTGCTGCCATCAGGTTAGCCACATAAAATACTTAAGTGGTTCATGTATTGCCTTGAGTATAGATCAAGTTTGTTTAAGTAGACAGGAAGGGCATCAGTGTCTTCAGATGAGGCAGATGGCCAAAATTCTACATTATTTTGTTGTCCAGTTGACTGTATTTCTTTTGGTAAGCCTTTTTTTTTATGGGCAGGAGCAGTCTTAAAATGGTTATGAATAATAAACAAAACAAAATGACTATTAATTTGATAGACTGGTTTACAAAATTTGCGCTGTAAAGCTTCATTAGCCCTTCTGAATCAAAGTAAACCAATCTTATAGTTATGAAGCTCTTTTGTGTTGAACAATTCAAATTTAATGAATGGACCACAGTTTTCCTATTAACCTTAGTTCAATATATTGACCTAAAACTCTGTGTGGAAACCAGTTGCAAGGGGTGGTTGCTTAAACACATGTACGTTATCTTAGAAACTTTCCGAGCTATAAATTTATTTAACAGACAATAGACATGACTCAAACAAAGGGCCCATGGGACAAACAAAGTCATTTCAAATCCAAGTTGAGTCCAGAAAAAACTGAACGTGATTCCAAGTCTGAGCCAAGTCACCAAAATAAGTGTACGGGATTGCAACAGTGTCAAATTTTGTATAAGCCTTTTTCATGAATTAAATAAGTTTTCATTCTCATACATGCATTTGCAAAATATATATATTTTTGTTGACCATGTTTAAAGCATTAATTTTCCCCACTAAAAAGTTACACCAGATAAACATTTTGTAGGTTTCTCTTATAGAGCCCGTATAGAGCTCAAACTCCCTTTAACCTGACATTGAGGAAACCCTTCTCACTCCTCAGTGTGACACAGGACGTATTAACAGGTGGTCACTTTTAAGGCTCTCCTGCTTTCCCCCCTGCTGAGTGTATTTTAAGCAGACGACCACTTATCCTGGGCCGAGTGTGAGGTGTGAGCAGACAGAGGAGGTGAGGCAGGGTGGCAGGCGCGTCCCGGCCCGATCACATATCACAGGGGCTGGGTGCCGTTGATCCTCGCCGCTTGTCTACAGGACGTATTTCTGAGGGCACTTTTGGCTTTTAGCAGCTTCTCCTGTTTCAGGGCATGAGGTCTGGGGCTTCCAGTCTTTGCAAGTGTGCAAATTCCAGGAGAGAAAGAGTGTCTTCACATGGCTAGAGGTCGTCCTGTAAACTCCTAGGTGGCCTTCAAGGAGCTCCCTTTTTATTTATGTTTTTATCAGTCATCCCTTCATGTCCCAACCACTCTGCAGCAACTTCTCTATCTCACCTCAGAAAGTCCCACTGCTAGTGTTGGACATATTCAATGTAGAATGATGTGATGATGTCCTACTTATTCTAATTCCCTAATACTATGGCCTGTAAGAACTGTCATAAATGTTTACATGCATTTAAATGATTTATTATTGTTAAGCATATGCTTTGTATTATTATGTATTATTGAAAATGGGTATAGATTTATGTTATTTGGATTTAAAACCCAAAGAAATATAGGAATATATGTAGAAGTAGGAAAATGTATCAATTACAAGTGATTACTGAAATAGAGAAATAAAAAAGTAGCAATTTTAAACAAAGACATCACATGAAATATAATAAACTAATAAACCTTAGACTTTAGTGCAGTTCATTTCTTTGAGGAGTCTGTTCAGATTTCTATAGAGGGCTTTAAACTGGACAATTCACAGTCGCCTCCTAGTGCCCAAACACTGTCAGGACATCAAACTGTGCATATTCATGTTCACTATGTCCCAACACCAGAGTCCTTCAAGGAAAGAGAAAATAATTAGTAGAATTAAGTCAATATAATGTAACAAATAGAAAACACCATATACAGTTTTTTAAACCCTTGCCAAAACAGCATTAACCAGGCAAGATTTGACCTTACCTATGCAGAAAATGTATAATCCATAATGAAAAGACAAAAAGTATATGAAAATAGGCTGTTTTGCTTAAGAAAATAGGACCCTTGTGTCCTTAGTGAACTTCTAGTTCAACTCAGAAGAACTGCTCCATCCGTACGGAATACTGCAACTTGAAAGTGTAGAAATACATCTTTTGGCCAGTCTTCTCTGTTCAAGGCAATAATCCATGGATTATTATATCCATGCCGTATCTATATATGGATAGATACAGCACTGCTCTGGTACTGAAGCTTCAGCCAGAGACTGGCTGATTTAAATATGAATTAAAATGTATCCTCTATAACAGAAGGCCTGTACTGTGCTTTTCTCACAGCCATGTCCATGCTGTAACAGCCCTTTAGGGTACAGGCTTTGCAAATTAACCTTATTAGATATGTGTGGCATTACAAATGAAATAATTAATTAAATAAACTTAATAAAATAAATAAAACAATATACAAATTAACCTAATAGTATTTTGAAGGGTCATTTGAGGCTGTTGAGGGTAATGTTTCCATGTTATGTGTCCCATCAGTATCTGTAGGCCTATCTGTACTTGCCCAGATCTGTCCTCTGTTTGACACTGAGCAGAGGCTGCAGTGTGACTCATATCTGTCTGTAGTGTCACTGTGTGTGTGTGTGTGTGTGTGTGTGTGTGTGTGTGTGTGTGTGTGTGTGTGTGTGTGTGTGTGTGTGTGTGTGTGTGTGTGTGTGTGTGTGTGTGTGTGTGTGTGTGTGTGTGTGTGTGTGTGTGTGTGTGTGTGTGTGTGTGTGTGTGTGAGAGAGACAGAGAGCTGCCCTCAGTGTGAAGTTGCAGGAAGTGTGGTCGGGTGGCACTGTGAGAAAGTACCTTTGTACTCTTTCTGCAACTATTACTGCACCAGACAGATATTTTAGGCTCACTGTTGATTGCTACAGACACTCAGGATTCTAGGATTATGAGTGTTTTTCAGTATCATGTAGTATATACTGTACACCAAGCCCTGACTACAGCTGTGTTTCTGAGAATAACCGCTGGCCAATCACAATATTAGTGTTAATTTTAACATTTTAACCACACATCACTGAATTGAGGAACTAACTATCACTTCCATATATTGTCAACAAATGGTGCAGTGTGTAGTTTCTGGTGGCATCAAACTGCATTTTTACATCCACAGAGTGACAAAAACCTAATGCAGCAAGTGCTTAAAAACCCTGTCTTGAAATACATAAAAAAAAATGTCATAAACAAACCCTGTTCTAAATAAGTGGGGGCATTGTGTAAAGTGTTACTAAAGCAATGGTGGTCAATCTCAAAAGCACATTTTATTCAGAACATAAACAACATATGTGTTAAAAATTACTTATTTAAAAACTCAAAAAAAGCATCACACACTCTGCCATTCCATGTCAAAGATGTTTTTATTTGATAAAGATTACGTTTTGGCTCAACAGCCTTCGCCAGATCAGCACCTCTCTATTTTCTAAAAATGATTTATTTACCAATTTATAAAAAATAATTGTTCATTTTTATTTTGCTGGCAGCAACATAGTTCAAAAAGAGTGTACACAAAATAAGTGGTAATAAAAAACAGCTGATGGAGCATTTTGCAGTTAGTTTGATTCATTTGCACAGTCATCTTACTGAAATGTTGCTAATAAGTTGCCAAATACTGATCTAACTTTTTTATCAGTGTCACCAGCCTTTTGTTGTCCTTGTCCCAACATTTTTGAGATGTGTTGCTGCCATCAAATTAAAAATGAGCTCTTATTTTACATGACATGGTAAAACATCAGTTTTAAAAGAAACATTCAGATGTCAGTAATATTTAAGTATTTTTAAAAGATACATGCTTTTGGACATGTCTGGACCTGCCCTGTCTTTTCAAATGTCTTCTATTGTCCAGGTGGTGATGACTCAGAAACAATGCATTTAAACTAACCTCATGCTGCTGGCTCATGTTTCAAAAGTGCAGTGTTAGCATAATCCTAGTGCCTCTTCCCATCACAGCCCCAGAGGATCATGGGAAGTTTCAGGCCTGGTCATATATTTAGCAGATGATATACAGCTGGTTGACAAAGGGATATTCTGCTCAGTGAGCTGTTGAAAGGTGCTGTTTCCTGAGCAGCCCACAGTGCGCTGAGGTCTATGAGGAGATGACAGCCCACTGTCCAACTGCATTATCACTTCTGCACTGAGGATTGTCCCTGAACAGGACATCCTCGTGTCTGCCCCATCTCATTTCTGCACATCTGTGGAGGCAAATGTTTACACCACCAAAATAACTATAAACTGAGTAAAAAATGGATGACAATAAAAAGACCAGCTTTCCTTTCTGGAGTCAACACAGAAAAATCTTTGCCTCTTTGCAGTGATTTGCATATTGATTTGTTTAACTGACAGTTTTACACCAGATTCCCTTAATGCTGCAACCCTCTCTATCTATCCTGTCTTGGGACTGTCACAAAGAGTACATTGGCTTGTGACCTCCTGCCCTGTTGCTGAATTGGGACCACAGTTGAATAATCAAGGTCAGTATTGGGTCCCACAATTAGACTAAACATTGTCTTAAAGTTTATCAACCATCAGCGGTTAAATGTAACTATAAGAAACTAAAAGAGTGCTAAGCAGACCGAGGTATAAGTGAAACACCTCCTATTGGAATACGAAACACATAGATCATACCAACAAAGCCTCACCTCACACTGACAAAGTCTAGAAGTGTCCAGGTGCAAGGCCGTACACAGGATTTTAGAAATACTGAGGTCCATCATGTTGACGGCCAGTTTAGTCCTTGTTTAGACCTCGTTTAGTCCTGGTTTGGTCCTTGTTCAGTCCTGGTTTAGTCTTGGTTTAGTCTTGTCTTTATCCTAAATAAGTTCTGGTTTAGAGTATTTTTTTCTGGTTTAATCCTGGTTTAGACCTTGTTTAGTCCTGGTTTAGCCCTGGTTTGGTCATTGTTCAGTTCTGGTTTAGTCTTGGTTTAGATCTGGTTTAGTACTGGCTTAGTCTTTGTTTAGCCCTGGTTTAGTCCTTGTTTAGATCTGGTTTAGTCTTGATTTAGTCCTGTCTTTTTACTAAATACGTCCTGATTTAGTATTCTTTTCTAGCTTAATCCTGGTTTAGTCCTCGTTTAGACCTGGTTTAGTCCTGGTTTAGTCTTGGTTTCCTCCTGGTTTAGATCTGGTTTAATCTAGCAAAGTACAGAGGTCCGGACCTCTGTGACCTCTATGGTGCGGCCATGTCTGGGTGTCTTGGCTCTGCATGTGATGTGACTTGAGCTTGTCTGTTTTGCTGTCCTCTTCTTTTCATAGCCTGGGAAGGTAAACACTTGTGGCCAGAGCTCTCATTTTCCTTTTGGTAACTGTTGAATGCTGGGTGCTTCCACTTGTGGTTTATTGCTTCGACTGCCATGCAAGAGGCAGAGAAACAAGTGTCAATAAGTGGATGGGCTCAATCCTAACAAATGTGTCCAGAGAAAGAAACGAGAGCCCAGCTGGGTACACACTTTCTCTGCACTGAAAACCTCCACCTCATATCAACCGAATGGAAGAACTACCACTTTGCCCTAAATATAAAATAGCAAAAATGAAATCGCAAAAATCATGTATATTTGTGGCTAATGCTAATTGACCCATTAAAAATGTATTGTGGCCTACTGAACTTAATACACTTGTTGCCTTTGTGTAGCCTAAATGCATAGCTCAAAATTGGGTGCCTGGTAATGATCTCCTTACTTGTCATAATATAGTATACAGATGTTGTGATTGTGAGTGACTGAAATACAGAGCCCCTCATTTCTGTTGGTCCAATCCTCACATCACTCTAACGGGTCTAATAACACTCTGCAAATAGTGTCCGTTGCAGTGTCATATGTAATTATTGTAGGTAAAATTTAATGCATTAATGATGTAACATGATATTTGAATTACAGGGGGCAAAATACTATCAGCTTTTAAAACAAAGCCAAAACAATTTGTGCCATGCCATAAATGGGAATTCATAGCAGTTTTGATAATTTTAACTCACCAACACCTTTCCACACGGTGGCATGGTGGCATAGTGGTTAGCACTCCTGCCTCACAGCAAAAAAGATCCTGGGTTCAATTCCCAGACTGGGTGGGACTTTGTCTGCGTAGGTTTCCTCCGAGTGCTCCTGTTTCCCCTACCACTAAAAACATGTACAATAGGTTCCCCATGGGTCCAGGACTCCCCTGTAAAAGACCTTCTGAATCTCAGTGGGACTTTCCTGGTTAAATAAAGGCTAAATAAAAAACACCCAAATCTATGCACTGTCATCATCTTATCTGTCCTGACATAACAAACTATACAAACTATAACAAACTATACTTTATTTGTGTTTACCAGCGTGCTGACAGTATGTAAACAGCTCCCAGTCTTTGGACTTGTGCTGTATCTCGTGATGCTTCACCCATTTCCAGACATGCTCCACTGTCCACAGCTCAAGAGATGGGCCCCATGATGAATACATAAAGTGTTGATAAGATTAGTAAAAGACCAAACACACGGGGCACTGTCTATGGCATGTTATTCTCAGTCCCTGTCCATTCATGAAGCCCCCCCTCTGTGAGTGTCTGGCTCTCTGTCGATTATTGTCCTATCAAGTCTGTCTCCTGTCAGTGTTTGCATTTGACTTGTCTGCATACATTTACTAACATTTAGTGGCTCTTAAATTCAGGAGTTTGTTCTCACCAGTTCCCCTGTAGTTAGTTCCCATGGCTTAATGACATCAGTGTGGTTAATAGAAGCATATAGTAAGGGTGGATAGTTGCAGAGTGGTTAGCCTGTCCTTCTTAGGAGTGGATCTCTCCGTCATGTTGAGCTAAAATGTCCTGAAAGTCTTGAGGCGACTGTTGTGATATTGGCCTATATGAAATAAATTCAATTAACTTGAATGTTATAAGTGAAATCTAAATAGCGTAGTATTAATCCCTATTAGAGTGAATGGTTGTCTGTCATTGTATGTCTCAGTGTTAGCTCTGAGATTCATTTGTGTATCTTATTTTAACTTAATTTCTCTTCTTTCACATATTGTCGTCAGGGGTCTCATTTCGGCTGGAGCCTATTCCAGAAACTATTTGCCTTAGGCCAGGTACACCTTGTGGCCAATATGTTGCAGGCCTCACACACACACACTCACAGACAACCATTTACACTCACATTCATTTCATAGGGGCAATTTAGAGTCACCAATTCACCTAACACATGCATGTCTTTGGATTGTGTGAGGACCGGAGTCCCCAGGGAGAACCCACAGTAACTGGAGTGGGAAACTACCCCATTGGGAATCAAACTCACAACTTTATTGCTGAGAGGTAGGAGCACAGTAGCTTATTCAGTATTGTGAAAAACCTTTTGACCAAATTAAAAGTTGTTATGCACGAATTTTGACCTTTATTTATTTACAAACAGACAGAAAATCACAGGGCCAACACTTACACAGGGACACTTAGAGACTTCTATTCTCTCTCTCATTCATTCAATATTGGCAGATTACATCCACCAGGTCAACAATACTTACTGTCCATAATATCTTTGGACAGTGGGACTTTTTACAATATTATATCCATTTACCTCATGTGTTTTCCATGTAGCTGCCCTCACTCCCATGTGAACGTTGGTGCTTGTGTCTCTCTGTGGCTGTTATGTGATGCCTGGCCACCTCCTGCTGTGTCCCTGTGCGGTGAATGACAGCTCCCGGCCGCTGTACAAAAGCTGATCTTTGCTCTGTGTCCGACTGTATAAACAGCGCAGGATGGCTCCTCACGCACAAAACTGTATTGATCACTTCTGCGAGATCCCACAGCCCCTCTTTGTCCTGTGGCCTTTCTCTCCTGTCAATCAATAGCTCTTTGTGGGGACTTTATACTCCCCGACAAATCACTCTCACCCATTGGCTTTGTCCACCTGTCAGTCATCCAGAAGGTAATGCCTTGGGTCATCCTCTGTAGCTTTTAGGCATATACAGTATTTAAAACACTTTATATTACATAGTGCAAAATCCCAGAGGACAACATAAGATTTGATAAAAATCCAATTTATACCTCTTTCCTTACGTGTTTTCCCTAAAAAGAGTACACTGGCTTGTCATTGTCTGTGGCTGGTTAATCAAATTTATCCTAATGTATTATATAATTAGGCTGCTGGAATGTTAAATCAGATAAAGACAAAAGTAATATTAAATGGATAAAACCAAAATTGTTGCAAATTGAAAATAAAGGATAAATAAACTAAAACAAGTTACTAATATTGTTACTATACAGTATATTAGGCAACCTTTTTTTTTATATTTACTATATTTGTCCCCTTTGAGTTGAGATTTACATCCATTAGACCCAAATATACTCATCACAAAGCTGAGTCCAGAGTAACAGCTTGTATCACTACATTCATATGTTTGGTTGGACAATGCCGGCGTCCGTCAAGCTGTCAGTGAGTAAAAGTTTTTCGACTCATTAAACCTCTTTGTCTAAATGGAGGGTCTGAGAAAGCCAGAGCTCAGCAGCAGTGGACAGTCCTTCCACATCTTGAGCCCATCGTTGAAGAGTCAAGTCAGTCAAAGAGTGAGACGGCTGCAATTAAACTTCATTGTAGTTTGATTCGTGGTTAGCAAATAGCTCATTCAAGGTTTTTCACTGAAGCTGAAATTGTTGTAAATTTCATAATGTTGCAGTGGATGTGGTTGTTCTTTTTCCACACAAGAACTCCAACAACTGGTTTCTTATGCTTCATGCTAACAAGCGTTATTAGCTAATTATAATGTATATGCTTTTTATTGTCCCTGTTATTGAGAAGAAGTCATTTTTCTGGCTGTTAAAGTTGTTTAAGTTAAAATTATATATTAACACTTAATTAAGATAACAGGTCCTAAATAAAACAATAACATAACGTCAGTTTAGGATTGCTTGAGCTAATTTACATGACTGCTAATGGTACAGTCCTAACTACTAATCTTAAGCTTTTCCAATGTTCCATTTCCAGTTCTATAGGTGACCATATTATAAATTGTGTTTATGCTTAATGAATTAATCATTTTTGCTGCATTTCGCCGCTGTATGGTTCAGTGATAGAGCTGCGGTGCATAAACAGGGCAACTATAGCACCGCTTGACGTTGTGGGTCCAACTCCAGACTCTGACAGTTTGCCAAATGTCTCTTCCTGCTCTCTCTGATATCTGACGATACTTTGTCCTATCAATAAAGCCTAAAAATTACTAAAATATTGATGATGCATATAATCAGGAGTTCTTGGCTGACACTGAAACACAAGATTACTTTGTTCAACTATTTACATGTCTGGAATAAGTTACTGTGGTCTAAAATATTTCACAGTTGTCTATTGCTTGTGTGACCCAGGATAGTAAGCATTGTCATTAATACTGTGGGAAATGTAGCCTATAGTCCTGCACATTTTCACTGTAAAAGCAGGATAACAAAAGTGCCCCTCTGACACTGATACTTGCTGACCTGAGTCTCTCGCTCTCTGTCCAGTGTCAAAATATGTAGTTGTGTGTTTCCACCTCTCTACTGCTCCTCCATGTGTTTACCCTCTGGTGCCGTACATTATTCCACTTATGGCCAGCTGCCATGACTCAGCTGCAGCGGTCCAGAGGTTCACAGTCATAGACACAACAGACTATCCGGGAAAAACACGCCTGTGAAGCCTCGCTCTTCCGATATTGTCTGGGATGATTCCGAGCTGGGACAGGCTCATTGTTTGGACGTCTTTGTAGTGTGGACCCGTTGCGCCGGAATGTGGGGATTTCCTCCCTCAAGGGTATTTTTAGATCTCTGTGTGAATTGAACAGAGCTGTGCATAATGCAGTGTGGTGTGTGGTGTGGGGTCCCAGGGCAGGGCGTGTGCAACTCGTGTGGGAATCAGGTTCAGATGATCTAATGGAGGATGTATGTGGCACTTTGAAGAGCTCTTTTTTCCTTCAGAATCACTTCAAGCAATGCATCATTGAATTAATAAAAGTTTTGTTTGCACTGATCATAAATGTGGTCCGAATGAGATCGAAAATGTTACTTTGTGGGACTCACTTTATTTTTTCTTGTGACGCACTTTTTACAGTTATGTACAAAGTAATTCCTGGAAAATTTAACCATGACCTTTGTGTATTTTCCTGATTTCCTGAACAGAACTCCTGTTTTAAAAGACTATCAATATAAATATGTTGCTACAATATGTGATTAAAGACACACTATGAATTTATGTGTATGTCTAAAAATCACAATGACCCTTTCCTCTTTCCCAGCAATGAGTAAAAGTTTAATCCATGGTTTACTCTTGCTTTTCAATTCACTCTGGGCTCATGCCAAATAGTTGTGTTATGTTTTACTTCTTCTGCTTCTTGTGCTGTGATTGGCTGAGAGCTACATGACATCCCTTCCATATTAGCAAGGCATAAAATTGTGAAATAAGACCTGCTAGAAATCGTTTTACAGTTATCTTACCACATTGATGCAGAAATTGGAATAAGATAAGATAACATAAGCCTTTATTGTCTCCCAAAGGAGAAATTTGTCTTAGAGATCAAAAGGGTGTAAAACAGACAACAGCCAAACATTACCAATAAATCCATTTGTTGCAGACAATCATTATAAAAAGTGCATACAACAATTCATCCAAACACCTGATGATCTGAGAGCTATTGCACATATTCCAAAGAAAAAATTAAAAGAAAAAATAAAAAAATAAAATTTTCAACACTTTGATTTGATTTATCAATGAAACTGACAGAGGAATAAGTGAGCTCTTATACTTACTCAGTCTACAATTTGGTTCCCTATACCTTTTACCGGAGGGCATCAGGCCAAATTGATCATTAAGAATGTGACTAACATCATTTGCTATTCTCTGGCCCTGTTTAATTGCTGTCTCCTCAAAAATGTCTTGAAGAGAGAGTGGAGGAGACATGCCCATAATTTCCCCAGCTTTCTTTGTCAAATTAGCAATGTTTGACTTAACTTTGACTGACAGATTCCCAAACCATGTGGTAATTCCATATCTGATCGTAGATTCAATGCATGTCCTATAAAAGAGTAGCATTATGTTCCTGTCAACTCCATGGATCCTCAACCGCCTTAAAAAATGCAGGCGCTGACTAATTTTGGAACAGAGATGTATCTCTGTTGCAAAATTAGTCAGCAGAAGCAGAGTAATTTTGATTGTTTTTTGATTGAATAATATGTAAAGTAATAAATAAATACACATAAATTCACATACCACAGCCCGCTTTGATAGAGACGAATGCTAAACCTGTTCTGTGTGAAATTTCACGCTGTATTTAACATCAGATCTGAGTTTGACAGCTCCAGATTGGCCTGCTGAGCATCTCTTGGACATATCCCTGGTCTGGACACTGGTGTTCACTGGAGTGTTTCGGGGGTCACCTGGAGGTCCCTGACCCCCAGTATAATGTGCTCTTCCAGGTCTTCTTCTTTGACAGGGCTCAATGGAGGCGTCCATGCAGCGGACAGCCGGGCAGTCAGCCGGGGTGAAGCCAGGGAATAGACAGGTCATATCCAGAAGCACTTGTCATCCTCCCAATCAAGTCAACTGGGATCTCCTTCCGGGTCCCAGTGTCGCCCCTGTCACCCTGGATGACATCTGGCGTGACCTGTCCCAAGTGGAGTATAGCATCATTGTATGTGTTTGGGCGCGAGGGTATGGACGCTCAGTGAATTGTAACATCCGGCACAGTAAACCGATTTGAATCTTTTAGTCAGCGGAAACGACTATTATAGTTTTCAACATCAGGTTTCAGAAGGTCCTTTTGTCAGAGTGACATCTCAAAAGCCACACAAAACACAATAACAGTTTTGTGTGAGTAAGTTGAATTGAAATTATTCACTAAACTCTCACTTTTAAAAATTCTTTAGCTGAATATGAATTGCAATAATTTAAATAATGTCATATTTAGAGGGATGGGTCATTGCAGTGGCTCCGGAGGTAGAGACATTCGCCACTAACCAGAACATCGATCCCTGCTACTGTGCTGCAGTTGTGTCAGTGGCTCTTTGTGACAGCCTCAAACTCAGATAAATAAAGAGGGTAGCATCAGGAAGGGCGACCCATGTGAAACCTGTGTCAAATCAATATGCAAATCACTGCATGTACTGCATGGCACTGTAAATTTCCCATTGAGAGCAGGGAAGCATCTTAATACTTTCTTGTATATTCTGGCTAATTAATAATCATTTGTTATTTCATGTCATTATTGTCCCTTAATTGTTTTCAGCAACATAATGTAACTCATGGCCATCAATTGTATGGACTCAAAACCATACCATACATACTGCTATATACACCACTACTCCACTAAGTTTTTTACATGAAATCTATATCAAGATGTAACAGCCCAATGTAGTTGCACTTAATTCATTATACAGAGCTGCCCCCAAAGTCTTAAAAGTTTTAAAAAGGTATTAAATTTGATGTGGTCAAAATCAAGGCCTTAAAAGTATTAAATCTTATGGGCAGGTATTAAATTCTATTCATCTTGGTCTTAAATTTTAAAAGGGTCTTTTTGGTGTTGTTGATAATATATAGACCAGTGGATATACACTTGCAAACTTTGACATTTATCAAATTAATCACACAAATCATGCAGTGAGAAGTCATAATTATGTTCAGTCCAAACTAGATTCTTGTCCTTGTCAAAGAATAATGAATATTTTAAAGTAATACTTCATAACTAATAATAGACAAGTACAGTATGCCTTTTTTGTGACTTGGACATAGGCATTAAATGCTATTATGAACGGTGCAAAAATGTTTTAAGTCACCCACTTGAATGTGCAGAAAGCTTTTGTTGCAGGTCTAATATATGGGCTGCATAATGTTGCAAAAACATAATCACAATACAGTTATTAAAGAACCTTAATCAATGAAATTAATTATTCACTTTTAATATTTTTTAAAGTTGAATGTAAAGTTGTTATTTCCTCTGAAATAGACTTTAAAAAAAAAAAAAACACTTGATTGTCAGAGTTGTACAAAAGTTTAATTTGGGTAAAAGTCATAGATTTGTGTTCTTGCCATCAATCCTGGCATTAAATTTCATTCATAGAGCCATTAAAAAGACAAAACCTGGAGCTACCCTGTTATATTAATTAGACATATTAATTGTAGATAACTTGGACATATTTTAAATGAGAGCTGTATACACGCATGTAGTTATTGTGGTCCCATAGAGAGACACTGTGACATCACCACATTACTGAGCAGTGAGTCATGCAGCAGGTCGACCCAAACGTCTCGTTCACACAGAGCTTATCTTTCCTAATGGCACCAGGGCCTCTCTACCTAACCACCTGTTCACTCAGGGACTTCCCACCAAACAACTGCTGCTGCTCTAAGCTCTGGGCTGTCATGTACCAATGTGGTCATCACAACATGGTGACTTGTCACTGATGATAAGATCTGACTAATATGTGCTGGTAAATAATGCTACTGTTCATGCAAAAAACAGAGCTGAGTCATGATTTCTCCAGAACATATAAACACTTTGACACACTTTGTTTTATTAGCCCAAAAATAAAGTACACATTTTATCAAACCACATTACTCTAAAAGATATTTCAGTTCAAATGCTCTAACCATTTTAATAATTCTGTTGGCCAAAAACAAGAAAGCAAGAGACAATGTTAACTATATAAGAGCAATATGAAACAGTCCCCCCAAAAATGAGGATGTCTCATTTTTGGTAGAACTTCACAAGACTTCTTCCTACTCCTTTTAAGCATCATGTAACTGATAATATTTTTTGTGATAGGTCAGCTCTATTTTGTGATACTTTTCTTTTTGATATTTTGTTCAAAAAAAAAAAAAAAAAAAAGATTGATTGGTACTGTACAATGCATGTAAAAGTCAGGTTTCTCATATATTTATAGCCATGTAAACAAAGTGTCCAGCTGCTCTTTGCCTTTAGTCTACCTTTTTAGTATTTTTCTTCTATCAGCCCCCACAGCAAATCAAAGTCTCACTACCTCTCTCTCTCTCTCCACATATTTAAGTCTCCTCTGAGTTAATGTTTTGGCTAAGTATTGAAAGTGACATATGCTTCATTCACTAGCGTCTTTAACTTCATGCTTTTTGCCTCCATGTCCATTTCTTTTGACTTTAAACAAAAACTCAGTCTTTAATGGCCGTATTAACGCAGAAGCAGGTGGTAAAGGAGCCTTTGTTAATCACTTAATGATGAATTCCCCCCACTTTACATGGTGGCTTTTTCACCAGCCGTTTACTCCTTGTGCGCGGGCTCTGGAAACTTTATAAAAAGTTTATTTTACCATGAAATGAGTAGGCATGGATAAATGGCTAACGCAGGGTTTTGTCCATCAATGCAGTGGAGAACTATTGGGGGTCCGCCGACTGGGCAGGTTGGGACCATATGTCATCATTCCTGGGTTTTGTGTGGGCGTGTCTCCGTGGAAACCGCATCAGCTGTGCCCTTTGTCCAAGCAAATTCAATGGACCATATATTCATTGCAGAGCTAGTGTGGGTGCCGCAACAGAAACAAATTGATACATACAAGCCCCCAGCCCCATTTGGCTCACAAGACACACCCCAAATGGACAAAAAAGGGACATTTTAGCCTGTTGAAAAAATCTTGAGAAAAGCTTGGTCGTCATGGTGACCGTGCAGTAAAAGCGGCCATGGACCATTAAACTCCAATCAGATGTAAATTTGGGCTGCCCCCGAACCCACACAGGGAAAGCCCCCTTCACACCAGAGACACAAATTAAACAGTTTGTTTGCCAATTCACATGTCATCTTAATGGCTTTTTATTCGTTTGGCCTTTGTTTAAATGAAGAGAATTACAAACTGTCATTGATTTATAATATTAGGCCACTTCAGCAGCGATGGGTAAAGGAGACAAAAGACACTTTAAAAACTGGACAAACTGAAGAAGAGGAGGAGAGTCACTGTAAGGCTTTCAGTGTTTCTGGTCCAGTACAAGGCCAAAGCAAATACTACCACAATAGGGAAAGAACAATTATGTCAACTTCAATCAGCTTTAGCCTTTATAGACAATCTATATCGCTGATGCCATTGATTATCTAGTATCATAAAGGAAAAGTCAGTGGAGACATTTGAATAAACCTACACTTAAATTAGGAAGTGAAAACACTAAGATCTGTTAAAAGTCCCCAAATTCGTCCAATTGCGCATTTGTCTAATACAGTGGTTCTCAGCTGGTCAGATTGTGGGACCCAGTTTTATCCCTGATCATCTTATTCTGAGCCATCTTTAACAGAACACAATTATTTTTTTTGAATTATTTAACTATGACCTATCACGTGTTTAATTAAATCCATTTCATCATTTGTGTATAAAGTCTACAAATAAGCTGAACATCCAAACTATACTTAATCTAACCATGATTCACATCTGTGTCCCGATCCATCAACTGAGAACCATGGGTCTTTAGCTTCATGCTTTTTGACTTTGCTATGACGTAGCTAAAATTGGTACATTATGTCATCTATGCTGCATTAAAAAGAATATGACAAGAGCAATGAGAAATATTGTAGATTTTTTTTGTCTTTGATTTTTGCAGTTTATCCACCTCATCAGATATTTCCAAAAGAATAAACTTTTCTCTTAAATGGAAACATGACTGGTGAGTTAAACCGTTCCATCTTTTGAATAGTGTGCCACAATAGTATATGTTTGAGCTAATATCCTAATGTTTAGCACTATTCAGTCCTTATCTAACCCAAATAAATGACTTCATTTTCCTAGCACTAAGATTTTTGTATTCTTTCTATAAGTGCAGGAAAGTAACTTATAAAACATAGAGCACTGGGTGACAATGTATTGAGGACAGGAAGCAAAATGCACAGAGGTGGGCCAGAGAAAATATTTAGCTGGACATGATGGCTGGAGATTTGTTGTAGGGCACAAAGCAACTTACATTATTGTATGGCAAGATTAGACTCAGACGGTCAAAAAAGTCAGACCACTGTCAGATTTAGACAAGATTGTTTATGTTTATTGTGTTAGCTGGATTAAATTAGTGTGGTTTTGTATTGAAATGATCACTGTTATACTGAGATCAAGTGCTGACATGACAGCTTTTGAGTAATTGGTAAAATAGTGTGCACAAAGCTCATAAAAGCAGACAGTGTGCTCAGGTCTGATCAGTTCTTTTGTTCAGAAACATCTCAGATTAACAGTGTTTCTTGTTGCTGCTCCAAGTGTGTCCATGCCATACATCTGAGGAAAAAGATAAAAGAGGGAGCTTGTCCCATTGGAGGTGGATGCTAATGAGACATGAGTGTGTGGTCCTGTTGTTGGTTCTCTCGGGCCAGCTGCGCTCAGTCGATCCCACACTCTGGTACAGTATGGCCTTGTGTTATGACAAGGAGGTGCGGGACGGGCGCAGCGTGGGCCTCCTCTGGCTCTGGACCAAGCTGACCTGGGACCTGACATTACCGGCGGAGCTGCCGCCTCCTGTTGCTCAGTTTTTGTTGCACCGTCTAGCTAACGATGTTCTGTCTATCTACAGCAGTGTCATCCATGCAGAGCGGGAAAATGCTAATTTGACACAAGGATGATTAACTACAGCTGCCACAGAGGCTAAGTGCCTTGTTTACATGTGCTATTGTTTTGAGTGTCCCTCCTCCACAGAAATCTGACTGCTCTATTAACGAGCAGTGAAGTGAAATTTACATGCAACGGCTCAACAGTTGTCATAACTTTTGGTGAGTTTTCTGGAGTTTTTATTAGAACAGTATGTACATGTTTGTGAGGGGAACAAGTCTAAAACTACTGGCCTCTGGAGAGGTGAGCAGAAAGCCTGAAATGGATGTATGGGACTATCTGATGTCCACACAGAGCTGGGCTGGCCCACTGGTGGCTGTGAAGATTCATTAAGCTCTACATTGAGTCCTGTTCACGTGAGTGACATGTCCCATGGCCAGTGTCTCACTGCAAAGCGCCGCAGATCATTCCTCTTCTGTGGCCCATCTGGTAGCCTGAGCCTAACAAGAGCTGTCCTCCAGTCACAAGAGCCTAAAGAAAGGACGAGAGGGAGAAAAACGTTAAAGACTCCAAGATCCCATCAGCTTTTGCGTGGTCTGTGGGCTCCAATTATTCAGAGCTTATCTTTTCAGGTTGGCTGATCTCCAAATGAATAAAGTGCGGGCTGTATTACTGCTGGCTGGGTGCACTTCTAAAGAGGCTGAAGGAGGATCAGGCCTGTGGGTTATGGTGTCAATCTGGGCCTGACCCCGGAGGTTAGAGCTGTGGCGTTATGTAGTGACAGCAGTGAGGCGTTCCCTTGTAGCTCCTTCATTTATACCACATCTGCTTAAATGGAAAAGGCCAATCACATTAGAAGAGAGTCCTCTCCATTTTCAACTAAAAAAGAATGAAAAAATCTTGATCCGCAAAGTGACTGACTCCTGACTCTGAAATCTGGCTGGAATAGGACAATGTCAGAGGGTTAAACTGGCTGTCCATATTCACAAAGGCTGCAAGAAACGTTGAACAAAATATAAAACTAACCTCAGAATTATCTCTCTGGATAAAACATGTCATAACAGAGTTTTCTCTAAATGTTATAATGTCCTATCCCTGGGATGTATTTACAGAGTAAGAAGCAAATAAACAATTTGCAGCACAGAAAGGTTTAGTTTTTTTGTGGGACTTGAGAGATTAAATTCAATAAATGGCTATAAATATGGTGTTTAAATCATTCATTGATTGCTAAATATAATCTAGAATATGTAATCCATTAACACAATATAATCTATTTCTCTATGATAAAATTTGCTTAGAAACCTACATACATGTATATTAGTACACATTTATTGAGTTTATTTATTCAAATTATTATTTTTTTATACAGGGCCAAATCACAATTAAGTTGGCTTATGTTGGTTTCCAATAAGAGAAGCTCTGCACCATACTCTTTATATTCATAAACCATTACATACAAAGGGATCAGAGATTTTAGCCAACAAAACTGCTCTGTTTAGGTTAGGTAATGTGTCGCTTCAGGACCAATTCCGCTTTGCACTTGGCACCGGCCTGGGCCACAATGGGAGGCTGGTGGTCCATGGTTCCCATCTTCTGTAAACGTCCCACTCTCAGATCTGTCCGACAAGTGCCGCCGAAGCCGCCCTTTCCTCCTGTCTTCGTCAGGATGGCTGTGAGATTCTCATGCCAGTGCACAATGCCTAAACAAGCGGGTATGTCTAATTCAATTAAGTCCGCAAGGCTGTGCCAAGTGGGCCCTGGTCCCGTGTGACAGGGATAATGAGCAGGCCAAAGAAGGGAGGGGGGCCCTGGATTCACAAGTTCATCCTTTATGCTTTTTAGATTACACTCAAGGCTTTAATGTTTTCACGATGACCAGCCTCGTTATTGTCTCTGTGAATATTTTAAATTCCATCTTTGGGATGTGAATGGGCCTGATGAGGGATGCTGGGAGAATGGGCATTATGAGAAGAGTGACCTCTAAAATTCTTGCAATTCAGCTCTTACAAATGTGTCCAAACTAGAATATTTTCCCACTAGTGTCTTAAACACAGAGCTATGACGTGAATGTGTCCCAAACAAAAGGCATGATGCATAGATCCAATGTGGACTTCTGGATAGAAGAACTTATAGAACTTATAAGGTCTTTCAAATTAGACCATGTGCTATAATTCTGGGACTCATCCAGAATTACATAGATGCTTTTGCGTTTTGATGCAAAGAAAATCATATCACTTACGTCTGAATGCTAAATAACAACTTTCATGTGAACTAATACATTAAATATTAAAAAAACTGATAAAAATTTTTATTAACTGTGATGTAGTAATTGCATTACTTTCACAGGCAGTACAGTATGGTTCATGCTTCTTTCTTTCTTCTTTCTTTTTACAGTTGTAATGTTTACTTTTACCTTTAACCATTATTGTTATATAATTTGTCAAAACAATACTCCCCATGACTGTTTTTTGTGTGTCCTGACTTGCCATTTGCTGTTCCACACAACTTGATTTTCACATTTGTTGGATGTTTAGAGACATGAAATAACTGTATATTTTTAGACATTGATTGACATTTCTTTGAACAGAGTTGATATCTACTTATCCTGTGTCAAAGCAGAAAGTTGCTAAGTAGCACCGCAGTCATGGTTGACAAGGACTTAGACATTGTTCAAAAAGTGCTTTTCTCGCATTTTCAACACTAGTGACTTCAGCTGTGAAGTATCTCAGACCTCAGAGGTCTTTAGTTTCATTGCAGTTTCCAAAAGCCTCCTGCTGCTGCTCCAGGACCCTCGTCCCGTCCGCCACAAAAAAAGCCCCTTAAACGTTTGACTTTCTCACAGAAACAGCTTGCTAAATGGTATTTCTGTAATGGACTCCTGCTAGGGTTCATATGCCTTGTATAGCCACGTTGTATAAAGTTGAGTCAACACGATTACCATAAGAATGCTCCAAAAGAAAAGGCCCGAAAAGGGTTTTTTGAATAAAAATCTGAAACTATAGAATTCTTTGTTTTCTCCGGCTAAAAAAGATGAAAATCAAAGACACTGATGGTCATTTTTTCTATCGGAAAAGTGCTGCCGAATGAATGTCTTATTTACATGCCAATGGGACAGGCTGTGGTCTAAAAGGATGGGAACGCTGGGGCCTCCTTTCTGGTGGAGCTGGTGCAGAGCAGGGGCGACAGTGGCAGCCTCCTGCCGGGCCGCGGTTAACAAGGCCTCGCCTGAATTAAAGAATGGCAATGAGTTTTTAATTGGTGACACATTATATTTATCAAGCTGACGGCAGAGTGACTGCACCACAGCCTCTCTTGTTTTGTCCCTGTGTGCGCATTACTTCCCCCTAGGTGCCCCTGCATGATACCCCCTGTCCCGCCCAGGGTCCCTCACGTGTGAAGAGAGAAGAAAAACATAATAATCGAGCATCAAGTTGAATGATAACACTGAATTATTCATTAGGCTCTCTTTAAGTGTTGGATAAATCAACCCCCCTCTTGGCTCTTTTTGTCACAAAAGCTCCTCTTTGTCGCTCAATCCAATCGTGCACATTTTAAAGTCAAACATAAAGACAAATCCTTTTCAGGGCTATTTATTCGTTGTGACAGAAGTTGTGCAGAAGGGGCCAAAAAGTTATTAGCAAGTGTTTAATATTTGGATGGGAGTGTTTGGCCACCTCTTCCACACGGTCGGCCTCTGCATTGAGAAACTGGAGCCTCAACACACAATAATGACTCTGGAACGTCATAAATTCAAATGCTTCAAATACACTTGCAGTTTATTATCACTCAACCAGTGTTTATAGCAATCAGTCACTGTAAGGATCAATTTGTTATGATATACAACTGATTTGCCAAAACAGATGAAAACTGCCATACATTTTAAGAAACACAACAATATGAACACCATAGGAAAATATGATTACTGAACTAAGTGCAATAACATTATGCCATATTTTTAAGTGGAGTTTGGATTGGGTTTGTTAACAAACAAAAAGACAGGAAAGACAACAATAAAAAAAAAAAAACATTTAGGACACTTTTATGAAGCTATCAAACCTTTAGGTTAAAACTTATTTTTCAATTGCAAGATCAATCAGAATAAATAAATGTATTATTTTTTGCTGCACATTGTCGATAGGAGTTGTGGGTGGCTGGAGCTTATCCCAGTAACTATGGGCCTTAGGTGGGTCCCTGAACACTGGTCACTTAGTCACAGGGCTAACACAGAGACACACTCACAGACAACCATCCACTAGGGGAAACTTAGATTCACACTTAGATTCATTCAGAGGTGCCAGTGTTTAGTTTTTGGTTTAAAAACTTTAGAACTACAATTCCACACCTCACCCCACCTTTCTGTAGGCTGTGAGCACCTATGCTATCTGGTATGGTTGCTTTTTAAATGTATAACAATAGACGGCCATTATGCCACCTTGCACATATTTCTATATAGCAATGTTGCATAAATGTGATGAAGAATTACACTTTGTTTGATCTGTGCAAAGTATAATCACTTATTTATGACAATCTCCAAATTTCCAACGCAAAAGGTTCTGTCTGTTTAATCCTAACTGTTTTTAGAGTAAAAACAGGTCCCAAACTGTTTTATAAGACATCTTTTGTTGTTTGGGGCGTTACCTCAGCAGAAGGGAGGGCGGCTAAGAGCAGGGGTCCTGGCAATGCTCTTCGAAATACTGCCCAAAGAAAGGGCGCAGGGTGAGGGAGGCCTAATGAAATATTTAAGATTTAGGCTAAAAAGGCTCTCTGAAACATTTGATACAAAGGGGTGTGCTGAGGGCCTCCATTGTCCCAGGACCGGGCGGAAGCAGGGGCCAGGCCGCTACAGATGTGAGGAGGACCCATATTGAGGCGGTATGTGTAGGCTCTGCTCACAGCTGTCTCAGCCCAGCCACCAGCCCCCTGCCATTGTCCGGCTTTGTGATGGCGATTTTACACCGAGATGATTGCATGGCAACCGCTTTGTGTCAACAAGGAGGCCCGCCCACTCTTGACCATCAGCGCTCACTCTCCCTTGCGACAGGACTATTCATAGTCATAACCAAAATACAACCTCATAGTTATATTAGTAATGGACAGACAACAAGGTGAAGAATCCTTTGATATGGGATGCTGTGATTGGTCAGTTGATTTCTGTTTTGTTTCCTTGTCCAAGATGTGTCTACTTAGCACCTAACCAGCTTTGATTAATGGATGGCCCATTCAGTGTAACATATGCTGTTTTTTAGGGCCTGAACAGGGGAGCACCATTTGCTGTATTTGAGTAATGATGTCTCGGGGTCAGAGTTGAGTCTCTGGATGAGTGAAATAATGGCAGAGATTGGCCTTTTCACGCAGTAAATTCTACATAGGTGGGGAGTAAATGGGCTTTGTTTACGTGCTGCATTAAAAGACAATGCCATCACTTTACTCATCACGCTGGTTAGTAACTATTGTGTCTATCTCAAGCAAGTGTTTTTCTCAATATGCTACATTTACCTCAGTAGAAAAAAAGTGGAGTTCAGCTGCCATTGATGCACATTTAAGAACTCAAATTGTAATTCTGTTTCAGCTTTCTACAGGTTCACGAGGGACAGGGATTTGGCAACATTTAACAAAACGTTCAGACAAATAATATCACAACACAGTATATCCTGTAATGAGATTGGCTTTCAAAGCTGATTTTTACTGTTCAATAATCAAAGATAGACTTTGATAGGCTCATCATTGGAAGCTTGTATGGTTTGTTACCTTCTATTGTCTCAAGTTTCTTAGCATCAAATACCTGTAACTTATTATATTCTGCCACCATTCATAGACATGCATATGGTGAAGTGGTCAGTCTAAAGAGTCCATAGTAAATGTATGTGCAGTGAAAGCTTGTCTGTCAGTGTATAAATGCTAGCCATGTAACTATCTGACAATTGTCCTGTGTGTAATCTGCCTCAGGCCCAAAGTAGCAGGAGTGGCTTTATATGCATAACTATTTCTCAATATCTATATATACCAAACATATCTAGAGTGCCTTGCAACTGGCCCTTGTTCTTCTTTTGTCTTCTATTTCTATATAAGCAGCAGGTTGCCTCAGAGATGACTTGACCTCTTAAATTAGCCAGCAACCCTCTTCAGTCTAACCCCATTCCCTGTTAAATCCCCCTGTGTCACTCAGGGCTCTGAGGCAAGTCCAGGCCTGAAGACCGAGAGAGCAGCAGCTTAACACCAGCCTTAACCAGAGCTGAGTCCACACGAGCTGCTAAAGTCTTCCTAACGACACTAATGTGGTTCACAATGGTGCTGCCCCAGAGGCTGGTCGGGTCAGATGTCTAAAATAATACAAGTCACATCCCGAAACATCAAGAAAGTGCTTGGTGTTCACTCAGTGAGGGTTTCAGGTTACTGAAGGCTGCTATTAAAATTGTAGACATGCCAAAATGGTCCCACTGTCTCAAACTCAGCACCAAGAGAAAAAAATAAATTAACTAAAAAAATAAATTTACACAGTATTGGTGTAACAGAGTCTTACAGCATAACATCTAAATAAATAGGAGCTTTTCCACCTCCATGGGCATGCAAAGCTATGAAGCAACCATTTACCCATTCATGAGCACTCACACATCCATACACCAGTGTGCAAAGATACTGGAGGCAAGGAGGGAGAAGTGTCTTGCCCAAGGACACAGCAACAGCATGCAATGGCAGGAACAGGGTTTAAACCTCCAACATTCTGGTTAGTGGACAAGATGCTCTACCACTGAGCTACTGCCTATGTGATAGAGTCAGTTTATTTATTTGGATCCCTATTTAGCTCTGACATGTATTACATTTGTTAAATCCAGCAACATAGGGTCACAAGCCAGTGTACTTTTTTCCCAAGCCTGGATAAATGGAGAGGGTTGCATTGGCTTAAAACATATCAATATGCAAATCACTGCACGCTAAAAGTATTCACAAGGGCTTTAGGTACAAGTTGTAAATGCAGTGGAGTTGAGGCAAGATCCCAGTGCTTTCTTTAGGTTAGGACAGTAATTCAAGCTTTACTTTGTGGTAAATCTTTTATGAAGTGAGTGAAATAGTCAGTTGCAAGGTGTTCTGAGTATTGTACAGCAACAATGACATCAGTGAAGCTGGAAATTCATAGGTCTAATGATCCCTGGTATTGTGTCTGTTCAGATCTGCCCTGCCTCAGTTATGGCTAACAGCACATAGCCTCAGCCTCCACTGGGATGTTAAATAGCTCCTAATAGGCATGAGGTTTGGTAGCTGACATAAACCAGACGCACAGCCGGATAACTTGCTAGCCTCAGAGTTTGCTGGTCCCACTTTTCCCTGAGTTCATTACAAAGACCTGTCACGTTTAATGGACCGTTGGCTGAGTGGAGCCGCTGTAGCCCTCTCCAGAAGAAAGCCCTGCAAAGAAAGGCCTGCGGTCAGCTAATGCAGCTTTATATTCTTAAAAAAGGTATGGGGGACAATTAGGAGTGGATTTCCCATGGTTCTCCCCCCAGCGGACTGCCTGTGCACCAGCAGGTCTGTGTGATAAACTCTAAATGCATCTTATTGATGGGGCAGAGATTACGCAGTCAAGCATAAGGAGATAGAGAAGAGAGTATGGTGGCATTAAAAATGTTTGCAATTGTTTATTGTTTAATTGCCTAATAGCATGAGCTGGAAAAAAAGGCTTTTTATTAAGGATTTTAATAGATTGCAGCTGCTCCTTATTGTTTAGGGGTTGCCACATCATCTGCCTTTGTCCATCACTACAGATCCGGTATGGAAGTTATATTAATGGATTTCATAATTTGGATTGTTGCCCTGACACAACTCTCTCAATTTATTTGGGCTCCGACACAAAAAGTACTGGCTTGTTACTTCTTGTGGCTGTATTATTCTAAAAAAGGAGAATGTACATACTGCAAAGTTTTCGCCAAATAACATGCTTGCTTTAAAAAGGGACACTCCCATTGACTTTTCATCTACACAACATGTCAAGACTGAATTAATGGCTTAAAATAATACAGGGGAATTCAGACAAACAATGCAAAATCAGACACATAAATGTTGTCAGTGTAGTCACGCATTAAAGTGGAGGTTGATTGTGGGATTGCATGAGCCTGATTCTGAGTTTAATCTAAGCAGTAAAAGTATGTCATATTCTGTGTCGATCCAGTTTTGCTTTTGTTAATAAAACCCCAGATCAGAAAAGGTGGTTATATAGTTGGTGGAGGCAGTGAGACTGAAAAACACTTTTAAAAGCTCCCTCATTTACAGTAACTTCCAGCTGCTCTCATACTTGCCTTTTCAGGAGCTTTATGACTAACAAGAGTTATGTTATTATCCTTTGGCTTAAACATGCATTTCCAGTTTTCATTGGAAGACTTGAAACCCTGTCTCCTCATAAGTGGAAGTAGTGTTTTCTCTGTCTGTCTGCACACGCCCCATTGGCCGTCACTGTGGCCACACACTGCTCTGGCATGCTGCCGTCATGCATGCCTCTTGTGTGAATGTTCGGGGTCGTGACCTCAGCAGCAGACGCGCAGACCACAGTAGCTCTTAAACAATAAGGGCAGAGGAAGCTGAGAGCCATACAGACTCTGACATGTTTACATGCAGAGTATGCTCATAGTCAGTCTTCAGAACAACTTTTCTCTCAATCTACATGCAGAGTAGAGAGCCCAGTTACTGAATTCAAGGCATGTGGTCATTCAAGTGGTCTGGGAATTTACTAGTGGTGTTCAGTTGCGTTAAATGCTTGTAGATGTGGCTAATTTGTAATTATTGTTTTACTAGAAAATATCACCTCTAACACTTTCACTTTAAGAAATGAAATACAACTAAGTCAGAAAAATTTGTTCATTACTTGGTAAGTATGCCTCACAAAGCCAAGTAAACATATCATAAGTTACGACAGTCAAGCTTTCACTTTTTAACTTTTACAACACTAGGGACCAAAACAAAAACAAGCTAGGTGGTCTAAAAGTATTGTTCTAAACACTGCATTTCACGCTCGTTTACTGAGTTCTGTTGAATACTTCTCCTAGCTTAGTCAGAGTAAGCTGTATGCTGCAGTAGGCTGGTACTGTAATATGACTCAGTAGTAGTATGTTTTTGTCTTTTTGCAAATAATAATTGGTTGATTTCATTGTTTAATACTACTAATGCTTTGTGAATTGTATATAGTAGTACCATGAGTGTACAAAAATAGTACTGCAGTGGTTCTTATCTGACTGCGGGGCCCTATTTTATTGTGACCCACTTTTCACAGAATCATTATTACTTTTCAAAATGAGTTTTAAAATCTGATCATTAAAACACATTTAGGCTTCAAATAAGATGGAAATTGAAGGTACATTTAAACTCAGTATTACCCACCTTTAGGTCCAGACCCACCTGTTGTGAATTATTGCTGTAAACCTACTTAAATACTGTCCTGTTTTAATCACAGACTGTATAGAAAAGTGTTACAACATACTGTCTAGATGTCACTCTCAGTGTTGTTTGATGCTATTTACTTTATATACCAATGTCCACATCATTAAACTGGGCTCTGCACTGGGGACAGAAATAATTTCATTCTCCTGATTTTTTCCCACTGATTGTCCATTGTGAGAGTATCTTATAGTTCACCTCATCCTCTATAGGATGTCCTGTCTACTGCTGAAGCTGACCATACCACAGCAATTAGTGAAGTGTTTGGTTCAAGGAGGGTCCAGGTTTTGTTTGGCTCCATCTCATGTTTGAATGGCCATGTGTAGAACCCTGAAAGAAAAGAAGCCAATTAAGTGTAGGGCGGTTTGATTTTTTTGTCCCATGTTGCAATTAGGACCCGGCTCCTAAAAACTTCCTCAAGTACCATTTTGGTTGTTTTGTTGTGTGGCTATATCATTAGGGCCCAAACGACCCGCCCAGGTGCTCATAGCCTAAATATATCAATACTTCATGTAAAGGAAAACTGCAGCCCTCGAGCCTTGCAACGCACCCTCCAGCTCAAAGATGGTCATTAGAAAAGGCTCCTTAAATTTGGATAATTAGGCTGTTTAACACAATGGTGGACATGTTTGAAAACTTGGTTATGGAAGTAATGCACTTTCTGTAAAGGGGACGTTCATTCAGGTAAGCAATTGCAGCCTATTTTACATCCTCTTTCTTGAGTGACTAGAAGCAGTTATATAGTGCTAGCATTAAGCATTAGCACCTGCTTCAGTAAGTATTATTTTTTATATATGGCAATCATCATTAAATTACAAAGATTAAAGGTATTAGGGATGATCTTTATAAAATTATTTTTTGCAATATTTATTAAAACTACCTTCATTGCCCTGTGTAAGGCTTGTAAATTGGTGTATTAGAAAATATAATAATAATATTAATAAACTGTGGACTCTGTGGGACTTAAAAAACCTCATCCAATCGTTTTCGTCATGAGTAAGTTAACCATTGTTCCACGGACTCGCCAATCATTCCGACTTCCTAGTTTCGGCGATAAGGCGCGTTCTTGTGCCTGCGCATACAATATGTTTATGTAGTCCGGCATTAGCGCCGCATTAGCGCCGCGTTAGCGCCGCGTTAGCGCCGCGTTAGCGGCGTTAACATCGTAGCGCGGACAGCCTGACTTCGAAGAGCACAATGGCTGAGGAAAACCGTGAACCGGGCGGTTACAAAAGGAAAACTGTTTTTGAAGTGTACCAGAGGAGGAGGAGAAAAACTGTAGAAGAGCAGAATAAAACCTGTGTAGTTATTGGCGATTCCTTCAAAGGACGGCGTGCGCTGTAGGAACAGAAAGGGCTTCAGACCGATGCATTGGTCCCCAAGTTTCTGCTGGACAGGTACGTTTTCTTATCGTTTGAAAAAAATGCCTCTTTTCTTTATCTGTTGAACCTTTTCAACTGTACAGCAACGTCAGTTTGCTAATGCTACCAAAAGCAGGAGTATACATTTTTGCTCACATTTAGGGACTGTGCATGTGACTGGGTCTGTGTGGGGAACTAGGTCAAAGGTCGTGCAAACAAACAATGTGGGTCTAGGTTTAGGCGAATCTCTGCTGATGCCGGCCGTAAACAAACACGCGTGTTCCAACGCTCGTGCACGTCTCTGTGGAGGAGTTCCTTGGAAAGGAACAGTGAAGGGCAGGGGAGCCTGACGCATGTGCATTATTCAAAAAAGGACAAACAGTCGCTGGTTTCTCAGCAGTCGAAAAAAATCCTCCCTAATATCTTTAATTACCTTAGGAGAAAGAAAACTGAACCCTGGAGAACATGGTCAAACTAACAGAGGCCTTTCTGAATACAAGTCTCAACACATAATCAGTGGTCCAAGTAGTGGTTTGCTGACACATTCTTAATCATTTTAAAATGTCAAAAGTCAAAGTCAGAGTAGAGCTCATACAGAGAATTGAAACTGTGTTACTCTCAGTGCATATAAATAATTATAGGTAAACACGATGTATAATGCAATAAAATAGTAGTTATTCTGAGAGTCCTGTAATTCCCATGATAAAAAGCTTGGGAAACACAATGCTAGAGAGTGCCATCTTCTGTCTATACCTCCAGTTTTCTGTCTACCTATTTCTGTATGAAGAATCTTTTAATATATATATGTATTAAGATGTTTAAATTGCCTCCCCCAGAATATATAATAGTTAAGGTGTTGACTTTGATGCAGCTCCAGGAAGTGGGTGGGAGGCCTAAGTTCCCTTCATAACCACATTCATGCGTCACACTCTTTCATTGATATTTCCACCGTCCGTCCTTAAAACCACAAATTATTTTAATGTTTTTTCATTTGACATTTTAGTCACAAATCTGCTTTCACAGTTATTCCCTGTACAGTATTTGTGTGTGTGTGTGTTTAGGTTTATGGATTATTTTCAACAAAACTGGATGTAAATATATGTTTGCATTACTAAAAGTAAGCAAACGATTCTAAACAATCGTTTATTAATTAATTGATACATTTTTTGTAACTGCTTGTCAGGGGTAGGTCCCAGCCACTGAAAAGTCTGAGAAGTGGGCAAGTAGTTTAAAGGTAATGAATGGACAACTGTATGAATTATTTCTGAGCAAAGTTTGTTTGTTTTATGTACACGTTGATATTTTAAAATAACAATGTTACCTTAAAAATCAAATCTTTCAGCAACGTTTTATCACAGACAATTTTTGGCATTTTCTACACGCACTGGTCATGTTTTCTACTCAGGAGTGTACACTGACTTTCCTAGACTGTGACAGACAGCACAGGAACTGTTGGTATGCATATTTCCCCAATTAATCAGATTGAATGACCCCATAAAGTCGCACCCCGGGACACACACTGCCTCACTCCCTGTCCCAGTGTCGGTGGAAATGCTCAGATCAGCAGCTGCCATCAGGACCGGGGGGTTAAGGCGAGGGGGCCACAGGGGCATGGGAAGGATTTAAGTTTGCCCTGTTAATAACTCACAAGTGTCCCGAGCTCGTGGTCACTCCTGTTATTGATGTGCCACCACACACTTCTGGCATCTGACCCAAGCAGACATTCCTGGTGTAATGGGCAGCAGCTGGAGGCAGGTTTCCGGGAGGACAGCTGAGAAAGAGCAGGGGCGAACCAAGGGGGAACACCCACCATTATCACCCCCATGGGACCCAGCCAGAGTCCCCTCCCAACCAGGAAATCATTACTGCACACTGAATGAGTGATTTGATGATCTGTCCACACAACAGTATACATCACACTCTCAGCACATGGCCAGTGGGCTGTCAATGGCTGGAAAGTCCCCTAGTTGTGGTCAAATTTAGGTTACCAGTCATATAGCAGAATGTGCTATACTACTATTGATATGTAGCGTATTTCATTTATTCTATGTACAGCTTGTATTTATTAACATATGTTTTATATATGCTATGTGATCATAAAAAACATCAATATCCCTTTGACATCTAGACAACAGTGGCAAGAGTATTAAACCCTGGTAAACTGAACTTGCGTGCATAAAAGACACTAAACATGAATGCAAGATTGTGGTGGGCTAAATGTTGAAGCATTGAAAGCTGTGTCAGAAGTTGAACATCAAAAGAAAAGCTGAACTATGAACAGCTACAAAACGTCATTATCACTCCAGTGTCGACAAAAGCCAAAGGAAAATCACCTGAGGCGGCTTCAAAGCTCAGAAACAAGGCATCCCTGTGCATACAGTGAGCCACTTCAGTGTGCTGCTCCTCACACCCTTCCTTCACTAACCTCCACTAGCCGCTCACTACACTCTGACGCTGACCCTGAGAGAAAAGCCCACTGTGGTTAACTCAGTGCCAGGAACATTTCTCCTGAAGCACCTTCTTTCACTGAGCATGTGTACACAAGAAGAGGGGGCTGACACACAGACCTCAGATCTGGCAGCCGACCAGCGACTGGACCGGCGTTGGCAGAGAGACCGTGAGAAACAGGGGGGCGACACCCAAATGTCATCACAGCTGCAAAACTGCTGAGCATAAAGGCCAAATCACAGAAATATGTTGCCCCGGGCTGGCCGACAGTGAAAACAGAGCTGCGTTTGAGTGGCTGCTGCAGTGGAAGTCCTACTGCATTATGTTAGATTATGTTACGTGGGATTTACAACAAGAGAAGACCTCTAGACCCACAGCTGCTGGCAGACATCAGTGCGCACGTGTGGGTGAATGTGGGAATGCAGACTGAGATGGGGCAACCATTATTGGACTGAGGTCCTGCTCATCAGGCCTGACGCCCCGGGAGTGAGCTGTCCTCATTAAGTATAGAGGAGCAGACAGTTATCTTTGGGGCATGAGTGAGGCACAGGAGCAATGAAGAAGAAGTTAGTCATAATGATCAGGTTTCATCAAAATGCTCCACTGCTGATCTTCCAGTTCCTAAATTATTTCTGCCTTAATATAGTGTTAGTATTTATTTTTTCACTTTGCTTCCCTTTTATCTGGATTTTACTTTACGCTGAACAAGACACTTTACTTATCAGCTGCCATTACTTCATTGTTGACCCGCAGCCAATAAAAACAATGTGTTATTTGTATATTTGAGAAGAGTCTCTGTGGCTCTGTGGTTCATTTAAAACAACAAACACATTAGAAATCAGAACCAACGGAGGGATAGTTAGCAGCCACTAGTCATTTGTCATTGAAAGAAGACAATAATGACTTGAAATACTTTTGGATTTGAGGATGGAAACTCAGCAGGCATCAACAAGTCTCAAACCTGAATGGGACAGTTTAGTTTTTAGGCGGGATTCTTTGTATTATTTAAGAGTAGCTCATGTAAATTTACTATATAACCAGTTTCAAACATTTTCTACTTTACTTCTGGACTCTACAGTGGTAGCAATGTTTAGGAGACATAATAATTCTATTATGACTATTATGACAAATATTTACTGGCATTAGGAGTACTTTTTCTGTAGGTATGCACTCATCCTTACATCTACAACACAAACAAGAGGCTAATTTATTTATTCATCTTCTTCCACTTATTGCCATTAGAAGTCACAGAGCTGACACAGAAACATACACTGACCATCTATCTATTGAGCCACAAATAATATTAAATATAATAAGAATAATGCATTAGTCTTATACAGCGCTTTTCCAGGCACTCAAAGTCACGTTACAATTTGGAGCATTATTCAGCCACAGCTCCCCTGGGGCAGACTGACAGAAGCGTGGCTGCCATTTTGCAGCTTGAACCGCCAACCTTCGGACTATTGGGCAAGCAACTCTACCGAATGAGCTACTGCTGCCCCAAATATGTTCATTATCCAAAAAGAGCTGTGTAAGTAATATTTTTTACATGTCTTGACTTATTCAGTTCTTGATTTCAGTCACTATATTATGAATAAAGGCACATAAAAAACAGTGTGCCCAAAATATATGCTATAAATACTATACCACAGCACTTATCTGGCTTAAACCATATCTGTGGTTCATTATACACCTTTCACCGCACAACTTTGACAAAATATACATTTGGTGCATGAATATATTTCTGCTAAGCCCTGCATTTGTATGTAAAGATAATCCTTCAAAGTTCAAACATCGCCAAGAAAGAATAGGCTTCAGTCTATTTACACAATACAGGTATGTGCGGACGTGCTGGTATAACACAGTGGACTGCTGTTTATTTGTGCACGAGAGCGAAGCTGGGAAAGTTCGAGCTTGGCGGGTGGCTGGGCGGGAGGTAGGCTTGCGGTTTGGGGAGGTCCAGGGGCGTGGGGAGGTGTTAAAGATGTGTGAGCTTAAGGAGGTAAGAGGGAGCTGCTGCTACAGATGGCCTGCGCTTGTGCCTTTCAAGGTGTGTTATTTGTTCAAGGCTGTCCAAACATTTACTGAGCGCTGGCAGCCCAGGAATGCAGAGGCAGGGCCCGAACAGCCGTGGGAAACCGCTGCTCTCCTCAACCTCTGCACACCGCCCTCCCCACCACCACCGCCACCCCGGGCCGAGTGTCAACACAGACTGAGCCAGAGATGTGTAGTCCTGATAGTGATGAGGATCCTGGAGAAGGAGGCACACAGCCGGGCTCAATGCCTTGCAGCACACCAGCACACATTAACAAGGCCGGGGCAGAAGCCAGGCAGCCTCCCTCCCTCCCACACTCCCTCCCTCCCACACTACTGCTGCTGCTACACACATGGATTAATATAGTCTATTCACACACCCACCAACAAGTACAGACACTTTAATGCTTTAAAACCCAGGAAAGATAAACAATGATGGTTAATGTTTCACAAGGATGGCTTTGTGTTAGGAACAGCTTCATACAGACTGTCATATGGAGAAAATTTGGACTTGGGCTGTCATTCAGCTGTAGATCTTATGTTATGTACACACTTCTAGGAGTGAAATGGACAAACAAATCAAGCTGATGTGGTATTTTTTTCACATTGCCTAAAATGTATCATTTAAAAACAAAAACACACACACGCATGCGCGCACACACACACAAATAAATAAATATGTGTTTTGCCTTTTATTAATCTTTCCATAAATGTCATAAAAATGTAAAAAAAAAAAAAAGTGTTGAGTTTTGTTGTAAAACCATGCAAAAAAAAAAAACGAATTAACTCAGCAACTAAGCAAAAACAAGGAGAAACTTCAAAACAAGTCAAAACTCACTTTGTGGTAAGATGCACACAGGATGGATGCTATACAGACTAACATAGTTCAACCTCTATACGCTGTTACAAAGGAACCAACATGACGTATAATGTAAATAGAAAAAATATTGTATGGATTTATAATGTCTCTGCATGTCTCTTATATACTGTGCCTCTGCAATAGTAGGCTGGTGTGAAAACTTGTTTTTTCAGAAATTGACAGCCGTGGGTTTAGTGACACCCACAATGCTTTTTTAAATTGAGCATCTGAGACTATTGGAAGCAGAAAGATAATCCAGATGTAGCTACTACATAAAAACACAATTGTGTGAAGTCATTATCCCATATCCACATCTGGTATTGGTTCGTCAGTCACCTGCAGTTCTCAGGTGAGGACATGCCCACTTAAGGCACGAGAACCATGTCTTGTCGAAACCCACACCAGGAAGTGAGATGTCAGTGTTTGCACCTGAAATGATATCCGGTGATAAGAGCCAACTTTAGGAAGAGACACATGAGTTCACGGTGTTTCCAGGTGCATGACCGGTTTACTCATATCTGCGTCTCCATTCAGAAGTCATTCTGCCCAAACAGAGATAGGACACGGATGACTTGTTGAACTTCAAACCTTTATGTGACCCTGCAGAGTTTTCTAAACTACAAAATATAAATGATAACATGACATTTTTGCAAACATTATGGCTGTATTTGATTTCATATATCCAATGAGAAACAGTTCCTCCTACCTAAAAAGAGGGTAGGGACCCAAAAGCAGATCACACGATGTTTGACTAAACTGTATTGTAATTACATCTATAAAGTGAAACACATTATCAAATACACTTGCAATAAAAGCGAAAAATATTTTTGGTTCTGTAAAAAGTGCATCTCAATAAAATGAGAGGGATAAAATGACCACCATCAGACCAGATCAAAATCACTGATTTAGGGGTTTCACTGGACTGATTTTTACGTATACACCATCTTCCAAATAAGGCCTTTACTCAGGAAAACATCATACTCACTAAATAAGGTGTTTCCATGCACTGCAGCTGTCAAAATAAGCATGTTTTTATGTTATTGTCCAAAAACAGTGCAGGGCATACAGTAGTAGTGGTACCGATGGCATAACATTGCATAGATTTTTGGTTTGCAACCAAGCACATAAACATAACTGTTTTTTGCTTGGTTGCAAACTTGTTTTACTGAATCAACATGACCCTTCATTCTGCAACATTCTTGAATAGGACTGCAACTCAACTCGCTGATAACAAAATGTGGTGATGATGTTTACAATTAACACTAACAAGTTTGTTGTCTCTTTTGACTAGGCTTACTCTGACTATGACCTTAATAAGGCCTGAATAGAAACTTCCCTCCTCAAACATACTGTATCCTATAACCCATACCTGCCTTAGGTTTGTGGTAACATTTGACTTTTTATTTCCCTAGCATTTTTCACAATGTTTAATGCATTTGTCTTCACTTGCAACGCTTTGTTGAGCTCTCAGCTCCTTCTTAGTTTTAGGTAAATTTTATTCAAATCACCACGAGAAACACAATACAATGAGAAACATGTAACCCAAAACACCATTTACTCTCCCAGCTCTCTTTGAAAGCAGCATTATTTGATGTAAGAGCCTCATTTGCCTGTGTATTGGCAAAATACTGTATTTGTGTACACCTGCCCTGGGGTCGACTGCAGCTGCTTCACTCCCAGAGAGACATATTTGAGGTTTGAGAGGAGTCTGAAGGTATGACAAAGCTGACTGAAACTCCCCTGTCTTTCCTCACATGACTTCTTTGTGCTCGTGTCTGGCGGTGTGTGTGCCCTGCGGGCCCGCACTACACCTGCCCCACCAGTGTCGGGTTTCAGCGATGAGGCAATGCTCCACCAATGAGCTCTGGTGAGAACGGTTAGGCAGCACGGTGGGAACTCTCCTCCCATCGCTGCCGTCTGTATACCTGGGAACCGCAGCGCCTAAGGAAGGGGCCAGCCCAATGAACACCAAACAAAAACCACCAGGTGAGCAACACGAGGTACTCAACACCCCCCACCCCACCACCCAACACCCACCCACCGCGCTCCCCTCGTGGCTTCATTCACACTGGCACACTGCTGGATTTGAAAAAAAAAAAAAAAAAAAAAAAAGGACACACAAACAAAATAGTGTGGGAACTTCTGCCTGCTCGCTCCAAAAGCTTTCATCAGCATTAACTCTGCTTACACAGGTGTTTGTGCACCTGTGGCCCCAGATTAGTACATGTTTTGACTTTTTAGACAAATATAATCCACACTTTAATTCTTAGGAGTGAATTGTTTTCTTTTTTATTTCATAAACTGTGTCCACATCAAAGTGATGGAGGCGCAGCTGACACTTGTATTTTGTTTTGGTCTTTTGTGCTTAAAAGTTTGATCTTGACAGCCGTAGTTTTGATGTATTTATGGGGCTTTGTGAGGTGGAAGTACCAAGAGAGGAGCGCATTTTTCTAACTGGTAAAATTATGACTACAGTGTAAATTGGCCCATTTATTAGCATTTAGTGCTACAAAGCTTTAGTGCTGCTGGTAAGTACCCTGACCACTTGAACGCCTCACAGATAGTTGTCCCAGTTATTCTGGTCAGTGTTCTGCATGAAGATCAAGACAAGAGTGGTTTGACCAGTTCAGAGAATAAACATAGTCGGAGTATGCTCTGCTAGTCAAAGCTCATCATAGCTTTATACCTACCTAAAAAACTGTCTCACAACAAGCAGTAGTAATTCCCTTTAGCCAGTTTTAGGCACAAGATTTAATTAAAACTATTTCTAAGAAGTTCCATCTTGTGAGTGTTCATACTGCTCACGAGAATAAGCTGTAGTGTTTAATAGAGAAAATACATACATACATACTTTTAGTATTATTTTTATTATTTTAATATAAATATAATTTGATTATTTTTCATTTTTATTTGATTTCATAGTTTTGTTTTAATGTTCCACTTAAATGAAGAATCTAAAATATTGTTTCAATTAAAATGATAAAACTAAAAATTAAAAAAATAATGAAAATTATTTTTATTTATTTATTTGAATGGGACAGCATGTATTAATGAACGGCTAGTGCACCGGATTATAGCTCAGAGCTAATTTCCATCCGTAGTCCCCACTCACTCACATTCACATCATATTGAAGTTATAATTTATAAACATAATTTGTTCATGTAAAATGTCACAATAAAAGCAGCAGGGCTTATATGTTTGTGAAAATAGAGGCTGTTATTTTGTTTATCATGTTTGGCATTATTATTTATTATATATTTTGGGCCAAAAGACAAATTACACACATGAGCACAAAAAAACAAACAAAAAGAAAAACTAATTAAAACAACAATAATCTTATACATTAATATTTAGTGTATTTGAATGGCTGAATGGCTTAAGTTGGGTGGGTTTGGTAAATTGTGTGGACAGTTTGACACGTGGAGGAGGACTTGCTGTCACAAAGTTGCTGAAAAACCTTTTGATTTAAATGTCTTTAAAGTGGGACAGTCAAAGCTGCACAGACCCTGCGGGCATTTCTTCCCATACATGGTTAAACAATACTACATATGAAGCGATTGATGTTTTGTCAGTGCATTACAACACAGTGAGAAGATCTCATCCTGAAAGGGAAATCACATTTACTGTATGTCGTTATAAAAGTACTGAGAGGTTTATGTGTAGCCACAGCGGCACAATGGAGCAGTGTGTACCTACGGCCTGACCCTGTTCCTCTAACTCGTCACTCTGTCAGCAATACAAATGGTTCAATGACAGGATAGACACCTAAGTGTGAAACAGCCTCCCTCCTCTTTAACTGCTGCCCCCGCCTGGCTGCTCCATCCACTTGACCGGCCAGTAAAAACATGTAGAGGGCTGACATTGCACTTCATTTAACACTGCATGCCCTTGGGTCTGCCTCCTACTTAGGCCATTGTCATTCACACAGACTCTTTCTTTGTTATGAGCTCGGTGTTGTGCATAAACTAAAACTCCAGATGACAATGGATGGGCAGCTGTTTCCTGGGCACACATGTGTAGATCATATGGGCAAGTGCATTCTCAATACTCCAATGAATTATTGTATGTCTGTGAAGGTAATATACAGACACATCAATCTCTAAATTTAATATTATTGAACGATGTAGCTGACTCAGTGGCTTGTCTCATAAAGCAGTACAGTATGTGATAACCCTGATTATATTTTTCATATCTTACAAAAGGTATGTATGTAAAAAAAAAAGTATGTAAATAATTTATAAGTAATCTCACAGCCTAATATTTAGAGAGAGCAAAGCCCATGTTATACTAACATTTAATAGAATACTCATATAATGGCAGCAAATGCATTACTCCCAAATTATAGATAAGAGAGACACTTTACTGATCCCAAAGAAATTCCAGTTCCAGCAGCAGGATCACAAAAGTTACGAAAGGCACTCAGCATGCAATATGTGCTATGTAACAGCAGTAAGGATGCAGCTGTGTGGATGTTACAGAAAGTACAATTACAAAATTAACAGTAACTGCATCTGTACATCAATATTATACAGTGACCTTATCATATTTGGTATATTTTGCTAAGACATAAAGACTAAACACTGTATAGTCTGTGGTAAGCTATGTATTGCTATGAATTTTAAAATTGAGTAAAATAAGATGATGATGAATGAATGAAAGTAAAATAAGGTATTATACTGGCAAAAAGAAAATCAAAAACACAAAATGACAAATGAGACTCAGCACCTTTGGGACACATAAGGATATGTGCTTTAGATGTGTGACCATTCATTTGATGTTTATTGGAAATCCTTTAGTGTCTTTAAACTGCATCAACTATAAAGGACTTTTAAAACAAGAGGTTCTTTTAAAGTTTCAACTATTTACTTTCCCTTTGTTTAGTTCTGATGCTTATTCCAGTTGCTTATTCCTAAGTTATATGGGCACTAGTATCAGTAGCAGTGAGAGTAAATCATTTCAACTCTAATTTTTTCACACGGCACCACTTTTCTTTACCTTTCTGACTGCTCTTTTCCTCCTTTTGTTCTTGTCTTTCAGTCTTTGGTTTACAGCAGCACGGCCGCAGGGGACAGGGCCATGTTTGCTCCCCCTCTCTGCAGAAGGGCTGTCAGGGAACTGGGCTGGCAATCACAATGAGCAAATATGTATTCATGCCTACTCACTGAAGGCGAACTGAGGCTGTTTGTTGGCGTATGCGGGACACCACCGGGGCTCGGACATCCCGCCATGACCACATGCGTCTTCTGTGTTTACTAGTGTGCCACGTCTTTCATGTGTGCGTACTTACGTAGGTGACAGATGCCTTTTTCCACGAGTGCAGACTGTAGCTTTTTGTGTCCCTCGTACAAACACAGCACTTTTTAAGAAATTGCAGTACACTAATACATGCTTCAGGCAGGACTAGAGACACTTTCTGGTCAAATGCAGGTCATAACTTTATACAAAGTTTACAAAAAAAGAACGTTTTCATGCCACTTGGTATACAAGTGCTATATCATCAGTGTGCACAGAGTTTTCTTCACCTACCACACAGCTGAATGCTTTTTCTGTAGTTTTCTATAGAGCTTTTGTTAATGTAATGTAGATATTCACAAAATCTATACCATATTGTTGAGCACATACTGGCCTAAGTGAAGGAAAAAATAATAGCAAATTTTAAAAGCTGGATTGGTAATATTACTAATTTTACTAATAAAAAAAAACTTAGACAGATCCACCCTCAAAAGTATAATGAATAATTTAGTAAACTGCAAGATTTCTTTTTGTATTTGTAATAAAACTGTGAATTCCTTATGATATATTGGAATGATGTGTACAAACAAACACAAACAACAATACATTAATTTAGCATCTACAGCTGGATTAACCTCTCATTGGTTGGTCTCCCATGCTTGGTATCATTGAGTTAATGGCTGATGATTTTACAGAGGACGTAGCTCTAGCTATAGCAGCAAAGGCACAGAGCGGCAATGCATTTACCATTCATCTAAAATGAGGTAATTGAGGGAAGCCATAGTTCAGCTCAAACCCATAGAGATAAATAAAATACTAGAGTGGCCATGGCAACCGCTTCAGTGGCAAATCCGGCGGCCAGCTTGTGACTGTAGGATAAGGATAATTCTAATGGTAAGTAATGTAAAAACAGTGATATAACTTGGAAAGTTGGAAATTGAGAAACAGTGATAGTTTTGAACTCGTAATAAGTCTGGCAGTCTCTATCAGTATGTTTTTCACTGAAATACAAAAATAAATTATATTGGGGGTCTCTACTTTTATTCAGATTTACTGTATGGTTGTATTTGTAAAGGGATTAGAACAGACAGCCTTTGAACCAAGTATGAAAGTGTAAGGACAATGAATTAAAATGAGCCATTATACCAAGCTGAAAACCAAGAAGGGTAAAAAATGTCTCTGTGCTGAAGCAAGTGCATTAAAAAAAGACTAGACATTAAATCAAGCAAAAATATATAAAAAAAAAATAACTTAACTTTGAGGTAATGTCTTAGTACAGTAGTATTTTACAGTGAGTGTCTGGGTTAATTAAAATGGATCAGGAAAGGTACTGTATTTCCGGGACAGGGTGATATTGGCACCAGGGGCAGATTAAAAAAGGTATAGTCACTACTGCAATTTACCATCAGTCTCTGTTTGTCTTTCCCCAGTCTGCTGTGTGGTTAGCGTTACTGCCGCTAATGGATTACTTAGCATCTAGTTACTCTGGAAACACTGTATGTGTGGGAAATCACACATCGCTGCAAGGTGACACACTCTCATTGAGCTTCTGTGGACTAACTCAAGTTGTTCGAGCGTGCAATTCACAACTGACAGCGCTCTCTAAACTGTGCCGTAAAACAAAATCAACTTAGAGTGTTTCCACAACAAATGAAGATTTTACTGCTGCTCACTTTACTGTAGGTAGCTGTGATTTACAGTTTGTATTTGATGCACTTGTAAAGCTTGTAGACTCCTATAGTTTAGTTCTTTTCACAAACTGGTGGACTTGGATATTTTGGGAATCTATTTTGCATGCACTTTGTATTTCTTGGAAAATTCCTGCGCCAAGGTTTTACAGTTCCTCTTTGTAAAATGGTAAAGAATTCCTAAAACATTACTGAAAAAATTTATCCTAATAAAAACGCAATGGTAAAGAATTGTTTAACATATACTGATCATTTCTGAAATTTCAGCAAAATCCAAACATAACCTTTCAATTTAAGCTGCCAACAAACAAACCCATCATGGCAACAGTAGTAAGATAACTTTGGATACTTTACTTTTATACAAGAATATTTATAAAAAACATTGTCACTTATTCTAATCTGACCCCATTTATTTTACTGGTAGTCATTTTGGATTAAGTTGAAAATGGGGTTCAGTGTTTTCATGGGGCACCCTCTTGCCAAGTTAGTGAAATTTAGAAGTCAGAAATGTTTAAAATCATTCATAAACCTTGTGCTTGGAAACAGAATAAGTAAAAATTATACTGTAATACAAAATGACTGAGAAGCTGGGCCACCAAAACCTTTCCAATTTAAGCCCCCAATTTTTTTTTTTTTGATCCAATTATTTCTTTTGATGTTACACTATGTTACAGCCAAACAGTGATTATACCCTTCAGGCCGTCCTGTGTTGTCATGCCCCAGTCCTGCCTGTGGAGGAAGTGCTCTGCTGCAGACAAAGGCCCTAATAAAGTTGGGAAATACGCTCGGAGCAGAGGAGAAAGCAAAGAGAGCAGTGTGAAAAGACTAGACCAGAACAGTTTTATGGCCCCATGTTAATAAAAGTGATTTTAAAAAGAGCCCTGTATTCCTGGAGGGCTGAAAGAGACAGTGAGAGAGGAGGAAGACATAGTAAACCAGCTGCTCTTCACTTTTACCAACAAAGTATCAGTGGGATTTACATGTGGAAAAGTCAGAGAATGGAAGACAGGATACATGCAAAATAGATATTCTTTTGATATTGTTATTGCTTTGATAATTCAGCCTTATGTTTTGTTGCAGTATTTTCATTTCATTTCTGATTGTATTTAGAAAAAACGGGGGAAGCTGTGTAAAATGTAAATAAAAACAGAATGCAGTGATCTCAATTGCGACTTTGGCAACAAAAGGCTGTAAAAGTAATTGGTTTTACTAAAAAACACTAAAGGAAATAAAATAATACCAGTATATTTCAAAAAGAGATTTATGTCACATTACTTGTCAACTCTGGTCACAGTACATCTGCAACAGGTTTTTCATAGCTGAGCTCACTTTAGTTCTTGACAGTTGTTTTTTGTTTTGGTGTCTGTCTGATGGTTAAATGAGTTATTGTGGGGTGAATAAAGCACCCTGCATCTCTCCCTGCTGCCTATGGGCTAAAACTGACACTTGTAAGTATGAGTGTTGCCTTACTTACAAGTAAGTAAGTAAGTGAGTGAGTAAGTGAGTGTAGACTTTGTATGGATACTGGGAGGGGAAAACTAAAGTAAAACTGAGCAAGGGATCATATAGGAGTCAAATGGACTTCAATCTATTATTTTTGAATGTCAAGAACCTTTCAAGTAATTATTTATTGTACGTAGCAGAGATGGCATTAGTTTGTTTTCTTTATCTCGTCTTTGTCATTTAAGGTCTCTCTTCAACCCCACAGCTTGGTCATTTTAAGCCAAAGCCAACTCCGTGCCTTCAGCTTTTTGTCTGGTCTCCCTCCTGCTGGAAGCTGAGCCCTAAGACAAAGCCCTGTTTACACTAATGGCCCACTAGGCCCTTTGCCACAGAAACAAATAGCAGTGGGGGGAAGTCAATAGAATTTAACATTTTGACATTTTTCCACAAGCTCTCAAAACCAATATTGACCCAGCTCCCCTGCGAGGCTCTCTTTAGTCCTTGGACCTTGGCATACAAATCAAGCCACTGCAGCCAGAACCACAGGCAGCCAGTCAAGGGGTGAAGCCAACAATGGGCTGCCCAGGATGGGGCTCTCCCACTGGGCAGGCAGAGTGGCCACTGTCCCTGGTCTCAAGCTGGTCTACAGAGGCCTGGTGTATGAAAGGGCTCATGCTATCCCGCCCGCTTTAATGATTCCATCTGAGAGCACCAATTGTGTGTGTACTCTAGGCCCTGCTGGTGAGTGCGGCGGACAAGTACAAGAGACAGTGGGGGCGCTCGCATGTGCTGAACAACCCCATAGTGGGCCAGTACTTCTCAAAGGCCAGATTACAATCAATTAGAGCCTAATGAGCGGGGAGCCGGACTTGTAACCTGTTGCAGCGGGGCAGTTGTTTAGAACGGCCCAGTCGGCGGACACGTCGATAAGCTCAGAAATAGCAGTGAACTGAAAGCAGGTCCCAGCGGGGGAGGGTCTGAGTGCGTGGCCGTCTGTGTGAGAGTCCTGATCCAGAGCTGTCGCCCCACAACACTGGACTGCCACGGCGCCAGGAGAGGGTCAAATAACAACATATACACTGTAGATGGAAGAGGGAAATTATTACCTTAGTCCAGTTATAGCAGGAGTTTTAAAGTCCCTTAATGTACTGCTCCAACTGGGGTGGCAGCAATTTTAATTTCTCTTAATTGGAGTGGTACAAATATGATTTATTGCTGCATGTATTGCTGCATGTACAGAAATTTCTGGAAGGATGTTTGGTCAAAGCAATATGTACTTTGTGCAGGCAAACAAATGAGAAGAGCATGAATGTTTCAAAACAATACTGTATTCTAACATACCATGCCAACTTTATTTATAAAGCACTTTAAAAACTATTGTAGTTGGCCAAAGTGTTGCACACAGGAGATAAAATAAATAAGACCAAATAAAACACACTATAGACAATAAAAACACAAAAGGAAAACATATTATATAATAAAATTAAAGATTTTATACTCCTCTGACTATGGAAGTGATTGGAACACCTGAATTAAGTTATTTGGGTGGGTGAGTGAATACTTTTGGAAATATAGTGTAAATAAAAAGGCACTCACACTGTGTTCAAAGGCAGTTTTAGAAGTGATTTAAAAATAGGTATAGACTGAGCCTGTCCAATCTCTAATGGCAGCTCATTTCTGAGTTTTGGAGCAGCAACAGAGAGGACACAGCTAACTGATCTGCTGACCTGAGAGAGTGTGATGGGACATAAGGCTGGATCAGTTCAGACAGAAAGAATGGAGCAAGGCTGTTCAAACTATAAAAAGAAAATAAAAGAATATTAAAATCAATCCTAAAATGTATTAGCAACCAATGGAGAGAAGATCAAATCTGTGAGATACTTGTATTTGTGAGTACCAGTTAAAATTTTAGTCTGGCAAAAGTATACATGTCAGCCCACAACATAATGTTTTTGTTTTAGTCCCTAATATAAAACTGTACTTGCAATTCCATAAGTGAATTAATGATTGTGGGAGAAAATTAGCCAACATTATATAAAAACTGACAACATCAAGTCTACATGAAGGCAGTACTTGTCTTTGTTAAGTGGACTAAACAGATTCTTGTCCTCCAGTAAGTCGTCTTATTCACTCTATCAGCGTTTAACTAACCCCTGAATGTGTACAGCATGTAATGAATGTAATGCTACAGTTCTCACACTATTGTGACTGCGTTCTTTCCACGAAGCCTCTTTTTACTTGAACAGCTTTTGTTTGACAATGAGCATTATAGTAACAGGTGGATGAGCCGGGAGCTCAAGCAGAGAGGCCAAACAAATAAAAAATGTGCCTATTCAAAAACACTGAATTCAACAGGTTTCCCTCAGCTTCCTGGCATATGTGAAAGAGTGTGGCTGTGTGCTGCCGGCAAATGTGGCTTGCTACAGTAAAAAGAATTGTGTCAGAGGCTATTGGAGGAAGTACAAACATTGTCCTGGGACGGCAGGGGGGCTAGTCCTCAGGCTGGTCGTACCTCCATAGAGGGGTCCCAGCAGGGGAGTAGAGAAGGTGAAAACAGCAGGAGTAAAAGCGACACTCACGGCCTAAGGTGGAATCAGGAGGGGGTGCAGCAATAGTAGCTGAGAATTTTGAACTGAAGCTAAAAAAATGAATGAGAGGGTTTAAGCGGGTCAGTTTCTTTTGACAGTGCTTACTACTTATCACAGTGGGGACAAAAAATACTATGGACCCATTTCCATGCCTTTATGTGAGTGTTTTAAATGAGCTTATGGCTTTTTCCTTCTCTCTTCTAATGTATTAGGTGATTTGAGATCTTTATCTAGTGTAAATATAAATGTTAATTTTTGAGGCACGTGAGGTTTAGGCTTCATTACTGTGGCCTTTTTAGTCGCAAATCACTTCTGCACAGGATTAACTAACAAATTTCAAGGCAGGCACACTTCATTATGATACTCTAATGTGTAATCAATGTGGAGAGATTTATGCCCTAGTATAAACAAACTTACTAAATATTTGTACTAAATATTCAAAACATTAGACTATATTACTTATTTGTTCTGATCTCACTGTCTCAATTTCAATTCTATCAGTTTTTCTCTACTCCTTGTGTCCAATGACGTATTACATAGAACCTCATTATAGCAGATCTCTTTGTTTCCTCTCCTTGGTCACTTGGTCCTCCTTGGTCATTTGTATTTGGACCTTAAAATAGTATTCTCAAAAATATTTTAGTGGCAGAAAAACTCTTAACAGGACATATTGCTCATCCCCCACCGCTGAGTGCTTCTCATTATCGTCCTCTAGCACAATATAACTCAGAGGAGCAGGTCATGCTACAGACTGCTTATAAGGTAAGTAAAAACTGCCTGGAGAGTAGCAATAAAAAAATAAATAAAATAAAAATAAAAAATATCTGTAAATCAATCTTTTTGTCATTACTTTACTTTATTTCAGAAAACTAAAACTACAAACTATGACCAACAAACTGTGACCTTTCTGTTAATATGGCTGTCAATGTAGGCTTCTGGAGTCTTATCGACCACAGAGGGACAGCGAAAGAAGGCACAAGTTACATTGTGTTTCTTTAAAGTTGTATTAGGCTGTTTATCCTATTCCATTATACTGCTATATAACTATTCACACGCTTCACTTACAATACTCTTAAAACCCTCCACTTACTAGTTTTAAAACCAATACTAAAGTCTGTGATCTGTTACATTATTTTAGTGTTTAGTGAAGCGAGCTGAGAAATTTCCATCTATTCATTAGTAGGTTATTAAAACTGCCTCACCCTATTTCATCTCCACACGCTCACCTTCTCATGCCCTTACTGAAGTGGAAACCCCAGCTAATATATGATGCCATTAGTTTCCATACAGTGAGCCGTCGGGTACCGCTGGTCACCACTGTGCCAAGGCACTTTTAATCAACTACGACCTACTGTGCAGCCCCTATACTCTGCCCGGCTCCCTACCTGCCAGAACCAAGCACTTCACCTCAGCAACATCTCTGCCACTGCTGCTATTTACTAATATCATGTGGAAGTCTGCAAGTCTCATAGTGTATCCATTGACAGCACTCGCCTTGTCTTAGCCTATATTACAGCACAGTAGGGGTTTAAATAAAATAGCACAGGGAAAGGAGTGAGTGTTGTGAAGTTCTCATGACTCCCAGCATGCCTTGCTCTGTGTAGTTTGATTAAAATGGTGAGGCACTGAGTGGTCACTGAGAGGGCGTAACTATGGGTAATACACAGGGCACATGTCTCAGAGGGGCAGAGAAACAGACAGACTTTATTTTATAACTTTTTGAGGCCTTTCAGATCCTCTGGATCTTTTCTCTCTCTGGATTTATGCATTATACATACTATGAAAAATAAATTGTCTAAGCCAAAAGTCATCTTTCTCACCAGTATTTTCATTATTGATCAAATTAAGATGGGCTTTATTGTCCTTGTAGGGATGTTTTTGTCTTGTCTTTTGCTTTTTTTAAAATATGACCAGTCCATTGTTGCAATCTGGTCATACAGTATTGGTGACATATTATTCAAAGACCCGAGAGCTTTAATTTTGACTCAAAATGTTTTTCCAACTCAGATTCTTGGAAAGAAAGTGTGGGCAGCCACACTCAAACCAAAACCATTGACACATATCACTGCATAGTAGAAATCACATGGTATAATTTCTATAAATGAATTACTGAGTGTTGTTTTATAATATTGCTAGGCATTGCTGGCAAGTCAAAGCATTCCAGTACATGTAGGATTATCTAAATGGTAGGAGCTGCAGGTGTTCAGTCTTACAACAGCCCAGTGTGGTTCAACAATCACAGGAGATAAGAGGAGAACTTGGAGTGAACTCTGATGACGACATTATTAGAGTTAGTGTTAAAAGGCCTTATTCTAACAGCGTCTGTATTCTCTGTGCTCCAAATCACATTAGTACAAAATGATTCCTGTCAGTTTAAAGAAGCCTGAGAATCTGGACTGGGCTTTGTTCAAGGTAAAATCTTCATAAATCAGGAGAATAGGTGAGAAATATGATTCCATTCTCTGCTCATAGAGGGAAAAATCACTATAATCACTGTAAACCAGACATTTATTATTCACCAGAAAGGTTTTTAAAACATATTTGTATTGATTATATTGATTATATAGAATAATATATTCTATTAGCCCCTGTTGTCTGGTATAAAGTGTATCAAATGCCACATACTACTCATTGTATTGGTACAGGTCAGTTTAGTATGTGCAACCTCTGGCTTGTGATTCAAGTTAAACAGATGTACTGTTTTTATTTTAAAAAAGCAAGACCATTAAAAGGTTGACTATTTTGGACACCAGAAAGAGTTTTATGCTTGGCTAACACCAGCGTTGTTTACAAAAAACAAAAAAATAAATAGAGCTTCATTATTGTATTTATATAACTTTTATTATAATTTTTAAATTAATTTATTCATCTTCTAACATTTACTGTTAGCAGTGGTGGAAGGAAGGCCGGAGCCTATCCCAACTACTTCTGAGGCTGAGCCATACTATACCCTGTACAATGGCCCGTTAGTCCCAGGGCTGATGCTTAAATACAACCAGGCAACCATTCACTCTCACATTCATTTATTAGGGCAAATATAGATTCATCAGGTCACTTATACAGGTGGGAGGAAGAGAGAAGAAAGAGACTCAACCCAGAGATCAACAACAGTAGCAGACAGCAAACTTCATATATGGTCTACCTCCATGGGCACTCAAAGCATTTTACATCAAGGAACCATTCACTCATTCACACTTTCAAACACACACACATTCATACAGCAGTGTACACAGACACTGGGAACTAAGTGTCTTGCCCAAGGACACAACAACAAAGTATCCAACAATGGAAGCAAGGTTTGGACGGCTGGCAGCTCTGGTTGGTGGATGAACAGCTCCACTATCTGAGCTACTGCCAACCTGTATTCATAAATTATACCACACTGTTGGAACCAAAGCTGTACAGCATGCAGTGTAGCCCTATTGTCAATGGAAAAAAGCCCTACTGTATCATCTATTCTTGTTCATCTGAGAGGTTTGAGAAACCGGTGATAATAAGTAGAGACCTCTTAACCACATACATTTGTAAAACTAATTATCCGGTGGGAACACATTATCCAATACTACTTATTACCTTTCTGTTATGGCAACTTACAAACAAATCAGCTTGGACTTGCCTCTTGTTCCCTAAGCTCCCGTTTGGCCTCTGGCATCTTACAAGTGAAGAGTCTCTTTTCTTAGAGAGACCTCCAGACCAGGCATAAAGCACTTACCAGGGAGCACCCAGCATATTGTAACCTGAATAGTTCAAACTCAATGCAAATTCTTCAGCACTCTCGGGTGGCAAAGGCCAGCACAGACTGACTGGGCTAATTTAGCTTCTTTCAGTCCTATACTTGATCCACAGTATTCAGGATCTCAATGGCAATAGTTAAAACATCTTGAGTGTCAGAGCAAGAATGTGCCATTCAGCCTCTTGGAGACGCATCATTAACAAATGTCTCAGAGCAAACAACCAGCTGTGGTTAAACAAACCAGGATTTGGCCTCTACAGTTTACATCACTGTTGGAGCCATTGATAACCCTGTGCGCTAAGTGGTTTTAGGAGAGTCGTTTTAACACAGTGGGTGATCCACAGCAACAGGAAACAAACAAGCCCTGGGTTTGAGAAAGGAAATATGAGGCTGTTAAACCACAGTGAGAGTGGGGTGGATGTTTGCACACTGTAAAACTGAGCGCACATACCCTCTCCCAGTCATTCTGCCCGTGACAAAGCCACACAGTGAGGACTAAGGTTACAGAGGGGACGTCCCATGCCCTCAGCACACTCCACCCACAGCAGCCGGCTGACTCAGACCCAGAGGGCACCAGGGCACTGCTCTCAGATACAGTCTGCAGGTCTATGAGTGTGCCCTGTGGGCCCCAGTGACCCCCAGTGATTTACACACTGCTTTTGACAGGGCTGCAGCCTGGGCTGTATGCCTTTTACTTATGGGAGGAGACAGCCTGAATACTTTCTGATCATGTTACGGTCCAAATCTGTAGCTAACACTTCTAACAGGGGGCAATGTGCCATTTCAATATGATTGTCTACTGAAAATGTAAATGATTACAACTAATGAAAAGAAGACAATAAAAACCTAATTACTTTTGCTTGAAGGACATTTGACTGTTGTTGTTTTTACACTATCTTAGTGGATTTGAAACTTAAAATTGCCAAGTTTGACAGCTTTGCCTCTGGCTTGTAACTATAGATGAACATTAGCTTGTAGCTCCTAGGTTGGTGCAATATATGTATTGTGCAATGTCCCTGTCAAATATATGCATCAATAAATGAATTGTAATAGTGTCTTTATATTTTAGGAGACATATTAACAATAATATAATTTTTTTTTTTTTTGCAGTGTGTGTTACTGGTTGTTGTTGCATGTAGTGCAGAGAGTAATGCAGTTAATAAATTAGGTCAAAGGTCTTCTTTATATGACACACCAGCAGCCAAAGTGATGACAACATAGGAGCCAATGGTAACATGTGAGTCAGCTCTGTCTCCCAGCATTACTTCTCAGATCTACGCAGAGGCATGTGAGAGGTGAGCATGATCAACCCCACCACTTCCTATTGTCTCCCTGTCAGTGATAACCCCTACAACCTGGACCAAAGGAAGGAAGGCCGCAGCTTGAATAGTAGTCTCAGGCTTGTCATGTCTTTGTCTTCAGATAACTTATTAACCCACAAGAGCGCTGATAAATGAATGATTCCTCACTTGGCTTGCCGTATGGTTAACCAGAGTAAACCGCTTTTCAGGATGTTGTCTAATGAGGTGCGGAGCAAGAAACAAAAAGGCTAAGATACTGTGTCTCTTTAGATTTGACAACAAAGTCAAAATAGAGTCTGATTTATTTTGATCTTAGCGACATACAAACACACATCTTGATTATGCCCGTTAGTTTTTGTGTAAATAGCAACTGGTCATGACAAGTATTGCAGATACAGTATTCTGCATTAATGATATACTGGCATTTTAAATGACTAAATGTATAACTTGAAGGGGTATGCAGACACAGCAAACAGTTACAGTGATGTTAAGTATCAAATGATTTTTGCTTTTAAGACCAAAATGTCTGCGTCTCCATATCGGCAGTCTGCTGCTAACTGCCTACTGTAGGGAATAAGTCACCTGCTTTAGTCAGTCAAACAAGAGTAAAATAAAATAAATTACACAATTCCTAAAGTCACCAATTAGAGATGTAATTGGACTTCATGCTAAACCTCCATTGTAGACAATACTCTGTTGTTGAGAGTGCATTAAATGTTTGTAATGAATGCTGCAGGGCTGTCTGTCCGAGACAGAAAGAAATCACAGACAGACTGGTGTCAGCCAAGGTCACCCCACACCTCGGTGCGCAACTGTCATGCGATGTTGGCTGCCCTCCCTGAGCACCAGCTTTTTCAACTTCTGCTTGTTCATTTGAACCACAAGTATCAAAAGTGAGTCTAACAGTAAAGGTGTGAAAGGGCTAGACTGCCTAGACTGCCACACCTCCACTGTGTAAGAGGGCCAGCTAATGTGTAACTGGGGTGTTTCTGTGCTCATAATGAAAGGAAATGAAGCAATATGGGTAGGATACCAGCAGATCACAACAGCATTCACATGTAAACATGTTTGCTTTGTAGGCCATATAAAAGCAATACTCAAGGTAAGGTCCCATATCATGTTAAATCTTCTTTTTTGAGCTCTTACCCATGTTATAATGTTGTTGGCACCTCAAAAACCTACCTGGAGCAGTGTTTTGTTTCATGTAAAGATGTTTGAGTAGTCTATGCTGATGCTGTGTCTTTTGCAAGAGCTGAAAATGCTTGGTCTATATAGACATATGAAACCATGCATGCAATGCTGTGCATTTCTAAAACCCATACACCGTCCCCGGACTTTTGATAATTTCAGTGTTTAAATTGCTTTCTCTATGAAGCGATAAGCTCATTTATCTACTCTAGGCTATCTGTTAGCATCATGTTGCTAATTGCTGTGCTAGACGGCCATTTTATGCTCTGTCTATTGCCGTTCACTGTTGCCAGCAGGGGCCGTCAGATAGCTACCTAATCCAATCATTCTCTGCAAAGTCAAAGTAACAGCTCCATATACATTATATTAAGTTATGAAACATGAAATACTAATGCAAAAGTGTCCAAAACTATTTCTATAAAACTGAAAAAGCATAATATAGGACCCAAGTTTCCATTGTATTGTCTTGATGCATATTACATACACATTTATCCCCAATAACTTTAAAATCATTGATATATAACGTTAATATTAGTAGGCCTACGTATTTAGCCTTTAGCCTTTGTTTACTAGTACAGAGAGGCAGCTTCCTTGGACCCTAAACAGAAGTAAGGCCATTTGAAAAATTAGGAGGACTTATGGTTCTTCTATATGGATTTACCTATCCCACGTTACCTACATGCGGTACTATTTATTGACACTACTCAACCCTGGTGGAGGTAAACAACAGCCAATGCAGTACCATGAGGTGGTTACCATGGATATGACGCTGCGACGCTGACTTTCATCTTCACCGGCGGTTGTTGGCCGCCATCTTGTGGAGGCGTTGAAGCACTACACAACAATCATAATCTGGGCCTGACATGCTGCCTCAGTCCATAAGTAAGTTGATTCTTCGCGCTAAATAAATAAGTATAGACTTTTAACACATACTCTTACGTGAATGTGATACACGATAAGATAAGCTGCATGTAGCCTAGACACTCTGAAACCCTGTTAACTCCGTCGGCCTAGCTAAAGACGTGCCTTGACATGTGGTCGAAATGGACCAAACAGCCTTTGGAGTTTTATTCAAATAAACTGCTGTAAGCTGCCTTCAGGTGTTGGACAGGCAGAGCAGACGTGGGCAGATTTGACATGATCCCGAAACAGGGCTGCACTGATATCTGAGAGTGAGACAGTTTGAGAAGAACTTCGAAGAAGACAATAGTTGTTTTTTGTTGGTGTGTCTGATGAGATCTCCCCATTGTCACGGCTCCTAATCCCCAGGGGCCCTGCGGGCGCCCTCTGCCTCACTGGGAATACTCCAGTTAAGTTAGCTTTAGCTGCCACTTGGCAGTATTCTCCCTCTTCTCCTGATACAGCCATCTAGCTGGCTACCATAAAGACCAGGGTTCAAAAGTTAACCAAGCCTGTTGCATTTCCATCTATATGATATACTCTTAAAACACTAGGTTTAACAGGTGACAATTATTTGCCTTAAACTGCAGGAGTTGACAAGACAAGCTATGGGAAACCTCTCTAAAATTAACTGAAAAGTTAAAATTTTAGGTGAGCTCTGGGTTATTAGCTCCACATACATATTTGTATCCACACAGTAATCTTAATTGTGTCATGACAGTTAAGATAAGAACAATGATACTCTGTGAGTCTGTTGGTCTAATTTCTATTTTTTTAAATGTTTTTTTAAAAACAATTGTATGTGATCCAGTTGCAGAAGATATTTCACTATCACTAACACTTTAAAATCAACATACTTTTTATAGTGGTGTGTTTTACATGTACAAGGTATAATTCATCACCAGTTGCATTTTGTTATCATTTAGCGTGAAACTCATCAACTTGTGTGGCATTGGTAAATGTTTAAACCATCTTTGTGCAGCCACTATAGTTCTATAACAAGAATCTTCATCTACAGTTTTCTGTTGTTCAGGCTTAGTTTGCCATAATTAAATTTGCGCCCTGCTTGACACAAAAGATGCCACCAAGCAAGGATGCTTGGTAACAAGTCCAAACACAAACTTTCCTCTGTTTAAACTCTGAATGTATGTTTACTGGGCTTTGTTTAATCAGCACTGAATTGGCAGGGCTGACATAGTAAACAATTAGGGTGAAATTTTCTCACATTAGCTGCCATGAACCAGCCAAACAGACCCTGATCTTAACTCCAAACCTGACGCATGAGTGTGGCTAATCCTGTTGATGGAAACAGAATCCCACCCCAGTCAAAGTGCCATGCCCCAGGTGCAGGCCACACAGGCCTGGGCTTGTCCTTTTATCACTGCTTGTGAATTGGGAGAGCCCTCTTGGGCACACAGCCCAGGCTGTGGTTTGGCTAATTAGACACTATGTTTTCTCATAAATATCTATAGAAATGAAAATCAGGCCCATAATGAATAGTTACAGCCTGTAAAAGTGGTGATGCAGAAGATGCTAATTCTGGGGCAGTTTAGGAAAACCTTATTTCATTGCAGGAAGCATTTGTTATCACAATTTACTTTATTGTTTAGGTTAGTTTACTTTGGCTGTGTTATCCAGCAAAGTTTGTAGAAGACTCCTGTGACCTTAAACCTTAATTGTTTAGACAAACCCTACTGTAAATGACTTAAAATAAATACTTTGCATCATACTTGTTTCTCCTAAAGACTAACTGCTCTGGTAAGTGTTTATTTACTGCTGTTGATATACATTAGGCATATGTTGGTGCAATTTAACAGCTGTTAATGAGATCATGCCTGATAGGCTATCTCTGGATCTTCAGTGTCGGTGACATCTCAAGAGCGAGGAGGGCCCTGTAATCACATTGTCTTTACTAAGTCCTTCTGATAGCCATGAACAAAGGCTCAGTCCCACCTCAGATAAGCTGTCTTCACTAATTGTAGATTGTACATTTAAGCAGAAAATAAGTATTGGTTTAAGCCTTGCATCTTGGCTGTAATTTCAGAAGACTAAGAGTATAATGATCATTTATTTGTAGCAATAATATTTGTCAGCTTTGGGGGTAGTGTTATGATTGAGATGGATTAAATGCAAATTAGATTCTGCAGACAAAAGCGCTCATTAAAGGCTGCACCTAGACAGTTGTTTTGGATGTTAAACTTAATTCAGTTATTTTTGGTAACAGACATTTTTTTTTCATATTTTTATTTTGTTATGTTGATATAAAAACACATACATTACATACAACCCTTTTAACAAAATGCCTTCACAACAAAATTTCTCTGCCAAGAGTGGATGTCATTGCAGTGACATAGTTAGTTTAAGGATGCAATATAAAGTGACGAGTGATGTATAGTTTTTGGTATGTTGTATGACTTAGCTTGCTTTATTTATTATAACTGTCATCCAGGTTGTTCCATTGTGTTGCTCCTGTCTAATCCTTGGGCCAACTTTCAAAAGACTCTGGAAAGACTGCACAGCAATGATTCAGATCAGCTTTCAGTGGATACGCCGGTAAGATGTCAGCTGACTAGAACACACATAGTATACACTGTATGATGTTACTGAAAAAAATAAATAAAAACAAAGCAAAAATCCCACAATTATATAACACATTATGCACTGTAGTGAGGAATAATCAATAAGCAGACAAAATAAAGAGAAGGTTACATAAGACTTAGGGCAGTTGATTGGTGTGAAGTCTATTTAAAGTGCTGAAACTGTATGCCTCTGTGAGAGATAGCTTGGTGAGAACATTGCGTGTAATACGTGATCACAAGCACCGCTCTATATTTATCAAATCATGGGGCTTGCTCGTGTGCAAGGGCGGCCAGCAGAGGACAGCCAACATGGTGCTACTGAGGCTCCTCACTGCACAAACCAGGACGCCAGCAGAGACCCAACAGGTAGGACACCTGTAGAGCAGAGCATATGTCAATACTGTATGTCAGTAGCTGTTATCTATTATCTATAGAATAGAATAGCTTACTCTGTAGGCAAGGTTTCTTTTAATTGTATTACAATTAGATTAAGTAATGTAATTCATTATATTTATAGTTTTAAATATTGAGATGTAGTGATTTTATATGTGTTCATCTTTTTTATTGTAAATGATTTATTTGTGTCTTATTTATTATTTTATTATTCTATATTATTTTAGATTTATGAGAGCCACATTTAGTGTATTTTGATTTCTTTATAGGTGACCCTGAGACCTGCCAGCCAAAATGGATGACTTTGAATATAGTGTGGACATCTGTGACCGGGACTGGGAGTGCTTCTTTGCTCAGTGTGAGGAGTGCAACGTACTTTCTCCCTCCCTTGCACGTCTGGAAGACTCAGGGATGAGCGATATGGATGATTTAGGGGCTTTTTTTGCAAAATCAGTTCAGAAAGTTGAGCTAAAAACAGGTTTCTTAGAGGAAGATGTGCCTGTTGATGGTCCACTGGTGTGTGAAGCCTCTCCTACGGAGCTGTACCTTGGCAAGCACAGCTCTGGAGGAATGGAGAGCGTCCTGTCAGGCAGCGAGGAGGACATCCACCTGCAGTCTGTCAATATGTTCTTTGAGAGAATAAAAAGCCTCACAGATTCTCAGAAAACAGCCGACCAGAGCCAAGTGGGAGCTATAAAAAACAGAACAGTGCAGGAGGAGCTGAGTAGGGATGGGCAATTGGCCAGCTGCAATGGCTGCACTTTGCCAAGAAACAACCCAAAGTTAAACTCTGGGTCTGCCAGAGGTGAAGCAGCTGCTGGCATGAAGACTGTTCAGCCTGTCGGCGCCATCCATAACACATACACAATAAGAACAGATGAGTCCGGATCCGAATCCTCTACCTCTATTTCTGTGAAGCATCCTTACCTTAAAACACAGCTATTCATTGGTCAGGAATCCAACCCTGAAAACACAGTCAATGATATAATAGAGCCCCATGACTCACTGGATAAGGCTGTCTGCTCAACACCTCATTTTAACAAAGTGATGCACATGAGTAAAGAAATGTGTACCTGTGATGTGAGAAATTACTCAGCTCACCAGAAAACCCCAAACACTGATTCATGTAGAAATCCAGATTTAGTGGTGCATAGTAAATGGACAGAGGACAAAAGCACCCAAGTCTCACAGTCTGACACAGAGAGCACTTATAAACCACTGAGCAAGGAGTCTTCCCCTTGTGCCTCTGTCAAAAGAAAGAGAAGAAAGAAGCGAAGACTTAATGTTGAACCTGCAGAGAGTGTGTTTGCATGTGAAAGACTGTACGACTCTGAAGATGAACTTTTCACATGGAGAAGAGCAATAGATCCATGTTTTTCTAAGGATTGTAACTGGTCTGGCTTAAAGGATCAACGAATAAAATGTGGTTTCATGTCTCCTTTGGGTCAATATTCACTCAGCAGCAGCCTCCCAGCTGGTGTTGCAGCTAAAGAGATAAGAATGAAAGACCCTTTACAGCCTAATCCACATAACAGCCAGCGTGAGAGTATTTTCAAACAAGCACAAGTGCATGACATGTTATTGAGCCATGAAACTGGTTTTGCTAAATTATGGCCAAGCACTGAACCAAAGGTAAAAGAAGATGTCACTAAACGCAACGAAATTGCAAATAGTGACTCTGAAAGAAATAAAGAGAAGATCCAAGGCAAGAAAGACAGTAAAGCTAGGAAAATCCCTTTGGAAAGTGTTGCATCATCTAATAACATTTATAGAAATGAGGTCAAATCAATAACCAATGCTATTTTCTTAAGCGCTGAGTCAAATAATCCTGAGGTGGATGTGGGCCAAAGTGACAGAGAATTCCACTGCTAAGTCGGTCATGCGTGAGGAGCCTGAAACTGAGAAAGTCTCCCAGTGTCAAAGAGAGACCGAACCTCACCAGCAGCTGGAAAGCCAGTGTCCCATCGCATACCAGAGTCGTCATATGGTTGAAAATATGACACCTTCACCAAGTGAAGCTGCTATAAGTACAATGTATAATGTAACAGACCCGCTTGATCACAAAATAAGACATCATGCCTCTCAAACTGCAAACATGGCATCTGACAACACTTGTTCAGTATTAGATAATGACAGTCCAAACCTTTGTAATATAATTATGAATGGTACTATGCAGAAAACAAAAGATCCTATAGAAAGTGTTTTAAGCCAAAATGATTTATCACTAAACCAGGAAATTGCTGAGGTATGTGAGGCCAAAGCACCACAAGACACAGATCAAGGAAATCTCATTGCATGTGATGATATGAGTCAGTTAGAAGCATTTTCTGAGTCTGAAGACCTGTCATCATACTCCACACTATCTTCTTGCCGCAGTCCTGAGGCTGAGTCTGTTGTGCCACTGTCAGTTGAAACTGTGCCACAAACTTTGGAAAGCTCTTCTGTCAGCTACACTGATTCTTGTTTGCAAAAAGAAAATTCACAGATGATAACAAAAGGTGAGAAAATAGATCAAATTTCTCAAAGTAAAAGCCAGGATGTATTGCATGATGCTGAGGAGCCATGTTGGGATAAAATAGAGGTTGCCATGACGACCTCTCAATCAGACGATTTGACAGAAACCATACAAAACTCAGACCATAGAGTGTTTGCCATGTCCTCCTTTTGGAAAGAAATGGAAAAGTTGACGATAAATGATATTTTGGGCTTACGAAAAGAAAACAACGTCCAGTCAAGCTTCCTCCCACCTTTACAAGAAACTGATGACGCAGACTATTTCACTTTGTCTGACTCTGGCTGCTGTACTCAAGCAGAAGAGAGGAAACTCGAACAAGATTGTATGGAACTTCCACCTACCATTCCCAATCCAGAAGACAGTTATTTGAGTAGTGTTATAACAACTGAATCATCATCTTCAAGAAATGTCCTGTGGGATAGTGAACCAGTTCCAATGGCCCTGTGTGATACCATTTATAAAGATGCCATAACTATGAGTGACATCTCTGAACCTATTATCACTCCAGGTGCTCAGAAGGGGTTAAGAAGGATGTCCAAAAATGTAAGTGTGCAAAATCTACATATTCTTGAATCCAAGCCTTTCAACTACAAATATAACAGCCAGACTACTTTAAAACCACTTGATGAAGATAAATGTAACATAGGGTACATCCTTGAAGACCCTGTGCCTAAAAGAGACTCTAGACCTTCCTCTATAACTGAGAATTTCAGAATCTCCATTTCGGATATCTATACTTATTTCTTTGGTGAAAAACAACCAGATACCAAACAGGAGTCCCCTACAGACAACATAGTGAAAACACTGACTGATGGAGAGTCTGTGCCTGAAAACTATGACCATTTCTTTTCAGAGTTTGACACTGATAACGTTTTCTACACAGATGAGGTCAAACCCGAACTGGTGCCAATCTTTTCTTGCACCCATTCATCAAATAGAAAAGTTGAATTTCCAGATGCTTACGATTATTTCTTAGTCTCCTCATCGGACAATTCCTCTGCTGAATCTGATGAAGAAAACACACAAGAGAGTGCCCCGATTCGAGTGGTGACGAGGTTCACACGGAAAGCAAGCTCAAAGGATATAGTCACAGATGCTTATGAGCATTTTTACACAGATGGTGACCTCAAACAAGACTTCTTTAAGACATCTTTCTCATTCAGGAATAGTATTTTAAAAGAAAATAATGTCCCCCAAAAAGAACAAACAAATGCTTTGGGTGTGGAACCTTTGAAATGTGAATCCAGGTCTTTTTGTAAAAAGGCAATGCCCATTACTGTCCTGGGAAACCAAGATTTGGTGTTTCCTGATGCCCTTCTGTATGACTGTGATGACCAGATCATTACAAAACTACAACAGCCATTGATGTACGAGAATCTACAAGCTGCTGTTGTAAATCCAAGTAAGGCCCATTTGCACACAGTATAAAACCTATATCCATATATACTTTTAGTGTCTCATGTAGTACACCATTTATTTCTTATTTTATTTTTACCTCCTAATAGGACATTGTAATAGGTATAGTCAGCAAAACAGAAAACGACAAACCTAATACATCTGCTTACACAGAGAGACGGTCCAAAAAGGTCGCAATGTAACTGTGGAGTAAAAAAGCAGATTAAATTAAACAGTCAATAAATATTGTCAGAGCATTCACTTAATGTTCAGCAAGGCAGAGTTAATTATGTTTTTAGTTTTGTAGTGGTGCATTGGCCTAGTTTTACTTTTTATTTAAAATTATATTTTTGAAATGTGGCTGTTGTTGGGGGGACAGATAAAGAAAATTTTAGGTGGTGTACCTTTAAAGTAGTGGGGGGGATATGTTGACCGGGGCATACCCTCTCCCACTGCTGGTGTGTATGTGATAACTTGACAGTATTTAATGAGTGACCCCTCCAAGCTGCCAGCAGAGCTTTAATTTATCTCTGTGAGATGGGAGCTAATATCCTTCCACTCACACTTCATACATTATTTAGCAAGCTTTAACAATATAATGACTTGGAGCATAGTAATATGTCAACAAGGGGATTAGCTTTTAATGCCCCTAATTCTCTGTCATGTTTAGATGTAAGCAATGTATGGTAGTAGTAGAAGTGACCAGGTCAGGGTCTGTCAGATCAGGTTAGTTTCCTTTATTATTACGTGAGACATGAGTGCAGCTGCTGTTGTGCAAATATACATTGACCCCACTGACTTGTGTGTTTATGGTTGTAATAGACAATGTGCCATACATGCTTCACATTTGTAAAATTAAATCATTGTGATCCATGCACATTGTTACTATATAACTTTGTTTACAGGGTTGGATGCTCCTCTCTTGCCTCTCAAACAGTCAGACATGTGCCTCATTTGTATTGCCTTTGCGTCCTGGGTTTTGAAGACTGCTAACCCGCAAGTTGGAGATGCCTGGAAGGCTGGTATGTATTTCAATATTATAGCATCAGATCACATTGCAATGTATTTGGCCTCAGTAATCTGTTTATAATTAGTAACACAATTAACACAATTGTCTTTTTACTCTGCAGTTCTGCTGGCAAATGTAAGTGCTCTGTCAGCTATCCGGTATCTGCGTAAGTATGTTAAGGTGGAAGCCACAGTCAGCGAGAAGAAACCTAACCTCAGAGCTCTGTGTTCTTCTTGAGTCATTGCTAATAATATGCCTTGATATATTTTGCGCACCAACATATATCTGGAAAATGGTGGTATTTTAGTCTTAGTTTTGTAATTAAAAGCAGTGATGGTTCTGTTTCGTTGACCTCATACTGATAATACTACTGATTTTGATGTGATCACTATTTATTAACCTATTGCAAATGAGAATGAAATGACCAAAAGAGAGATAGTGTCTTTATGTGGGTCTATATGTCTTGGGGAGAATAGAGCTGGTGTAGGTGTGAGGTGTATTGAATTGCATAGTTAAGTCTGAATGTCGGTAACAGATTTAGATTCCGCAGCAGGACTATGTTGTGCATGTTTGGTTTCATCAAGTAATGTTAAAATTATGACATATGAAATATTTCCCACGCTGTCTATGCAAAACATTTGATTAAATGAATGGCAAATCCTTTAGGGGACATCTACTGTGCCAGTATTTTCTTAGAGATTAATTTTGTTTTCAAATACACTGTTTGTATATTTGTGTATTTGTAACTATTTTAACTTAAATAAATAAATGTATACTAAAAAGAAAGTACCCCTGGTATCTGTTGCTGCCCCAGAAACTTGTCACCTATCAAATAAACACAAGAGGGCGCTATAACTCAAGCAACGCTTGCCAAATTTGTTTTCATGTAAGTTGAAACCCTTGTTTTTATAGGGCAAAATAATTGTGTATAGTGTGGTCTCTTCTGTATAGGCCTGGTCTTTAGTGTTGTAATTATTTGTGGCTTAATTTAAATATTAAATGTGTGCTATTTGGTGCATTTATATCATATTGTATTCTCTTTCAATGCCTTTTGATGATTCTCAGTCTCAGTAATTCTTCTGTAATTTATTTTCTTTTTACCCTTGTAAAAGCAACATTTTTGTTAGATGCCGGTAGCTGTTAACTGAGACAAGTTATAGGTCAGACATTATTATTTTAAATATTTATTTATTTTAAAATGGGGTTTTTGCTTGTGTTGTCTTACACAATGATACCAGTAGATGACAGTGTTGAACCATTTAACACTCACAGTACCACTTAAAATAGTTCTCTAAGTATTTCTCTGTGAGGGGCACAATAAAATTTTTTAAACTAAAACACTAAGAAATTTTTCTGAACCAGGTAGGTTCTAATGACTTAATATGAAATAATATGTATATTTTATTTATCATTTTATGTCATTATTTATTTATTATTAATAAATTAAGAATCTCAGAAAAGCCTGCATAACACCAGAAAGATCCTGCTATCCACACATTTCATGTGTTCCATGTTCCCTAGTTTGGGAACCATTGCCAAAACAAAACATTTTCCAGTTGTCCCATTCATGTTGTACGTAAGCCATGGTGTTATACTTTGAAGCTCTACTGTAAAACATTTTTTGTACATGGTTTAACAATTAGTGTGATAATAAATTAAGTGTGAATGAAACTAAAGTACAGGTCCTGATATGGTAAATTCTAAAAATCAAAGCACAATGTAGGCCTCAATGTGGTTCACTTGTCCAGTTTTATTTTAAATATAAATAAGCACCTCAAACAAAACAATATAAAATAAGCCACACAATTATTACAAACTACTGTAGCAATTTTAGCATTGTAAACCCACATTCAACAAATTACATGTGGCATCAAAGTATAATAAAATATTACATTTACATTATTTACACAATATACATCCTTTATCCATGCCATGTTGGAATGCATTTTATAGCCTTGTTAAAAAACAGAATGCAAAACTAATATTAAACTGGACAGCATGTTAGAAAATAGTATAAATATTAATAACCAAAGCCATTGCATTTCTTTACAGCTGTGCACTCTCCCAGAAAGTATTGAAAATGCTACATACAATGAACAGTCTTTGCTACATATAAAACAACAAAGCACTTCTACTCAACATGCCCAATCCAAACTCTTATGTTATTTTATGTGTTAACATTCCTATATGAGACGACAGTCATGTAATTGTATTGGAGTGGTTCGTACTGCACACACACAGTGATAGACCTGCCTTTAGAGTCCCTCTATCCCCTGATAGGGATCTGTTGTTTGCACACGTCCAGACGAGTTCAGCTTTATGACCATCTCTGCTGGGACCCCATGGCACCAAGGCCCCCGGCCCCATAGTCTAATCCTGTCCAGTGTGATGAAATACCAGACGGAGGCTGAATCATCCCCGGATCACAGTCAAACTCCCAAATGTTGTCATAGTCTAGTTCCTGGTCATCTGGGTCTGCAGGTTCAAGGTATGAGTGGCGATCTGTAAGAAAGAAAATATTCCCATGTGTTTAGTTACAAAAGGTATTTAAACCTCACCCTGACTGAAGTGTCATACTGTACTCTTGTCCTCATTGGCCTAGGCCCAACATATAATCTGTCCATAAAACCAGTAGAGTCACATGCCAACACCTCCACCTTCAATTGTTCATATGTCCAAACAGGACAGAGATCACAATGCATACAGTAAGACGACGTACATAAGAGACGTATTAAACCTTTAATGACCATCCACAATTCAGTCTCAAATATTAGAAATAATATTGCAGTCACTCTACCTGCACCTTTAGCATAGAAGAGCTGTTTTTTCTTTTTCTTTTTACTCTGCATTACATATTTAAATGAAAAAACAACTTCATATAAAAATTTTGTACTGTAATCCTTGTTCAGTTGTGTGCTGTCCATCACCATCCCTGGAAAAATCCTGTTTATGGAGGAGTGTTCCCTTAAAGCTCTCCCCAATGGGACATGGGCACAAATGGTATTTCAAGCTACACTAAGCTCCATTTCATCGGCACATTTGCATGTTTCCTGCGCTTTGTGTTGTTCAGCAATTTAACCTTGTGCCCGTCTGCTGAGGTCAATAGATCCAACATGTAGGCTTGGTTTAATATAGGTCTAATATTTGCAGCAATGTTTGTGCACTTGGTTGTTTTTAGTCAGGGGCCTGGCAGTGCTTCTCATATCCCATTTGTTTGGAAACATGATCGCGCAATGTTCCAGCTATTATTTGATGTCTATAGAAATAAAATAACACATGACCATTGTGCTGAATAGAAACATAATGTCAAAGATAGAACCCTGTTGCTACATTCAGGTGCAGTTTTCATTTGCAAAGTCTGGGCCAAATTTAAGGATTTACACATTTTGTGAACTCTGATGGAAGTTGAGTGTTCAGCTACTTAAAGACAAAACTTAAAAATCCTGGCAAAAGCCATTCTGAAAGGGAATTTACAACCAATAGCAGTTGTATTACTACTAGTATGACCTGACTGGACTATAAAGAGTCAAATACAAACACATGCACAAACAGCAATATTTTATTAGTGCATTCTTTCAGTGCCTACCTGGTGAGTAACCACAAGACGTCTGAGAGGTGTTCATCACTGAATTTGAAGGAGGGAAAGCCTGTCAAAAGATGTCCCAACAAAATAAATTAACTTTCTATGAACAATAACAACAAATATTCCCCTCTTACTATGATATCTCTTTACTTTCTGGCACCTGTTTAAATACTACCTGCAAAACTAGTATTTCACATTCTCAGGCTGCACTACAGCATTCCAGCAACCAGAGCATCATGGGACATGAGTATCTCTGTGCTGCTCACCTGCTCTTGGACTTGGACTTGGCCGGGCATTGGCAGCAGCTTTAGCCTGGCCACGGCCTCTGCTCTTCTCTCTTCTTGGCTCTGGGGGGTCTCCATCTCCATGCCCAGAGCGTGTCCCTGGGAGTTGGTCAGGACAAGGCTCCTCCTGCAGCGGCGTCCCATTGGAGGGGTCCGGAGCTGGAATGAGGATGGGGCGAGCTGTGGGGGTTGATAATGGTGCACGGGTTCCTGCCAGGCCTGATGCTATATAACAAGAGGAAGGGAAGACGTTTGAATATAATATTGATTATAATAATGCATGTTTGGGCATGTTTATGTTAATTTGTTCATTGTGCAGTCCAAGTTTGTTTGTAAGTTAATACATTTCACAGTTGATTTCCATTCATTAGCAATTTTTAGAAATCAGCATTTATGATATTTGAGTTTTGTTTGAAGTGCCGGTGTGTGTAATGCTGAATATCAGACAAGCTGTGCAGCTATAAAGTGAGGCTTAGGGTCTAGTATCATTGACCCACTTACCATCGGCAGTGCCTCTTTCAGAGAGTAGATTTCGGGGGTGCAGGGCTCATCATAGAGTGGCGACAGAGGCTGGCGAGGGGCACAGAGGTCTGAATGGCGCTGGCTTGCATTGAATGAGCAGTTGAGGGAAGTCTGAGGGGTGCTCCAGCTGTTAGACTAATCACAAGAAAGCAGTTAGTTTTGTTCCCAAAGCGTTTTAGCCATTTAGGAGTGGATTACATACATGAAGTTTAAATTTTGAACATGCCACTACATGCAAGTCTATTTTATCATTGTGAACATGATATGTCCAGAGCCTTTGAGAATATTTAGTTATTAAGTTAGGGACCAGCCTGAATTACCTTTACCAGTGGGGCTTTCTCCAGCCGTTGTGGGTTTGAGTGCATCTTGGTGGAGTAGGGTGTGCTGTAGATTTGGGACAGTGCAGATGTCTCTGTGGGCTGGAGGTAGGAGCTGCGCTGAGGAGAGGAGTATCGCAGGGATGGAGGCCGAAAATCACGCTCTGGCCTGGTGTGGGACGATACGCTGTTTGTCCGACTGCCATAGCGGGCTGTCTCAACAGATGAGGGGCGACTGGAGTACTGTGATAAAACAACAGGCATAGAAGTCAGTAAAGAGTAGTGGTTAAGTTTAAAACTGTTAATTATACTCTCTATACAATTCACGTTATGTGTTGCTTTGTTTTTCTTTTTGCCTAAATCCCACAGTGAGAAGTGAGAGGTCCATCAGCCTAATTGGGAAAGTGTTGGTTCAGGTCAGACGCTGCACAATAACATGCCTTTTGGGCACAGAGCCTTTCCCACTTTAAGGTAATTAGATGGGCAGTCAGCCCACTAAAGCCCCTTTCCCAGGGGAGAGGCAAAGTCCTGATAAAGCAGCCTAGAGCTAACAAGCAAACTTAACTGCTGAATCAGCTTCCAGGCTTTTCATCTTCCATTATTTAAAATATTTGATGTTATTTTCACCAAAAAGATTCTATGTGGCAAAATCAACCACCTCAGACTCTGTGCTGTAACATGAGCAGGTTGACCTTCTTTAATTATTAACTTGGTAAAGAAAAGCACTGCAGTTTAATTACATGAAAACAAACTAGACTTAGCGCCCTTTCATTCTATGTCCTTCTGTTTACTCACACAAAGGGGTTCGGCATATCCCGGCGAAAGAGGGTTGTCTTCATGTATAGGGAATGGGATATTTTGGGATGCACGTCCACTCTGGCTAAACCTTAGAGAGTCCTTTTTTTCTTGGCTGTTTCCACTCAGTCTGTCAAACTTCGGACCCTAAAAGCAAAATACATAAATTAATAATGTTAATTAAAGTGGTGAATACTAATTTAGGGAATCGTAATGCATCTTGATGCATCTAGATTATTATTTAAAGGAAGAAGGGCAGGCCTCACCTCTTTCTGGGTTGGGGTGTAGATTATGTCATACACAGGAGGAGGGGGACTGAGAACCGGGACGTCAGCAGCTTTAAAATGCTGTATCCAGTCGCAAAATTCGCTCCTGTCCAGACAGGACACTACTATGGGGTTGATCAGTTTGCCTAAAAGAGAGGAGAGGGACAAAGGCTGTCATTCGGTCCATTCACTCAGAGGAATGTGCTAAAGTCAGAGTGTCATTCACTGGGGATAAAACCGACTCATTCATATGGGCTCAACTTTGTGACGCTATAGCCTTGTGGAAAAGGCCACTTAGGGTAAACCATGCATAAGAAATATACTCATTAAAAGCCCTTTAACATGTTGACTAACATGCGTCACAGCCTGGTGTACAGCAGCTCACTGTATTTACCTTCAATCATAAACGTGTTGGGCTTGACTTCTTGGCAGGGAGTGGTCACAGTAATCATGTTTAGTGGAAGCTTTCCCTATAATCACAAAAATGCTTGAACATGACTTTTTATATTGAAGAAGTTGATTGCATTAACAAGGCAATGACTGCATTTAAAAGAAAAAAATAAGTAATAAGATTGGTGGTACCTTGTAAAAGAGTCCATCATTTTCTTCTGAAAGGATGATCAGTGTGGACGGGTACATCACCAGAAGTCTGTCACTTTGTTCCTGTGGACACAACTTTTTATTAGCTTTATGGTGACATATTTTCATTAGATGCTTAAACTGTTTATTTTAAGTTATAACCAATTTGCACAACAATTTCACAACTTTCTATTTTAGCACAAATGTTTGCTCATGCTAAAAGTAATAGTCTACAATGTTTAAAGTTAACATTACTCATCACATTCTCAGCTTCGTTCTAAATTTGCCATAATTAAGTAACATCTTAAAATCATTTGTAAGCATGTAGGTCAAATAGCCTACTTGTGTAGTCATAAATCAATCTTATATTGAGGAAACCAAACATGGCATTGTGAGTATTTGATCATACTACTGATTAATTCACAGCACATTCATGTAAAAACACCACTGCACAAGGAGGCATGGTTCAAATCCTAGTCAGTGCTGCAGTTGTACCAGTATATTTAAAGGTGCAGCGGTGTATGTTTCTGTTCTGTTCTGGGAGTGTCGGACAGACAGCTGACATTCCAGCTGTGAGGTGAGTCGAGTGCTTCTCACACACCCAGCCTCTAAATCTCACCCACTTCAATAGAGCTGCCGCTATTTCCCACACAAGATTAACAACAGACCCCTGCAAGCTCTGTCACGACTGATGTTTTAGTTAGCTGCTCTGAAAACATGTAAGCATTATTTAGTTTTTGTATTTTCTCATTTTGAGTCAAATCTTAGGAGCGAGTATAAATGTACAGCAGTTATGGTAAGTAGTTGCTTCTTGCAGGAGCAGCACAATATGGAGAGGAGCACACCACACCCTTTTAGTATTTTTTTCAGTTGCGTTGAGGTAATGTATGTTGTGCAATTTTATGAGTCACCTAGATTAAAAACGGATTTTGTCCTGTTTTTATTGACAATGGGGAAAAATTCCCACACATTAAGATATGCATCACTAGTTTCACTAGACAGTACTGTACATTTTTACCATAAATAGTCAATAGGTCAATGTACTTCACCTAATTGCACCAATAATGATTGACAAGTGTGATAAGGACAGAGAGGCCATACCTGACAGGGGAGGTGCTGGAGACGGACTTTGGTCACATAAGTGATTGGGCCCAGGCTGTCCCGCTGTGAGCCTTCCCACTCGTAGATAGGCTCCCTGTTGATGGAGTTCCTCAGCTCCTCTTTGCCTTCTTTAGTCTCATCCCGGTGTAGCTACAGGTACATAAAAACATTACACTATTACTCAATCAGCGAATTTAACATGTACATGTTCATGACCTCACTTTTGTTTCCCAGAAAAGCCATGGATTTGTTTATGCTAAAATAACCGCATCATCAGTTATCATAATTTTTTCTTGTTATGACACATGTAGGTCTCTGTGTTTCAATAGCCTGTTCCCACCTGAGGGTGTGGAGTCAGCACTTTAGCCCAGATGTGACGGGACATTCTGACGGAAACTGCAATGGCCGCTCCCTGTGCTCAGCCCTCAGGGAGAGCCAGCACTGACCCACTTGACTCATAAATACACATGCTCATACACATCCTGTTTTATCTCAGCTGTGGAGGCCATAGCTTTTTCTGCAAATCCACAGTGGATTAAACCTAACCACACGCAATACATGTTTGAACATGAAGCTATGTTAAACTTGAGCTGGTCAGGCAGCCATAACAGACACACTGAACTTAAATAAATCTTACTTACTTTGACCCTTGTGAAGTTCTCAGGTGCAATTGCAGTGCCTCCGTTGACTTCAATGTTTTCTTTTAGAAGTCCAAACCACAGGTCCATTTCTTCTTGGTTGGCACAGTAGACAATAATAGGATTGAGACTTACACCTGCATGGGTCAAAGGTCACAAGTTCAAAAAGGGAAAGTGTCACTGAGGCCAATGTATGTTACGATGGTCAATGATTAACATCTCAACCTCCGAGTGGCCCGCTCCCTTTAATGTTTACAACGTGTCGTGTTCAGCAGCAAGTAAAATCTGGCAGTGTTTTTTTATTTTGTGAACTTGATTTTTTTATACTATATTCTCAATGACCTGTTGCTTTTGGCACATCTGTGTCCTCCCACAGTTTGCTTACCCATGAAGCACACAGAGTAGGAGCTGCATGAAAAGAGATGGAATCTCCCTTTGTCAATCCCACACATTCCTCAGATAACCAACACAGATAGCCACTGGCTTTATGTTGTACTTGTTAGGCCCATAGTCCGCAGGGTGCTCCTTAATAAACAGCCACTGCTCATTCATTTGTTGACTTAAGATCAATTCCAGCTCTATTTCCCAGAGTGGCAATGACTTTGAGTAAGACAAGGTATTAAAACCAACTCAGTCATTACATAACTTTCACAGCCGTAGTTATTAAAACCATGTGAGGACTTCCGAGTATTTTTTCCCAGACATTTGGTTTCCATTTGTTACGTCACTTCCAACTCATTCACACAACTTTAGACTAAGGCTAAGTCATCTTTTCAGCTCTCTGAGAGGAAACACAGGTCTCACAGGAGAAATCATTGTTGAAATTAATCTTCTATGTGACTCAGAGGTCCATCATACTTCCACTACACATTTTCTGTCAGCCTCCCAAAGTTAATACTGAAACATAATACTACAAAATAACAAGCTAGATCTGAAAAATATTACAAATGAGGCATCATCAAAGCATGTCAATATTTTGAAAGAGTTCAGATTTCAAGATAGCACCAATAAAAACAGAAACCTAAGACCGAGAATGACTTTATTCAGCCATTTACCTTAACCTCTGACTTCACTGGTTTTAAATGTTGCCAAAAGGAGAACCAAAGCTCTAGTCGCTGCATCCACATCCATAACCTTTTCATCCCCAATGACAACAAATCACTTTTTGGATTATTTTAGTCTCTGTTGAGTTTTAAAGATAAGTGGCGTTACTTTGAGGCATTAACCTGAGTAGATATGGGAATGTGCCATAGATTATAGGCACTGACATGGCTAAGAGTGGTATCTGGGCTTTTGTATGTGACAGCTGGGCCACTGAAGTGCACCTGTTGTCTCACAAGTCACCATGAGGGTGCTCTGGCCGGCCCCATGACCAAGGGTGAAGGGGGCCCAACTCTAGTTAGTCTTTAGGTTGAAAGGAGGTGAAGGAGGTTGCAGCACTTGAATGACTGAATGTGACAACATAGGAAATGGAGTGGCTTGCAAATAGCTGGTTTTGTTTTAGTTTTAAACAATTTTCACTTTGATGAACTGAGATGAACATAGAAGATTCCCTTTGCATGGGAAAATATGTAAGGATGGATTAGCCTATTTCAATAACTTTGATTGCAGCCAATAAATGTCAAAACCAATAATTAGTTTCACATCTCTACTCAGTGCCAACACCCAGTGTCCTTGAAGCTTAACTTACCATTTATTTGAAAAGCGAATTCCTGGGCTTGGCTGTGGTTGCAGTTTTGCTGTAGGTTGCATATTGTAAGCTCCTTCAATGGAAGAGTTCCCTGGAATACAGTAAAACCATAAATAAAAAAATGACACTTTGAGGACTATGTTACTTTTAATGTCTCGAAAAAAAAAAAAAAAAATCAGTCTCTTTTTAGAATGATGTATTTCTGTCTCCATTGACCGTCAGTGTATCCTGACTAACACTACTTACAGGTGCTTTGACTTTTACAGACAGACACAGTGGAGCGATGATTAATGGCTGCTCACTGACTTTATGAGACAGGTGAAGATATGGGATCATACTCTCTGTTTACTAACACACAGGTGGTTGACAGGGAACGCATGTTGGGAGCTATGGTAACATTACATAAAACTCTGGATCAAAGGAATAATAAAAGGTTTAAGAATCGATGCAGGTTTAAAAAATTACCTGGTAGGTCAGTCCTGTTGTGTTGTTGGACACAAAGTGGAGGTGCGTCTGGAAAAGGTCCAGGTAACAGTCATGCACGTCCTAGAGAAAGGGATCAGTTAGATTCAACTATACACTTTTTAAAGGACAATATACTGTTACTTCATCATTTAGCACTCATGTTGCCCATTGTTTAAAATATCGATTGTGGCTACGCCCAGGAGCACATTTCATATATTGTGTAATTTAGATTGGATTTATGGCTCTAGCACTGTCAGATTAGACAAAAAATGTGTAAAGAGGTACATGATACTATTATACAACCGCAAAAGCTTATAATAGGGGCAAAGCAAGTGTTGTTATTTTAAGCACCAGTGGTCATTTTGATAAAGGTTTGCTGTGTATGTAGTGACCAAAGGAAGCGCAAACTATCATCTGAGCATAGTTTGTGTAGTTTATATATATGTAGTTTTACTACCTTCTGTTTCAAATTTGAATACCAGTCTACTGTTCAATAGTGGCCACGAACGTTCACAGACAGAACGTTCCTTAAATGTCCTAATGTTGCAACATGATGTAAACATTAAGACAGTTCCTATAGGCTGAGTTGTAATTTAGGGAACCACAATAATTGTTCATCCAAATGATTCATCTCATGTCCACAATTTACTGCTTCCTTTGTGGTATTGTTTTTCTCTAAATACTTGATGTACTTATACTTCTGTCGTCACTATCTCATTCAAAACAACATTCCTCATATCAATCTTCCCTTTCATGTTTTTGACAGAGCTGTTGTGTCACCGCTCTGACAAATTGCAGTTCCCACGTTGGAGGAGCCGGTGTGTCCTTTATCAGGCTTTGGGATCAGAGGAACACTCTCTACCCTGAGGTTTTGGCTCTACAATCTTTCACAACTGTAGCGGAGAAGAGCATGCCCCAACACAGAATGTGGTGTGCGATTTGGGAAAAAAACTGTTTGCCTTATGCACCAACAGCCCTCATATCAGCAGCGGAAGAAGTTACAATACATTTGGAGCTTGCAGAGTACATCCTGTTACACACTTTTTACTTGTTTTTTTAATGTGGATATGGATGACTGGCATGGTGTGGCATTTATAGGATTGGTCATTGTTTAAGACGTAATTATCATTGTGGGTTTTAACATTTTGTTTTTCTTCTAAATTGTTTTCCTGTAGTGTTAAACGCATGCCATCATTTCCATTTAGAGTTTATGTTTTAAAGTTTGTGAGTCTATTAACAAACACATTTTTCAAGTAATGGACCAAACGAATAAAAAAAAAAAAAAAAGTAGTCGGTGTGGATTCCAAACATTGTCTGGATCCAAAGGTTTTTACAGGATTGTTTACTGTTGCAAGATAGGGCTATAAATATTAACTCCAACCACAAGGGGTTTGTAGTGAACAAATTAGATTAGTTTTAGTGAATTCTTTACCATTATGAGATATGAGGGCTTTGTGGTTGGAGGGAGTATTTACCCCTGAACTAGAATATCCCAGGTTAAAGTCTCGTCACTGTATCTTTAAGTGTGCTTCAAGTTGTGTTACTCACCTGGCAGTGCAGGAAGCGAAATCGAACTTTGGAGCTGTGAATCATGCGGCCATAATTTTTCACATTGATGCTGCTCTTTTTCCAGCCGCTGGCCGGGTCATAGGGAAACGGAGGATCCCATTTGATGTTCTCTATTGTCTGAAGATCTTTAGGTGACATTTCCTACGAACAGTAATTGTTTGGTTACAGTTAGAACCAGTCAGACCAGCTCTTAAAGACACATATAACAAGCTATTTACTCAGGTATGTTGCTGAATGAGTTTTTATGCTTCCACCATCAAAAGCAAAAAGATGTTCGTACCTTTCTGGGTGTGACGGTACACAGTATATTGATGATACTGTTGGATTTTTCCTGTCCCTCCTGGGGATTCTTCCTACGAAACAGACGACTGCTGCTCAAGAAAGAAAAAACATACAATTAGCATTAACGTAACCATGTTTACCTTTTACCACATTTAGTTAACTTCCGAAATGCAATGAGTCAATATTGAACAATGGTGTCAAATGGAGATATGACCTCAATCCAAGCTTTAGTGATTTGCATGTTAAATTGAACTTGCTGGTCTGGTTCAACCTAAGAAATAAAGTCACACGTAAAATTTTCAGTTAGTTGGACAATATAATGACTACGTTTGTGCTTCCTGTTGTCCTATAACTTTTTTGTGCTTATACCCTCAGTACCAGACATTTAAACCATAAGAACAATCAGGGTTTGTGTCTCTGATAACAGGGGATATGCATAGGAAAATGGAGCTTCAATGTCTACCATTGTTTTGCCTGGCCCCCATCTGTTACCATTAGTGTCACATCTTCATGAGGAAGCTCCCACACTGCAGCGATAAGACAGCAATGACTGCTTTTATAATCTCAGTGTGGAGTTTATCCGCTTATCAGTGCAGATGTGTGCCAGCGTCCTTAAGGCAACAACACTAGCCTTTGTTCAAATGGTGGGAATCGAGGTCCATCTCCTCAGGAAACCACTATTATTTATTATCTCTATATTTGTTCATTAAGTCATGTCTTTTAAAGTTGCACTAAGTTTGCAAAGAAAATATGGAAATCCTGCTCTGATGCAATGCCCAGTTGCAAAGTGAAAGAGGAATGTGATAATAGACAGGTAGGATTTGCTTTGACAACACAATGCTCTGGTATTTAGGCCCAATCCACAGTGGGGAATACCTGAGCCTGGCCTGATTCCCTTCACAAAAAAGGGGTTGAACTGGGAAGCACAGGAAACAAGGACACTGGGCGTATTGTTCGATCCAACGATTACCGTATCAGCATTCAAGCTCCTGCTGCTTTTCAAAAGTAACGGTTGTGTTTGATTTGAAATCTCAGGTTCACATGCTGAGTCTGAGTCTGACCTGAGCCAGCGCACTGCAGAGGGGCTAATCACAATCAGGTGTGTGGTCCAGCTGAGTGGACTGAGCCATGGGGAACATGTCCCGGCAAAAACTCTCAAGGGGAAAGGATGGCATGGTCAAAAACTAATTAAAATTTTCCCTTGCAGTTGTTTTATTTAATTTTTTATATAGTGTTAAAAAAAATCATGGCCTTTGTTTTTGTAGCAGCATTTTTACAATGGAAAATGATAAATTATGGGGTAGCTGCCTACTGCAACACACTTTTTGTTTACGTACAAATTCACTTAATTTAGCTATACACTAATTCATTTAAATGAATTAATCACAAACATATGGTTATATGCTTATGTGACAAATTAATAGTCAATAATAACATAGTGATTAAGTATTGTCAAAAATGTTGATTTAGTGTAACACACAAAACCGCAAAACGGCTCAACTAAATTTTAGACAAACTGGTCATTTGTTGCAATGACAAAAAACACTGCATCATTTAAGAATAAATCGATCTTATTCATAACTTAGAGATGGTTATTTCAAATGGCAGTTTGAAAGCAGATAATGTAGGCAGACTTTATTTGTCTAGGTGATCTAAATATAATATTTATCTAAAAAAACTGGTCTAAAGTACTTTGCCACACCTATTTATACCCAAAGCAAAAGTCATATCTCTTCTTCTCTAATGTATCTGTATCAGTACAACTTTATGGCCCACATGTTGTCAAAGTGAAGAATAGAGTCCAGCCTGAATACGGAGGGAAACCAGATTCACTGACAGCTGCCAGATCATCTTCATAGAGATAGAACAGGAGGCAAATGGTAACTGTATCATTGACACCTTTAAGGCCAGACACAGACAGGGCACCGCTCTGGGACTTTCCTGTTACATTACAATTTGATCCTGAGCTTGAATGGTCTCCCAAAATTCACAACCTCTGCTTAACCCCACTCCTCAAACACTAAGAAATACCAGGAATTCCTTCCAGCTTGAAGTCTAAAATAACAGCGACAGTCAAAGCCAAGCTTTTGAATGGAGCGGCCACACTGACAGAAATGACAATATACTGAATGAGCGTCTCCTACCTGTTTCTCCGGATGAAGCTCTTGCTGGAGTATCTGAAGTTGTGCTGGGGGACACATGACATGCTACTCCCCATGCTCCCCATGCTGTGTTTTTACTTTACTCCAAGCGCTGGACAAACTGTACTCCTTACGTGATGGATGAGTGTAATCCTAGTGAGCAGTGTGGTGGTGTGCTCCCTGTTCAAGTCAGAGCTGTAGTGAGACTCCTGCAGGCTGTGGGGCTGTTTAGACAGGGCTATCTGCGTAAAAGGGGTGGAGTCTAAAGCTGTGTCAGAGGCTGAGTGGTGAATAATCAGCAGGGCTCACACCTTCTGTCTGGTAAATGAATCCTGAGCTACAAAGACAAGGGGGGTGGAGGGCCTGCTGAAGTGAGCCTTTTCACACCTTTTAGGAGCCAAATGGAGCTCATTATTCTTTAACCTTGGGATGATCGGGAACTAAACTCACCAGTGATGGCTGGTGTGTGTCAATCAGAAGTAGAGATGGGAACCAACATGGCATGTCCAGACACGTGGCATTCCTTCAGCCTTAAGAAATATATTTGTTATTATGGCCCATGTAACATCAATTCAAAACTTGAACGTGATAAAGAAAATGTGACATCAGTTTCCATTATTTACTTTTCTCATTTATATTATTTTGACCTATAGTTAGAAAATATGATGACTGAATGTTTAGTGAAACAACTGAATTAATTCAAGTTTAAAAATACTGAGTTGCTTTAAATTGTCAAATAAAATGAGTAGTAGAAAGTATTACAACTACTGCATTTTTTTTGGAAGACAGTGGCGCTAACTGCCTTGATGAGAAATAACATATTAATCGTTTATGAGATTCTGTATTTATTATTTTACCATTTTTAAATGGTATTACTGTCAAACTTTGATTTGTGCTTTCCATTATATTAAACAATTTAAGGATTTCATCACTGCTTTGGCACTAACCTGTCAGCACTGTAAAGTAAGGGTTTATGAGTTCAAAAGACTCATTTTCATAGGTTAACTGATTAAATATTAGATGTGAGAATAACATCTTTCTTAAAAATTAGTCCAAGTTTAAGTCACAGACACCAACTTTCTTTTACAGTAGTGCCTAAGATCACCTACAACAGCGTACAACTTTGGAAGATTATAATCGATTCAAAATATCCAGTACTGTTGTTTACAGACTGTTGAACAAGTACTTTATAATTATCTGGTTGCTAATTTATTTGGTTTTATAGCTAATAAGTCACAACTAAAAGTATTTTCAGTTTGCTGATTATTCATATCAGTAATCGTGTCATTGTCCACGTTGAATCACAGTAAATGACAAGTCAGCCTGGGGAGACGCTCATCTGATCTGCCAGTATTTGCTCAGTAAATTAGATCACTGTCTGTAGTGGTAAAATCAAGAGCCACAGAACATCCTGGTGATGCCAACCTGTCGAACTGGATTGTTTACACATTTGCACCCGAGGCCTTAACAGTCATCTGCATGTTTAAACTGCCGTCTAACACTGTCTTTTTGTTCCCTTATCCTTGTCAGAGAGGCCCTGCTCCTGATAGTGACTCCCAGTTCAGTAATTTAATCACAAAGTGTGGAGGACTGAAAACACATGTGAGGGACAAGGCTAATCACGGTGGATCACAGACACATAATATGATAAACTGGCTCAATGGTCCCCTCTTTTACAGGATAATCCCTCATCATCACGTGAGAGACAGTGAGTTAGGTCTGGTCTTTGTTATGCTAATGAGGAAGACGTTAGCAAAGTGTGAGGCATGTCAAATTAACCTGGTCAGTAATCTAATGTCCCAGTCTTGATTGAGGATTGTGTCTTCACTTATGTATATTTTAGGCTGAGCAAGCCCCAGACACTGTAAACTATGTCCTGTAAACAGTACTACAGGAAACTTGTTGTTGTTGTCCGCAAACACAAGGTACTATCATGTAAACATAAAGCAATATTTTGTTAAAATAATATCTGACAATGATGTTAACTAGTAGTTACATTTACAGTTTAGTTTTTGAGAATAAAAGCAAATACCTTGTGAGTACATTTTCTAAATAATAAATATTACTTTTACCTAATTTTTGGAGAAGAACTGACTGTAATATGTGACAGGGCACATTTTACTTAATGCTACTTAGCTACTCTAACTCAGGTGATCAATTTGACTTCTAATTTGACTTTTACATGTTAAAATACTTTCACTTGAGTACATATTTTGACTCTGCCCACCACCTTTAGTGATTAAGTGGTTATGTGAGCATGCAGCAAAATATTAATAAAAATCTATTGTGTTTTTTTTTTTTTTTTACAGGAACTATTTGTTTTATATCTCTCTCATCTTTCCAGTTTCAAAGCCCCACCCTAGGACTAACAGAACTATCCTTAAACTAGTTCCCACACTGTCTTTTTCCTAAGAAATGGATCATCCTAGATAAATGTGCCGAGTTTCTGGGAAATTGATTTGCGTTGCGAGTTGTGGCACAAGTTATATTCTGTGAAATCTGGCAATGGGGTATAATGGAAAATCTGATGATTCTGATAACACTTAGCCTGTGAAGTGACTCAATTCTCTTGCATTATTTCTTACACAGAGAGAAGGTAAGACCAAAAATATATCCAGGGAATTTTTATTGTGAGGTCAGTGCAGTATCACTAATTTAGGTCGTGTTTGAACAAGTCCAGTGTAGGTTATAACTCTTTCAAATGGTTTGCTCATACTTACAGATACATAAAATCAACAAGTTTACTGTTATTATCCATTACCACATTTTACTTTATTTAGCCAGTTGTAAAAAATCCCACTGTTTGTCAAAAGTAATATTAGTTGTACAGTAGGTTTCATCTCCCTTTGCCACAACAGGAAGAGGAAGGGGAAATACTGAGTGCTTTGCCAAAAAAAACACTACATGGAGTAAGGCAACCAGCCCATTCATTTTCACTTTATACGATAGGCCACGTAATTCCTGAATGAGCTGTACACTGAATACTCTGCATAGTTTCCCATTAGCTCCTAAAGCATTTGGTGAGTGCCTCCTCCTGTTGTTTTTTATTCACTAAATGTATAATAGTTGATAACATTTTTCACATAACACATGAATATAAATATGAAGTTAGGATCCTCTGAAGTGTTTGTAGTTTGTTAAGTTTAAATTAAAACTGTAAGGAATACTCACAATATTTCACAATAAAGCAACTTTTAAATTAAACACCATGCACTGTCACCTGATGTCCTGGTAAATTGATGACATGAGTGACAATACAAGCTAAAAAAGTTAAGCCAAAACATAAAACACACAGGTCAAAAATATATACAGTATAAACATATATCATTCTTTACTATTTTTGTAAAGCTGTACTATCTTTCCACCAAATAGCCAATTGTGATCTAGTTTGATTATTTCTTTCCATCTGCTCAAAATCCTGTTCACACAGCAGCCCCTTCCTCGTGTGGGGCCTGAACTCTAGCTCTCCCTGGGAAGTCACTCGCTGGTGTTTATCCAGACTGTGCTGGTGAGATCCACGGTGCGAAAGTCACACCTCAGGACAGTAAACCGGAGACTGGGTACTGGGCCCCCAACATCAGGTGTCTAACGGAGGATCCCACGTGTCCAAGTTCTCACACGGGACTGCCATAAAGGAACCCTAATTGGACCCTTGGCCTCCTTTGAAGCAAGATCAGTCAAAGTCATTTTATCTAAATATTCATTTTCAGGCCAAAGACATTTGAGAAATAGATGTCTAAAAATATAGTTTCAGTTTTCAGTTAGTTTTGATATATTATTAAAATGTTAGGCCTTAAATAATATTTCAACATCTATAAATCATTTATTAATTTAGTATATTTATTTAAAACTATTGTAAAATCCACTCTATATTTGTATGTTAAAAATTGCATTCAAAATCTCATATCATCGCTGGTGGCACATACACTGGACTAAGATGTGTTGTTTCATTTTAAAAATATTCATGTTTTATTATATGGGAGTACAGTCAGGTGAAATAGTTACTTTGTGGGTGTGTGAAGGCATGCTAAATATGATCTTATTGTTACAGGTCTTACTATGAGTTACAACTTTATCAGTTGCTGCTGTGTTCTGCCCTGTTTTACAATATCAAGCCTTGCAGTGAGCTATGATGACAGGACCTTTTTTAAAGTGAGTTTTTGACAAATCATAAAATTGAAAAATCGCCTAACCCTAAGTTATGTCATTGTTGAAAATGTTTGTCCTAATTAAAAAAATATTATCAGACATCCAGGTAATAATCTCTAGTCCATAGTCTATCAGTTTAAAATGTTATTAAATTGAATGTTCTGAGAATATTGTTTTGCATTTTGTCAATGTCTGCAAATGTGTTCATTTTTTTCTTACACTGATGTAGGATCTAAGGACCAGGGGTATTGCATGTCTTATACAGAGTAAAGGATCTTGATTCAACTGATGTTATTGATATATTTGAGTTTTGACCCTCTGAGGCTGCTGTAATTTGTGGATTTTACAATGAAGCGCACACGAATAGACAAAAAAAATTGGGCTAAAGATATAAAGTCTGATGATCATTGCAAGGTTTTACCACTGCTAATAAGAAAACATTGTCGTAAATGGTAAAAAAAAAAAAAAGAATGGTGACTCTAAATTGCCCCTAGTGAATGAATATGAGAGTGAATGGTTGTCTGTGTATGTCTCTATGCCAGCCCTGCACCTAGCTGGCCCCTGTCCAGGCTGTACCTCGCCTAAGGCACAAAGTTGCTGGGATAGGCTCCAGTACCCGCGACCCCTAATGGGAATAAGTGGAAGAAGATGAATGTTGAGCAACTCCTCTTTTAAAGTAGTTTTGATGACAGTGATATTTTTCATTACAGTTTTGTCCTATCTGATTGAGGAGGGGCAATGGTCTTGTAGCTCTGAGAGAATAAGAAGAGGCAAGAAGTGACTCGCCCCTGGATCAGCTGCAGCAGCTCTTCCACACTGAGCACATTCATTTACAACAGGCTGGAAAGTCATTAGTGTCCTCACAGCAGCCGAGGTCACTCACTGCTGTACTTATGAAACTACTGTGGATAACACATATAGACAAAAAAGTGAAGCCTTATTTTGAAAAAGGGAGAGTGCTTGCATATACAGTATATGTCCTTGTTATACATTACTTTATATTTTAATCATAAGGAAGATGATCTTTATGCTGGCCATCAACTTTGTGTAATGTCTGCATGTCCTTGCAGTGCTACTGAAGGTTCTCCCCTTTTGCTCCAGCATAGCCCCAGTGTCCAAAGACTTGCAAGTATGCGTCAAATGATAAATCTAAATTCTATCCATCCATTCATCCATCTTCTAGCGCTGAGCTGGGTCGCGGGGGCAGAAGTCCTCTCTCTGGTTACTTTCTTCAGCTCTTCCAGGGGAATCCCAACACATTCCCAGGCCAGCTGAGAGACAAAGTCTCTCCAGCATGTCCTGGGTCTTCCCTTTGGCCTTCTCCTGGTGGACACGCCTGGAACACCTCCTCAGGAAGGTGCCAGCTGAGATGACTCGGCTGGGCATCTGAAACAGATGCCCAAGTCAACTTAGCTGGCTTCTCTTGATGTGCAGCAGCAGCGGTTCTACTCCGAGCTCCTCCCAGGTGACCAAACTTCTCAACTTATCTCTAAGGGAGCACCCAGCCACTCTGCAAAGAAAACTCATTTCATGTTTTATCCTTTTCTTTAGGCATGGTCAAATCATAAATGGTCCAACAGGCTGAGTGGGAAATCACAGCTGAGTATTGAATCCCAGCTACAGCAGATAGCCCATAATATAATCAGTTGTGAATCCTACCCTCTTTCTGAAGAGTTTCACCTCCCCTCGGGTCGAATGTTCAGGTGCCCAGCTGTAGGACTAAGCGTTACAAAAATAGCTTTGTCCCATCCTCAATTGTGGTTCTTAACAAATCATAGCTCTTTTGCACATATTTCTATTTAACAATGTTTTAAGTGATGTTTTATCTTATTTTTGTTTTTTATCTCTGTGGTCTGATCTTATTTATTTATACATCATTATTGAGTTATTGAGTCATTATTGATTTTAAGCCTCTTGTGGGCACCTGTCTGTCTGTCATTGCATTGTCTCTGTGGAACAACTGTCTTGTTTTTATGATTGTGTTATTGTTTTAATGTTATTGCTTGTGTTTGGACGCTAGCCTCTTTTTTTTTTTTTTTTTTTTTTTTGCTGCAAAACAAATCTACCTATGTACAAATAAAGTCTATTGAACTGAACTGACTGTCCCCAGTTGAGAACAACAGCTTCCCACCTCCATTGTAAACAGGGTTGGTGAAGCACTGCTTCCCCCTCTTGAAGCACTGAACAGTTTGTCAGAATCACTTTGAGGCCAATCGATAGTCCTCCTGCATGCCCTCCCCGAACTCCTCTACAACCACCCGGGCCGTGGCACGCTTGACCTGCCAGTACCTGTCAGCTGCTTTTGGGGTCCCACAACCTAGCCAGGCATGATAATGGGTTGGGGGAGCTGCCATGACAGGCACCAGAGACTTTGCAATCACAACTCTGAATGACTGTACTGACAGGAAGTGGAGAACATGGTCCAGTCTTACTCTAGTCTCCTGTGATCCATAACAGAATGACCATTACAAAATGGAATAAGGTACACTATCATTCAGAGTTTATGAATATTTTTGGTTTAATGTGCCAGGTCTACTATTTTATAAAATAGTGGTTTTCCTTCTTACTGAACTAAAGTTATATTTTGAAATTATTTTACAGTTGAACCATGACCATTAGGGCTGAACATTTAAACTAACTATATTTAAACTCTGGCCAACCGGCCTGTTGAGAATCACTGATATGACATATGAAAGATATACTTTGTTGAAAAATAAGGTAGGCAAGAGGAAAATCATTAGCTGCCATGTCATTATTTGACAAATTTAGATTTTACATAAAAAGTAACAAGTAATATAAAATGTTCATATAATTGATATAGTACATGCACCCTTGTGTTGTTTGACCCCTTACACCAACTTTGTCCCAAAGCCCTGAAGATCTTCCCCATCTCTTCAGACTCAAATATACTTTTTGTGTTTAGCGTGGTTTCTACACACGTCCTGCGTTTGTGTGTGTCTGGGGCTGGAGTTCAGAGGTCCAGTGTGCAGAGCCGGCACAGGTGTGAATGCCATGTGACTGAGGTCAAGAGGGGTAAAGTGAGAGTGCTCAGCTGTCCACTCAGATCACTGTGAAAGAGGAGCACAGTGAGAAGGTAACCCAGCCAAAGTGTACAGTGTAGTGCCTAGCAACAGAGGTCCCAACACAAGCTTTAATGCATGTTTGTGGGAGATTTTATTGGACATTTTGGAGCTTTCTGTCCCCGCAGCTATGAATTTAATGAGCTGTGAGATGCAGGCTTGGGTGATGTGGAGATAGGATGGCTTTTATATTTTGATAACATTCGTGTGCTACGTACAGTCTGTGTAGATATGGAACACAGTATCACGTCAGAAAACATTTTTATTTTTTTTTAACAGTGTATTGCTCCATTTCGCAACAGTGCAAAATTTAATAGTTCATGTTTTTTTTCATAAATAAGAAACATTTAATAAATAAACAATATCACCACACTGAACAAACTTAAAAAGCTAGCCACACTCAAATTGCACAAATGAGATAAGTGTTAAGATTCTTTCTTTTTATTTTACAGTCAAATCTACTAAAAAGAAGCCAATGTCTTTGTGATACCTATTTTGTAGTCCCTGATGTAAACATTTCTCCATAAGACAACTGAAGCCCCTCTTCCACTCGGGTCTCTCGAACACATAAAAAATAACCTAGCCAAATAAGTAACATCCTTTAAAACAGGAAAAAAAAGGCAACTTCTCAGAAGTGAATATCACTGCGCTACACATGAACCTGCTGAAGTATCCCCGCACTCATGTTCTTTAGCCAATAATAATCTTATTGTTTCTAAAGCAGCAACAACAATATTTGTAAGTGGTTAGACCATGTAAAGTACCAATAGACAGGACCTTTTTCAGTGATGAGGTAACAGAACAGGACACCACACTCGGTCAAGTACAGCGTGGATGGGAATATGACAGCAACTGTCAACAGCATTACATATTTGAGTCAAGTGTGGGTACACTGTGGACGACCAGGGCATTGATACAGTGTAATACTATACTGAGCTGACACTGCTCCAGATTAGATCCATCACCTTTCACTTTTATATTAAAGGAAAAAGACATATAGTTGTGTAACTGACTGAACCATTTGGTTGAGAGATCATGCACGAGGCAGTGAAGAAAGGAGCATAATCACAAACTAAAGGCTACATATTAATGCAGCATAGACTTTTCTTACCTAGGTAAAATTCACCTAAAAGCAAACAACTACTTCTTTCACACTGGACATTCACTGTCATTTCACCAAATATCTGCACACCTAAAGAAATACATTAACACTCTTAAATAGCTCTGCTTTGTTCTCTAAACCTCTTTAAAACAGAATATATTAGACTTCTTATATTTATAAATACATGTCACTCAACATAATAATCTTTAAGTATGAAACAAAACTCATTACAATTCATAGCTTTTCTTTTTTGTTGGAGCTCATGTTGTCTTGCAGTATGGAATGGGTGTACAACATTGCCTGTTACTGCCACCTAGCGTGGATCAGCAACACTACAGCATTTATACTCCTGTTGGGGTTGATGCTGATATGTAAACATGCAGCGAACAACCAGGCAAAGCTACATTCCTTAAATTAAAAACATTCAGTTTCTCTTTTGTACATTATTGCAAAAAAATAATAAGCAAAGAAAGATTTTGCAAATGACAGCAACACCAACTTTTTTTTAAACAATACACGTAACAGAAGTATCCACCACTTTTCAATATAAGTGTGTCAAACACTTGATAGGTGGAAAAGTGTTTTACAACATGCTCCTAAAGAGAGAGAGAGAGAACTGGTACCTGTGTATCAGGTCTGTACAGTGAGGCTTCTGCCAAGGCTGTCAAAGTATTAGTGGCCACAAAGTGGGAAAAGTGCTAAATTATTCAAGCTTCATTTAAAAGAGGAACAAGTTACTGGGTGTGTAAATTACATAAACACCTCTACTTCAATATACAACAGATTATAGACTTTAATTGGAGTATTCTTTTAAAGGACTGAAATTGTATAGCATTTTTTCACAACAACAGTTTTACTTATGCTGTATAAATAAATTTGTTTTATCTGTTGTAATTTAGTTGTACTTTGTGCAGTGACAATAAAGGTGAATTGAATTGAAACTCAATATCATTTGCCGGTCTTCACCAAATGTACCACTATGTACAAAATGCTCTGTTTTGTCCTCAGTGTTTTGGACACACCATCTTTCAGTCTCTCCATATTTCTTTATCTCCCATAACCCTCTTATTAGACTGAGCAGTTGCGTCTCTTCCCAGAGCCAGTCTGGGGTGTAGCAGCAGAGGCTGAGATCAGCCAGGTGGTGACCCCGTGTCAAAGGCTGGTGGAGGAAACAGAGAGCGTGGGCGAGGACGGCGGAGGGAAGTTTAGTAGCTCAAGTACAGCGACACCTACACTGCTTCGTCGCGTGAACATGCAGGAGGCCGCCACCCATTTGTTGCTGCGTGGGTTGTACTTCTCAATGGAGTTGAGACTGGAACTGCCATCATTGCCTCCCACTGCATATAACCAGCCGTCCATGGCAACAAGGTCATGGGTGCTCCTGTTGTGGAAAGAAGTCACATACTGTAGATGTAAAATTAGGTCGATGGATTTATATTAGCATTAAAAACAGATATGTCAGAATACATTTTAGTTTTAGTTTTTGTTTTGTTTGGGACCTGTGTAAACAGAGCCTCATGGCAACTGGATAAGAAAAGGCCCAGAGCTGATTACACCATGGTTTATTCATGGAGTTGACCGTCAGCTGTTGTTAGGTTTCTTCACTGCTACAGTGGTCTTACTCACACAATGACGAGTCCACTTAGATTCAGGGTGCCTTGTGAATTTGCTGATGTGTCCTGCTTTGAAATGACCCACTGATGATTTGCTGCTGACTGCGTAGATGTCTGCCGGTTTGACACAGTCTGGGCTAGTTTCAATATTTAATAGCCCTATTTCACAAAGCAGGTTAAAGTAACTCTGAGTTTAATTCTTCAGTTATTCTACTCAGACCAGGGCCAACTCAGAGTTCTCTATTTCAGAAAACAGGTTTGAAGGTGAGATAGTCAACTCTGAGTTTATTCACCTTGATTTTAGCAGAGGGGAGAAGCCATTATCAATGGAGCCAAGAAAAGAGGACTCACCACAGCAACGATAAACCAGAGGAAAAGGGAGTCATGTGACTGTGAAGCGGTTTATCATTAAAAAAGTGATGTAAGGTGTAGGTCATGGTTTTATGAATAATTAGCAGGATACAAATAAAATAACATACTATATTATTAGTTATATTGTGCATAGAGAAAGATATAGTAAACGTAAAAAATTGTTTTTAAATTCTTCATTTACCTCAAAGTAATTTTGCATACTGCCATATTTTAGAATTTTAGTTACATTTTTTGTCTAATCTCAATCAACTGTATTTAAAAGACAGTGTAACTTGACAAGTTTTTTGAAAAATTTAAATAAGTTAATAAGGCTGCAACAAAATAGATCATGACCCTCTAAACTCCTTTTTTAAGTGTTCCCAGTACTCCTGTAAATGAGGAAGTGAACTGTCCAATCAGATCGCTCCTTTAGGCAGCAGCAGGAGGAGACTTTGGTTTAAACTCGGTGTTAGAGAAAACCTGCTCCAGACTGGGTTAGGTTCACAGACTCAGAGTTTAAGTTAACTCTCTGTGAAACTGAATACTCTGAGTTTACCTCTTTTTAGTGTTAACATACTCTGAGTTTGGACTAAAGATACTTCTTGAAACAGAGCGAAGGCCAGAGAGGAACCCACTGCCATAGAAAATGGGTTATTTGGTGTTTATGCAGATTTTAAGCAAGTTCTCTAGATTCCCTAATTCCGCCAAGCAATATATTCACCAAATTTCTGGTCCAGAAAAGATTTGTGAATGGTGAAATTGAATTGCCTTCTTCAACAATATATGCAGTATCTTAGCACTATCCTTTTTGTTGCACAACTAGATACATGTTTTAGATTTGAACAGCTGTAAATTATTTTTATTGACCATATTCACAGCAGTACATGGTTGAGACAGTGTGCAGCATCTGTGTCATCCTTTTACTCGCATTCCCTCAAACGCTGCAATTTACACTAGAGGCGTTTCTGCTGCATTAGCGTGTCTGTCTGACAGCTGTGTTTCACATTGAATCAGGGTGAATTGTTTTGAATAGTGGGTAAAACATAAACTGGTTGACAAGATGGATGCAATACTGGGGCATGACCACTGCTAGACAAAGCAATCGACTCCCAATGTGTGTTTAGACTTATACTTATCTAGGTAATGACTCATCATCTAACCCCAAAGCTCTGGCTAGTGAGAGCCATGTCCTCTCTTTATTTGCATTGTCCTTGTAAAATAGATGTTTGGGGTTGTAAATTTTCTAAACTTTCTTATTCTGCACTAACAGTATGGGTTTCAGCCATACCGCCTTGTGGATGCCCGATCCTGTCAGACCTCGGAAGCTAAGCAGGGTAGGGCCTGGTCAGTACCTGGATGGGAGACCGCTGGGGAACACCAGGAAGCCGGTGTGAATGTGAGTGAGTGAGTGGGGACTACGGATGGAAATTAGCTCTGAGCTATAATCTGGTGTATTTACGGCACTAGCCGTTCATTTATACACGCTGTCCCATTCAAATAAAAATAAAAATAAAAATAACTTTTATTATGAAAGAGGAAGCTTAACTTTTTACTTTGTACCATCTTCCGACTGTACCTTGCTAGATTGTTGTTGCACCGCTTCAAAATAGAATTCAAACCTAAGCAGAACAGCACGGCGAATCAAGCCATTTCTGGGATGCATCTGAATGTCCCAGCTGTAGATTGTCCGACAGAATGCGTTGTAGTTGTACATGTACTCCATGTACTACTGGCTCTGGTTGGAGAAGTGCCACACACACAACCCACTCAGGATGAATCTGAACTAGTCTATAAAAAAACCCAGCTGACACAATACTAAACTATGTCTTAACTACCTGGCTATGGATTGATTGCACTATTGTTTTTTTTTAACTTAATTTCAAGTTAATTTCTTTTATGTAAATGGATCCATCCTTTCAGCTCTGCTCTATAATGTGTGTAGTCTAACCTGCGGATGTTCATAGGGGCCACGCCCTCCCATGTGTTTGTTTTGGGGTTGAAGCGCTCCACTGAGTTCAGGCAGCTGGTGCCGTCATTGCCTCCTGCCACATACAGCATGCCATCCAGCACAGCCACCCCTGCACTGCTGCGTCGACTCAGCATGTTGGCGATTGCTGTCCATGTGTTGCTCTGCTCAAACCATCAAAACAGCACAGCTACCTTTAACATCCTTCCAGTAACAGTTTATTTTTTACCAGGTATATGATACAATGGAGGGATAGAGCAGGGAACATACAGTACCTGTGGGTCATATTTTTCCACTGTTGCCAGATGTGATGAGCTGTCATAACCTCCCACTGCATACAAGCTACCATCTGGAGATGAGCAGGGAGTAAACAGGCAGAGAGTAAATGTTAGCGCTCAGCATCAAGATAACAGCTCCTCCTCATTCCTGACATTAAACTAATTTTTTAAACAGAACATCATGTTTACTGTACTAGGATGAATTTGTGGAGATCTTACCTAGAGTAGCTACTCGCACATATCTCCTACGGGTGCTCATAGCAGCGATGGAAGTCCACGTGCTGGTCAGAGGGTCGTAGCGCTCTGCACTGTAGGGTAACAAAATAATACTTAAACTTGATATATGATAATTATTAATCTATTAATTATTTAATAAACCCCCAAAATGATTAATTTTACCAACAAATCAACATCACTAAGTATTGCATTCTTTTATGGATTTACAAGTTATTATACAGCTTGCTCTGGAGTGATATAGAGTGGCACCCCGGGATAGTAGGCGCTGATTCACCAATAAATGAATAAACCTGTTAATCTTTATCAGGTTACCTTAATTCTTTTTGCATATGAAATTTGAGACTTTGAAAGACAAAACATGGTATAATGTAAATATTGGCTATTTTTTATGTAAAAATATAAATATACTGTTTATGCATCTGAACATTAAATTGGACACCTGTTTGCTAGATGTACAGCTACAAATGTGACTTTCATTAAATATTATTTCATACTATAGAATGTGAATAAAAGCCAGTGATAAGAGTTTTTCTTCAAATTCCTATTACTACCTACATCTACAACACACTTCAACACTATTAAAGTTTTTTACACTTATTACTTAGAGACTCATTTTGTACCTATTAAGGCAGGAAGCTCCGTCATAACCTCCGGCAGCGTACAGCAAGCCGTGCAGGACAGCTACACCCAGACAGCTCCGCCTCGTTCCCATGGAAACCTCTGGTTGCCAGGTGTTAGTAATGGGGTCATATGACTCCACAGTCGCAAGGTCAGAGGTCCCATCATACCTAAGTAATAGAGGGGCAGGACAATTATAGTGTGACAATCAAAAATGTCAGTAGGATCAATAATATAAACATATCTTACAGCTTCTTACTATTGATGCAGGACCAATTAACACATTACACATGTGTTAATTGGTCCTGCACATTACTTGAACATAATTGTACTACGTATATAATTTTGTGGCAACCATCCCCAGGAGCAGAAGCAGAGTTTAAAGCTATAAGTATCTCAACTCACCCTCCCACAGCATAAAGTCTGTTTCCAATGGCTGCCACTCCCACTCGTGCCCGCCGAGTGGACATAGATGCCACCATGTGCCAACGGTCTGTCCTCGTGTCGTAGGCCTCACAGTCTCCATGGATGGCAAACAGGCTGCCTCCACCTGCCACGCACAATAAGAAACATAAGAAGAGCTTTCGTAGCGACAAGGATATAACAGGATTTTCTATCTTTGGGAATGTCAAGGTTTAGGAAGTGAAGTCATTTTGGCAGAGACCCAAAAATGATTGTGGTTTCACACTGGATCCTATAACTGCAATACACTTCAGGAATGGCCTTTATGCTACTTTTAATGTCCACATACTTGTTTAACATATACAGTTACAGTATATACTTCAAATTGCAACTACCTTGATTTGTTGGTGGTGTGGGTATTTGTTTCTGATATGGGGAATGAAAACGCTAACATGAAGTGTGCACCGTTTTACTTCACTTCAGTTTCTTTAATGTGGACACATCCAGGGTTTTTCAGGAACATTTTAAGACTTAATAATGCCACAGATTTAATAACTGAATGTCAAAGTCACAAAAAATCTGTAATTATTAATTTGTATTATTATTATTTTTTTAAATAGTTTTTCATTATTTGTCACCAGTATTACCAAGGTAGCTCTAAGTTTTGTCCTGTGAAATTTGGGACCTTTTAAGACTTTTTAATACCGCTTAGAGTGAAATTTAATGCCAGCATTGTCAACAAACAGAACAATAATCTATATGAATTTTGTACTAAGGAATTATACTTTATTATACTACTCTCTGAAACTCAAGGGTTTTATTTTAAAAGACTAATACAGATGATGCAGGTGCTTCATAAAAAAAATTATGAATAAATTAATCATGCATTTAATGATAACATTTCTTCAATAAATATTTTTATTGCAGAGACTCTACTTTTTTGTAATATTATACATAATGTCTTGACTAATTTTAAGACCTAGATGAACAATACCTACTCATAATATTTAACATTTTTAAGGCCTTGATTTTGACAAGATCAAATTTAATGCATTTTTAATGCTTTGAAGACCATGGGGCTGCCCTGATGGCTGTACATGGACCTTACGTCTAATCTCTTTTATAAACGTAACATTAGCTATAGGGTAATGACTACAGCATATGTATACATATACTAATTAATAAACATATTATCTGCGATATTTAAAAGGCCAGACTTAACTTATAAGTTAACGCGATTTAAAATTTTAAAACCTAGATGAAGAAAATGTAATACTTGCCCATAAGAATAAATACTTTTAAAACCTTGATTGTGACAACATGAACAAGTTCATTCTTCTTCTTGAGGTTATGGGTGACTGGAGACTTCCCAGTAAATATTGGCTTTAGGTGGGGTTCACCCAGGACAGTGGCCAGTAAGACAGAGAACTATTCACTCTTACATTCATTCAGTAGGGGAAATTTAGCATCACCAATTCACCTAACACATGCGTGCTTTTGGACGGTGGGAGGAAGCTGGACTACCCAAACAAACATCAAATTGAATAGATTTAAAAAGAAGTAATCTAGACTTGGTTTCAAAGTTGAACCAAGTCCAGATGACTTCTTTTTAAACCTCTTGTTGTGATTCAGTTAGTCTGGTTTGTCTTCACAGACATCAAATTGAATACCTTTTTAATACTTTTAATAGTACATTTTTGGGATATTCTGTTGACATTACAATTTGGCATTTACTTGGCATTATAGAGTACTATTTCTTAGCTGTAGAAATACTGCTTTCAGTATAGGCTGATGTTAAGGATTTGTGGATCTCTACACAAAAACACACTGACCAACAGCAAAGAGCACTGGGCTGGCCCCTTCACAGCGCCTGGGTCTTGTCCGGCTGTTGCTCAGGACGCCCCTCTGCTCGGGCATGAGGTGGTACTTGAGGGCCTCGATGAGCAGGTCCTTGCACTCTGAGTGATGACGCACCAGCAGTTCAGTGTCCACGTTACTCATGAGGAAATCACGTCTTAGCAGTGGCAACCGCACACACTTCATTAGCTGCGGAAAAAAGTGTGTTTTTTTGGTTATGAAATGTTTAATGGTAATGATAAGAAAATAAAAGGAATCAAATGTTACCCAGGGTACATGTTGCCTGCGACCATCTATGTCGTGCTTTACCCAACTGAGTACAGCTCGATATACTTCCTCTTCAGATGGCACATTGAGGTTATCACTGGAGATCAAATCAAGAACCTGCACAAAGAGGACAGACATGTAATAAGTAAAGTTAACATATGCCTATGAAAACCACAGAGGAAGAACATTTGAATTGTTAAGTACATACAATAGTCTCTATTGTAATTGCCAGATGACAACTGAAAACAGTTGTCCTAAATAGTTCCATATTTTCTTACTGTTTATCTGCACAAAGTTATCTGCATTATTTAAAAGCAATGTTGCTATTATTTGTTGTTGTTGCAAAATTAGCTATAAAAAATATAAAAATGTAACCAAGAACCCTGTTTACATGTTTTTAGAGTAAAATGTAAAATGTAACCCTAACCCTGCCCAGATAATACCATAGTACAATATGAGTAAGTGAATCATGGTGAATACAGTGATGCAGTGCAAGTGGCTGGCTTGCTTCCCAGATCAGCCCAGACATGACAGAGCGGGGCGGGGCCAGAGGAGCCAGCTGCTACTGCTGCTGCTGTCTTTGCGGCCAGATCAAGGCAACAGTTATCAGCCTCAGGAACAGGCTTCACTAATCCACAGCCACTCCACTGCTACTGCCCCACCCTACAGTTTTTCCCCTCGCTCTATGTCCAGCCTGTATTAACAAACACGTTCTGAGCGTGTTCGTCCTCTCAAAACAGCAGCTGAAACAAGCACTAACTGAACTTCAATTCATTTGCCTTTGTGTAATGTCTGCATACAGTTCAACGACTGTGATTATGATGCAGCCATCCTTGCATGTTTACAGTGTCACCATGTGATGCTCCATCTGTGAAGAATCACAAACCACACTAGTCATAATCCTGTGGCTTTGCCACTTTACATAAAGAAAATACAGGGCATATTTCACAGTGCTTCAATTGCACAAACTGCATAAATCCAGATTCAGATATGAGACAAGCAGAACAGATGCAGACATGAGGCACAAAGCCAAAAGAAACATTAGCAATGAACAGGAAAATAAAATGTTTTATTTTAAATCTTTCTTTATACAACTTATCTTTTGTGTTTTAATGGACTGAGCCTACACACTTTGGTGGCAGATATTTTCTACAGAGAGTAAAGCTTAGCATTTACACTCCGGGGGTTATGTCTTTTTATTGCTTTGGGATTCATTTCTCAGAAGGTGGGAAGATAATTGGAAAGTGAAGCTGGCAGCTCTGGCAGTTTTCTTTCATTGCTACTAGATTTCCTCTGTGTGAAACCTGATTGTAAGAATTGGCCAAAAATAATAGTAAGCTCAAAAATGATATTTTACATGACAAATAAAATCTAGTTTTGCTGGCAATGCTCACTAAAAAAGGTTCTGTAAATGTTGCTTCCGCTTACTTAATTACCCCTTACAAAACAAACCACAGTGTGCTGCTGCCAAGCCCAGCTGATGAATAGGTGACATACATTGGCATGTCAGACAGAGAAAAAACACATAGACATGTTAAAGCTCCCAATAACAACAATGGACACTTGAGATCTTAAACTTAATCTAATAAGGACACAGACAAACCTGTTTGAGTGGCAGCAGCATAAACTCCTCAGTCTTGGACACCTCCACAAAGTGCTGCAGGACATATTTGTGTGCAGACTTGAGGAGGTCGCTGCAGGAGTGTGTGTCTGCAAAGCCCCGAATGCCCAAACAGTTCGAGGGGTCCAGCTGGCTCAGGAGGAACTTACAGCAGGCATCCCGCACCCCATTGAGCTGCAGAAGGCTGGCTGCTGGGAGTAACGTCTAAATAGAGGACAATTACATTAAACAGTGATGAAAGATAACATTAATTTGCCCTTGTCTTTATCTTCTAACCAACCTGTACGTTGCCTTCCCCGACCACAATTTCCGCTGTGTAGGCATACTGCACCAGCTGCTCCAAAGCCTGAGGGTCAATGTCATGAAGGGTCACATGGGTTTGTCGACTCTCTGACATCTCATCTGCATGATTAAGAAAAAAGCCATTAGATTTCCTGTTATAATCAGTGCAAACAACGCTGATTCCATGTTCACGTTGTCTTACTCACAAATGGTAGCTCTTGCAGTATACTACTATGTACTAATATATATATATATATATATATATATATATATATATATATATATAAACCCAGATAATTTGTTGTTGCCTCTTCAATTAATTCCTGACCCGCATTCACATCCATTAAAGTAAAACACTCTCCAGAGCTTAGATACCTAACATAACAAATATCCCATTAGTTAGCTAAAATGCCAAATCCAATATGTGAAGGCGAAACATCAATGTGGAGGTTGAGGAAGCAGATTTGCTTACTAGTGAAGAGAGGGGTTCAGCAGCTGTGCATAGTAGTATACTATAGTTTAGTCTATAGACCACTTCTAACCACCTGTGCTCAAGACAGGAAGAGGAGGAAGGAAACAATGTCATAAAAAGTATGCGGGCTGCAATAAAAAGATAATGCAAAATTTATTACTTTGAATAGTCAAGTACAATGACTCAGGACCCTAAATTTCCAGCCATGGCCAGTCATTTCACCATTTATTTCTGGTTCCTTTTGCCATATGCACATCATCTAGACCAATTGTAGTTTTATCTAAAATAGATCATATTATTGCAAGCTTGCTGTATGTCTAAACATATTCATTCAGCATGCATTCTCATTGTCCCCTGAAAATTAATTTCAGATAGACATAGAATAGACTTTGTGAAGAATAGTAAAGAATTAGGATGGCTATAAAGAGAGAAATTTAACCTAACAATGACAAAAACAATGCTACTGGGTAAAGTTCAGTTGCATGTCAAATTGTAAACAGCATGGCCACTAAATACATGATTTATACATTATCATATGAACAATTAGTATCCAGGGCCACAGTTTTATGGTAGACAGCAATGCATTTTATATGTCAAGTTAACTTTTTCCTTTTACCAGATTATTTTTAATTAAGTAGTTAATTTGTCCTAATCTGTAATTAATTTTGACTCCTACTGTACTACCGAAACTATGTAAGATGCTTCATTGACCTCCACATAAAAAAGACAAATTGAAATATTGCAGGTCAAACATTACAATTAATAATAATTATTTACAATTAACAATTAATTGTCATTACAGTATTCAACACAGTAATAATATGCAGCGCATATTGCATGTTTACTCATATTGTTTTAGATAAGCAGTAAGTAAGAACACAGACTTACTGGTAAACATGGCATGGAAGTATGGACTGCATGAGGCTAGCACCACTTTGTGAGCCTTGATTTCTTTGTTGGAAACATGGAGCACAATGTCACAGAGCAGGCCTCGCTGTCGCATCCGGTTCATGGACACAAAGGAGTCATGGTAGTGGCGTTTGGAGTTGTGCGAGATGCTGTGGCCATCGCGGTTCAGCAGCTGCATACCCCCTTCCATCATGGTGCCTGAAGTGGCGGTCAAGGGCTCCTGCCTGGGCCGCACTCTGGGCAACTGGAGCATGATGGAGAAGATTTCCATGTCACTTAATGTTACAATACTCAGCTGTCTAAAGCATGTCAGCTGAATGCATGCAGTCATCAAAAAGTACATTATATGAGCTAGGTGTGTATGTGTTCAGACAGGTGTCCTAAAAATGACAGTATATTTTGTCATTCTTACTGTGACCGCTTTGACAGCTATGCCAGATGACAAAGCATGACAAAATCTTGGTACAATTACAAAGTCTACTGAGAGGCTGGATTGTTTAACATTAGGTGTCAGGGCTGATTACATCTTATTAACACTAAGAGGGCTGCCTGCAGTACTCTAAAACCCAAAGTGAAATCTATATTAATCATCTGTGCTTTTTTATTTCAAATATTTTAGACAAGAGAGTGAAATTGCTTGAGGAATGAGCTGTGAAATCCCCACCTCACCCCTGCTGCAGGAGGGTGGGTGGAGAGGAGGCTGTAGCCTGAGTTAGCCCTTACCTCAGTACTCTCATCTGCCCCGCACGCAGAGATTGTTGCATAACCATCATCACGCTGCATCTTCAAAGTTATTTTCTTGTAAACATCAACAATGCTCCAACACAATCATGGGATGAGGTAAATCTGTCTAGAACTAATTTATTATAGCCCTAAAGAGATACGAACAAACCAGACAATGTTGTATAATGAATGAGGTATTCATACACAAGCACCCGAAGAACGTCTCACAGCATCTCTCACAGCATCTCTCACAGCATGAGAGTACTCCTAAGTTATCATAATGCAAAATATACAATTTATAATATAAACAATTGAGAATAAGACACAAAAAAAATAGTAAACCAAGTAGCCACCAATATAGTAGTAAAGGTGTACAGTACAGTGGACACTGTCTGTTTTAAATTATGCTTTCGGCAAATTCTATACAGCGTCCAATTAACAACCATCTCAAATGTCACCACAGCTGCTCAGCGTCTGCCATGGGGGCTTCCACTTTCCAAAGCACAATAGACCACAAAAACACAGCAAGCATGTTCCTGTCTGGGCTAATGCTCAGGGGAATAACATGGGACAATACTGCAAACTGAGACAGGATAGACAGGAGGATGGAGCAGTAAAAACCACACAGTTAAACCTAATAGGCTCATGCACTTGTCCTGTCACCTCAGCCAAGCTTGCTTCGTAAAATCTTAAAATCCTCTCTGCCTATTCTGGCCCAGAGGATGTGCTTTCCCACCAGACAGACAGCACATGCGAAGTGATGCACGAGGACATGGCTGTCTTAGGGTACTGTCTTTAGCACCACATTACGGTTCTATTCATATAACAGTCTCCTTATGGGATCCAATCGACCCCCAGCCCCCACACCATATATTGTGAACAGCAGCTGCAGTCATACAGCTCTGGATGGAGATGTCATGTCGTTACCGGTGCCTGTGTTGCGGTGGTCGTCGGACCCAGCCTGTCTCCCTCGAAGTGATGGTTTATGAATCTGCAGCTGTCGTTATCAAATAGGTTTAAAATTTGTATCAATGTCTGACTATCTGTCCATAGTCTGTTTTGTGCTCGCTGCGGTTGACGTCAATGCAAAAAAACATTGTATGAACGCTGACATGCGCATGTTAAGGTGGAGCGGATACTGCCGTATGATAAGGACGAGTCGAACTCTCTAAAGCAGAAAGAATACATCCAGACAGAGCGGACTACCAGCAGAGCTAAAATACAGCGGTTATGCTAATACACACACGAAATAAGGCGTGGTAATAGTTTATCAATACATTTGACGGCAACGACCTTAAACGACGTCTTTTGTCTGGTCTAACTCCGGAAGTAGGTTCAATAAATTGTGCTATGGCAACACGATGGGCGTGGTTTGCCGTAGAAGCGTTCCCATTGGTCAAAATGCAACACATCCTCCCGCCCTCCCTCCCACAACGGCTGATCCAAATGTCAAAAACTAACAAACTATATTTTAATTTATTCATTATTTCACCGTGCAAATCCATCTATTAACTACCGTTTTCGTATTAGTAATATACAACATCAAGTATCGTGTTATTTGTTATTTCAACACACGAATGATACGCTAAGAAAAAGCACAAAAGCTGGCAGTTTATCGTAATTGACTTCAACGAAAGGTGTACTTGATTCACTTTTATATTGCCAGATGCTGAAACGAAAGAAGCAGCTGTCATGACCTATGCGGGCTAAACAAAATGAGCTAGCATTGCTGTCCGTATTGTACTTTAACTCACCACCAGCCGTCGTCTGTGCCGATATGACAGCAGTGATTTTCTTCTGTTTGTAAGCTTGCCCAGCTTTGTGTCTCTGTATCGTCGCTCGATGCAAATTAAAACATATGCCTATTCAGCTCTGGGTCGGTGTCTCGTGAATAGAGCCAGTAATTTAATTTAAACTTCACGTGTAGCATCAAAACACTGCTTTCGCTTGCGTTCACTGCGTCCATTGCCTTTAATTATGAGGTTGGCGTCCGCTTCGGGTCGTTTTTTACCCGGTGTCCATCTTTGAACCTCTAAGATTTAGCTGCTCCTAGTTTGTTTTATACGAGGAAAAAAAACACAAAAGTTCGTATAAACTACTGTTAAGATAATGCCGCTGTAACTATCGAGATGTGTGCCATGCCTGTGCCTTTGGTTGGATTTCTTGAAACGTAAAACCAATCGTCTCTCTCATCACAGCAGAGAATTGTGGGTAGTGAGGCTTGGGCTAGGGAGTCACGTTGTACAACCAGCATGGCAGGCAAACAGAAGCGGTACGTTGTGTTTCATGTGCTTTTTATTTTTGTAATTGTGTAATGAACTGAGTTAATTACTTTACATAGGTTAATGTACGTTTTACTACGCGTCTGGAAAGCCTTTACATGGCAGGCAGTTCACTTAACGCTATATTAAGGAGTAGTACCTAGCTAAATGTAAGCCTGAGCTAACGTTAGTCGTTGACTTGCTGCAATGTGTAATGTTGTCACATAGTTGTATTTAACTTAACGAACATGTGATGAGCAGAGTTTTCTCTACCATTTATATTTTTAAAGTGTAGATGTGTGTTGATGTAGCCAACAGTGTTCTTAAACAAATCAATACCAGTGCTAGCAACTATAACTATGTTACTCTCTTGTTTTGTTTTTTTGTTTGTTTGTTTGTTTTTTATTTCTAAAGGAAACTAGAAGATCTCAGCGTGGACGAGTTCTTGCTGTCAGGCTTTGATTCAGGCGATGAAGATGACTCTGAAGAAGAGATACCCAAAAAGAGTGACTTGAATAAGACGACCAACAAAAAGAAAGAAGCTCAAAACAAGTGAGATATGTAATAAACCCTTTTTGCTGTGTGCTTCATACTAAGAGTATGATGTAAGATGTATGTAAGAGTATGTTGCACATTAAAGCTATTATTACTTGTACCAGAGCTTCTTTCTCTCTTCCTCACATTTTTTTTTCATTTGAACTTCTCAGATAACCATAACTATACTTTTAAACTCTTTGTTTGAGTTTTTACTCCCCATTTTCTTTATGGGGAGTAAAGAAATAAATATTTTTAATGTATTTGACAGTAAATAATGCTCCATTTAATACGAGTAAAACAAAACAAGTCGATGATATAGCATTTGAAAGATAAACATGCCAATTGTTTATAATGAATAAAAATTGCTTGTGTCTGTATTATATGGATAAGTGATTGCTATGAAGCAACTGTCCTTGCTATTGTTTTTCTAGAACTGACAAGAAAAAAGGCAAGGCTTCAGAGCACAAAGAGCAGCTGTCAAGATTAAAGAACAAAGACCCTGAGTTTTACAAGTTTTTGCAAGATAACGACCAAAAACTGCTGAATTTTGAGGATTCAGACAGTTCTGAGGATGAGGACGAGAAGAAATACCACAAATTGCCATCCAAACTGGAGGTATAAGCTGTGTTGTTATTGCTCTGTGTGGAAAGGAAGCCACAGTAAAGTCAATAATATGAACCATGATGTAAATTATCATTATTTTCATAGGAAGCCAGTTCTGGTGATGAAGATGACGATGATGAGCATGACCAAAAAGGTTCAAAGAAATCCAAGAAGGAAGATGAAACAATTAAAGTCACAGACAAAATGGTTGAAGAATGGAAAGCTGCCATTAAAAAAGAACCCACTCAGCGACTCTTCAGAGAAATCACTCAGGCTTTTAAGGCAGCTGTGGCCACAACCAAAGGAGAGGGAGGCAGTCAGTGTCGGTATAAAGTAGCTGATAGTTCAGGTAATACAACACATCAATCCATTCACCGCCAAATAATAAATACTGAAATAGCCTATGTAGTTAATTTTACACGAATCATGATCAGAACATTGTAATAAACAATAATAGTGACATATTCATGTGCATGAAAAATTACTTTTTCTGTGTTACCTTTAGTGTTCAATGCCCTGGTCTTGTTCTGCATCAAAGACATCCACCCAACACTACAGAAAATGCTTAACCTGAAACCAAATCAAGATCAGAAAAAGTATGAAGCGTCATACCTGATTTTTTTTTTTTTTTTTTACTTACTTTTTATATCTTTAATACACGTATAGACACTTATAGAAGAAGTGTTTACTATGTTTTTTGTTTTTCAGACTGGTCTTACCATCATCCAGTCAAAAATGGCAGAAGATCCAGATCGATATCAAGATGTATCTCAGTGGAGTTGTTCAGGTTTGTCTATATACTTAATATCACTGTAATCTTTAAAAAAATGTGTTAGGGGTGTCTATGCTTCTGTATTGAAGGCAACATTATTGTAAACATTTCTTAAAAATACCATAAATTGACACAAGTTCTTTCTTTTTGTTTAGCTAATGTCCTGTCTTACTGAAGCTACAGTCATCAGCGCTGTCCTCAGGCATGCCAACCAGCTCATTTCTTATTACCTGTGTTTGCCAAAACAGTGTCGGCACCTTATCAAGGTAAATCCTAGTGAATTGTATAATTACATTTTTGCCTATCCAAAATAGGGTTGAATTTATGTTTGTATCACTTTAATTTTATTCTTTCTTTTTTTCTTTTTTTTCCTAGCAACTATTGAAGCAATGGAGCACAGGAGAGGAGACGAGTCGGGTTCTCGCTTTTCTTGCCCTCAACAAAATCTGCAGACACAAACAAGACACTTACCTAAACTCTATTCTTAAGGTGAGGTAAACACGGTTAAAAAAGAAAGTTGTTCTAAAATAGAAAAATAAGAATGTTTGCCTAATCATATCATTCATAATTTATTGTTTATTCTTTACGTTTTAGCAAATGTACATTTCCTATGTACAAAACTGTAAGTTCACATCTCCCAATGTGCTGCCAATGATCAACTTCATGCAGAGGACTCTCACAGAGATGTACTCACTGGACACACAGGCTACATACCAGCATGCATTCATCTACATCAGGCAGCTGGCAATTCACCTCAGAAACGCCATGACTATGAAGAAAAAGGTTAGCCTTTACTAAATTCAGCCACTTGTTACATTGCCAAGATATTAATTTGTACAACAGTTAACTGCATTTTTCTCAGATTGTTTCTGTGTTTACATTGTAGGAAACATACCAGTCAGTGTATAACTGGCAGTATATTCACTGTTTGTACCTGTGGTGTCGTGTCCTGAGCACACTGTACCCCAGTGATGTGCTCCAGCCTCTCATCTATCCACTCTGCCAGGTCATATTAGGTACTATCAAGTAAGTACAGTTACATTTTGTTAATAATTGTATTATATACAGTATATATAACAAAAGAAAGCTTCACTGCATCATGTTCTAGCATTAAATACAAAGATAAAAATTATACAAATAATGACCCTAAAATTATTTCTAGCTCCTTTTCTTTCGCCAGGCTGACCACATATTCCCTAACTCTGAGTAACAGGGCATTTAGTCCAACCATATACTAAAAATGTAACTGGTGTATATATATATATATATATATATCAAATATGTTGTTTGAATATTAATATGTAAAACTACAATCTGCATTTAAGGCTGTGTCTTATTAGTGCAAAAACTTTTCTAGGGTTTTATTGACAACAAAGTAGAATAGACTTCTGTCAATGCCCACTTGTAAACAGCAGGTGGAGACACTGACCACTCTTTGTTGTCTCTGAATAGGCTGGTGCCCACATCACGGTACTACCCTCTGAGGATGCACTGTTGCAGAGCACTCACCTTGTTATCCAGCAGCACCAACACTTTTGTACCAGTTGTTCCATTCCTGTTAGAGGTAAGATATCTACCTCTATGAGCCTCTAGTCACCAGGTCAGAACATGCAAGGACTTGACTTTGTCTAATGTAATGACACAGCAGGGTAGTATAATGTAGAATGAAGAGCCACCTGTTTTTTCACATATGGAAACAATGAAAAGGTAAAAGTGATGAAATGTTCCACTGGTGGTTTGCTGTGGAAACACCTCAACGGCATATGAAAGGCAGGATGGTCTTAACAGCCGCAACTGAAGGGAAACACTTCGGAGGTTAGGTGTTCACATGAGACTCAGGTTTGTTATCAGAGCTATAGCAGCCCCTAACCGACAGCCTCTTCCCCGGGTCAGGTGTTCACCACGTGATTAGACCCTGTGTGTTTTCTGCATGCTGTGTAGTACTGTTGTGGTTTGTCAGAGGAGGATTGTGTTGGCGACAGGGACTGGTCCAACCCGCTGGGAGCGGTCATCCTCTCTGTTTGTGCGTGCAGCAGTTTGACCAAAGTGATAAAGGCAGGTTGCGGTTTACACTCGAGTCCTAACATGCTGCGCAGCCTACATCCTCTCAGCCTGCGACCCCCTCCCCCTAACCTCCGATAGCACACTGCGTTTATTTGTGACGCACAATATTTCCTGTGTTTTTTTTTTCTCCCTTGTTAAAGCTGAGGTACGCTGCTACTGTTTTAATTAGAGCAGCCTCTACCCCTGCTCTGTCTGCGCCTGTGTGTGTTCTTCTCCAAGGGGGGGGGGGGGGGGGGGGCGTATGATTTGGAGCTTCCTGCTTCAGTAGATGTACATGTGTGTGTATATGGATGCGTGCTTTAGGGTTGGCCCAGGCCTTCCCACTTCCCCCTGGCTCCCCCGCAGACCGCCACCACATCCTATGTTTGTACAGACACCAGTGGCCAGCAGCCTTGCTCTGCTTCACACACCAAGCGTATTAACGACCACACACAGAAGTACGCTGAGATACGGCAGACAGAAATAGCCCAATACACAAATACAGAAATTTCACTTTGCACTATGTGGGCAGATGTGAAAGCTGAAGCCTATAGACGAATAGCCCACATGTTGGCTGTACTTTCACAAAGACTGTGATGTGTAAGTGTCTTAGGACAATGTAAGATGTACAGTTAACTCCCTGAAATGACAATGAGCAGTTTAGTGCAGTATGTTATGAAGCGCCAACATCAAAGCCCTACTTAAAACTATTAATATTACTAACATAGCAGCTAAGGTGCTAGGACCTGGTGGACTGCAATCAAATTTTTAAGTAATTGTTTTAAAAGTCTGTTTTAGAAAAATAGTCCATAAAAATGTTTCCATAGAATCCACTGCAGACAAACTGAGCACTGCTGGTTAGCACATTCATGTACACTATATTCGTTCACCCACCCAGTTAACTGAATTTGAATTATGGTGTGGGGTTGTTTTTAGGAGCTGGGCTTGGCCCCTTAGTTCCAGTGAAAAACACTCTGAATGCTTCAGCATAGCAAAATAAAATGGACAATTCCATGCTCCTAACTTTGTGGAAACAGTTTGGTGATGGCCACTTCCTGTTCCAACATGACTGCGCCAGTGCACAAAGCACGGTCCATAAAGACATGGATGAGCAAGTGTGGTGTGGAAGAAGTTGAATGGCCTGCACAGAGTCCTGACCTCAACCTGATAGAACACCTTTAGGATGAATTAGAGCGAAGACTACGAGCTAAGCCACCAGTGTCTGACGTTCTCGTCCATTGGTGGCTTAGCTCGCAGAAATGATTATTGTGATGGAGGAACAGCTTTATTTCTGGTTAACCTCTGTTGCATTTTTTTACTGTCATAGACCCTAAACCTGTATTTAAAATGTTTTCTTTGGATCGCAGATCTTTCAACAAGTCGACTTCAACAAGAAGCCGTCCAGAATGAGCAAGAAACCAATCAACTTTGCAGTCATTCTGAAACTTAGTAAGGTCAACCTTGTTGAGAAAGCCTACAAGGTAAGTGTTTTAATCCAAAGATCTTTCGCCAGATCACTCGAAAGCTATTAATCATGAAACCAATATATTATAAGAATAGCCATCTCTCAAAGTGTGGTTATTCTTACATGTTCTACTGAGATCAGTTTAGTGGTGACTATAATAAGTAGACTGAGAGCACCATCCAAAACCCCATGTCAGATCTTACTGATTGTTGATGCTGAGCAGATTGCGGCACATCACTGTAGGATTATACCCACTCTCCACTCACTAGGGCTGTTTTCACTGCTGTTACCTGGGCACATGCCAAGACACCCTGCCTTGTGAACTTACCTCAGAGCTGGCTAATACAACACTAAATCACATATGTTGTCTGAGGCAACCTGTTGAAAGACTTGGTTAGTTTATAATATACATATCAAGTAGGCCACAAAACAAGTTTTTTTTGTAACTTATATTATTAAATAACGCTGTCAGTCATTGTATAATTTAAAACCTAGTAATGCAACAGGTGGCTTATAATGTCTTGCTGTGTACTTGTTCACCTTATGATTAGAAGCAGATTACATTTTTTATATTAAGTCACTTTAAGAATTAGCTGAAAAGTAGTCAAATCAAAAAGTAACATATTTAATATCTGAAAAATGGTCTCCAGTGTCAATTTTTTTCTTCCAGGATGGTTTGATTGACCAGCTATATGACTTGATGCTGGAGTATTTCCACACCCAGGCCAGCTCTCTTGGCTTCCCAGAGATTGCTCTTCCAACAATTATTCAGGTAAGAACACCATCAGATTAAATATGTCTTGTTACATTCATTAAAGGATTTGGTTCTTGCTGTGGCTCTTTACCGATGAGGGCTGCACTGAGTAGAGGAATATTCATACTCTATAGCCGTTATGTCCTAAAATATTTATTATTTATATGTTAAGAAAAAGTTTGTCATATGTTAAATTAAAAGTTTTTGTTGTCATTTAATCAATCATAGCAACATCAACAAAATAATCAACCATTGCTGTTTGGTGGCCTATCAAGTTTTCATGCCTATAGGGGTTGTCCTGAGCTACAGCTTTTGACACAAACTAAACTACAAATGGTTACAGATGTTGTGCTTTTACTTAGTTTACTTTTACCAGTAAAGCAGAGCAACTGTGTCAATCTGGAAAACATTCAGAACATACAAATAGACTCTTATTGATCTTTCTAGTTATGGACCTCTTCCCAAATTAAACTACTATAATATCTTTGGTGGCAATGATGAGTTAATTAATAAATGTCAAAGCTACATACTGCCATCAGTTAAGGAATTTTCTTCTATCTTTATAAACATTAAAAGTTTAAATAATTGCAACATCAAAGTCTTTATCCAGAACTTGTTACAATAAAGTATAGACTGTTATTTTTATTCCTTTGTGTCAGAGATGACCATCATGGCTATAGTGTAACAATTGGTAAGCTAATCTAATCTTAATTCATATAGAAATGATAGAAATTGCATTGCATCTAAAAAGTGAGTAATAGTCAGATGTTCATATTGTTCTGAAAGATACAGTTTTCTATTAGTTGAATAATAGCATTACTTGTTTTAAGTTGATCTACTCTGTCGTCTCTTTCCTGCTCTCTCATTCTTCCCGCTCTGGTCCCTGCAGCTGAAAGCGTTCCTGAAGGAATGCAAAGTGGCCAATTACTGCAAGCCGGTGCGGCAGCTGCTGGAGAAGGTGCAGGAGAACAGCAACTACATCACATCACGCAGACAGAAGGCCGCCTTCGGAGTCGCCGATGCCAGTGCTGTGGTGAGTGTCTATGTGTTTAACAGGAGGGGCACTGAGGCTCAGGCTTGTCCCAATTTCACTGGCTGTCTGTCTCAAGTCCTCATTTCACCTCTCACTTCTATGGCTTAAAAACGACGGCAGATGCAGAAAGTTCTTTATGTTGTTATTAGAGTTTAAATGTCTCAATTTCAGAATTCTACATTTTCCACAATGCAACAACAGACGTCCCGGTTAAAGGCCACAAAAGTTTTAAAGTAGAAAAATCTGACATTTAAATAAACTTTTTCACAGTTGTTTGTTGGTATTTTGGTGACCGTTGATCATGAAAGAATAAGACATTCACCATTAATCCATATTAAAGTTAAAGCAAATGACAAGCAGCAGTGGTCACTGAACCATGTCATTTATTTGTTACTGTTAAGTTTTATAGTTAGTATTTTTTTGATTGTTGTCATGACCAGAAACACCAATGCAACCAGACATTGTACAAATAAATCTTATCCAAATGAATTGATTGGCTAAAGTAATTTGTGGGCCTTGGTCTGTTTGAGTGAGAAGCTAAAGGTGATTGGATCTCCTGCTGCTGGAGCCTCTGGACAGCAGCGGATAAAAGAGTTGTTTCTGAACAAATCTCAAGCGTCAACTCTGTGCTTATTGTAAACTCTAGTGTCTGAAGCCAACATGCTTCGTCCCTAATGAGCAGATATTGGTGTGTGCTGGTGTACTTGATAAGGTTAGGTATACTTTGTTGTCCCTGTATGGAAATTTTGTTTTCTGCATTTGGAAAACCTTAGCCTATCGCACATGTTTTAGGTTATGTTTTTTATACGTTACCTGTCCACACAGAATTTTTTTTTATATGACTTTGCAGTGGTGAAGTGAGGCACTTATTAATATTTAAAGGCATTAAATTAAAGAGAATGTTCTTTGTGTAGTTTGGCTGATGAGAAAGTGTGTGTGTTCATAGAGGTTTGTGTATTAAGAGCATACAGCAGTCAGACAGCACGGCGCCCTGGTGTGTCCTGCGTGGCACGGTGGCAGCAGCAGTGTTGTCACTGCGGGCAAATGGGACAGTCCTCTGACTGCTGCTGATGTGCAAAAGGCCATACCCCCCCCCTCTGGCCACCAGCCCCCCACCAACATGTCTCCCAAACCCAGAGCTCATCTAATTACTGCCCTGCCTGGTCTGGGTCACACCACTCTGCTGCTCAACTTCTGCATGTGATATGTGTCTGATTCTAGACTGAAGTTTATTTTTTATTTCCTTGTTTCCCCCTCTCATACAATGTCACCCATCTTAATAGCAGCACAGTAAATTGTAGTAAATGTGTCGGGCAGGCAGGCGCGGGAGGCTGTGGTCTGTGCACTGTATTGGATTTGTTGGCTGGATAATGTGATTGGGCCTAATCAATATCTTCCACAAAGACCTTTAGGGGAAGGCTGGAGAAGATCCGCTGGTCGTTTTCAGCCTCCTTCAATCTGTTTACTTCTCCTTCTCAATCACTTTGCGTCACTGTTTATTTTACTCTCTGTTATACTTTTATATAAGAAAATTCAAAGTTGAAGCTTCCACACGGAATGGAAATTCACTTGCTGTACATCAGGTATACTCCCTAGATATTCCAAGCATTCAAAGATTCTCATGTTTAAGTATTGTGTCCTCTCTGTCAGGCTGAATGGGAGAAGCAAGTTTGTGAAGAAGGCACTCCCCTGACCAGGTATTACAGCCAGTGGAAGAAACTCAGAGAGAAAGAAATCCAACTAGAGATCTCCGGCAAAGACAGGGCAAGTATTCTGACTTTGGCTCTGTCTTTTTAGAATTTTCATCTTCTGCCACTTTACAGTCTCTGTATGATTGCAAACCTTACCAGCAGAGCTTTATTCTGTCAGTGGTGCCTTTATGACACTGCTTGCCTGTTGCAGATGGAGGATCTGGACCTCCCTGAAATCAAGCGCAAGAAGATTCATGAGAAGAAGCAAGAGGACAAGAAGGAGTTCAAGGAGCTCTTTGAGTCTGACAGTGACTCAGAGGTGACTCTGGATTTAAAATTAAAGGTGAGCATCACGTTATTTTATAAACAAGGTCTTCTCTGAGCCACTGCATTGTTAGCATTACCAATTTTGACCTCTAGGGGGCTGTATTTTGTTACAATGTCTTCTCAAGTTCAAGATTAGGAAGTCTTGTGTAGTGTTTATAACATTCTAATAAATCACAGTCAATTTACCTGTTCACCCATAAATAAGCAAGGTGTTTTGAAAAAATCTCAGTGAAGCTGATATTGCCTTACAGTTAAACATGAGAGGGAAATGTTTTTTGATTCACTCTTGGCTCTCAAACCTTGTGTGTCATCTTCTCAGAGGTCACCTGCAGGTCACAATAAGCTGCTGTTTAACTTTGGCAGCTTTACACTCTTAAAAAGTCCTCCACCAGGAAAAAGTAGATGGCCAGGGGATTTTTTAATCCATCTGGACTTTATTGAAAGAAAAGTCCCTACAAACGGATGGGCAGCTGCGGCAAACGGCAAACCTCCGCCTCCTCTCTCCGTACTCACACACCCCTGACAGGAAGTACAGGCTTGGATCCCAGCAGGAGATCCTAATTCAAACCAGCCCTGTGGAACAGCCAGAGGTGGCCGCTCCCACTCTACTCTCTCCCTTAAGCTCCTTTCATATTTTTTGTGACAGGATATTCTTTACCCCACACTATTTCAGCTTTGGGAGATGCAATGTCATTTCTTTTTTATCCTGAAAACTGTAGTAATGACCAATGTGAGACAGAGTTGTTGGACCCTCAAAGGTCATTGCAAAAATGGAATGGAAAGCAGGAATAATATTTATGAAAGTCACCATAATAATAATAATAATAATAATAATAATGTTTTATTCAAATAAGCTTTGTGCAGTCAGGCTTTGAATCCTTCCAGCATTTTTTTTTTTGTATTGTCAATACCAATATTATGCAGATATTTGAGTCTCTTGTACTCCTACTTATTTGACTCTCTCTAAAATTGCTGTTGCTCAGTGCAGAGTGTCTCTTCATGTACTGTATGAAATCCTTTACTCTAAATCAAGATTAAGTACAGCAAGTTACAAATCATGCATAATAATGAACACAAACTAACTCATGTATTGGCAAGTGCCAAAGTGTGCACACTCCTCGTGTTAAAGTGGTGTTTGGTTTTTCCTACTTTTTGTTTTGTTTACTGCTCCTGTCCCACTGTGTAAATCTTGTGTGGCACATATGTATGACATTGGCTGGATGGCAACATGTCCCTCAGAGCTAATGTTGGATCACTTCTCTGTTATCTTCTGCATAAATAATACATAGGCAAATTACATTTTGATGTGTGTCAAAAAATATCTAAGAAATAAGCTTAATAGGTGCTTTAGTCTCCTCCTACTTATTTCTCATTTAGTCTCTTACTCCATCACTCGATCACACTGGGCTAAACCAGCTGCCCCCGCATGTCCTTAAAACACGTGCTTTCACATAGCGGCGCAGGCAAACGCCCACCTCCCCGACGTCCAGTCTCGACGAGCCAGAAGCTTTTTAGGCAGCTCACCAAAGCCCTTTGTGGTTGCGCACACAGTCCCGGAAAGAGGAGGAGTGTGAGAGGAGGGGGCCGCGGCTGATTTAGATTGATGCGAGTGTGTGCTGCTGTCAGTGTGTGTGGGGTAATAAGTTTTCCAGGTCATCTGGGGGCAGCTGCAGAGGCACCAGGTCTGTGAGCAACCAGAGCAGGAGAAAGTGACAGAGATATTCTCACATTAGTATTGTAGAGGCCAAATACTGAAAGTTTTTTTTTTTTTTTTTTAGACGAGGAAGGCAAAAAGGAGTAAAAAGTAAACTGTGATGTAAAACAGAGTTAGACTGACCAATTGAACTGATAGTATATACATTTTATTGCATACTTTTGAGAAAAGAGTATTTAGTATTTAGCCAGACCATAGTAAGTTATGCATAAGCCCAACTATAGTATTAAAAATAGATTTATGTACTAAATGCAAGATTTTTATAGTTCTGTTTCATTTTCTCTCAGCCTAACTAAATGTGAATTGCACTGACATCTATTGACTGTAACTATCTCGCCTATCCACAAGTATACACTTTAACCTATTAAAAAATAACTGAACTGTCCCTTGAAATACTTTGAGTTTGGTGCATGTTGTATGTGTACAGCTGGGTTGTTAGAGGAAGTTGTGCTGTTTTACTTCCCTTCATATAGCCTCAGCTCCTCATCTTCAAAGCCACTGTACCCAGTTGTCCCTTTGGCTTCAGCACACACCGGTCCTTCAACACAATTTTAGACAAACTTCTCTCAAGCGGCTGTGTCCACACACGTACATAGGCACACATTACTCTCCCTTCATCATTGCTGCTGTGGAACCTGCCTGCTATCTCATTTGCTATATTTAGGCCATGAGCGTAAGATGTCTAAAATTGCCAGTAGTAAACTGTCATGGGTGTTTGTGCAGCAGCGCCGGCGTTGGTAATCGACTCTTAGTTCCATCTCAGGAGGAAATAGACACCTCCAGCTGCCTCTGATGCTTGGCCCACATACAGGTGTCTCCAAAGTCCTTTAGACGTCAGCCATATACCAAACGGAGGAATATCCCAATAAAGAAACACCCAATGTGAAAACACAAGTCTTTTTTTTGCCTTTTTCCCTCCAGGTAAGAAGAGCAGCAGCGGCTCAGATGATGATGACGATGAAGATCTAGAGGGCTTGTCTGATATGAGCGACAACGAGGAAGTGGATGATGATTCAGGTCTGTATAATGTACAGTAGATTACTATTTAATTTATGGCAAACATTCCCAAATTGCCCTTTGTATTGCCGCTATACCTATACTAAACTATACAAACTAAACCAAACAAAAAGGGCTTTATTTTTGTTTCGTATCACGTTGTCTATTTTATATTTTATTTTATAAATTGAATGAAGTACAAGATTGCAGGTTATGTTCAGTTTTTAGCTAGTTTAAGTAAGATAAAGAAAAAAATCAACAACTAGCTAACAACATTGGTCTAAGGCCTGGCACATGCCTACAATTAATTACAGCTAAAATCCTGATTAATCCAATTATAACCAAGATAACAGAGACCTCCAGCAGCACAATAAAACAATTATCTTTATGATGTGTAGTCTGTTGTCTAATCCAGTTATGTAACAAATTTTACTGCTTACTATATTATAAGAAGTGTAAAAGACTGAAATAGGGATCGTTAGTGTGATGCCACCTTAGGAACAAATGCAAATTTACTTTTTGTATTGCCCTAACCTCTTAAGCTGATTTTTATGCCAATTTTACCACAGCTTCCCTAGCCATCTTAGTAGTTTGGGCATCTTACACTGCAGTTCATAGGAAACATCCAAAATTGCTTTATCTCAGTCTGAAAAGCTCAAACAGCAATAAAAAGATTTTGCTAATTTCTCTGGCATAGAACCTCGTAGAACAAAAATTCCAAATGCATTTTGTAGCTCTCCCCATGCTTTACCTGCACAGCAAGTTTGATTGAGATAGCTCTATTGGTTTTCTCTATAAACAGTTCTCACTGTCCAATTCTAACGCATTTGTTTCACTTTTTATAAGCATTATTCAAACAAACGGCTATATTAAAGTCATTACTTTTCATAAAATCGAGAAAATCGGCCCTACACATCAGTCCCCAAAAAATTGGGAGTGTTTGTCAGCCATTGGCTGCTCTGAATTTTTAAAATTGATATTGGCCATAGAAAAGAGTCATTATCCAAATTATTGTTTTCTTCTCCTTTATTCTATTTTTGGTGGCTTCGAGCATCATTCTTAGCGATTGGTAGTATTATTCCCTTTTGTGTTTTGTGTAATTAACCATGTCCAGCATTTTAACCTTTTTAATATTCGAAGGATAACATTGCATTGCATTGCATGGTGGACTTGGTGGTTGCTGCAGGTGAACTCAAAGTATTTTTTGCTTGTTTTCCAGATGCCAAAGAGGAGGATGGGGATGAGAAAGCCTCGGGCGCTCCTCAGCCGCTGTCTTCGGACGCTCTGATAAAGCTGGCCGATGGAGACGAGGATGTGGTGGAGGACCTGGAGCTGTCTGATGATGACTGAGGTTCAGGAAGCACACACTGAGATCGCCTGAGACACTTTGTATCCTCTTCCTACCAACAATCCATACTGCAGACTATTTTTGGACTTTCTCTGTTTTATATTGCCTCACCTGTACAGTGCAAACATGTATGTGATGTAATTTTATTGACATTGAAACTATATAAAAGACTCCAACAATCTTCTTCAGTCTTGCTTTTTTGGCTAATTGAATTGCTGAAGCTTGTTCCCCCACAAAACAAGCCATTTTTGTACATGTACACACCTGTAGCACCCCCCAGGCTTTCAGAGCACAGGCTATTTTGAGTGGGATGGCTGTGATGGGCCCAGCCAGACTGGACGGGCCAAGAGGAGGGGTACAGAGAGGCGGTGTTGAGGCCTGAGGCGGCGGTGCAGTGCCAGGCTGCCAGGGTCCCGTCTGATGCTGTGCCAAGTCTCTCTGCCCAGGTGGTGAAGCAGCAACACAGGCTGGTCTGTTTGTGTGCCAGCTCTTCCCCTACCCCCCGCACAGGCCACTGTCTCTGTTTGTAGACACGGCTCCGACCCAGGCTGCTAAAGTCCACCAAAAATTTAAGCTTGCGGTAAAATAAATGCAAGATAATTAAAAGTGTGCTAGGCTTTTTGATAAACAGGGCATGAAAGCAACCAGAACTCAGTTTCTAAGCTAAATCATCTGTTTTTTCCTGGCTTCTCTTATGACTTGGATGTACCTTTCCACCTCTCAAGGTTGGTTGAATAATTAGTGTATTGGTGTACACTGTGAGGTGAGGATGACATGAGCCTGTGCACTACATTGGTTATTTTAGTTTGAGAAAAGCTTTAGTGCCATCACATCTCTTGTGTAGCTGTATTTTGGAGAACACAGGTCGTAGTGGAGGCCCAGCCGAAAGCTAAGTCCCATTAGAGAATGCAGAGTGTCTTTGTAGGAGAAAGGAAAACTGCCTGGTCTAGTCCTGTGTGTGAGGAGGGTCAGGTTATCCCCACAGGCACTGAGGCCTTGGCCCGCGGCTGAACCTCGCACTGTGACAGCTGGTGTTGACCTAAACTGCGCCCCTGTGGGTCACCTCCGCATAGACTCGCACTCAAACACTGAGGTTACCTGGAGAGAAAAAAAGTCTTTCCAAAATGCCTGACGTAGGAAAACAAGAAAAGTGGCAGCAGTGTTCGTTCAGGATTTATTTCACCTGTGTGGTGAATAGAAAAATAGGATCAAGACAAACATTGTGAAGGGAAATCTAGAGATCTTTTTTAATTCATTGCTTGTTAGAAAAATCATAACAAATTCAAAACATTTGCATTAAGAGCTTTGTGCCTTTCTTTTCCCTGCAACCAAGAGAAAACAAAAGTATCTTTGGGTTCCATCTCAAGGGCTAATTATAATACATATCATAATCTGCTTTATCTACTACATCAAAAGTCCTATAAATATCTTTCCTCATATTTATATGCCAAATAGCATTCACAATTGGAGCGTCTCTTAATACCTTTTTTTAAAAGTGGCAAAACAAAAAAGTATTAACAAAAGTACCACCAAAGTTCAGCAAGTCACATTTTTCAGTAAAGAAAACCTTATTCGTGCAACTACAAGTAACAAAAGTCAAAGTACCACGTATGTAACCTTCAGGATATTTTCATCTTAAGCGTGATTCTGTACAATTTTGCATCTTAGTCCTACCACCAACAGTAGTCAACACACTTTGTAGGCAGGACAGACTCTAGCCACTGTCAAGGCTTTTTGACCTCAAAAAACATTTGTGCCACCCCAACAGAGTACATTGGGTTAGCATTCCCATTGTCTTTCTCAGAGACCGTTAATGCAAAACGAGGCAGACACAATGTGAAATAGTTTAAATTCCACAAATCCGGTCATCTTTGGTATCGGGACAGTGGAATGCATAGTTAGCAGTGATAAGACAGAGCTGGTCTGATCCAGAGCTGCTGGGCATATGCTTCTACTCCAGCCTCTGAAAGGATGGCCCCACGCTGCTGTTTGGCTTCAGGAAAAAAGGCATGAAGGAGAGGGGGTAAAACCAGGCTTCGGCAGGGCTTGTGCTGGGAGAAGTCAAAGAGACAGGCAAGAAGGGAACCCAGCGCTTCCTCCAGCCCAGGAAGGAAGGAAGGAAGAGTTTCTGCTAGCGTCTGACTGTCTGACTTGCAAGAATGTCGCATTTGTGGCAGGCCTTCGCTCCATTTTTTTTGGCAGGCTGTCTGTGACCAGCTGTCTCCCTTTCCTTTTTCTCTATTCCTCTGTCGCTTCACGTGTCTCTCCTCCAAACTCAGTTTCTTTGGATTCTGCCACAATGCAGACAAACTGGAAAAAAAAAAACAAACAAAAAAAAACACCACGTCCACTTGTCTTTTAATGCAGTCCAAATTTTTCCCAGAAATTCAGTTTTAAAGGTCCCAAGGCAGTGGGAGAGGTCAGGACTAAGTCTGGTAAAAAGGAGCAAACATGAGCAGCCTTAAATCAGTTCACTCTGTCCCCATGTGTCCTACGAAGGTGTTTTGGCCTCAAATCGTCCCACGATGCTTGAACTTGTACCATTTTCCTGTTTAGGGGAGGAGCACCCAGGGGTGGGGCCGCTGTATGGGGAGGAGCTGCTGCTGGCTGAGGTGGGTCTGTTAGGTCGGGCCAATGTGAGGGGCAGCGGGGTATCAGACGGTGTGGTCAAAACGTCCCGGTCTCGCTCTGGGGGGCGGAGGATGGCAGGAGGGAAGGGAAAGGCGAGAGGGAAACCTGTCATGTAGAAAAGTCTGCCAAAGCGTCGTGCCACCTGTGGAGTAAACAAAACATCATCAATAAAGTGTGAAAAGAGTTAAATAATAATGCTGCCAGTGTGCGAGAGAGCAGAGGGAGAATGGTTTCTATGGGGCAGGCTACTTTAACAAATATGAGCTACTCTACTTTGAGCTGTCCTACTGTCTCACTCATTCAAACACTTCAAACTCTACACAGCTCCCAGTCAAATCCAGCAGACCCCACTCAGACGGTCTGTACCTGTGAGCGGATCTTGAGTGCCGGGCCCAGCTTTAGTCCCATGGTGTTAAGCAGGTGCTCCTCAGTGAGCAGTGGTAATGTCTCCCCATCAATGGCCTGCTCCCGAAACACCTGGCAGAGACACAGCTGCTTCAGCCACAGGCCCGACATGTGCAGCCAAAGGCAGACTACACAAGCATTCACATTCACACATCTGTCACACAAACTACAATATGAACTACAATACTTGGTGCGATGGTGGAAATGGTAACACGAAACACACTTGGAGGTGGTTCATTATCGGCTGTTGTCAGATCTTGCTTTGAAGTAAGACAGTGCCTAAAAAGTTAAAGTTATACTTATTTATGTTATATTCTTGTATGCTGATCATCGCAGTTATTTACTTCTAGGCACTCATTCTGCCCACAATAAAAACTTGAAATTATGAATTTATATTGAGTACAAAGTCAGGATAGATATCCACCTGCGTGGCCATGTTGAGGGATCTAGCAGCCGTCATTAGTAGTCTGAAAGTAATCCCATCAGACTCACTGTGAGATTTCTGTTTTCTTAGGTTTTCTCGACATGTTTGGATAGTTGCTTCACTCCTGCTGGATTTGTTTGATTTGATGAGGTTTCTCTGAAGGTCTGAACTAAAAGTACAATTGCTAAACCTTCTCAGTAATAAAATATATTTTTGAAAGGCTGGATGGATGGCAAGAACTTAAGTGAAAGTATGTGACGTCTTTTTTCTGTATTTGAAAATGCTTTAATCTCCCTTATTACAAACATTTCCAATGGTTGGTCTACAGTTCTTGTCAACATTGAATTGATACATTTTAAGCAGGGTATTCAGGTAGGCTCGAAACTTCAGGTTAATGTCATGTTCTATTTCAGTGGCAAATTGATTGAATAAAAAATAAAAATAGGAGATGTAGTTGTGCTGTTGCTGGAAGGAGGACTGGCACTAAAAGCTTTCACACACACACAGTACGACAACGCTGCTGAAGCCTCACTCTCAAACACATATTCACAAACTTTAATACATCTAATCTACAATACAATCTAAATGACTAAACTGCTGTTACTGATATTAAATACTGAATGTTATTATTTTGTGGTCACTGTACAGTTTAGTTTAGTTAGCCTGCCCCTGGGCCCCCCTCTCTCTCTCTCTCTCTCTCTCTCTCTCTCTCTGGCCCCTGCCCTAGCTCACTCACCTGTGTGTATTCTGCACATCCGGCCAAACTGCTTATGAAGCCACACACGTCCTCCACACTCCACTTGCTGATGTCCTCGGCAGGGTTCGCTGTGGCTGAGTCCTCCCCATCCGTGAAAAGACCTCCCATAGCGCCTAAAGGAGCAGCAGCGGGTCAAAACCATGTGTCAATATAAACACTGAGGCTAAGTACTGAGCTTAACTTCAATACTGATGTTTTATTTAGAAAAAAAAATGGAAATGGACAAGATTTAGTTCAGTAACTCTTAAGCAGCGTTTTAGTAGTTGACATTTTGCCATAGAAAAGTAATGTAATAAAAAACACGACATCAGCTATTTGGCATTTTGCTAAGGGTTTATGCACCCAGTAGAAGCTGACCTAGCCTAATATAGTAAAAATGAATTATAATCAATACTTGAGTTATTGTACACTGTGATAATAGTTTAATATCCCTGGTTTTACAATTTTACTAACTAAATTTAAGATTAACATTTAGTGATAAATTTTTCATTTTCCAGTTTAAATTAATGAGTATAAGTGGAGTGTGTCTGCCCACGTGGCCCAGTGTTGTTGGCATGCGGGGGTGACACAGGGGTCAGAGGCGGGGCCCCTCACAGGGAGAGGGCTCCACTCTGGAGACACACACACAGTGACGCTAATGGGTTTCACATGTCACTGCGGTGTTTAGTTTGTGTGTGTTTAGTTTGGGTCAGAGTAAAGGTCTCACCCGTGTGAAAGTAGGGGTTGGCGTAGGGGAAGCCAAATGGAAAGGTCTGTCCGTGGAGGGCGGGCAGTGGGGGTATGAAGCCCGGCGGCAGGTGGTACTTGACGTCAGCTTTGGCCAGTCCTGGGGTGAAGAGGTGGCGGCTGGGTGAGCCTGTCTCTGCTGAACTACAGGGGGTGCTGTGTCGGCCCGAGCTCTCTGTACTCTCCTTGGCCCTGTCACATGGTCCTTTAGCGCCCTCTTTCCCCCCCTCCCGCCCCCTGTCCAGAGGCTTACTGCTGGACTTGGCCCCTGCTCCCTCTGGTTTGTCCTCACACATCTCTGCTTCACTGTCTGAGTCCTTCATGTCCTCGTCCAGGGCGTCCCGTCCTCTATGATCCCTGGGGCCTGGCTGACTCTGGGGGCCTCGACTAGGAGTTTTCCTGGAGTTGGCCTCAGGGCGAGTGGTCGACCCTTGTCCATGTGAGTCTTTGGGGGTAGAAGCACCTGACTGTGGCTGCTGGTTTAGGGCGAGGAGGGGTGTCGTTGCCCCATGACGGAGCACCAGCATGGCATTGGAGCGGCGGGCAAGTTCCTCACGCAGTGGATGGCCCTCAGGCAGGTCCTGAATATTACGCAGGGCGGGATGATCAGCGGGCAGCCCCCCAGAGAGGGCACCCACAGGGTCAGAGCCCAGGAGCCGCTGCTGTCGCTGGAGGTTCTCCAACTCCTTCTGCCTCAGGAGCTCTGCAGACATCTCCAGTCTGTTTGAACACAAGGACATGTTTACGACTTGTGGTGTGACAAAATGATTGTCATTTGACATGGGTTATGTTGTTTTTACAATAAACACCAATTTATTATTCAGCAGTGTTTTTGATCTCTCAGCTTTAGTAATTTGTTCCTTGTTGGGCCTTCATTTTAAGGTCTCAGTCTATCTGAATCCCAATGTAACCCGAACCAGTTAAAAAAAGTCTGAATATAATTGTGTGTATACAATTAATAAAACACCACAAAATGCACCTGGCCAGGTTCTGTTTCCTCAGCATCTCCTGTTGGCGGGCAAACATCTCAGCTTGAGCGGGTTGAAGGAAACCATAACCTAGGATTGATAAGAAATTCATATTTTTTTAAACCAGAAGATACCGGACCTCAAGTTCAAGCTCAAATCTATATATAGAGAAATCAGTGGTCTCTTAATTTTTTCTATCATGGCACATATGTACTCATTAAGTAGTGAACATACAGCGTATCGACAAAGCTGGCCACTTATGAGCCATTGAGAGGCTGCAGTCGGTGGGTTTTTCATCCAATCAGTCGCCTCAGTGGGTGACTCCACTGATGAGGCCTTCACCTCGACATGAAGCAGAGCTAATCAGAAGGTGACGTCTTTGGTTTCAAGACGACTGCCACTATATGACCCAACTATTGGATTGCTAAATGTAAAATCTGCCATATCTGTCATTTACCCACTGGCTTGCTTATCTCAATTTCAATTTAAATCTAAAACCTATGTAATGTAAAACTATAATCCAGGTACTTTTAGCATTGGTAATTTTATTTGAATATCATAACATTTAGCATTTTAAGCTGTTCTTTGTGCAAAACAGATATTGATGAGTCCTAGCACTAACTCACCTGGAGCCTGGCATAGAGCAGTGGGCATGCCCAGGAAAGGAGGTCGTAGATGAGGTCCTAACGTGATGTGTGGGGCAGAAGGTGGAGACAGCAGAGGAGGAGGGTGCGAGAGCTCCCTGCGGACAAAAAATATTGCTGGTTTGAGTTTGTGTTTTAACAAATACATTAATGTATATTAATATTCATGCAGAGTACCAAAGGTGTAACTGCTGCAGTAAAGGAATAACACAACCTCCTCTTCTCCTGCTCTCTCTACATCTCCACTTTGTTCGTGCACATGCTCCAACACCAATGTATGCAGTGTATTTTTATCAGTGCGGCTCAGAGGCCTCCGTGTCGCCCCAGCGCCTCATCAGTCTTGTCACGCCGCAGCAAGCGCCGCTGGCCATAGCTGTACCCTGGACGCCAGCCTTTCCTTCCCCTGCCGCCACACACACACTCACAAACACACTGTGGAGCCGCACACATAATGAGGGCTGAATGCACAATGCCAGTGTGTCATGCTCTGACAGCTGGGGCGGCCCCTGCGTCTTGACCGGGGCCATGGGCTGAAGGACCTCCTAATTAACACTCATCCCTCCGCTTCGCTCCCTTTTTTACGCCCTTCTTCCCTCCCTTGCTCCCTCGTGCTCTCTGGGCCGCATTGAAGCCACTGAAAAGGATGGAGCGTCCTGCAACCTCCGCTTCTGAAAAGGCCTCTCCATTATTGGCTTCATCTTTTGTCCTCCTTCAGGGGGAACGGCGCCTCTCACCTCTCTGAGCCTCTCTCCCTCTGCTCTGTCTAAACCATCTTTTCGCTGTTTGTCTCGGCGGCTGCTACACTTCGCCACGACCTCTAAAATCTGTCTCATTTCTTCTCTTTTTTACTTCCTACACTTTTATTTCGCACTGTAGGTTTTCATGTGCTCTTCATCTGTCTTCCTACAGTCTCTTAGCCTTAGTCCTTTATAGATTTTAGCCTTTCTGTAAATGCTATCCTCATTCAATACTTACTATCCTTGGTGGATGTTCTCATTTTGGGTACATTTTGGAGATGTTTTTCATCAAATAGATAAAAAGCTGAAACCAGTATAAGCACTTTGACCTATGAAAGTGAACCAGCTGAGGTTTGGGCATTAAAGTAGGTAGTCTACGTGAGGACCTTGCAACATTTGTTCATTATCACTAGTGGCTAGCTCAAAATCTGGTCTATAACAAAGACCATAGTACATAGAACTGAGTTAACCTGACTGGCCCTCCACAGAATGGACAGGTACTCTGCTCCCATGACTGGAGCTACATTTTTACACCAGGAGTGAACATCCTGATTATAACAGTTCTTAGGGTCCTTTCTCAGTGTTTTTTTTTTCTTTTTTTTCTATTGCTTCCAGAGTCTGTTGTATGTCTCTGCTCCAGTCAGAGCTCCTGTTATCACACCAATCAGAGCTCAGCTGTGTGTGACGGCCGCCACACTAAAGCTTACATGAGAAACAAGCTGAGGAAAACAACAAAATCAAACTCAACATGGGGACGCATGCAACCGCAAATATTGTTTTGCAGCCGTGTTCAAATTACCTAGCGCCTGCATGTCTCCCGCTTCACTAAATGGTGAGGGAGCGGGAGAGGAAGGCAGTGTAAGTGTGGAGATGAGATATGTGGGGTGGAGGGTGGGGGGGCATTCATCGATCGCCTCCGCCGCTGAAATGTTAATGCTAATCGTATAACCGCTCTCTCCGGCGGTGCCTCACACTCCAGTGGCAGCTCCAATTAATCTTGGGTGAGGGCTGCAGCGCGTGACCCCGGAGCCGTGAGCTGGGGCCTCGCTAGCCGCTGCTTATGTAATTACACCGCCCAGTGTGTAATCACCTGGCCTAATCCCTGGAGGCTAGCAATTAGCCTTGCAACGCACAGTTCCACTAGGCTACGCTAAGGTGCCCGCGACAGAAAAAAAGAAAAAACATACACACTCTACCCCCCCCCCCCCCCCCCCCCCCATGACTCCCGCATGCCAATTTCCCATCAGCCCCCACTCCTTCCATTCTTATTCCCTCCCTGCTTTCTTCCTCCTCTGTGCGCCGCCTGCCCTCGCGAGCGTTAGCCCGCAGATGAATAACGGTCAATTAAAGCTGCATGACTGGGGCTGCCAGGCGTCTGCGCCGCCATAATTAGGCCTAATCACGGGGAGCGAGAGAGACGGAGGCAGAGAGAGAGACAGTCCCTTCCGCAATCTCTCCTGTCTTTCTTCTTTTATAGGAGGCAATTTTGAGGGAGGAGTGTCAGACATTAGTCGTTTTGCTCTGGGCTGTGTGTTTGTGTGTACGCCTGTCTGTCTGTCTGACTGTCTCCGTGTCTCTATGTCTTGATGTGTCAGTGTGGCTTTCTCGTCGCCCTATCTGTGCGTTTTGTTCACAAACCACTAACATGCTATAAAAAGACCAGCAAAAAACACCTCACCTACTTTTTGCATGTGGACTGAAAACACAGATACAAGGTGGGCTCATAATCACACCAAACTATTTGGCTGGATGCCGTGTGTCTCCTCAGCCTGCAGTGAGGCCAGGGGCTCCTGGGGAATTCAGTGGTGTGTGACGACCTGTCAGAGTGCGACAGGCCCGTCCCGCAGCAGCCAGGCGCTGTGTGTGTGTGCGCGCGCGCGTGTGTGTGTGTGTGTGACAGGGCTGCCCTTAATGACGGGAGCGTGGGGGGATTAGGAGCGCCGCGCGGCCGCCTTCGGCTCCTTCTCCGCAGGAACACATTTACACAGGAAGCTCATTAAAATGGATGAGGCTCCCTCCGCGTGCTCTCCCGCCCCGTATCTCGCTCACCGCCCGCCGCTTCCTATCGCACACTCTTCTCCTGGCTCGGTTCATCTCTCACTTGTTCCTTCCTTTTCTCTGTATCTATTCGTTTTCTTTATTTTATCCTCCTGTTTTTCACAGGCTCTCTCTGCCTTTCTCCTATTTGCCTTGCAGATGCTCGGCGAGCTTAGTGCCATTTAAGGCCAGACAAATGGAGCACCAGGCTCTAAGCCCATCGAGCGGCCCTAATGATTTGTTTTTAACAATGGGTCCTAATGGGCCCCAGATAATCAATGATGAGGGGTCGATGGAAAGGTGAGCCACAGTTAGAGCAAGGGAGCGCTGTCTCTAACTCACTTCCTCAGCTTCAGCTCATTTTCTCTGAGAATTTTAAAAATTATTCCACTTCTTGTGTCAATTTCACAATTTTTGCCTCTCTGGTTTCTAATAAATCCAAGATAACTATATAAGATTTAACCCTTAGAACCCTGCATTATTTCCACTACATGTTGTTCAGTCGTGTATTAGGCAAACAGTCATATTACAAGAAAAAAGGATTTTGAGGATTGTAGTTTATTTGAATAATCTATGTTAGCTTTAATTAGCAACAACTGTATTATATGGTGCTGGCTAATTACGTCTCTCCATGCAATAGTCTAAAGCATTGCATTGTCTTCCTTGTTAAAGTGCTTTTTTATTGTATTTAAGGAGGTGTTTAAGCTCCTAATCATATATTGTAATAGTAATCAGCTGTGAAAAGACCTTAAAACTTTATCTAGGCTTTATTACCGAGCTCTCATAGATACACCACTGAATTACTGGTTGTCACTGACTGAGAAGGTAACGCAGCACTGTTAACAACACAGAGATAATTCCAGTGTTGTTCTTTTTGGGTAGTGCACCTTTAAGTTGCACCAAAGACAAACAATTTGTGACATAAATAGTGAATCCCTGTTGTTAATGTTTTTTAGCTGTTGCTACAAATTACCACAGAAACACAAGCCTCTTCAGGGATTTCCCGAACCAAACCACGCCATACCATACCAATCAAACTGGCACTGTACTACTGAGTGAAAAAGAAGAAGGTTGTGGAAAAGGACTTTAACTCCAAGTAGTAGGGATGTAATGATACAGTAACTATACTGATGTATCCATTTTTTTTCCTACGTTACAACTATATCGATATATCTTACCTTGTATCGAATCGTATCGTTTTCTGGGAAGTGTATCGATACATGCAAAAAAAAAATCAACAATATTGGAAATATTGATATTAGAAATTTGCATGTAAAAATAAAATAAAATACAGCCTTTTAGATGTAATATTTGTGTTTTTAATAAAATAAAATGTTATATTCAACTTTCTTTCGGTCTATGACTACTGCAATGCTACATTTGAGAGTAAACTTTTATGATTTTTCGCAAAAATGTTGTTGTATCAATTGTTGACATAAAGGTGTTGAATCATATCAAATCGTATTGTTCCAAATTAGCTAATATCGTTTTTGAATCATATTGCAACAATTCTAATCGATATGTATTGTAATGTTGCAAAAACGTATCGTTACACCCCTACCAAGTAGCATCATTAGCATTACCAATAACAGCCTATAGTAAACAGGCTGGAGGCTTATATACATGGAGACTGCATCACAGACGCACTTTCATTTTGTTGGATTAGGTTTAGTCTCTCACAAACCCCAGCCCATTTTTTTTCAGCATATGTATAGTGCAGGTGCAACCACAAAGACATTTATCATTACTCTTTCTTTTGGTCTACTCACTTGAATAAAAACTGAAATAATCTCAAGCGCATATAGCATATCCTACCCATTAACCCTTTAATTTTACAGAAAAAAGCTGAGTGTGAAAGGGTTAAAGAGCATGTGGAGTGTGCTGGAAAGGGAGGGGCTGAGGCCTAGTTAACTCTCCACTGGTCGTGTGGCTAATTACTCTGTGCTGTCGGAGAACAGCCGCGGCTCACTGACTGCACCCTAACGCTGGACACGCACACTCAAATTAGCAGACATATTCACACAAACAGGCCCAAATTCAGTCCGCACAGATGAGCATGCACAGCTCGAGAAATGGAGCAAACAAACATGCGAATCTCCCCGCTTCCCGCCTCAGCACACAGCATCTACTCCCCCCACAGCGTCTGGCCACTCCGCTTCCTGCCCCCCAGCCCCTCTCTGCCGTCCTCTGCCTCTACACACACACACCTCCTCCCGCTGCTGCACCGCCGGCCTATTATCGATCCCCCGCCTCTCCCCGCGCCACATAAATAATCGACAAGCAATTACCCGCCCACTCCCGCTGCCCCCGGCTTTGTTTGGGAGGCGTAGGGGGCATTGCTGGGGGGGAGAACAGGGAGGAAGAGCCAGGGATGCAGGCGTGCAGCTCCACAGCAGTAGCCAAGAGGTTATTGGATCCTTAGTTTAGCCATGTTCGTACACACAGACTTACATAAACGTGCACTGAAGCACAATGAACAAGCCAGAAATGAAATCGGATCAAGTCGAGGAAATGGTAAAAAACGACTGATAGAAACAGATAGGAAATAAACAGCTTTTTAAATGTTTGCCACTTGTTCTCCCTTACAGCACGCTTAAAATCTCCATATAACCAATACAGGAAAGACATATTACTTAGTATGTTAGTGCAGTGCTTTCCAGCCTTTTTACCTTGAAGCCCCCACATTTGGGTCCAAGACAAGCCAAACCCCCAGCCATAACCCCTGCCCAAAAAAAAGCGCACCGAAAAGTGCGAAAAGTGATTAATTACAAACATTTTTTGTTCTACTCTTTGATTTCCAATTGTAGGTGTGTAGAATTTTTTAGATCGAGTACACACAAATATAATTTTCATCATCTCACCTCCTCAAAACAATCAAAGCTCTGTGGACCCCCAGCAAACTATAGCGCCGCCCTGAGGGGGTCCCAGACCCCAGGTTGGGAACCACTGTGTTAGTGGACCAATAGAACAAGAGATGCCAGGAAATCATATTACAAATCAAAGATGGCTCCCATGGACCGCAAAAAAATGTATTAATAAGGCAGCCTATTTTGTAACAAAGTTAATCAAAAGATTTGTGACAACAATGAGCCAAAAATTATTACTTTACTCCATGTAGAGGACAATTTAGTAGTGCAACTCAGAGTATGTTTGCTTTGAGACATTATTTAGAATGTGATGCAGTATTTATCCTCGGATCCTTGGATCCTCTATTGTTGACTTTCTGACTTCTTTCTTCCAATTACAGAAACGCATGTTTAGGTAAATTGACACTCAATTGTCTCTAATGTCTTCAAGTGTTAGCCCTGCAATTAACTAGTGATTAATCAGATTGTATCTGGCCTCACACTTAAAGCTTATTAGCATCACTAGCTGCATATGCCATTTCCAGCCAATATTGAGACACTTAAGGTGTCACTTAAGTCATTTATTTAGCTTCCCAAACTCAAGACACGTTCTGCCTCAGTGAAATCTGGTTACAGGTCTATTTCAAGTTGATATGGATGACGGCAGTCCTACCTGTGTTGTAGGTGGTGTTGGACTGACTACAGGATGTAACTATGACTGTTACCTGTCTGTATAGTGTGCATCCCGGTGCTGAGGCAGACCCTGTTTGCGTTTTTGACTGGACGAAGATGAACTTCCTGCTGACGGTAGATGAGCCTCGAGTGCTGCCGGACTCCTCACTGCTGCAACCAATGCCTCCTGACGAGCACGCAGCAGATCTGAAAAGGAAAGAGGAAAGAAAAGTTGAATATGACAACTTTTTTTTTTGCTTTTGCTAAAACTTTAGATAAATAATAAATAACATATAAATAATATATTAGCTATTTTGGACTAAAATAAAAGTACTAAACTTTTTAATGAGAAATTTTGTAAATTTAAGGACACAAAATTACAAAACAGTCACTAAGCCATCTTAAACCCTTAGGTGATTCTGTATTAAACTACTGTTGTGCACTTTTTATTTCTTCAAACATGTAACTATAACAGATATACATATATGACGATAAACAGAGACATCTGAAATCTGTAATCTGTAATCCCTCACTTAAGATATTGTGTGGTGGGATATTGTGTGGGGATGTTTTGAACCCATAATGACCACTGTGTTTTTATGATAACACCCAATGCATCCTCCTCACTTGAGGTCCGGGACATCTGCAGCCTCCTCACCTTGAATGTCGTCGTACTGCCTTCCCGCTCTATCTCTAACTGCCCTTCCCTCCACCTCCCCTCTCTTTCCCCCCATTTTCCCAGCATCCCCTGCTCCCTCCTGCCCTCTCCGGAGAAGAGGCCTCATCATTATCAGCCCCGGCCCGGCCACACCAGGAGACACGGCTTCTAATGAGAGAAAAATCCATCCCTCCTTTCCCTCCCTCCTCTCACTCACCACCTCAATCTATCTACCCGCTCTACTCCGCCGCCCCCACTTTTTTAATTAGACAGATCCCTCGGGAGCTAGGGGCCATTTCCGCCGCCGGTACGGGTGTGATGTGCGTCTGTGTGTGCGTTCGTGTGATTTAGGTGTGCGTGTGTAAGCGGTTGTTTGGGCGCCAGGGAGGAGGAGGAGGATGGGGAGGGAGTGGTGGAGAGGCGACAGATATTAATGCGGCCTAGCTCCGGTGTATCGATCTGTTTGCTGCGCCGGGCCGCGGGGGACTGGGCTGGCGGCAGACAAGGGTGTGTGTGAGTTAGTGGGGGTGGGTGGGGGTGGAGAGAGAGATAAGGCAGAGATCAGAGGGAACCGGAGCTCCACACACACACACACACACACGCACGCACACACACACACACAGAACACACATATGGGCCGACACAGCGCAGGGGTGGCAGGTTGACCTCTGCGAGTTTCCTGTGGTCACAATCCTACCTCGCCAATTATTTTGTACGACTGACTCGGTTAAAGGGGCACTCCGGCAATTTTCTGTGGCACTTCCATTAATACTGAAAGTAAATTTGATACACAAGAAGCTGGAGGTACCTACATACATTTAATCAAGTATTTTTAAATGAAGCTCCAAATAGGTAAAAGTAGAACTAGCAGTAGCAGTGGTAGTAGTAGTAGCAGTAGTAATCACAGTAGGTCTAGTAGTAGTAATAATTACATAAATAGTAGTACAGGTAGTAACTGTAAAGATAATTGTACTAATAGCAATAGCAGAAGTAATAAAAATGGCAGTTTTTGCTGTGAAACTGCCAAAAGCTACTTTAAAAAGTATTTTCATTTCTACTTTACTGTCAATGTAAGTCACTTTGTCCCATTACGGTTGCAAAGTTGTTTCACAACATATATGAGAAATAAAAAATAAAAAAAACTCCTAAGTTCTTTATAGTCACTATAAAAGTAAAAATAGAACATATCCAAAGGCCTGTTAAGCACCTCCACATGATGCAATACCTAATGTAAACATATTGTCTGGATTTCTATGCACTTTCATTCATTGTTTGCTTTTATTTTACTCCTATTTGTTTCAGCCCATGTTTACTGGTCTCCCTCTACACTCTGTCTAGGTGCTATGCTGTGTTCTGTCTCGTGTTTTCTTTCACATTATCTAACAAGAGCTTTGTTACCCTTTGGTGTCTGTCTAAAGTGTGCTCATAGAGAAGGTGTAGTGTGTTCAGATTTTCCCATCTTGAAAACTCATGACACTGGAGCTGCTGGAACAAGCAAAACTCCTTCCAACAGAAATTAGAGTCCTAATTGAGCACAACACGTGCCCACTCACATTCACGTCTCTCTGTTTGCATGAGTTATTTTGGGAGGTCCCAGTTTGCCACTTAGACCAATCCCACTTATCCCTCTTTTGTGCCATCCCATTTTTCTCCCTGCCATCATTCCTGGAGTTAGGCCTAAATCCCCTTCGTTAAGCTGGGTTTTCCTCTGCGTGAGAATATGGAGAAGCAATGCGCACATGCAGCCTGGCCAGCCGTGTGAAGGATTTGGAGGACTGGCAGGTACACAAAAGACGAGATCCCACTGTTATAGCACACTGTACACCAGTAAATATCTTATCACGACATATTCTGCCAATATCATACGCTTAAAGGCACTATATGTATAAGTTTGTGGTATTTATACTTTTAAGAGTAAAACATGGTTGGCAATAAAAGTGTCACAGGTAAACCAAATATGTCAATCTCAAAGTCACACTAGAATATTCTAATCTCTCTGTAAGTGTTGAAATGTGACCCAGCTTCTGAGGGTGGTTTAGCTCACCTCTCAATTTATAGCCTAAGTAAGCCTTCAAGTAAATAACTTCCAATGCTATTTTGCCCATTTCCTTCATTGTTTTGTTTGTGCTTTGGATGATGCCACTGGACAAACAACATCTTCCCTAATTTTTGAAATTGGCCCAGAGAACCACTGAACCACAGTGACCAGCACTAATAACTATTTACATTTATCCATGGACTGTGTGTCTCTTTTCATTTTTGTATTTCATTCTACTGTATACAAAAAATTTGTCCGGTCTTTTTGAACTTGAGTTTGATCTTTAGGGGGTCAAACAAATGGATGCTGCTTAACCTACCATGAACGCAATTAGATACACACACAACCAACCAGAAAACAGGAGCCAATACCAACATTCAACCCTCATTTTGGATAAATTCTTACAATTTGTCCTACAAGAGTTCTACCAGGTAAACAGGTGCCAGACTGATTTCACTTGTAAGTGTATGATGGTGGCTGGCCAGGCTAATTGTGTACAGCTCCACATTTTAAACCAGACTAAATCATATGAGACAAAACAAAACAAAACAAAAAAAAAAAACACCCCTCCCTTCACTTTCATCTGGATTTTCCCCGCCTCTCGTTGGTTCTCCTTTCATCATGAGGCGAGCGGGAAAGCCCTCCTGGCCATTTCCACAGCCCCCCTCCCCCCTCTGTACTCTTCCTCTTCTGCCCATCAGGTTCAGCGAGGGCCTCTCCAACACCTTGCACCGACACACTCATACACCCTCGCCCCCTCCGCTCTTTCATTTTCTGTGCCCTACACTTCAAACACATGAAAGGGTGCTCTGCAGGGACCAAGGCTAAAGGGAGAACTGGAGGTGGGGGTATAAGGAAAAAATAGTAAGGGAGTTTAAAAGCAGTACTTGAGATGTATAGGAGAGGAGGTGGTGCTGGTGGAGGCCCCTTTGGGAGGGCTGGTGCAAGAGGTCACATGGGCACGGGCTACACAAGGTCAACATCAAGAGCCCTCTCAATGAAGTGATCTCAATATCACTATAGACCAACCAGCTGTCTCAATGTCGGCAAGCTCCAAGACAGTTTTGTATCTTGCAAGTTTCAGTTTCTTAACAAGCTCCTAACTGTTAATTAGAGAAAGATAGATGTGGGGGTAGTGTTAAAAGACGTTTTCTCTATAAATAGTCAAGGGACAGTCAGAGGAAGTAGCCAGGTGTGGAACTAAACATTAACAACACCACACAAAAACTTGGCTGTGAGCGTTGGCAAAAGCTGTGAGGCCTATCCACTTAAATGATTTGATAGAGACAGCAGTACAGGAGATGTAGACACTTCTATAGGAACGCTAATGAAGCGTAAACTTGTATTTTGATTTGAGTTATTCTCACTTCGCTTTAACTCATTTCCGTTTCTTTTTGGCAGATGATAAGATACGCTACCTGAAAGTTTCTCTATCCGTCCCTCCCAACAACAGCATCGCCATGCCTCCTTCTATTGTTTTATTAAAAAGGTAAGACTAGACCAATGCATCCCAGTTTTGATCTTATCATAAACATGTAAGAGTTTTTTAGTTTTGTAAATGCTTTGACAACATTTATTTGCATTTCTCTTTGCCTCCACTTTCTGTATTTACATTTTGGTCTTCTGTGCTGTTTCTCTGTGTAACTGAAACAGCCACTCCCTCTGCTAGTGATCAATTTTATGACTTAGAGCACAATGTTGTAGTCAAGTCATCAGTTTATGCACCCAAGTAATGCTTGGGTCGTCAGTGTTTGGTTCCAAGTCGATGTCGGAGTCACTAGAGACTGGTCAAGTAGAATGATACGCACTTGAAGTGAGGTCTGAGTAGAAGTCCCAGTCAAGAAAAATAAAATTTCAAATCCAAGTTGAGGTGCAAGTCCTGATCAAGTCGAGTCACTTAGAAAAGTGCCTTCTGTTGAGTCCAAATCCAGTCAAAATACTTCAACAAGGAGTTTAGTCACAGAAATTAGTATACTTATCAGGGAGCAACACTGATATATTTAGGGAGATTTTATTTTATATAAAGCCATTTCTAAACATTAAATTATGTTTTTTTTGCTCAGACTAAAATACTATATAATACAGCACTATCTCTGCATTCAGCTTAAAAGGAAACTACACACAAGTGCAACCTGAAAGTACCCGTGTTCCAGTCCAAATCTGAAATACTGTCCGAGTCAAACCACAAGTCCTGGACTGTGAGAAAAGATTAGTCCTAGTGGGAGTATGAGCCCTCAAAAAAAAGAACACAGTAGTTAGTCTCTAGTAGACTAACTAATGGTTAGATGATGTATGATGGCTTTGATTTTTTATATATGATTCCTTTCACAGTACAATAAAACAATGGGTGACTGAACAGTTTTCTTCAAATAAACCAAAATTAAATTAATATTTTCACTTCAAGATAAACCTGAAAGAAACTTGAACTTGACGAGAGTAAGGGATAGTGTGGAAACTGTCAAACTATGAAAAATGTGGAAGTGAGCAGTGTGTCTGAGTTGCGCCACATCGTCTGCCTCCAAGCGCCGAGGCTTCTGGGAAAAGGAAGCCAGCAATCAGGCTTTACCCTGGGCCATAAAAATCCCCCGCCATAGACCACGTCTCCTCCAAGACACAAGGAAAAGGCTATTAAAGTGTTTATAAGCTTCGCCCCCTAGATTTGCAGCCAGCAATTAAAAATCATTACTAATCAAATAAAAATAAAAGTAGCTCCAAGTACAATTCAGGCCGGCACTGGTAGGATTTATGCTTCGGCAGAAAGAGATCGTAAACACTGCAATAGCTTAATGTATGTTCTGTAGAAAAATGTGTGAAAAGGTTACAATTTAATGGAAAATGCAGTGAACGTATATAAAACCAACTTATAAAACTCAACAGGGCAAGATTCCTCATTCACCTTTTGCCTTTTGAGCTACATTTCTACATCTCAAAGACCAGTACTTTTATATGTCTGTAGGAATTGAGAAAAAAGTGGGACATAGCGGTGGTTTTGCAGAGCGTTGGTAGATTTAGAGGGTTGGCACTGGGCCAGCAAGAGCTCCGATCAATCTCTGGCGTTGATGCATGCAAAGGCTTGTGGGTGTTGTTAACACAGAGAGCCGCGGTGGTCAGAAATCACCATGAGTGACACACTGGCGCTGGGTGGGCAAGCACTACAAATAGAAATGTCAGCGGTGTGTGTGGCTGGGGTTGTACGATGGCAACAGCGTGGCACACTTTAACACAGTACCCAGAATACAGAGCGGCATGCTGAGGTTACAAAGCAGCGCTGCAGCTCTCAGACTTGGAGACAGGTGATGGAAGATGTTTTTTTTAGATGGTGGTGGTGTGGCTTAAAAGGAAGTTCTTTTAGTTTGAAGTAAATCTCAAGTTACAAGCTTCACTGAAGACAAAGCAACAGTATGCGAAGATCTTTAATGAGTTAAGTTCTGCCAGACTCAGAAATGATATTCAAATGTTTTCAAATTGAATGTAGACTGGGGCTGGTTTGGTGTGACACAATAAAATTGGCCTGGGTGCACTGCAGATAACCTCTACTTCATGAAACCAACATGAGAAGATCATTACAGTAAAGAGAGTTTCCTCCCTCGCTTGAGTTTAAAATGAACAGACTTTGGTGAGCTCCAGCTTTGTATGGGTGAACATTCAATCTCTCCAGGACAAATACTGTTTCTCACTGATAAACACAAGGTAAACAATATCAAGTTGTCCAATATCAACTCCATCTACATTAAACATTATTAGTTCTTTTCCTTGTTTTCTTTGGTGATTGGCTAAAACTATGACTGAATTCTCTTGAGTAAAAAATACTTCCTCATTTACTTTTCGGAGTAGCTTAAAACTTTCAGGTTGTTCAGCCAACTGCAAAGGAAGTGATGCATATTTAGAAACTAGTTGCACTCAATGAGCACAGACCTCCACCAAGGCATTGCCCCAGTCTCACAATGTGAAACATATTGTGCCTAGATCTGGACTCAAACTGAGAATCTTAGTAAATACTATCCATTAAGTCACAAAGCCAATTTATAGGTTGGTAAAGAATCCCCTAAAATGTATTGACCCTTGGCTCTATTTCACAATGGAACAGAATACTTTAAAAATGTCTGGATTCAGACCAAAAACCTGTTCAATGGCTTATTTCCAAAAATTTAATGAAAATACGATCATTACTTTTGTGAGGTATTATGCTCACAGACAAACAAACCAACTAACTACGTGTGTACTGACCGTGGCCTGGCAGGCCCATGCTGCTGGCTAACTGGTACAGTCTCTGTTGCTGCTCCTCATACGTCCCCTGTTCACTCAGAGCAGACATCATGCGTCTGTAGTGGTCTTCAGGACTCAGGTGACCGTGACTGCCTCCTGCCTCCACCACTGGGCTCTGAGGGTTCTCTGTGAAAGAAGAGCAAAGAGAAACATCAATTTGTAAACTACTGTAATTCACATAATGAGATCCGCACAACCTTTAAAACATAAAAAGTACAAGCATTCAGTATATACTGTATTTAAAATTTACAATTAATATATCTTGTCAAATGATTGAAGGCAAAGTGAACTTAAAACGGTTTTCTTTATTGATAAGTGAGAGCAACAAAAGAATTTTAAATTTTTGTTTGGAATTCCTTAACAGTCAAGAAGCAGACAATGAATATGAATCTCTACAGAAGTATGCTAAGTATGCACTGTGTTATCCAATTGTATATTTCATTGGGGATCGCTCATTGACTACAAGGGTAGCAGAGCTTCCCCTACAATTCATTCATTCATTTTCTTCCGCTTATTCCCGTTAGGGGTTGTGGGTGACTGGAACCTATCCCAGTAACTTTGGGCCGTAGGCGGGGTACACCCTAGACAGGGGCCAGCTTGTTGCAGGGCTGACACAGAGACGAACACAGACAGACAACGATTCACTAGGGGCAATTTAGAGTCACCAATTCACCTAACAAATGCATGTCTTTGAACGGTGGGAGGAAGCCGGAGTACCTGGAGAGAACCCATGGTAACACAGGGAGGACATGCAGACTCCACCCAGAGAGTTTGTGTGATGGTGTGATGGTTTGCCTGGGGCTCAAACCCATGATCTCCTTGCTGGGAGGCAAGAACACTAACCGCTCTGCCACCGTGCACCCTCCCCTACAATGTTATACAATAAATGGTTAAATATGTTGAACTTCATGAACTTCGTTGTTCATTAATCAGTGGTTTAAGGCAAGTTCTCGGACAAGATTCCCATGTTCTTTCAAATCAGCCTGAAGTGTGTAAAAAGAAAAGAGTTTCAATGGATTTCTATGCTCTGAACAGTTTTTTTTTTTTTTTTTGTTTTTTTGTTTTTTTTACTAAAGGAAGCTCAGCATCCTTTTCCAGGATGCTGAGCGACTCTGATAGTCAGGAGCAGGGGGCGGACCAGGACGCTGGCTGATGGAAGATGATTGGTCTGCAGGTTACATCCAGCCACCTCAGCAGGATTACAAATGTTATGAGCTGTTTAAAAACCAGCAGCCGCCACTGATATATTTATATTTCCAAAAATTACTCACAAAATAAACAAAAACCATAGAAGAATATTTTAAATCTTTAAATGAATCTTTTTATTTTCTTTAAAAAAGTACAATGGCGCAACTAGCTTGTGTGTTCGTAATTACTTTGTGAACTGTTAAATTATACTGACTGCTTGATCCATACCATAGTCTTTCTTTTAATGATTTGTTTTTTGTATTTGAGTGTAAACAGGTATGTTGAACTTTTTTTTGTCATAGGACCAATATTTCAAATATTTCTTTCTTTTAACTGTTATTTTATATTGAATAAATCCATTGACAATCACACACTGATAGAATTTTTTGACATCACAATTATATTGCTTATATTTGGGTTGGCCCAGACCTATGCTTTGAGAACTGCCTGTTCACTGCAGTCTGGCCTGAGCCTTGTGAGTGAACCACTACACAGTTTTTGTGCGTATCGTTCACTGAGGAGACCACATTTACGGGATGGAAGCCTCTCCAGATGAAGCTCTGCACACACGGCCATGCATTCTTAATGTCCTGAGCCTGACCCCAGCGTGAACTCAGCACTTCTCTGACAGAAAACACCACAGCATCCCGCACTCACAGAGGCATAAGGTGAGAGGTTAGGAACGGGAGTTGTTTTTCCATGTTTTTCAACTGTATCAAGTCTGGACTATGGAAAAATAAGGAAACAAATGTCTGTGTTGTCTTAAAATGGGAAGTGTGCAATTTTAAAAAGGAATTACCAGAAAAAAAGACTTTGAGTGAAAAAAAGATTTGAAGTTAGTTAGTTTAGTTGGATATAAACATTTTGGAAGCTTTGGTCAATCACATGTTCTCATACCTAAATAAAGGACATTTCTATTCGCTGATGAGCTACACCTGCACCACAACACGTAATATTGAGAAAGAGGCTATTCCAGCACTGGCTATGCAACATTTTTCCTCTGTGCAACAGAGCCATAAACATAACAAAGGAACACAAAGTTTTTTCTTTCCTTTTGGCTTTTCCTCTCCGTGATTGCCACAGCAAATCACCTGCCTCTTGGTGTGCAGTGTTGTGTATATTCGTTTTAAACTGACGCATCCCTCACTATTTATTCAGGCTTGGGACCGGCACAAAGAGTACACTGGCCTGAAACCCCCTGTGGCTGGATTAGGAAAGGGAAACAAAGTGTAACGCAGATGAATATCGGCATTCCTTTTACACAACATTTAGCAAAGTGGAGCTCATTGTGCTATAAAATCTGAACTCAAAGCTAGAAGTTTAAATTAAACTGGATTTGACCAAGACAAAAGAAACTGTTTGGGCAACTTTTACTTTAGTGAAAATAATGTTGTGTTTGAATGATCTAGCTACCCTCCTGCCTTCTGTCCCGCTCTGTCAATAGTAACCTGATCTGAAGGTGAGGGTGGCGGGAGATATGGGGAGGCGGTTTGGGGAGTTGGGAAAGACGGAGGAGGCAGGAGCGCAGGGAGGCTGGGGTTATTTTTACCTCTGCTCTCTCCTTATTGAAACCTGAGCTTGGCCCCGGGCAGGCGAGCAGGAGTGGGATGGGTGCATCCTTGTCTGCACCACTACCGCCGCTCCAACTAATCCACCCAGCATCCTCAAGTGTGTGCATCTGCATATATGTGTGTGTGCAACTAGTCTGTGCCTGTCCAAAGTTTGCTAAGCGTTTAGTCACAGCAGGGGCGCCGTCTCCTCAACCAAAAGAAAAACAGACATCATTTACGCAGCAGAGGCCAGTCTCTGAGGCTCGGGCCATCCACTATACTCACAATTTATTCCTCCGCCTGCATTTGTCATTAAGGGATAGAGAGTGTTGCCAAAACGAAAAGGAAAAGAGGATGTGGCGTGCACAGACACACACAGGTGCCGTGTGAGGGGCTGTGGGTGTGGACAGAGATCAAGGTTAAAGACACTGGATCAGCAATGTTTTCCGAAGGCTTAAACGTACTTCTCTGGACGGCAGGCAGTGCACACTCAACACACCAGCTCTGTTGTTTAAATAATGGGTCAACAAGACATATACAAAACCAAACCAAAGAATTAAATTTGGTAATATAATAATATTAAGCTCGAAAATCGGTTAAAAGTGAAACAGCTCAGCCAGGCCTATTCACTTTCTTAGCCAAGTGAAGTGGGTCTGAAACACATTTTCAGCAAAATCGATCATATACTATCATAAATAAAAGGCAGTAGAATTTAATCAATCATTAGTTTCATTGATTGCCAAATTATGTTGGTCCAGGGGCAGATTATTCTCTGCAAGTTAATATTGATGAGTTAATTGTCTTCCACGACTACTTTGGTAAATGGTAAAATGCATCAAAAAGTACCAGAAAGTATGCCAAGCACTCAAGACTACACAAATAAAAGCACATGCAATTTGCCTTGAAAGAAAGCCGCTACTCACTACCTCGCACAAACACACTTCTTCTAGAGCCATACATCTTTCAGGAGATGACCTAGGCTTGGTCCAACTAAAAGAGCCATAAAGAAGTGCGTCTCTTGACACAAAAGTACACGGCTCCAGACATGGCCGCCGCAGGTCAAAGGTCAAACACACAAATCTGCTTCAATCCATTTTTACTCAACTTAAGCATCACAAAATCATTGATATGTATAATAATCAATAGTGTTTTTGTCAGCAGGCCAAGGTTATGATATTAGGCTTGTGTGTGTGTTTGTGTGCATGAAGTGAGGAGGTCAGATGAATGTGCGGTGAGCTGCCCTTGGTTTTGCCTGCTCTATAATGCATCAGTCAGGAAGTGTTCCACGGCAGACCACAAGGACAGTCAGTGGCCCAGCTCAACGTTGGGCGCCCGGTTTCACGCCACATGAAAAAGATATGAATAATAGACAACTGGGACTAGATTGCAGCAATGCAGAGGGGCACTGACTTTTCAAGAGCTGGTACTTGTCCTTATCAGTGTATTAAAAAACAAATAAAACACTACAACTAACTGTTCGTGATAATGTTATTTTAGATGGAGTAACTTTAGTCCTAAGTCTAAAACTAATCAAACTCTTTATCCTAATGTCAGTGCCTTGTATGAAGTCCAAATTGTATGAGATCAAACATTTTCTTAAGGCCTAACATACACCACATACAGTAAAATGAATGCGTTCTGTCTCTAAATTTGTAGTTTTTGGAGTAGCAACACACCACAAAACCTACTAGATAGTCTTACCTTTTGGGGAAACGCTGCGTGACTTCTTGCTATCTGAGGGACAGTCACTGCTGCTGTTTGGGGAAAAGCTTCGTCTCTTGCCTAGGAGGTCGTCTGTGAAAACAAAACCAAGAAAAATGCAGTCAGTAAAGGCAATGACAATACATTCACAAATGGTTTAATGAGACAAAGATAATTGCTGATTTATATAGGTCTAATGCCAAACTGAGCTCAATAAGTTTAAGCAAGCTCCTCTGTCATATGTTAGTGTTTTGTGGTTGTAAATAGAATCAGTTTTACATTTTTTATAAAAGAAAATCAGGAAAGGTAACTATGGTGTTGTTGGCTGTGGATGGTGGGGTTTGAACTGAGACCAACAAAAAACTTCAATGCCTCCAAGTCACTTAAATCCTTGTTCTCCATTATGTTTACAGATGCGTCTAAACAAATTTGAGTAAAATTATATAAATCCAGTACACACAAAATTAAATATTTCTAGTCTTCCTTTTCTATTGTAATGATTTTTTTGTTCCCTCCACAGCAACATATAAGCCTTCCTCCTTTTCTCCTTCCAGGGTCTTTGAAGCTCTCTCTCTCTCTCTCTCTCTCTCTCTCTCTCTCTCTCTCTCTCTCTCTCTCTCTCCCTCTCTTTTCTCCCATTAACACCCCTTCTTTCCCTGGTCCCAGTTTCCTTCCCCCTCTTTGCCACCACAGAGGAGCATCTCATGTACAATCGCAGAGCCTCTTCACTCCTCCTCCATCCTCACCCCTCGAACACACCTCCAATCAATAGCAGCCTAATCAGAGAGAGAGAGGATGCAGAGCACACAGGAAGGAAGACGCTGTTTGTCATTCTTCTATTTCTTTTAATAGTTTCAATCTCATGCACCTCTGCAAACAGCCGAGCCACAGCTACCATTATTAATTTAGATATAGTCTTACCTACAAAAATGTATCTTATTCCACAATGCATTTTTTATTTGAAGTATTGCAAGAGACAATACAATGTATAAACTTTTTTAAATTTTATTTAGTATATTGTTTAAAGGTGTTATATTATGCTTTTATTTATATTTTTAAACAAATCTAAGTGCAGCTCTGTTATGCAAATTTTAACAGAACCATAGAAAAAGAGCTCTTTATTTCCTTAAACTTTTTGTATGTTGCCTTTTTACTACAAAATGATAAAATAGCTGTGAAAAATCAATAGAAACAGAGCCATACACTGTTTGTTTTTTTTAAAATAAATGAATGAAAGCAGACTGGATGTAGAGGGTTTGATTATTTCCTGGAGTGGGCAGGGGTTCTTTGCAGAAGTGGACGTTTGGGGAATAAAGCGTTCTGAGGACACAGTGCCAGAGAAAACAGGGTAACTCAAACAGGCATGAATGATGCAAAACACAACACCATATGTTTTTTAAGGAGAAAACAACATTGTAACATGATAGAAAGCTCAGAAAAGTTGCTTTTCCATAATATAACCCTGTTAAATGATCTAAATTATACAAAAATGGCGCTTACAAAGAACTCTTGATGGTATGCTGATCTCATACACTGTAAATACACCGTAGCCTCAGAAGGTGTGGACCCAAATGCTGATCTACTTTGTAAAAATGTTTTTGAAAAGTAACAAACTCAAGGTCTAATTTTGTGTAAAATACATTTTAACATAAAATCTCACAAATGCAATACTATATATTAAATAACTGTGACTGAAAATAAATCTTCATGGCATGCTAAAGATTTTTGGTTACAGAGAAATACAGTACCAATAGTTGAAAATGACCTTCGCGTTAGCCAATTATACCACTTTGCACCACCAGATGGAGTTCTGAGTTACTCAACTTGATTTATTCAGCATAAACAAGAGCTTCTGTGCCCAATCAATAGAGCGCCTGCATTCTCATTGGTCAGAGCAGAAAGTGAAGGGAACACTACTCTCCAGATTTCAAGGCCATACTAATGCTCAATAGACCAAAGTAATTTTAGTATATAGGGCCTATCTGCTATTTCCCACTAAAAATATTCAAAGTTGATCTTTGATTCTATGGTCTTGCTAGTGATCCTGTTGTTAACATCATATGTAAAGCTGCTCTGACCCTTAACCTTTACATATCAGCCTTATGCCCTTTCTTCTCCATAACAAGACAGATAGAAAGTGGGGGAAAGACTTAAAGAGGACTCAGAGGATTTTGTTGGTGCCGCTGAAGCTCTGGTGTTGATGAAAGCCGCAAACGAAAAAGACGTGGTGGAACAGAAGATGGAGGGAGGAGGTTTACTAATGATCTGGCGTTTGATGTTGGCTCTTAGGTCCTGAGGAGATCCACTCCTCGTCCTGCCCCAAAAAGAGAAAGAAAGGGGTGTGTGTATGGGATGGGGGTTAATGGACGCACATCTTTCACGGCCTCCTTTACCATCTTATTCATTCATTTCCAAATAATGTTTGGTACATTTCTTTCACTGATCCTTTCAAAAAATACTTTAAGTCTCCATATCGCAACAACAAAGACACCCCCATTAGTTAAAACTCTATCTTCTTACACACACCCACGGCCTCTCATGATCAAACGCACACACTTGAGTCGTCTCTCAGGCCAACCTCACTCAAGACACCGCGTCTCCTGTGCCGGTGCCCGAGGGCCAGAGATTTGAGGGCGGAAAGCTTTTAAAGCCAATTAAATGGGGCTTCTTAGCGCACCAGCGCTCCCTTTTAATGCCGAACTCTGAGCTCTCCACGCTAAACCTTTTACTCCCACTAACACTGCTTACAGTCAGGCCGGCTACCTCAGGCCTCTCCCCTGGTGTGTTATTGTTATTATTGCTATTGTATTAGAGTCAGTAGATAAACTTTCAGGGCTCTGAAAATGAACAGTAAAACAAAGTAGTTAATAATAATAAAGCTTTGGTCTTATATAGCACTTTTTAGAGGCCTCCAAACAGTGCCACCAAACACAAACACTACAGGCAAAGTGGGTGAAGCGGCTTGCCCAAGGACAAAACGGCAGTAAGCAATGCTGGTAGCAGGGATTGAACTGCCAATCTTAGTGAGGGAATGGCTCTACCTACCGAGCTACTGCCAGCCCATAGTAATAGTAATAGTAATAGTTGTAATTAGGGGGCATTAACACAGGCATTTGTGATCTGTGAAAGTTTTTATGCTATATCAAGCAACAAATACTCTACAGTAGCATTAAAAGGTAGCCAAATCAACAGATGACAGAGGAAAGATCCTGTTATCTACATGGTGAATGGCATTTTGCTTGCTACATCAAAATCTAACCTATTCTTGCTGCTCACCTGCAAACAAAGCCAAAGATTTTGATGTGAATATGGGACAAAGTGATGCTCAAGTTATAGTGTACAAATTTTTACTATTAAGCAATGATCAATTTGCTTGGTGGCAGAAAAGTTGTGTAATGGAACAGTTGTGATTCCGGTAAACTGGCTCTTAAGACTTGGTTCACCTTAGTAAAGAGACTAAACAGCTTCTGTTTAACCTGTGTTACATGTTTAAATTCTCAGGGATAAGACCAGTCTACAGAATGGAAAGAGAAACCAGTGGGACCTAAACCACTTTGCTTGATCTGACACAGTGGAGCAGACCATATTTTTTCCCTCTCAGGCTCTGATTTCCGCTCCTCCCTCAAACTTTAGCTGTCGTCCTGTCGTCGCTCCGTCCCATGGAGCGTGGTGACAGCTCAGACAGCCAGACTCCTTAATTCCTCTCTTACTCCGTTAATCTGTCATCTTTATCAGGCTGGTTGTGGGGCGGTCGGGGGGAGGAGGAGGGCTGGGCCGCCAGCCGCAGCCCCCCAATCAATCTCCACATTACAGCTGACAGAATGGTGCTAATAACTTATTGATCCCCCCGCCGTGCGACGAGGCCTCCGCCGGCCCTGAAAGCCCAGCCATTGATTGGCTTACGGGCGACAGGAGGGGGTAGAGGGGCTGGAGGGACCGGAGGCACTTGTGCACACGCTGAGGGGACACTGCTGTCAACACAAGCAAATGTACAAACAGTGTGTTTCTGGTTCAGTGTTGTTTTAGCAGAAGAGGTCAAAATAAAGAATTTAGAGTAGGATCCATTTCACTTAACTGACCAATGTCCAACACAACATACAGCAAATAATGGAAATGTGGATTTGAAATTTCAGATTTGATGAGATTGTCTAACCTTGCAACAGTAACTTTAGAGAGCAGGGCATGAAAAAAGTTTGACATTAGCAACCGTTATTGCTAAACTATTTATTTTCAACATGTTTGATCAACTCAGCGTCTCAAGCAACCCTCTCTGCTTCCCCAGTCAACTTCATCATTAGTACAGGTAATGAGTACTTCTTGAGTTCACTGACAGACTACCTCTGTATGTGTAGACACACTACCACGTAGTCTCTAACCTGATGGTTAATAAACTTACAAGGATCTGAGGGTGACCCATCCATTTTAATGTGGCACTCATTAGAGTCAACCAAGAAATCCAAGAATTATCCAACTCCAACCAAAGCCAGAGTTGTACTAGTTTGAGAACATGAACCTGGAGAAATCCCAGGTTACAAAAAAACCATGCTCAGCAATTCAATTTTTCTTTTCTTTTTTTTTTTTTTTTTTTTTTTTACACAGGACAACCATGCGAAGAGTTATAATGAACGTCAAACGTCACAGTTTTTTAATGAGTCAGGCTAAGCTTTAAATATAGATATTAAATAATTGTTGCTCGGGCATGACCAAGCCAAGGCTGAATATTAATTTTGGAATCAAAACATCAGTCCTACTCCTTAGTTCACAGTGAATTTAACAATGTTAAACTTGTACACTTTTTATGCTAAAGCCTATGTAGTGTTTAGTGACATGAGATGCACACCTTCACAATTACATCATTACATGCTTAGCATGTATAGCTGATTTTATTAAGGGCCCTGAAATGAAATAATTTTTAGACCATTTTCAATGCTATTTCAATAACAATATGACTAATTCTTGACCATTTACCTTTCCTTTTTTAAGCTCTAATGGTGTAGGCCTAATAAGTAACTGGCAAAAAAGTAATCATCATGTGTGCCTTGCACAAACATGCTGGGCTGCAGACTCACACGCGAGCAAACATCTGAGCTAGGCATTTAAAAGGTGCACATGCACAAATGCACACACAAAAATATGCTTGCGCCCCAAACCGCTGCTACAACCCCCAACCACACACACAACAGCAGTAACTGCCTGTGGGAGTCTGAGGCAGGAGTGGGAGAGAGAGAGCGGCGGTCCAAAAACACCTTATCTGCCTGTTTGAGTCTCCGGTCTGACCGCAGAGCCACGGTTTACAGTCTCCACAGGCAGCCAGGCGCCCGCACCCCTCCTCACCACCCCCCTTCACCAGAGGCTGGAGAGAGAGAGCGAATGAGGCAGCCCTCCTGTCTGTCCCTCAGATTTAATTAACGGCCCACTCCGGCGCAGTGAGGACCCAGCAAGCCTGCTTCCCTTACCTCCTGACCCACACAAACACACACACATGAACACACGCTAACACACACACAAATGAGCACACAGCCGCCACAGCGACTGGCGGCCCTCCCCTGATACCGCCACCGCACTCATTCATCTCTCGTCTTCTGCCTCTGTTTCCAAATGTTTCTTCCATCACTGTGGCCCTGTCTCTGTTTTCATCTTTGTGTGCTCCTGTAAGACTCTATTATCAATCATTAGACTATTGTTCATTCTATTGTATGTTAACTGTATAACTTTTTGGAGAATAATCAAAGTGTGGCCTGAGTCACTTAATCCCATGTGCATTCTCAAACTTTATCTGCCTGACACCCTCCTCCGTTTTCTGACACACTACACATGGTATGTTTGTGAATGTGTGCATTTCACTGGCAGACAGAATTAGAGCTGATCGGATTGGACTTGTTTACAGACGCCAGGCGAGCCGCTTATACAGTTTCTTAAATCTGCCTCTAATGCTCAAACCAACAGCTTTTAGGGTCTCGGGCACCCTCTGAGCTAGGCTTCTACATCACCCATACATTTTTTGTCTTTTCATCTCTATGCATAGACACATGTTTGGATAGTTAGAGGAAAATACTTGAGTAAGGTAAAATTTTGATACTTCCTCAAAATAATGTTTAGTAAAACTTCATATTCTCACATCAAAGTCACGCCCTCACTTTAATTTTTAAGCTATGTTCACCATATATCAACTAATGGACAATAATTTAGTTGCAATTGTGAGAACTGGCTTTCATAGCTATCACTTCCTTATTTATTTTAGAATTTTATTAACTGGTGTTTTTTGTGTATGTCTGAATGTAGAGAAATATCTTACACCCCCCCAGCCCCTATCTGATAGACCAATCTGACTCTATAGACAATTAATCTCTTAGCCAGAGATGAAGGCACAGAGAGGGGCCGCAGAGGTGTTGGGTCTGGCCTGACGATGCCACTTGCTGTGCCACCAGCTAATGAGATAAAAGGCAGGGTCAAGTCCGGGCAACTGGGGCAAGAGATGGTCGTTTATGGTAATGCCCTCAGATAAAAACAAAAAAACAAAAATGTATTTAGAAAACTGGGGGTCTATTGTGGCAGAGTGGTTAACACTGTCTAGTCTGCATGTCCTCTCCATATTACCATGAGTTCTCTCCAGGTACTATGGCTTCCTCCCACCATCCAAAGACATCAGTGATTTTAATTTGCCCCATAGTGAATGAATGTAAGAGTCAACAGTCTATCTAGGGCTGGGTGATATGGCTAAAAAATAAAATCAAATTTATTTTATTTTTTTCATTTCTCACCTAATTTATGATTTGAATCTTTTTTTTTCTCTTGTTGGCATTAAAAGCTATTTAAATGGTTAATGGTTTATAATTTTTAAATGAGATTATTGCAAAGCATTTTTTCAATTTTAGCTAGGCTATATTTTCTAAATGTCTTTACAAACAACAGCAAGCCAGCAGCAAAGTGCATTACTCTAACAGTGACATAAATGTCTTTAAGCTTTAGCCCACTCTGCTTCTTAAGCCCAGGTCTATTATAATATATACACCACTATACATCATAAAGGCCTTTGAAAAGACGCATGTGGCTAATTAGCATACATAAACAAAGACATGTAAGTTACCGCTGTTGCTGCTTCATGTCGCACTATGGTGTTCATTTTGGCCAAACTGCTGCAGAGGCATTACAGGGGTAAATGGAGTCCTTTCTCTGGGATTATTAGTGTTTTTAGCTCTGCAGAGTCTCCATAGTGTCTACTTAAGCTGTTCTGGAGCTAGCAGCAGCATTAGCCACAACACAAAAAACAGTGCGGCACTTGGAGTTCGCTAATTTCCGCTAAATTCGAGGTTTACGATTTGGCTATTTTTAACATTGTCCAAAATTAAAAACGTGAATTAATCTAATTAATTTGATTTATCACCCAGCCCTGCAACTAACTGTCCACTATTTCCCATCTAAGGCCCAGAGTTGCTGGGATAACCCGCTACCCCTAATGTAAATAAGCGGAAGTAGATGAATGAGTTAGGATGAGTAGATTTAAATCCGTTTAAAGTTTAACTGGTACTAAAATGATGACAAACAAGGATGATGCTTATGATGGAAACTGTACAATAAGGTAAAAAGGAGATTGTACTATAGGAACATATGTAATGATAATAGCCTACAAAAGTTGCAGCAGGAATATCCACATTGAACTGCTTTATCCAGTGCCTGCGTTACACCCATATGTCCTCAGTAACTGCACAATATCCTCATACAAGCTACTTGACAAATAGCGGTGATTAAATGCTGTCTGTGTTGTGTCTGTAAGCTGGAGGAAAAGCTCTTAGCTTAGCACACATGCCGGGTTTCTTCTGCTCACAAGAAAATGGATTAATGGCAAACAAAGCTATTTATTCAGAGGTAATTTAAAACAGGGGCTTTAGCAAAAATCCTGGAGTGCAGCAGGAAATGTGGGAAGAACATTAAGTAATCAACTTGAGAGCCACCATCAGGAATGACTAATAAGCTTATGTTAAATTCGCCCAATCACACAAATTAGAGTGAATTAAATAGGTAATGGAATAATTACATGAATTATAGGAATAGAAAAGGTGAAAAATAACAAGCCAGGCAGAAGCAACAGAGCCCAGCTGCTCCTATAGGTATGACAAACCCATCAAATCCCATTTACAAATTTTCATCTGGTGGGAAAAGATGAATGACGTTTAAAAAACTTATGCCTAACTCAATCTGCTGAGTAAATTCTGTAATATAAGATTAGGCTCATTTCATAAATCATAAATAATTCACTCATTTCATAAATAAAAGTCAGGTGCATCTCATAAAATTTGAATATTGTGGAAAAGTGAATTTATTCCTGTAGTTCAATTCAAAGTGAAACTCATATTTTATGCCGGATGCCCCTCCTGATGCATCCCTCTTTTCGTTTAACTGGGATAGGGACCAGCACAATGAGTACACTGGCTTTTGACACTCCATGGCTGGATATTTACATTATTTTACAATCAAATTAAATAATTTTACTTTTCCACATTTATCTTTTTTTTTTTTAGATTTACCTGTAGTATTGTTCAACTTAATAACTGCAATTACCAATATCTTTGATTGAAAGATTTCCATTCATTGTATGAGTGAGTGAGGCCCACCTGTTTGTCCCGTGCTGCGGCGGTCAGACTGGCTCTCTGACATGCCGTGCTGTCTCGTGTGGTGCAGGTTAGAGATGATTGCAGAGAGGTCACTGTCACGACTGCAACACACAACAAAATAGATCATTAAAGATATGAGCTTCTACTACTTACAACATCCCATCTACACAGTTTTAATATCATTAGATCATCATACAGACTTAGTGGCTACTTGTGCATGTACTGTGTCTGTGAGCCACCTTGTAGCTGCGTGTTGTGTAATAGACTGTGACAGACTACTGCATCCAGCACTTTTGGGTCTCATCCCTTCTCATCTTCCATATTAAGGTGTATTAACAAACATATTCACATTCATAAGTACATTAGCAGCTTAAAATTGCATTATGTGTCTTTTACTGCTGCAGCCGACAGATATTTTTCAAGAACAAGGCTATGACAAATTTTGGGATGCCCAACAACATATTAGTCATTAGAAATGTTCCATTATCAATTTCATCCTAAAGTAATGTTAAACTTTAGGACTTTATTATTTATTTTATGTGGCTGGTTCCAACAACGACAAAAAATACTAACATACAGTACTATATCCCATACCATATATGCCAACAGAAGTCTGCAGGACAATGAGCAGGAGGGAGGTGACAGATTAGAGCCAGATTTGGTGGAGGCCAGTCTGCCTCCAACCACCCCACATCGACACAAGCGTGCTATGGAGGTATTTTATTTACAATCTGATTACTGTCCTGATCGCTGCAAATGCCATAATGATGGGAAATACAGTCGGTGCATAGCATTTAAATGGAGTCTAGTGCTGGTGTAGTGGCACAGACACAGGCACAAAATGATTGTGATGTGTGGCAATGTTGTCTGAGAAATTGTTAAATTGAAGTTGCACAATAAAATAAAAATACTTTGTATCACTGTTAAATATAGCGATGATAAAACTTTGACGAGTTCTCCTTTTGGGGAAATTCAATTCAATTAGCTCCTGAATTATCATACATAGAGTGAATCCTTTGCACATGGAATAAGATATACATATCACAAAATGTGTAGTGATTTAGTCGCATGAGGTTGCAAAAACACATTTACTCCTCATATATTACTACTATGTGTATCTCTGGTAGCTCTGCCGGGACACATTGATACCTGAACAAAACAACCGCTTATACACAGTTGTGTTCCCTTTTATTTACAACTAAATTTTACACAATGGACGTTTAAGCAGCCTGTTGCCATATGTTGCCCTTGCTGATATTTGAAAACCATGCAGTACATTCCAGATATACAGTATATACTGCAGCAATAAGTTCAAAGTGCAATGTGACTGACGTTAAAGTTGACATCACCATCTTTCCATTGTCGTGCCATGTTTATTTGTCCACTTTATTGAAGCAGTGTGATCTTTGAAGGGGGTCTGGTTATGACTGGGCCTGTGGAGTTTACGGGATAGGAGCGCTGAGTGGTTCTGAGCTGCCACCGCTGTGACGGGCCCACACTGTTTGCGGCTGCTGGATTTGGGTTTTTACAGCCCCATGATTACAGACTGCTGCTGTAATGTCAGGCTGCCGGTCGCCAAGCTGTTTTCCACACGGCGACCGAGAAGATGAAGGTTTGAGCGGAGGGCTTAATGTCGGCATCCAGTCACCTTTCAGTTAGAGCTGCAGTGACTCAGGAAAAAAAAAAAGTCTTGGACAAAACTGTCACTATAGGTTGCTTAGCAGAGAAATGGTTGATTGGACTGCAAACCTTTTAGACCAATGACAGACTACAGAAAACAACTTAATAAAATTATTAGTTATCTGCACTTGGGAGGGTAATGATTTCTTTAAAAAGTAAATTATATAAAGAGTTATTTTTAATTGTGGCCAGTCACCAGTGGGACCAACCATACACCAAATTCTGATAAAGTTGGGACAATGTCTACAATGTAAATAAAAACAAATTACAATGGTTTGCAAATCTGTTGTCTCCCATGGGCCAACTGAGTTTGTCCTTTTGAAATTTTGATTTATCTAACCATGGAACAGTTTCTGATTTTACCTAAGGCCATTGTATATTAGCGCTGCCTGAGAAAAAACGGCAGTGTCATGGTCATCATGTTCTCTTCTTTGGATGACATAGGGTTTCTATAAAATGCTCCTTTTATACCCAGTTGTCTTAACTGACATGTTGTCAATTAACCTAATACCCTAATAACGTATCGCTTTTTGTTGCCTCTTCTAAACTTTTTGCATGCTGCCATCAAATATTTTTTTTAGTAAATGGTAAATTTCAGTTTTACCACCTGATACATTGTAAATAAAATATTTTTATAAATTTGCAAATAGTTTTTATTCTGTTTTTATTTACATTTTACATAATGTCCCAACTTTGTTAAATTAAGTGTCTAAAGCCACCACAGACACTGCACACTATAAGAACCTCCACCCAAATCCTCTGTCAGTGAACATTGGCCGTCACTCAGCGTAATCATCATAATGCCATACTGAACTCCTCACAGAGGTGATGGGTTATTATCCGGTGGCGAAGGGGCCGCTTTAAGCCATGAACTGCAAGGACACAGTTAGCGCGGTAATTAGCTGCACTTTTTCCTGAGCTGTCCCGCCTGGGCTCCAGCTAATGAGGGCCTAGTCCGACTGGCACCCACCTCTGCCCTCCCTCACCCCCTCTGAGCTATCTTTAGGAGAAGGCAAGGTCATATTATAGGCCTGACGATGGAGGGATGAGGGAGGGTGTCTAAAACCCAGTCACCTGAGTCAGCGGTCCCTAAGGAGCTCCTAAGGCGGGTGTTATAGCGGGAAGGACGGCGCCGTGGAGAAAATGTCTGTGAGGCTTGATCGCTAAGAAGGACATGAGCAGGGTCTTATCGTCCAGGTGCGCGTTGCAGACAATCATCTCATCCTCCGCTCATCCCACAGCGGTCAATACCAGCCTTCATTCCTGCACAGACACTGACCTGGACACAGCCAGGGCTAATATGTGTTACGATACACAATAGGTCATGGATACCGCCAATATTAGAGAGATAGGATCACAAAGACCAGTGAAATGAAATGCTATAGGAGTGATATTTTTGTCTATGAGTCAATGTAAATCTGTGGTTTCATGGTCCTTATGTTCACTTATTCATAACACTCACTAAGCTTATTAATATGTTTCATTTGTATATTTTAGTGTGTCCATATCAACAGAGATAACTTAACTTTTGCTTATACATTTCTGTTGCTTATTAATCCAACATTTTCACAGACACACAGTCATTTTCACATGACTTCTAGAAGTATTCCTGAGCCTATGCAGTGATTTCCAGTACAGAATCATGTGCGTTTTAAATGCACACATGATTAAGGATCTGAGAATTTTTAGCATCTAAAAGACTCTAAAACAATCCTTTTATACCCTTTTACAGCCTATTCAGAATTGTAGTTGTTGATGCTGTATCTATTGACTTTATAACACGTTTCTAGAAAAAAAAAAAGTTCTTTCATTTCTAGGACTTCCACTGGCAGACCTGTTGTTTGTGTGTAAAATCCTACTGGTGCCCTGCTGAGACACTGGCACGAGAAGCTAAGGTGTTGGTGCTGGGGGTCACTGTGTGAGCTGGCAAAGACTGGCAGCTCCAAGTCACCACGTCTCACACCGCCACTGAGACACACAGACGGGAGGAACGAGTGGAGAGACAGGCCGAGGGATCGAAAACTATCACAAGTGCTGTAACATCTGGTGCTTAAAGGGCATATGCTGTTCCCTCCTCCAGACATGCCTATCTATGCCCACTCCATCCAGCACACGTGGCCCGCAGCAGCACTCAAACTCCACCAGCAGATTGTGAGCAATAGCCAGCAACTTTAACATAAGGTAGGGTAGGGTAGAGATCTGGCAACATTACTGATGCAAAACCATAAAAAGTACAGTAGCTGTGTTTGTGAAGCAGTCGGCTGATACAGTACATATTACAACCAACTGTCATTCTGGTCACATATTTGATAAAAAAAATACCCAGGAAGCCAATAAGCAGCAAGAAAACTAAATAAAAACAGTAATAGATGCATTCAATTAGAAAAAGTAGCCTGGCTCTATTTCACCCTCAAAAGCTCAATAATGTGGCAGTATCAAGGAAAAGGCACACTGGAGGAATAAAAATAGGAAAAATACAATTGCGGGAGGCATATTTTTTAGATTATAAACAATTGTTGAGGATGTAAAAACTAGAATTAGGTGAGTAGCATTTGACTCTAGATTAACAATATGGATGTTTGCTAACTTAGTAAGTTAATTATACCAAAGCAAAGACAAAATACTGTTATGAAAACGCTATTTACACAGCTAAATGTACTAGGATCCAAATGCTTTGCAGCTCTTAACAACAACAAATGTATTCTTTTCTGATTTGATATAAATAAATAAATAAATTAATAAATAAATAAATAAATAAATAAATAAATAAATAAATAAATAAATAAATACCACCACATAATTTTCTGACAAAATTCTCCTTTATATCAGTATTACACATACTGTACAACACTGCCAAATTTAGCTATGAGAGAAAATGAGACTAACCCAACAGCGCATGACTATCTATAATTTAGCTGATCAGGTGTTGTACTAATTGTAGAAAGCGTATTATTTCTACATGCAAGCTGACGCCTCTTCAAGTATAAAATCAGTGTGACTGTGTTGCCATGGGAAACCGTCCGTAAACAAAGCTACATTTTCTTGAAGTGGAAATCTTCTCCAGTAAACTATAAAACCTCCTCCAGCCTGACTAATTAGTGCTTTAGGGGCGAGCCGTTTCCAGTAATTTCACACTGTCCATGACCCTTTACAGGCATCAGCCAATGACGCAGTGTTCAATAAAGCCACGGGAATCAATGTCAAACAATGTCTGAGTTGCTGTTTCTCTTTGTTGTAAGGCCTAGCAACTAACAACATTGTCACTACATTTTTGGCCTTTAAATGGTTAAAGATGTTAGTATATTTTCTTTGTTGTTGCACAAAACTTTTTTTTTACTTTAGCAAGAGACAGGTAGTAGGTTTCAACATCCACAAAGTAGCTGTGTAACAATTATCAGACTCTGACTCAGCATCTTTGTTATCTAAAACAGATACCAAAGTGGGCTTCGCTTTACCCACAAGTAAGACACTAAATCCTAAATTGGCCCTATCAAATATTTAGACCCTGAGATGAAATCCATACATCAGTGTTAACAACTAAGTCACATATAAACAACTAACTGCACAAAGACCCACACCAAAGAGAACTAGTTCCTCTGAAGTAACATTAGGCTTTGGGTCCTTGACTGTCACTTAAATCAAATAATTACAGTTTATAAACTCTAAAACCTTGTGAATGCTATGTTGACTTGGAGATACAACAGTGTTGGCACAAAGGGTCAATGCGTAGGTTTTAGTATCTTCTGGATGATGATTAAATTGTAAACTTTGGCCCTTGTTACTAAATTGTTTCAAAATGCTGTATAGTGGACATATTTTTATGCATTTCACATTTATACATTTTATAACAAAAATGCATTAGTGAGGGTGCATCCTAATTAATGAACCAGTGTAGGACCAGCCTTTGACACAGACTGAGTGACAGATGACTGTTACAATGAGCAGAGGCCAGTGGGCTGATGATGTGTGGATCACCAACACAGACACACACACGTATACACAGCCCCTGTATTTTTCACATCCATTGGCCAAATCCAATTTGTTAAGACCCTTCTACGACTCACTTACGAAGCTGCGGTCAATGGAAATCACATTTCCGTGATTGGACATCCCATTATCCCGCTCATCCAGACTCACATTGTGGGATAAAGCGGGGCTGAGACGGATGCCCAGGACAGACTGGAGCTGCGGCTCCAGCGAGTCCGTCGCCTCTCAAAGGGTAAAAGCCTGACATATTAGTCATAAGTGTTCTTTAAATTCATTATCATCTTAACACGCCGGCAGCACAAGTGTCAGGGGGAGGGGAAGCCCTCTTAAATGAGGTTAGTGGATCCATTTAAAGCCTTGCAGTTGCCACGCTGTCCGCCGTGTCACACGCAAGTCTCAAGAAATTAAAAACATCCCCTTCTGTAATGAGGCTGCGAAGGCTGCTTATGATGCAGCCGGAGACGTCTGAGGTTAATCAATGAACATTATCTAAGTCTAACTCTGAATCTCACAAACATAACATCGTCCTGAATATTGTCAAACACAAATGTCATGATTAAATAACCCTTTCTGCCTCAGTCATGGAGGACAATCACTGCACAACATCTTAATGAGTTAGTCTTAACATGCTTATGTGTTTTAGTGAGTGAGTTTGGTACTAACCCAGTTGTACCAAAAATACAGCTATGAATTATGTGACTAATGAGCACCACACAAAATCCAGGCTCTAATGATCCAGTCGTGACAATTAGTCAGCCATTTAATGATTTATACTTGAAAATCTTGTTTGGCTTCATAAATAAGTCATGTTTCACCATTATATCCTCTTATTTGGGAATATTTTTCTCTCATTTGATTTAAAATATGCTCAAAATAAACTTGATGCATTTGTAAGATGATATCACCATTACATGTTTCCAAACTGCACAGAGCACGGCACAACTTTGGCTGAAGTAGTGACTTTGGTGACGAAGCCTTCCAGTTTGAAGTCAGTAGAGATATACTGATTCTTGGCAGCAGGCGTTACAAACACAAACAACAAACCAATTAACACTTTCCAAGCACATCTTCCATTAGACATTGCAAAGAAAAGCTGTAAGTGTATTTTTAAAACATGGCTTTTTGTCTGTGCATCTTCAAGCAAGCCTTTAACACCTCAAAATTACACCAAATCCCTTTTAAAAGCAACGACAACTAATTTTTATTAATAGGTGAGGCCTCACTTTTAAACAGGATGTGAAAAAAAGCAAACACAACAGGACATAAGACTGTGTTTTTGAGAGAACTCCTGTGCAGAAGTGACAAGTCTAAGGCTAAGGTGACATTTCACAACATACATGAGAATTATTAGCCTAATAACAGCCACAATGAAACATACGAGTCAGTAGCAAAAAAGCAACATTAGAGGTTGTCTCACCTTTTTCTCATTATACTAAAATGCAGCTCATCCTCCTGCTTGATGTGGGCATGGTCCCCGCTGGCTCGCTCGCTGCCTTCACTGTCGTCACTGCTGAAGATAGAGGCCAGCTCCTTCTTTGGCACCCGGTTTGGGGGGAGCGGGATGGTCCGCTTCTCAGCCAGACGCCCCCGGTTCTGCACAACAACACACATCAATGGAGAAAAACTCATCATATAGTATACAGACATATAGCCACAGCGCAAAAAGCAATATAAACTTTTTTAGCATTTGTACCCAGTATCATAAAATTGTCTTCTATGTGATGAACCTAATGCCTATGGAAATAACTGATCAAGCAGAGACTTCACTCAAAAAGTTATGGCATATCACTAACATTACAATATTTGGTAAGTGACAGTGGAGTATCTTTATTTGTCAAATTAATTACTTTGACTCATGACTAGATATTTTCTGATGCTACTTACTGAATCTTGGACATTATTTCAACTATCACATAAAGCCATCTTCTGTCTAAACGAGAATTTCATAACATGAAGTTCTTGATGATTGTATGTGACTTAGAAAAATCACAGAGTCATGAAGTATCGTTACATAAAAACAGATATTGTGACTGCTAATTATACCATAATGATACATTTGTGAATTATTGCATGGCCCTAATAAAAACATGTGAAACACATTGCTGTGTAAATAAGGAAGTGCTGATGATGTCTGAAAGTTTAATTTACATTTGGGGATATCGCTTACTCAACTACATTTTGTGGTCTATGCTGAAATTTGTCTCTGACGAGTTCAGGAAGTGCATCTGGACGACCTTTAATGTGACCTAAAGGGGTCAGAGTAGATTAGGAGAAAGTCCAGCACAGAGTACAGCAGAACTGGGAGATGAGAAGTACACAGTTGACAGAGATGTGGAGGAAAGAGAAAGTGAGGAAACTCTGGAGCTAAGTTAAGAGGGAAGTGAGGCCGAGCGGATGTGTTTTTGCAGAAGGTGAGAGAAAATGTAAAAATGAAAGAGACTGTGTAGAGTCCAAACATGAGAGGCTGCACAGAGGCAGCTCTGTACAGTGTGGGACACTGGACCTGGGTTTAAAGTCTCTCTCTTCTGCCTCTTCCCAGCTCTTATTCCCGGACGCCTTTGAGCCCTGCAGCTATCCCCTCCACCACACACAACCCCACCACTGCTTACCCCTCTCTCCTCCCCATGTCCCAGGAGGCGAGGCAACGTGAGTGGCAGGCGGGGGCAGGAGGAGGGATTTGGGGGCTCCTAGCCAAGAGGCAAACAGGTGCAGCCCCTCTGGAGTCTCTCAAATGGCAGACATTAAAAAGAGTTTGGGGGGGAGACCGAGGAAGATGAAAACATCCCTCAGGACGAGCAGGCCACAATCCTGCACATTTCTCTTTTTATACTTCGCCAGAAAGAGTTTTTCTTCCTTCCTTCTTTCCTTTAAGAAGTTGTGCACCAGCATTTGATGACAGGAGATTAGTTTACTTTTTCTTCTGCTGCTGTTGTTTAAGGCAAGCTGCAAAACAATAAAGGAGCTCCAATACTGACTAACAACCAAGTTCACAAATGTACATGTCTGTTTATTGTAAACTCACATTTTTGTCTGTGTTCAAGTCCCTTGTCCATGTGTGATGAATCATTCCATTTTGTAACCAATTATTTTCTGTGGAAAAATTGTACCCTCATGTAGTCAGGCAAAATTGTAAGTTTGTGTGTTCTGATTTTGCGTACAGTAAATGTGAAGTAAAAAGCATCTAACTTATGGCATCCCAGCACTGAATGAAAGTAACTTCATCATATGTTTAGGTCTCCCTCTTCATTCACATACACAAATGTAAAAATATGAATGGAATTGTTATTTTCAGTTATATAGCAACTACAATTGTGAGTATATGCAGGTGAATTGAGGGCTCTAAATTGTCGCCTATGTGTCAACCCTACGATTAAATGGTTGTCATCCAAAGTGTACCAAACCTAAGGCCCATGGTTGTTGGGACAGGCTCCCCTAAACAGGACTTCGTGAAAGAAGACGAATCAAGTAAATTAGCATTTACTAAGTTTATTACCATTTAGTACTACAACCAAGTCATGTTATGTTATGTTTTGTCTTTTTAACAAAGTGCTGTTAAACAGTAAAACTACATGAACGTAAGAATAGTTTGAGCAGAGCACTGTGGACACAGTAATTGTCTTTTTCCTTGAGAATTTAACTCCACTGTAAGAGCTTAATTGAGCTATGAGCATAGTCCAAGAAAGCTCACCATGTAATATCAATCTCCACATGCCAAAGAGCTCCTTCATTCATAAAATAGTCACTCTGCACAAATCTATTCCTGTTCTTTATAAATCCCCTCCAGAGCTGGGACTTTACTCTAAACACATCCCCAAACACCGTACAATACAATACAATAATGCTTGTTGAAAGAATAGGGGAGGCTGTGACTGTGTAGGCGTGTGGACAACCACCCACATGGCCGTGACATACCCAGCCCGTCAGCCCTCCCCCCGGACTCTCCTCCCGGAAAGCCCCCGTCCTTTTCTCTAGTGGCACTGACGCAGAACTGGGGGTGTGCTCCCACTGCTTCCGGCAACACTTCCGCAGCATGTACCAAACAAAAACACGAAACCAAATGCACCCCTGGCAGCCCACAGAAGAGTGCTCAAAGGAAGGTCACCCAAACATTCATGCACAGGGCTCAGGGCTCAGGCTTACTGTGTGTGGTCAGCTTCCGTTCAGCGGCAGCCATGGAAAAAAGTCGCTCATAAAAGTAACTAAAAGCACCTCTATGAATATCACTGCCCACACTTTCTGTCTGATAGTCAGGCAGCCAAGAAATAGATACGTGTTTCACATCTACACACATACAAGGAGCACGAATAGAGATTCATTAGGATGCATTGGCCTTAGACAAGGCACTGAAACATGAGTCTGTATTATACCGCATCATTTTGGCATAGACCATAAGACTTACTAATACTTAGTATTAATACATTCACTAAAGCCCTATTCGCACGGGATTAGTTTTACCTAGGGACCTCCAGTAATTTGTAATAATCGCTGATGTCATCTGTAATTTTTATCCCATGCGAATCTGCCATGTCTGTAAAAATGTCTGTAAAAATTCCCCCAAAAAATCATATTTCGGCCAACACATAGGTCCTCTGATAATACTAGTCCCATGCAAATCCCGTCTGTGATTCAGGCTGTTTTTGTCGGCAGATTGTTTCCTAAAGTTCGTAATAGCGATCCAAAATGTCTTTTAATGCTCCATTTTACGTCTGTATTTAATCTTAATAATAAGATGTTTCTTTTGGTCTTACTGCGAAACAATTACTTTTTTCTCAGAGAAAAATGCTTAAAAAAAGAGTAAACAAACTACGTTGAAGAGGTGACCCGGAACCACACCCCCCGTCGTCATGGCAACATTGGACTAAATTTTTGGAGCAACATGGGGCTGTTTTGGAAAGTTAGGACGCTTTCAGTGCTAAAGTTAGATCCAGAGAGATGTATCGCAGTGAATGGATTAATAAAGAGGGACGCCTGCTGTTTAAGAAGAGAGAAATCCCAACAGATAATGGATGACATGCGCCATAGCATGAGGTAAATTTTGTTTTTTGTCAGGACAGTAAATCAACAAAAGATAGTAGCTTAAGATTAAGTAGAAATATAAACAAAATTGGGGATTTTTATTATAAATCTGTGTGATTTTCAGACGTCATATCCGGAACAAAGTCAGTAAAATCAAGTCTGTAAAATCAAGTTACAAGTTACAAATTACAGACATCGTTTATCCTGTGCAAATGCCCGACTAAAAACACTGATGTTGGGGGGTAATTCACAAATTACAGAGGTCCAGGGGTAATGCTTATCCCATGCGAATAGGGCTTAAGTCGCCATTCAAATGTAAAAATGTGCGCATATCATATCTATGCTTTATTTATTCATCCCAACACAAGTTTTGTATATTGAATTTTTATATTTATTCTTTAAATTGAGGTCACCCAGTTAAGGTTAGAGAAAGAATATTATGGAAAATGACCTAAATTCATATGCACCAAATACAAGTACAACTTCGACCATCTGAATTTGTCGTTGAGTAGTACGTAAATGTCAGTTTCGGTTTTCAGTTTCAAAAATGACCACAGTCACCATAAGCATTTGTGGATGTATGTTAGTTTATTTGGAGACAAAAACTAGTTTGTAATGTGCAGTACTCACTATGTTTACATGCAGAGCACTCGCCATTTCTCCAAAGAACTGGTCAAACCACTCTTGTCTTAATCTACATGCAGAGAGCACCGAGCTGAATTACTGGGACCACAGTGCTGCAAAGTGATCTGGGGACCTACTAGCAGCGCTAAAACTTTGTAGCACTAAATGCTAATAAAAGCGGCTAATTTACATGGCAAATCAGCAATTATAATATTACCAAGAAACTGTAACACTTTTACTTTACTCTATGAAACTTAACCTTAGTTAGAAAAAGCGTTCCTCACATGGTAAGTGTGTCTTACGCAGCCCCAGAAACAAAACTAAGCCATGGAAGTCTTGCTTTCATTTTTAAAAACGATCGACCAAAACAAAAGAAAACACAAGCTGTGACTTCTAGTTGTTAACAAAGCCATTACTGAACTGTACAATTACTGCACAATTGTAATACAAATACAATGTAATACAAATGTATTTTGAGAGGTTTATAAAAGTATATCTGTGATGAAAATGCACAGCCGATTTCACAAGTACAAAAACTGGAGCTGGATTTGTCACATACATTTACGGTGAAAAGAATAACTTAACATTTAAATGTAGCAAGAAAAAAATGTATTCCACACCACTCTCTAGCACAGAACTCAGACTGTGCTCTTCAATCAACACCAGCCTTGTCACACCAACAACAAGATGTTCTAGTAAGCCCCTTGACAAAGGATCTTCTCTTTTGTCTTACTGAGTTACTTTATGTAACTAGGGCTGAGTGCATGAGTAGCACATGACTCTATCTGGTGGTACATCACTTGTTTGTCAGCCTTCGGTAAGAACTAAGATTCTTTCTTAGTTGTTCAAAAAAAAGGAGTAGTTGCAAAGCCGTTTCTTTTAGTGTGTAGAAAATGAGCCTCTGATTTCTATTGGACTGCGGGTGACTGGGGCTGGGCTAGAGGGCCTCATGACTCCATCTAGTGGTACCAACCAGGCACCCTGAACCACTTTGTGGGCACTTAGTAAGACTTGTTTTATACACATTCAACACTAGTGTTTCTAAACTGCTATGATATTTCTGGATATGTAAGAATGTTTATAGATTAACCAAACTGCAAGCTAGAAACATTCTCACTGTATTTGAAGAGAGTATGTTTAAGTATTTAGGTTTAATTTAGCTTCCAATGGCTAAAACCACAAAATGATCTGTAATTTTAAGTGAAAACAGTTGCTAATATTGCAATTCTTTGTGGTTAGGAAAGTTCTTTAAAATCAAGGAGAGATTACAAAGCTATTTTTTCTTGCTAAATATATTTCAGACTTTTAAATGAGCTCTGGGTGGAAAACAGGACTAATAGGACTGTTTTTTCTTCCTCCTCCCGTTATTTCCTAAAAGGTGCAGTGCCCTGCCGCTGGCTCCAACAGCATTAGCGAGTGCGCACACACACACACACACACACACACACACACACACACACACACACACACACACACACACACACACACACACACACACAGCGGTAGCCGGCCGTGACATTCCTGCAGCTGCGGCGCTCTCTCTCCCTCGCACGCGCCCCCCCAGCGATCTCCCCGCGGGACGAATGCCTAATGAGTCACGCGCCTGTCTGCCGTTACCTCGCAGCGTGTTTGTGTGTGCGCGGGGTGTGTGTGGAGGCGGGATGGCGGCCCGACTTGGCGCGAGCGCTTGAGGAAAGGGAGGAGGAGGGGGTGGGGAGAGGGGTGAGAGGCAGAGACGGAGACAGGAAAAACTATGTGTGTTACGGGGGGATGTGGTCATTACTGCGCTCAAATACAAGCTCTGAAGCAGGGCCAAATCTAAATATTTGTCGGCTCAGATTTGAAATACAAAATACAATAATGCTTAGTCTCACCCTAGTCTTGCAAACAAACATTTTTAGAAGTGAACCTCTGAAATGGTTAGTTTACCTTCTGACAGATTTATATATACGGGATATTAAAATCATCCAGTTATCTCAATAAAGTTAATATGTTGATAAAAGCACAGGCCAGCCACAACATTAACAGACTTATCAGCTCGATGTCGCTCAGGATACAATACAAAAGACTACTGGCTTTTATGACTGTGTTTTACATACAGTAGCTGTTTTGATAAACTGAAGGAGCATGTTTCGCAATCCAAGTTTAGCCTTAGTTGTGTCATGAAAGCACCTTTACATGTATTTTTCTGCCATTTTTCTTGCCTGGATGCTATTTACAGAAAACATCGCCTTGCATCCAGTGTGCTCTTAAGATCTTAGAAGTAAACAAAATCAAAACAAAAGCCCACTATGCTTTACAGCAAAGACAGGACAGAAAAACAGTGCATTTGTCTAAACTCATTAATATCTGCTACATGCAAAAACAAACTTCTATAAAACAGACCAGAATAGATTTGAGAAAACACTCTCAACAGGTTCCTCTACTTGTCTTTACACGTGAGAAAGATTCATTACAATGAGTTTAATCCAACTGATTTGACTGATTTCTTGAACTTGAAAAAAAAAAAAAAAAACAGTTTAATTGTTACTAAAATATTGTAATAGGAAACACAAGACCTTAAGACGTCATCAAGGCTTTATTATTAATGATTTTAGTGTCCTGGCACATTACAAAACAGTGAAATAAGGAAAGTGTTTATTTAATACTGGAAATGTATTTCTGCACAGGGTAACAATGCTAAAAAGAAAATATTTAACAAGCTAGAGGTAACTGATGGTTCACCTTGGTCTAACAATAAGAACAGCAAATTTAAGGTTAACTCCAAACTTTAATTTGACTAGTCCAGTATTGATGTGATTGTGATTTTCATTCTGGAATAAAAGCAGGTAGGGTAGCTAGGCTGTTGTTGTGGGTGCTAAGTCACAGATTTTGGTAAAACATTAAATGGGACAGTTTTTTTCAGAACTGTCACATTACCAATTCATATTGTAAAATGGTTTAGAACTTTGTTCTATACCACTAACTAACACAAAAACGTAACAACACTGAAGGGTTTGGAATAAAACATGTTGTTCCCAAATATTCACAAAATGCTATATCCAATCAATTTTCCAGGAGCAACCTTAACAAGCAGTCACTTTTTCTTCCTATGCGAGCATGTGTGTGGTGGTGTCCAGACTTTAGGCAACACTTGGGTGTTCGAGGCCGTGTGAGAGAAAAGAGAAAAAAGTGAGAAAACACCGTGGGGAGGACAGGCATGCGACCAACTCTACACACACATACACACACACACACATACACACACATACACACACATGTATGCGGCCCCACGCGCTGAGCCCAGCCGGCAGTCGCAGCCCAGTGGAGCGGCACAGGGCGGGGGGATGCGGAGAGGCGCGGGAAGGGGACTGCTGGGAGGTCAGTGGCGGTGCAGTCAGGCATACAGCACGCCTACACCCCCCCCACCCCCCCACCCCCCCCCCCTTCCTGCCTCCTCACTGTGTTTGTATAGGACCGCCACCGCTGCAGCCAAGAAAGGGCTTTAGGACAGGTCACAGGGCTGTGGTCTACAGACAGCTCAGAGGAGGTCAAAAATGACTTCACTAAACACCTTCATAAAAAGACTGGCAGCTATACAACCAATCAGGAGTCTGAGTCTTTCAATTAGGTCTAATAAATCAGTTTATGGGATACAGATATTTAGATGTCCCTGTTGTACATCACCTAGAATATACTGTGGCTTTGCCACAATAAACATTGGCAAATTCTCATGTAGAACTGCATTTTACACGGTGGTGGAAAGTAACTGGAAACTTTTACTTAAGTATGTTACTATAGTACTTTTAAGAGAATGTATTTTCAGTCACTAAATGAGTAAAAGTATTTTTCACCTTAGTGGCAAAGAAAGTAGCACACTCGCCTTACAGTCAAAGGGTCATGAGTTTGAGGCAGGTTTGGGGACAGTGGAAGTAACAGTAGTAGTAGTAGAAATTCTTTGTACTTAAAAGGACTTTACATTTAATATTTTTTAAATATTTTTTGTCTATTTTTTTACTTCTTTTTACTGAGTTTACAAAGTTGGAGTACTTTAGTTGAGAACAGAAGTTCAGTACTTCTTCCCCAAGTTATAAACTATTATACACAGTTTGGTTGCACTATGGTGGTTTACTTGTTAATGTACCGTAAAGCTAAAAGACTATCAGTAAAAGTTAGTCTGTGTTGCCAAGTGTAGCTCCATTACATGTTCAAATCATGTTTGTGTAGTAAAAATGTACCACAATAAGTGAAATATAATCATAGCCTGTACACAGCACTTTTTAAAATCTGTTTGCTGGTGAGAAAGCTAGCCAAAAATAGCAAAATATACACTTGAGGTTTATAGAAAATCAAGATGCCACATGCAATCAAACACACAAAGATTTTTAACACAACAACCACAACAGATTACAGGCCGACAAACTACATAGTCTGTCTATGAAACTGTGATCTGATGTTTTTAGATAAAGATAAGTGGCTCATTAGCTGTATTTTAACTGAGAGAGTAAAAACTTAAGAGCTCTCACATGTTTGCTTTTATGAATGGTTAAAGTGTCAGCCCGATCTGTGCCAAAGCGTATTGATCTATATCAACTGAAAGAACAAATCATTTGCTGAGATAAATGCAAAATGCACTAATAACAAATTATGCACAACACAACGCTAAAACACTTCAACAACAACATGCATACATAATGACTAGTGTACAGTAGAAAGATTATTTACAAAAACAATCTTATTGCTTTAACACATAGGTCAATACAGTTATCTTTTTTACATACAGTATTTTATACATTATACAATACCACATCATTTGTTAGTTTGTTGTTAGTTTGTTAGCAACCCAACTCCAAAAGTTATGCTCAAATTTCAGGAAAGGTCAGTATGGGTCATGTCTGAATGATTTGTTTTTGGTGTGGATCCAGATCACTGATTACAGTATTCTTTGCCATAGCAAAATAGGGCCACTTTTAGCAACATACAGTAACTGGAAATGTAATGCCTTGGTGGAGGGCTGTGTTCTAGGGCTTATGTACTGTATTGTTTACTGGACCTTTAGAGCTCGACCATATGCAACAACTCAGATGTTTTGTTAATGTGTAGCATTGTTTTGAGCATTTAAACCAATTTCTGTATAAATAATATGACCTACTATAAACAATAAACCTTTTGTCAACCAGGACGAAGGAAAAGATTTTGCCCACAATCCACAATTTGGGGCTAGGTCTCTTGGAAAAATTGGAGCCATAACATAAAAATCTGTACATATCTGTGAGTGTGAACGTGCATGTTTTCTACTTTTTCAGCAGAAAAGCTCTTGATTGGAGGAGGTCTTTACGAGCCGGAGGAGGGGAGTGTAATTTCCTCCCAGCCTCCACTAGTTCCGCTGAAATAACAGAGCAGAGGAAGCCCGGCTCTCCCAGGAGGAGACACACGAACAGCGGCACATACTCATGAGAGTCAGACAGCCAGCGCCGGCGTCAAGAAGTCACACAAACAACCACTGACACGCAAGAGAAAGGCCATGAAGAACTATTAGACGCCAACTATATAAAACGCTGTAAAAGTAGGGTAACGCTTGCAGACTTAGAAATAAGATAGGTCTTAGACATGTTTTAATTAAAGCTGCTGTGAGAGAGGAATAATTTAAGCACCTGATTAATAGGATAGGATAGGATTAATATAAAGGCAGCACGCACTGATAGCCAGTTAACACCACCAGTTCTAAATTAAATGTTGACATAATGCACAATATAAACAAATAATTTGAGAATATGCTAAAATGATTAGCAATAATTCTGTGCAAACAGAATGTACTGTACCTCTGCCACATGGCTTTTTAGTTATGTCTTGGCATTGGTGTGACAGGGCACATATTCTCCGTAGGGATGCACCAACACCACACTTTTTCAAACCGATACAAGTCTGAGTGCTTCCATTTGAGTACTGATACAAGTACTTACAAAAGCATTGCCGTCAAACATTTACTTAAATACAATATCTCATTCATCCCATACTAAGTTGTCTTTTTTGCCATTTATAGCCACCCTGTGTTGCTAAGCTATTTCTATAACACAGTGGCTTGTACCCTAGCCACAGCTAAACTTTGCTTAACATGGACATACATGCTATACATAATTTGAAAGCTTAGATTCTCCACAATTCAGTCACTAAATTCATTTTAAAGACAGATTAGGCATCTAAGCACAACTAGCAGAGATTCGCCAGGCCCTACAGCAGCTAACACATTTAGCAACGGTACTCCTTATATTTTATACAACAACTGCTTCAGACTCCGCGCTGGCATAATTTTTAGGACAATTAGGACAACATTTAGGATAACTGCTAGAATTGTAGGACTGTCACATGATTTGGGATGTCTGGTAGCAAAGCAGATTTTTTATCTCCTTACTTCACTTTGAAATTCGTACACACATTGCTTCTCACTGCTCAACTGAAAGGTAAACATCACGTGACAGCGCTGTAAAATGGTATCGGTTGCTGGTATGGGCCCATTTTTATGAATATGAGTACAAGCACAAGGTATCTGTACTGATACCAGTGCATCCCTAATTCCCAGAGAAGCATTTATTCAAAGTTTTTCTCCATGAGCTGGAAGGACATAAGGAGGTGTTGTATACATTTTTGCACAATACTGCTTTTTTATAAATGTTAAAACTGAATACACTGACATAATGCTATAGTGTGCATTTGAGTTTTATATAAGTGTAGAGAACACTTCATGTCTTGTCATTACAAACAGTTTGTGCCTGTGCCGACACAGCGAATTAACTTCAGTGAGTTCCAAGCAGGCAGGTGAGACGTCTCTCCACCAGCTGCTGCACTTTTCATGAACGCTCGCCTCGTGCCTATAGCGAAACAAGATCACTCAAAGTTCAGCCGTCAAACTTTCAAAATAAATGTCTGCATGAGGTAATTTGTGTCAGTAGGCAGGCGTGGAGCGTTGTGTGTGCGTGAGTGTGTGTGAGGTGCTCATCAGTGGAGCGATGCTGGCTGCCATGCCCTGAGGGGAGTCAGTACAGGCCATACAAGTCCCACTCCCGCCTCCGCCTAAGCTCAGCCTCTCACATGGAGCTGCCAGCACAACAGTGAGCGTGCGTGTGAGAGAGCGTCACGGTGGTGTTCGCTCCGAGACTTCAGGCTTCATCAGACAAGGGAAGTACAAGACGGAGAGAGAGGGGGAAGGGGGGGGGGGGGGGGGGGGGGGGGGGGGCTAAAACAACAACCTTAAGGCCTTTCATATTCCTGCTGACGTCAATACAAAGTTTGAGTCGTCACAGCAATAACCATACAGGAGCCATACAAGCCCCGACAAGCCCCGAGTCAATCACTTTGATATCTGAAGTGGGGCCGTAAACTGTAGAAATAGTAGACTGTTGGCTCTGGAAGTGAGGGCTCCCACACAATATGGCTATATTGATGGCTATATTAAATTCTTACCTCATCATCTTCTTCTGAACACACTTACCTTACTATCGCACAAAGTTAAAAGATTACTAGCTAGTTTCAAAGACATATCATATCTTCTTACTAAACACAGGACTTGTTACAATATTTCAACTTAATGTTATCCACTACTTTAGGAAGTTTAATATCTATTCATTTACCCTCTTCAGCTAATTCTTGTCAATAATAATGGATTTATATAGCACATTTCTAGATACTCAAAGCACTTTACATTACATTATCCATTCACTCCTCAGTCACATTTGATGGTGGTGAGCTACTGCCAACCTTAAGGTTAAGGGGCGAATGTCTCTAGCAACCGAGTTGCTGCCACCCCTGTTAGGGCTCATGGGTGCCGGAAGATAATCTCAGCAACTATGGGCCTTGGGCAGAGTACACCCTGGACAATTAGCTGCACTGAGAAATACACAGACCGACAACCATTCACTTTAACATTCATTCACTATGGGAACTTTAATTTAACAATTCTCCTATACATGCATCTTTGGGCAGTGAGATGAAGTCTCAGAGAACCCACTAAAACACAGGGAGGACAATGCATCCTTTACTCAGAGAGTACCCACATTTACTTTCTGAGAGGCAAGAGCGCTAACCACTTTGCCACTGTGCAACTGGGAAGTTCAATCGTACTTTGTTATTGGTTAGCATCAGTAGCTACGCTTTATTGAGCTCTCACTATTTCCAGAAAATGATCACTTCAGGGTCCACCAGGCCAACAGCGTTGTTACATCTGCAGTACCACAATCTTTCAGTCCACTTACTCTCTGCCCACAAATATGCACACTACTTTCTAACATGCCTCTGTAAAAAAAATAAAACATAAGACATAAAACTTGAGTTTATCTTTTTGCTGCTCCTACTGTGTACCTCCTTCAGGTGATTCGTTCTGGTTGAACCCTTTATGTTGTGGATACAGGGCTTCTGTCTTGGCTCTGAGAAATGTCACCAGTTTACCTGCACAGCTCAAACACCTCTGGCTTATCTAAACCGCTTTTGCCTCGCGTGTCTCGCCCACAATAATCAGCAGTAGCCACGCTCAGTAGCTCGCTAAGCCTCTTACACCCTTCCCTCAAGATTAGGGCTTGGGAGCGACGACAGATGCGCTTCGTGGTGATAAAAACACACCCCGCTGCACCTGTGTGAACAGATTTGGCGACGGTGAGCCAGCGGCGTGCTCAAAGCCCACAAACACACACGGTGCTCTGTTGGTGTAACCGTGACACACCTGTGCGGCCCGGAGCTTTGGCATGGCGCCCCTGGCCAAGCCCCGAGGGAAACGCTGGGCAAACAAAAGTTCAACAGACAGGTGACAAATAGAGTCAATGCAACAGAAAACCCACACCAACGATACCAAGAAACAGCAGAGTAAGTTTGACTATCAACTGCATGGAAACGAGGTAAAACTCTACATGGATATTTATGAACAGACAAACTTTAACATCATTATTTGAAAAAGCTGTAAAATATCAACACACGGCTTGCTAATACATCATGTCAAGATGTTTATAGTGCAAAATACAACAACAATAATCTCTGTAAGGCCAAAGGTTGGTCTAGAAGTTAGAAATGTACTATATAGAGTTCCTTGGTGGCTCACCGAGTACAGCACATACTACATAATAGAGTAGCCCAGGTTCGATTCTTGGCTCAGGCCAGTTGCTCAATGTCACCCCTTTATTTCTTCCCCTTTCTCTATTGCTAAAATGTCAACAGCAACAAATATATTTAAACTGAAATCATGCCCAAAAATCACTCAACATCCCCTTTCACATTTATAGCTTACATTCAAAAACAAAAATTAAGCCAGCAAAACTTCACAATGTAAGCCAAATTACTTCACATTTCAGCTGCCATTAAGTTAAACTTTCAGTAGAGAATTGTCTGTCTAAAATCACCAGTGGTATGGAAAAGTTGGAGTAGCAGTAAGCAACAGCATTACAAAGGTAAAAGTGATCTTACCACTGGAGATGAGATCCTGCAGCCAGGACAGTCACAGATCGGAGGGTGCACCTGTAAAATCCCTTTGGACATAAGAGTCTTGAGACTTTTTCCTAAAACAAAATAAGGAACACTTTAGGAAATTTGATCGTTATTTCCCACATTCAGCTCATGCAAAATATGTAAAAACGTCACCAATTTATCCCAAAACTAACTTTTTAACCATACCAGTAATGTAGAAAATCAAAAACAGTTACATGTAGTTACATGTAGTCCACTGAGAGCAGAGAGTGGAGGAAGAGAGACAGCAGCCGACTGTCATCTGTCTCTGGACATGCTTTATCAAACTATTAGGCTCTAATTTTGACCTGGGGGTGACTCCCTCCCCCTCCAAATTCAAACGCGTGTCAGTTCTGCCTCAGCAACTGATGTGTGCGGCGAAGGGGGCCTAATTACGCATTAATGGTACACTGAAAGTTTTAACAGGAAAAAGCAAACAGTATCGCGGTAAGAAATGCCGCATATGCTTTTAGCAAACAACAGGGGTGACGTGCCTCAAAAATTATCAAACAAACAAAAATCGTGATATAGAACGCGGTAATGTATATAAAACGTATCTGAGTTGAACATGCAAAGCATGTGCACAGGTGCGCCTATTGCAGCGGGCGATTAAACAAAGACAGATTAAAATCTACAGCTGTACATCTACAGCATCAAAATGTTTCAAACTAATACCTATCACCTGGGTCTGGTTCGGGGACTGTCTAGTCCGGATGGGCCGTTTCCGTGCTGACCAAACTCCGTCACAACCTCGAAAGGTCTGTGGAGGATAAGCGCCTGTTCTAAGCACAGCCTGCTGTAACCCTTTCAGTCCAGGACCACGAGTTCAAGTTTGTCCCAGCAACAAAAGTGGCCATTAAACAATACGCGTCCCATTTGTCATCATAAAGCGCGTGAACAGTGTTGGTTATTCTTACCTTTATGTCTAATACTGCGCTTCCAGTCCTTAGCCGTCTCCCGTCCACTGACAAACTGAAATTCGTTTGGGGTGAGCCACTCGCTCCTGTATTTAATAGACGGTCCTTTACTTCCTTGACACAGTTTATTGATATAAAGCAAAGCCTTGTTTTCGCCACACTCCACCTCGATGCAGGGCTCCCCGTTGTCGAAAAAGGGCTGGAAGTCGGGGATGGAGGAGAATCTCTCCAGCATTAAGTCGTCCGTGTGGTGGTGGAGGTGCTGGTGATGCAGCGCCGAGTCGTGAAGCCCCAAATACGCGCGGTGATGGGCGAAAATGTGGTCGTAGGGCGGCGGATGCGGGGTCACCACGGGAATAGCGGTGGCATTTAAAGGGGCCAGGTATTCGGACTGGTTAAAGGCGGTCAATGCCATGTCGTCTCCATCTAGCCGCTCCTTCTTGATGGCAGGCATGATCGAGAGAGGAGTGACTGAGACGCGGCTGCCCTGATCCAACTTGAGCGTCCTCTCTGTGTGTGAGCGCAGGGGCTGAGCCAGACTTGGAGACGCGCCGCTTGGTTTTACGCAGAGCCCGCGTGTCGCCGTGTGACAGCGCTGTGCTCAAGTTGCCGGATAGATTCCCATTCAGTAGTTCGCCGCTCGCCGCTCCTACCTCCCACATCTAATCTCAGCCGCGCTGTTAATGCCTGCGTGCTGCTGGAAAGCACTCTGCGCGGACCTTGTGTTGGCCAGTCATCTGAGGCTTGTCACTTGTTCACACACGTCACTGCCAATACCGTTTTACATCTTTATGAAGGAATTAAAATGTACAAGTTTTAATACAGAAAGTTCTGCCTATGCGAAGGGACTTAAATCTTGTAAATAAAAATGAAGCACGGTTTCAATAAAAAGCCAAATCACTATTTTATCTCTACATAAAGTTACAGTTCCATATTTTCTATGACATTTAGATATATAATCAGGTTATTTCATCTCAGACTGTAGTCTATGTTACTGCGCACGTTTACGCAGCAATAATACGGTCTTAAGTTTGGACATAATTGTTTTTAACCCCCGTGTGCGTCGTTCAAGTCACGCTGAAGTTCACAGACCCAGACCAAACAAGATTTGCACTCTCCGCCGCTTCTCAACTTGGCCCATTTTAACAGCGGAGACTGAGCGAGTCAGAGCGTGCAGGGGGGACAGCGACGGGCGGCGCTTCAAAGCACGATCAGCAGCGACCGTCATTAGAAAGGAAATACAAGGAAAACACTCGACCGTAGCTTAAAGAACTGTGTGTCTTAGCATCATATTAAGACAGAAGTCAGGTCTATGCTACACCCTGACATGATTTGAAGCATAGTAGGTCTAACATGTGCCATCTCAAACATTATTGCTTTATAACACCATGTAATTACAATGCAAGCATCAACTCAAACTGCACTGACAGAAAATGCTTTACTTGTTTTGTGTATGAATATGATTAAAATAATGAATTAAAAATAATGGAAACTGGTAATTTCTTAGCTAAACATGAATTGTTTTAATGGCTCTATTGTGCCTCATAATTCTGTTAAGTCTTACTCTAATTTTGTTCAATACAGAGAGAACAATGTACCAGTGGTGGAAGAAGTACTCAGTTTCTTTGATGAAGTGAAAGTACAGATAAAGGAGCAAAAATTTACATTTACTCAAGTAAAAGTACATTACTTTTTTACTTACAAGTACGTTTGAAAGTAAATACTTTTATACTTACTTTCAAATGTACTTGTGAGCAAAAAAGTAAAAGTATTTCGCAGAAGATTCAAGAACTAATGAATGTGTTAAATGTGAGAGATTTTGCTGAAAAACTGCTGAAAACTAAAGGTTAACAGTGCAAGAGGAGAGACTGAAAATGCAGGTGAGTTTTTTTCTGAAGAGTACTACTTTACTGCATCTTTTATACTCATGTACAGTGTCTACAATGACAACATGACAAAAACTAATGATTTTAAAATATTTTGTACTTCAAACCCATTCAAAAATGTAGTGGAGTAAAAAGTACAGATACTTGAAAATTGTACTTAAGTAAGGTAACTAAGTACATTCCACCGCTGCAATATACCTACTTTTCAGAGTTTACATGTCTGCAATGGTGTGTGAGGCTCTCTACCGGACCACATCTGACCCCCATCAGTGAGAACACCCAGGTGGACGCACTGTCGACACATGGAATAGCCATCCACAGCCAAGGTGGGGTCCAGGCCTGTGTCAGAGGCCCATAAATCAGGCCAAACTGCCGCTGACTTACACAGGAAGGAGGCAGGCCACAGCTCGGGCAGATGCAGTGAGCGGGAGGCCCGAAACCACAACCGGACCAGGCTCGCAGCACCTTCAACCAAACACAGCAGACTTTACAAAGAGTCCACCAAAAGCATTGCCTGGCCAAAGACCTAAGGCAGTAAAGTCAACAGCTATGCAATGGACTTAGTGGTTACACAGTGATTAAATATAACATGTTTTTTACTGGACAATAACAATAACATTCTATTCATACACAGACAGTGCTGAAGCTGGTATGTGTCTTTTAGATTTTATTCTAACTTCCTGATCTTTAAAATAAATGTAGTTGTGATTCTATAAAAGTGAAACTGAAATGGCGCAATAAACTTGGCCCTCCCCACTCACTGGTAAAACACTGCCGATATTTGGAGTGCGTGTGTTTACAAAGTGAGCTTGAGGAAGTGCAAACCAATGTGTTACAGGAGATTACCTCTAACACACCACCAGCGCATTCGAACATCTCAGTGGAAACCTTGAAGGTGTGTAGGTGCTGGTTGAGCCATCAGGACAGCCCTGATGAAACCAGCCTTAAAGGGGACACCCAGCCCCCTCACGCCCCTCACCAGTATGACTCACGTCCCATGAGGGGTTACCCGAAACAACAGTACACTCTGCTTCACATCTTCAAAGATCAGTTTGATGTCAGCTCTGAGGACGTTTTTCCATCAACTGACTTTCTCAGAACAGAGTTAGTGACAAGGAAACCTCATTTAACCTTTGTCTTTTCACAACATTAAAGAGAAAATCCCACCTATAGACCAACTTTGTTGTTTTTACAATTAATATAAAGCACTGACATTATAGTTAAGTACAGTAAGACATGGGAATGTGATGTTATATCATTATTTATAAAGTAAAAATTAAATGATACACCACTTAACCACCACACGTCACTTAAAATGGTACTAGATGGTACATTTTCCCATTTAGTTGCTCTAACCCTGAATAGAAGCAGTAAAGTTTATTAGAGGTTATGCCTCAAATCAAATCTCTAAAAACAATTATGTTGTATCTGTCTGAACAAACAAGTCTTAAGGTAGGCTAAGTCCTTAAGCACTCATTCTAAACCCCATTTGCACCCTAAAGAACCAAGTGTAGCTGTGAATGCTGTGAATGTCCTTTTAACATTAAAACACAAACACATTTTTTACCTGTCATTTTCTTACATCCACAGGCTGTGTATCTGAACAGTGAATATTTTACTTATTGTGATTTTATTTTGTAGACTTGGCTTAAATTAAAACCATGACATTTGCTCTGAGTTAATGTTAGAAGAATATGCTACTGCAGTGACCATAGGACGCACTTTGTTTGGTTCATTCCTAGTCGCTCGAGGTCGTTGGAGGAAGCTGCCGTCCAGCGGGAGTCCCCTGGAGCCCCCCTCTCTGCGCCGCTGTTGGCAGCGGCCCCGGAGCCGCAGCGCTGCCGGCTGCTGGCGGGGGAGAGGTAATAAATAACCCGGGGAGAGGAGCGGAGACCGCCGGGCTGTGCACAGTCTGACCTGACAAATACTCAGTGGAAAACCATCAGAGAGCAGAGCCCACCCCCAGCGCCTGGAGCCAGCCTCAGACAGGAGCTGCACATATACAGGCCTGCCCCGCTGGAAGAGGAGAAGACAGACAGAGCGTCCTCCGGCCGCAGCCAGACGCCGCCGAGACACGGACAGAGTAATTAACTATTTAAAGCTGGGGATGCATTTCTTCACTAAGTCTTCTCAGTATCTCGTCCAATTTCCGCACAAAAACAACACCACCAGGAAGGAAGAGTTCAATACACTAACTTCTCCTTTTCAAAGTTCATTCATGAAATCAAAAACGTATCCTATAACTGAGCACATTTGTCCCCACATTTATCATCATATAACGTGACTTTTTAATAGGGGTGTAACATACGTTGATTAGAATCGTTTCGATACGATTCAAGAACGATATTGTCTAATTTGGATTTGATACGATTCAACACCTTCATATCCTAGAAAAACAATACGATTCGATACAAGGCAATGTGTATTGATAAAGTTGTATCGTAGGAAAAAAAAGATACATCAATATAGTTACTGTATCGTTACACCCCTACTTTTTACTAAACAGTAAGAACAAATAGGCTATGAGATAGGCTACAAATATCTTCCACAATAGGACCTAGAATAATAATAATATTGCCTTAGCATGTTTCCCATGTATAGCATGACACACTGTGTAAAGCATGTTTAATATAGGCTACCCAACATTCACATAGCAGCTGCTTAATGACTTGCATTATCTATAATTTATTTAAAGGATAGTGCCTAATAGAACTAAAGATAATGCTGTAAACCAGTGTCCTCTTGACAAAGGTCTCGAGCACCATTAGATTTAAGTGGCATCACCTTGCCCTCATGTGAGAGCACTGTTTGACAGTATTGGTCAGTATTAGGTCCATTCAGGAACTTCACTTTGTTGCGTTGAAGATCCTAACATTTTCATTTAGAATATTCAAAATATCAAGCCAGGGCACACCAAATTTGATTAAAGAAGAAAGTTTTACATCATAAATTTGATCAGATTTTAAATCCACATATAAAGTAGATACAACTCCAGGTCTTTAAAATGAGCTGACACACTGTATGTACACAGTATACTCTTTATCTGATGAAAAATAATCTTGTGTGACAGAGTCCGCTTGTTGGGACAAGTACAGAGGTGGGTTTTTGTGCTTTTTAAGACAGCCAAAAGTTGTGTGTGATAAGGGATATAACTGTATGTACTGGCGATATACTTTAAAGGCCTTTTGGTCTTTTTTGGATGTGCCCTGTACCTTCTGCACAAAGGTTAGATTCTCTACAAACGGACTACTGGTCAACCATTATTAGAGTTATTTAGTAGCTAAAAAATTGCCCTGCCTCACAATGGTAGAGAAATCTTTAAAAATGTCTGGATTCAGACAGTGATCCAGATTGACATCATTTCTTTTGTAATAGAGGGTCAAACATGAATACAAACAAGTACATTTTGACACAGTCTTTTGTAAAGGCATACATTTGTGGTTTATTTCCCACCACCTGGTAACAGCACCAAACAGTTCCAAATGTTTCTCAAATTGTTCACCAGGCTGTATTTTTGGTCGCAATGTGCTGTCTCCGAACACCAGAAGCCCCCCATTACAATAAGGTATAGTTATTTCCCATTTGTTTAAAGTTTCAAAGCTGTTTTAACAGTTTATTGCTCTAAAACCACAGGTGGACCTTGGTGCTATTTCTGCGGTTTAACCTGGGCCTTAAGCTAAATCTTCCCCTAAACTCTCATTCAAAAATTCCCTGAAAATCTCTTCTCAACATGCGTTAGAGCGGGGCCAATATAGCACTGGAGCTCCACAATCTGAGACTTGGCAGGCAGCGCAGTAACATTAGACCCTGGGAGGGGTGAGGGGGCCTGCTGTCGTGCCGGCGCCCTTGGCCTCCCCCGGCGGATCTGGGGGGTCAGGCGGCTGTCTGTGATCGCACACAGCGCCTCTTCCACATGGGATTTATTTTCTTACTGGATGGGCAGGCAGGCGGCCCAGGAGGATTCTCATTTTAGACCAGCGTCTGTAGCTGTCAACGCCAGCCGACAGAGGCAGCGGACACCCGACCCCGAGTATCCTCCCTCAACGCTCCCCTTTGGACCTCCGCCCCCACTCCTCCCTCCTCCCTGTGCTACTCACTTCACACACAAACACGGTCTACACACGCACACAAGCAGAATCCTTTCTCCTACAAACCCAGTTCCATGTAAATACAAACACAAGGCATAAAGCAATATTAGCCATTGGAACTGAAACTTTTGCTCTCTTAAAATAAACTGAGGCAAAATAGAAAACTGAAACTTAAAAAAATACAAACTCAAATGGCTCAGAAAAGATGGCAATGTTTATAAATCAAGATCACATTTGGGTATTCTTTGCATGTTGAAGCTTTAACTTGGATTTGTGCGAGTTGTCTTCACAGTGACAATGACTTCTGGAAGTGTTTCTAAGCAGTGATTTCTAGTCCAGAATAATTGTTTTTAATGCAGTGACACTTGAGCTCCTGAAGATCATGAGTATCCCAGACATCCAATACTACTAAAACAGACTTGACCCTGTTAAAATGACCCTGTTATACTCAGTCATCTTACCAATTAATTAATAACTGCCCCCCCCCCCCCCCCCCCCCTTCTGATGCTACAGAAGTATCGCAAAGTTTGAACAAGCAACACTCCAGGTACTACTGAGCAAAAATACACTCTCTCTGCTACCCTCCCAACAATGTTAATAATTTGTGCAGTAAAAGATAGTGTGGCTCTCGAAGTTTGTGGGAGTTTATTGGCATGGTATTCCTCACCATATTTGTGCGAGGCAGTGATAGGAGCATAAATTATTTCTTATCTCTTCCGCTATCCATTTTTCAAAGGCCTCACTCTGTGTTTGAAGGCTACAGCGCCAACTGCCCAAGCCCAGATAGTGAGCCACATTAGCTCTTAGAGATCTGAGTGTGATTTTAAACAATGAACACAAAAGGAGCTCAAAGATTTAGGCAGAGTCTTTTGTGGCAATAATTAGTACAGGCTCCTGTAATTTAATGGAAGGCTACAGCAGCGTCCACACTAATGCTATTTATGGTAAAAAATGCTCAAAGAAGGAAAATGATCTTCATCTACACCAGTACCATATTTTTTATTTTGCCATAATGAATGAAAAAAGCTTTAAATTCAACAATAGTTGAGTCCATGGAGCAGTCCATGTCAATTTCCTCTCATCATCTATTATCTTTTTCTCAATTTTTACTGTAAGACAAGAAAGTGTTTTGTTTTAAAACTAAAAACAGTAGTGGCAAAATCTCTGAACACTGTATGTGGCTTACAGTAATACTGGAGTGGAGGGAATTTAAGTTAGTCAGCCTTGTGCCCCATTTATGCTCCAATTTTGATACAACTTCACGGGGAAACAAAAGGTGACACAGTCTTTTTGTGTACCTTGTTCTAGAATTTGAAACAGCTTCTGGTGTTTTCTTTACTTCTTATTTTACTTAATAAAACAAAAGCAAGAAACAAAGCAAAATAATAAAAGCAGTGACACAGTTAGGTTAAATAAACACAGTTGTGGTGTATTAATCACATAAAACTTTTGTGCAATAATGGCTATGCGTACTTATTGATTTCTCCAATGACTGTCCCATTTATGCTAACCCCCTCAAGCTGTCTCACCCTGTGCCCTCACAATTCTTAAATATATCCAGCAATCAAAAGTGCCACCAATATTACTTTCCATCAGAAAATCATATAAATCATATAGACCTTGCCAGGAATGACGTGTTTAAAAAAGTTGCAGACACAGCCTGGTACCAATATTACCGTTCTATACTATTCAGTTCTACAGGGAGCAAAATAAAAAATATAAATTTAGCTGTTTATGGATTGCAGGATTGAATGGAATTGTTGTTTATATATTTATTAAAAATTACCCTGAATCAATATAATTCAACCTGAGTCAGATCCAGTTGCTAAAATTAACTTATTAAAGTAGAATTTGTGGTGATTGATGAATTAAATCTTTACGTACAATATTGTGGTCCACCACATTCTGTTTCTATTTGTCCTGCGAAACATTAAAATTAAGAAATGTAAATTACATAGCCTTTAGCTCGTATGCTAATTATAGACGCTAATTGCAACATTACATTAAATGGCTCAATGTTCGCACTCTCGTTAATGTTATAAAACAGGCTCTGAAATTACTCACATGAGGTCGAGTGGCTGTCAGTTGTCAAACCTGTCTGGATTATTCCTAATTTGCAATGTTTGGTGGCTAACGCTAATTGCTCCATTAGAAATGTACTGCTGTCTTTTCTAACTTCTGATACCAGTCTTTGGAACACAGACATTCTGTTTACAAACACAAGAAGGATCTATACATGAATTTAAAAATATCTTTCAACCAACACTGGTTGAAACAGGCAAAAAATAAATAAATAAATACAACTGCAGTAAACTAAAGTGCTGAAAGTCTTTGTAAATGAGCTGAGCTGCTTCACCATAACAAGGCATCTTTGGTGCTTCCCAGAGGTCAGAGTTTGTTCTCTATTCAAAACACACAAAGAAACGTTTGGAGGAATTGGTTAAATAATGACTTGTTTGACTGTTTGGAAGTTAAACACTATTATTTTTGGCAGTATTGGATTATTACACATTTGCATTTCATTGTTTCCTAAAGTTTGGACCAATCTGCAGAGACTAAATGACTTACATTAAATATCAAAACGTCCACCGCCAAGCATTAATGTCTGCTTGCAGAGAGCACTAGCCCTAGTTCTCCCAGCTACTATTGATTTTTTTTCCCTGTGTGATGTGAAACCAGCAATCAGCACTGCGGTTTGAAATAGCCCTGAAACTGGAGCCGAGACGTCGATGAGTCGCCAACACATTTCAATTAGCGAGCCGCCCGGGCCGATCTCTCCCCTGGGGCATCGAGCACCGAGGGTCAGGCACACCCATCCCATCCACATCTGATCCAGAGTCAGCTCACACCAACCTGATAAGGCTCCGAGGGGGGATTCACGCACACGCCGCAGCCAAAGCATTTGTCTATTTATAGTCAAGTATAGTGCATAAACTTACTTTTGTAGCCGTAGAGGTGAGGAGACTGTTGGAGAGTTCACCACACTAACACAAACCATAATGATCACATGATTTGGCGATATAAAATAATGATCTGTCATTGCTTTAACTTTTATACATTTGAACAGGCCATCTACAAACTGTATTTCATTTACTGTGTGCCCATGGCAATACTATCTATGGCCTAGAGGAGGAGATCAACTCTTCGCAGTTTAAAATTTTCAGCAGGATGTCAGTGTCAGCTAGTTTTTAAAAAAGGTGCTTTTGCTTCTGGTACTTTAAACAACTTTTTACTGTATGGTGCATTTACGTTTGTGTTACAAACTGTGTGAAGCACTGTTTGAAAGTACAATAGATTTATTATCTATCAAAGTGCCAATCCCACACCCCAACAACAATATAGCTACCTTTTCTTCCTTTATTTGATGAAAAAAGTAGCTGGCGCAACTTCCCTTCGCAATATACTTCAGCAACAACAAGCTGATGTTTAGAGCTCAATGTAAAGTTCTGGCCTACCTTCTCATCATTACCAGTTGCAATAAGTTTTCTTTAAAATAATATGTGTGGCTAAAATGTACAATAAAGGGTTTTTAGAGAAAAAAACTCTACACCGTGTAGAACCATTAAAATCAGTGTAAATGTGTGAATAGAGGAGTCTGTGATTGTCCCGTATTTAAATGGTTATTAAGGAACGTTGACCCAGTAGGCAAAGAAACTTGAAACGACTCAGGGGTATTCTTGCTAACACTCTCCTTTCAACAACGCTAATGTTGTTGCTTAACTCAAGTACCAGCTTTCCAACTTGGGACCAAAACAACCTGAGGTCTGGGAGGGCACAGGGTTTGATTTGGTATACTGTGAAATACAAAATAGAAATAGAAAAAATACAGCATGTGGTTTTTAATAAAGCCACATTATGTCAGAAAGCACAAATTGGTAAGTATAGTTGCTACATCTCTCTAGGATTATCTGTTAGCAGCTCTTTGTCCAACTATATGTATTTTGTCTTGTACTTGAGGCACCTAATGATCTATCCATATTCAGGTTAATAGCAATGTACTGAAACAGTAAGAAAAATAATGATTGGGAAAGTGAAATGCATATAAATACTGGATTGAGATTGTATATTGAGGAGGAAAAAAATTGCAGGATCCTATTACTTTAACACTAAACTAAGCTCTAAAATGTTTTTCTAAAGTTTTTTATTAATATTAAAAAAATAATAGGAAAGTTATGTTATGTAGTCTGCATGGGACCATAATAAAATGAGACTTAAGTGAATAAAATTTTAATAATAAGAAAAAAGCCTAATTTCTAAAAATGTATTTAATACTTTTATCTTTTGATCTAGTAGTCACAGTTTTGGTACGGCTAAAGCGGTCCACAGTCAGTACCGCAGGATAAAGGAACAGTTATTCTAGTTGAGTTGGGTTGTTTTCTCCCTGACAGCTCTCACTATCACCACTGCTGCTGCTGTTATGTAGATGTGGCTGTACTCTCCACAGAGGGGCCACAGAGGTTAGAGCTGAGGCACAAGCCACGGCAACAGCCTCTCGCCCTCTCTCACCCCCCTCTCACCCCATCTTACCCCCACACACCCTCTGGCCTCTGGTTGCCAGAGCTGCATCAGGAAGACACACACGGCCCCCTGCTCTGGGCCGATCGATAGCGCTCTTCGCCTTTCATCTGACCAGAGCTTTGGAAGACCCACACTTCCTAAAGAAAACCCAATACAGCACTGGCTCTTTGGGAAGCTCACTGTATGTGTCTGCATTTGTGTGTCTGCATGTGGGGCTGTCAAAATGTTTTCTGTAAGAAATATATGTAAATAAAATATGTATGTTATAAATATATTATTAAAATGTCATATTGAAGGATCAGTCTTTTATAAATATTAGTGTTACTAAAAAGGTCTCAAAATTAATTTTGTTCAGTAACAGAAAATTATATTGGAAGCCACTCTGGATAAAAGAATGAGGCCTGAACTGAGATCTGTTCTGTCTCTTTCAGACCATCCTCTTCACAGTCTCTCCACACATAAATCTATAATTGTATTGAGTCACATTATTTTATGTAATATAGTTATAGTTCTTTTCTTCAAAAAGCAGGAGGAAAGTTATGGATGGGACTTTTAATTGATAATAACTGTTTAATCACCTAATATATTGCAATGATATTAGGTGGCAAGACTTTATAAAGGATTTATTATCAAATAAGCACATTAAAGATTTGACCAAGAACACTTTGACTTTGTTAAAGATACACTACCTAAAACCTTCTTTGTGCATCCCTTACAACAACAGCATAGCTATATTTGCTTCAATTATTTTAGTAGTAGTAATAATGGATTGGATTTATATTGCGCTTTACAAGCTTGTCAAGCTCCTCAAAGCGCCTTACAGTTTGGTTCATTATTCATTCACTCCTTCATTCACACTCGGTGGTGGTGAGCTACTTCTGCAGACACAGCTGCCCTGAGGCAGACTGACGGAAACGTGGCTGCCATTCTGCACCTACGGCCCCTCCGACCACCATCAAACACAGTCACGCTGACACATTCATACATAGGCAACGTGGGTGAAGTGTCTTGCTCAAGGACACAATGACAGTATGCCGGTGGCGGGGCTTGAAACGCCAACCTTTTGGGTTAGTGGGCAAGCGTCTCTACCAACTGAGCTACTTTATTATTTATTAAAATAATAAAACTAACCGCAATTCACCACCGCAAAATACAGCATTAGAGTTAAGTTAAGCTTTAGAACATCCCTACCCCCAATTGTCTCCATCTCTTTAAATATCACATAATCGCTTTGCCAGTATTTACTGTATGTGGGTTTATCTTCTCCATTCTTCCCCTTTCCCTTGTTTTTATTTTTGTGCTATTTATCTGTGTAACACATAAACTGTAACTGTAGCCACCATCTCTGATAGCAACAGCCATTAAATCAATGTTGACAAGCAGTGTAGACCAACCAATGGGGCATTAATAAGACAGCCTAGATGACTAGGTGACCTTTAAATGATCACTATCACAACATACTATTAGATGATTAAATAATAATAAATAATAAAATAATAAATTCGTACATGAATCCCACCAAACCTTGGGCAGTTGTTGCTCTGTGCTAACGATACATGGTAGAAGTGCTGCATACTATACTTACCTTAAGGTTTGACAGTAGAATAACTTCTACCTGAGTTGACCTTAGCACCAGAGAAGAGGAAGGTTTACAGTTACTGCAAAAAGCCCCATAAATACTTCAAACACAGGACAGGCAACAATCACTCCTTGGCTTCCTGTGTTGTTCCAGCTTTGGGAGTCTTAACTCTCTTGCACTGTGTATCCCACAGATCTCAGTGTTGTTTGTGGACCGAGAGCTGTGGTTCCTGTGAGAGGCACACTCAAGTCCAAACCAAGCAACCAGGTGTTGAACAAGGCAGCTGTGCAGGTCGCATGGAGATCGGGTAGAACCAAATCATCCCAGGACCAAAAGAAGCAGAAAATGGATAGAAAAATACACTATTTTTTAAAACAGTCAAAACAGTATATTGGAAAACTTTTTAAATGAGACACAAGAATGAAAAAGACCAATACCGTTTTTGTGTTGGGCCACACATGCTTAACTTTAGTATTTTTAGCTAAATTGGTCTTGTCAAAAGTACATCTGCATCTTTCTTAGATAAAACAGGTTTTGACTTCATTTAAAGGCTTATATGTTTCACAGTACCCACATCAATACTGATGTTGTACCTCCTGCCCCTTATTATGGGATTTCCCTTTAATATTATGATTCAAATTACCATGAAACAAATGACTTTTCCTCTGCTGAATCAATGTTCTGCATCATAGCAGGAGATGACTGTACAAACTACTGAAAACCTTATAGTGTTTAAAGTATTAAGTTTCACCAGTAGGCTTTATAATATGTAATTGGACTCATGAATGCAGGTTTGACTGCTTCACAAACAACTTACATGAAGCCAATGAAGTGTGTCCCCTACGTTTCATGAGTTCCATGAGTGTAAATGGTTGTCTGTCAGTGTCTCTCAGTCTTAAGTTATATGCTACATATACTTTATTGTTCCCTTATGGAAATCTGTTCTCTGCATTTGACCCATCTTTCAATGCTGCTGGGACAATCTGTCAGGAGAAAAGTAAAAGCATTTTTACTTCAAAGGAATACTCAAGTAGAGGTAAAAGTATTCAGCAGAATAATTACTTGTTACAGGTAAAAAATATATTGAGTAGAAAATATTTATTGCTACTAACATTACTAGTATCACTAGTACTACCATCACCACTACAACTGCTACTACTACCACTACAGTGCTACAACTATTACAACTAGTACTTCTAGCACTTCTCCTACTGCCACCACTTTTACTATTTCTAGTATTAGTACCCACATTGCCATCAATGTCAAAAAGTACCTTTACTCAAGTATTCAGGAAAGTAAATGTTCTTAAAATGTACTGAACTAAAAGTACCTAGTAAAAGTTACTTTCCACCACTAACTGGCAATGAACAAGGATGTACCCTGTCTCAGGCTAAAAGTACCAGAGATATTTTCCAGCCACCTGCTACTTCTAATGACAAAAAGCAGCAGTTAATTGTCTGTATTTTAAACTACCTACCTAGTACTATATTTCTTTAAGGCAAGATACTCCCAGTACTCTGTAATGAAGATTTCACATGCCAGTGAAATAGCATTGAAGTATTTTAAATATGATGAAAATCCGTGAAATAGTTCACAGATGACTTATGATCAAGAGTCAAAAAGTCACTACAAGTTTGAATGAATATCAGTGGATGTTTGATTTTTGTACTTGTTCTCCACAGAGTAATGTGGATGTGACGGCACCACCCCCTCACCAGAGCAGCTCTCAGGATGTATCCCCAACAGATGTTTAGTCTGCCTACAGCGGCCGACCGACTTGTGTTTTCATTGGCCTGGACAATCTCATGTCTTTCCAGGGAGCCACCTTCGACTTTGGCCACTACACCCACCCACCCAGACCCACACAAACACACAGCGGCCCTTTGAGGTGAGCTTTTCAAAGGGCAGAAGATGGGATGGAGGCTGGCGGTAGGAGCAGTCTGTACCAAATTCACGGGGCCATGGATGGGGCTGTTTAAACAGCAGTGAGTGTGGCCGCTAGGGACTGGAATATTGTCCCGGTGGAAATGTCTGGCCCGGGATGACTCAGATGGCAATAGAACAGCAGAAGAAGAAGCACAGGGCACGGTCCCAAACAGTTTCCAGACTGTCCAAAATAGGCCTCTTAATCCCAGTCTGATGGTAACCAAATATGAGGCGAAGGATCAGAGTCTGGTACGTCAGCACAGTGACAGACAATGGGAAACTACAATGGCAGCCAAGAAAAAGCTTGTGACAAAACAAAAACACAAAAAAATATCTTTATGGTAGGAAAGACAAGCATTTTAGGCAAACTATTTAGAAAATTATTATGACATTGATCTTCATAATGATTGTCCATATACAGAAGAAAACAATATCTGACTGTTTTGGAAGTTGAGGTTATACATTTTTCTCCTCATTCGGGTCTTTAAAAGAAAATACATACTTGAAATTATGTAATGCATCTAGCAACCACTGTGGATATAGTATAGTTCTACCCAAATGTTGGGACGTTTTTTAAATTTGAAAAAAATGAAAATTAAAAGACTTTCAAATCACATGAGCCAATATTTTATTCACAATAGAACATAGATAGATAACATAACAAATGTTTACACTGAGAAATTTTACACTTTTATACACAAAATTAGCTCATTTCAAATTTGATGCCTGCTACAGTTCTCAAAATAGTTGGCACAGGGGAATGTTTACCAAGGTGTAGCATCTCTTCTTTTCAAAACAGTTTGAAAAAATCTGGGCATTGAGGTTATGAGTTTCTGGAGTTTTGGTGTTGGAATTTGGTCCCATTCTAGGTATCCTGCTGCTGAAGAGAACATGAGTTTTAGAGCATATGTTGCTCTAAAACCTTTATATACCTTTTGGCATTCATAGTTCCTTCCAAAACACGCAAGCTGCCCATACCGTATGCACTTATGCACCCCCATACCATCAGAGATGCTGGCTTTTTAACTGACTGCTAATAACATGCTGATTTCAAATTTGGACTCGTCTGACCATAGGACATATGGAACTTGAACATGTAAAAGTTATTGAAGAGGGCATGTCAACTTGGTCTAACAAGGTGGTGGCAATGCAAGGGACAGTGACCAACCTCAAAACAAAAGTGAAAATGCTTAAAGAGAAATGTGAGCACTTAGAGGGGCGACGGAGAAGGGGTAACAAGGATTATCGGTGTCACTGAACTCCAGTGATCCAGCGCGCTGGAGGCCGTCTCTGCTCTTCTTAAGGAAGTTTTCCAGGTGGACAGGGATGCACGAGTGGATTGCAGTCATGTCAGTCTCATTCAGTGACGGCCTGGGGACAAGCCTTGCACAATCATTACCAAACTACAAAGTGAAGGAGATGCCATGGACATCCTGAGGAGAGCGCGTAACAGTTAGGTAAACTTCACTTCAAAGGAGACCCAATCACCATATTCCTGGACAATACGGTCAGCGTCGTCAAAGCCGATGTCAGGAAAATGCTCCGTAACAGACCTGGGATCTACTATGGTATTCTTTTACTCTCTTTCCCGCTAGACTCCACATCTCTCATAACAACGTAGAAAAGGAGTTTGTGGATGCAGCGTCCTATGATATTTTTTGTGATCAATAGAATAAAATGTCCCCTAGTATACATTTACATTTCTAAATATGGGTCCGCTTAGAGTCATAAGCTATAACATTAAAGGGCTTCATGGCCCAATAAAAAGATGAAAATAGAAGCAATAGAAGCAAGTTTCCTAGAATTAGAGACTTTTACTCACATAGACATTCATCCTATTCTAGAATAGACCTTTTCTTCATCCCTTAAACAGGAGCATAGAATTGAAGACATTGGGCCATATTTACTAAGACGGGTGCTAAACTGCGAGTGCAGTGAAAAAATATGCAGCCGCTATTAATGGGCGTGTTGCGCATGAATTACTAAGACAAACTGCGTGGCCGGTGACAGGTGCAAACAGATGGGGCGGAACTATTTAAACGTAATCATTGCGTGTATTGTTTTGCGTTATGGAAGGTGCGGAAGTGGAACACAAACGGAAGCAAAAAGAGCTGAAAGAAGAGCTGAAAGTGCTGGTGAATAATTTTTTCATCCGTCATGGCAAATAGATCTGCACGCATGGTAAACACTCTAACCCTACTTATTTCTTCATTTCTTCTCCTTCGTCTCGCACGAATCACAGCAGCCATATCTGTGCAAAAGATTAGCACGTCCTTCTCCAATGTGCTAAATTTTTATGCTATTTTCGCACGCAAAGTCATGGTGAGCCTTGATAAATAATATTGCGGGCGGTAAATGAATGAATTTGCATTTTCTCTGCCTTCCATTTTGCACACTCTGGGAAGAATGCCTCAGTTTACATATTCATTAGGTCACAGGAGCAAAATCTGCATTGCGTTCGCTCTGCTCCTGTAAGACACGCAAATCTCAACTGCATCTGGGTTTGCTCCAATTTTAGCGCATCTTATTCAGTTAGCGTGCACGCAAACCTTTGATAAATATGGCCCATTGAAATTCTACCAATTATCCAATTACCTTATCTGATCATGCTCCTCTAATATTAACATGGAATTTATGGCAAACACCAAAAATTAAACATTGGAGACTTAAGGCATCACTTTTAAATGACAGGGAATTTTGTGACTATAAATAGTGAATTACATACTTACTTCAAGCTCAATGCTACTCCTGAAATATCACCCCTAACTCTGTGAGACTGTGCTAAGGCTTACATCAGGGGTTGTATTATATCTTTTGCAAGCGCTAAAAGAAAGAAAAGAGAGGCTCAACAGCATGACTTGGAGAATAAGATAAAATGTTTAGAGCAGCAACACAAAAAAACAACCCTGACTTGCTGTACAAGCTTAAATCTGTGAACTCAACAGTCTAATTACAGAAAAAAATAAAGGGCTCTTTAAGATTCACCAAACAAAAATATTACAAAAATAGCAACGGGGTGAGCAGATTGCTGGCAATAAGACTTAAGAAGCAGCAGTCTTCAAATATGGCCAAAACTTAAGTCTGATCATGTCACAATCACTAAATCAGACTAAAGCAGACTGCTTTGCTAAATATTACAAGTCTCTGTATAAAGACACTGACACCTGTACATACAACGAAACATAAAAAAAAAAATTTGAAGGATATTTAATTGAAAACACTCCCTGAATCTATAGCAAAACAATTAGATTAATTAATTAGAGAACAGGAAATACAGCAGGTAATATCTACTCTAAAAAATAACAAAAGCCCTGAGCCTGATGGTTTTATTGATAAATTTTATAAAATCTTTAAGAAGAAAGTTACACCCCTATTGTTAAATATCTACTACCACACGCTATAATCTGGAACTATGGCACCTTCCTGGAATGATGCTACAATTGTTGTGATACATAAAGAGGGGAAGGACTGAACCAATTTTCAATTGTACAGACCAATATCATTACTGAATAAGGACCTACACATACATACACCAATTTTTGCCAAACATGTCAATAAAATCTTTACAGAAATTATAAACCCAAATCAGACTGGGTTCATAACAGGGGGGTACTAAGGGGATAATGGGATTGTTAAATTGAATGTCTTATTCAAAGCTAAACAAAAGCAAGCAATGATACTGTCCTCAAGCTCAAAAGGCATTCGACCCTTTATCCTGGCGGTAGTTAATTCACACACTGCAAACATTTCAATTCGGTCCAAATTTCATAAAATGGATAGAGATCTTATATTTCAGCCCACAAGATGCTGTAAAGGTGAATGGGACAATGTTCGAGCGATTCTTATTAGAACATGGCTGTAGGGATGCTCACTCTGTTGTTTAATAATAGTATAGAGCCTTTAGCACAATTAACCAGAGATGACAGTAACATTAAGGGATTCTCAATAAATTAAGAGCAACATACATTGTCCATATATGCTGACGATGTGCTGTTATATTTGTCTGAACCTCAAACAATTCCCTCTTTAAAGAAGCTAATCAGCGATTATGGACACTTTTCTGGGTATGAGGTCAGTCTAGACAAAACGCTGGCTATAGATATGGAGGGCAGTATATACCGCAAACTGTCAAGGACCATAGGGAATTTACAGCAAATGGCCTAAAGATGGTTTTAAATATCTTGGTATTCAAATTTCTCCATCACTTGCATATTCATGTAATGTAAACTATAAGACTGTTATAAAGAAAATTAAGAAAGATTTGGAGCAATGGACAGTCCTAGTTCTGTCTTTCTTGGGGTGAATAGACAGCATATGTATGAATGTGCTACCATGGCTCTTATATCTCTTCCAGATTCTGTCAATAAACATTCCTAATTCTACATTTGATGAACTAAAAAAGCTTTTTTCCAAATATATATATGACAAGGAAAATGCCCAAGTATTAGGCTACAAACATTACAGTTATCAAAAACACAAGGTGGACTTAAAGTTACGAATCTAACACACCATTTTTGGGCAGCTCAATTAAGACCCCTAACAGCCTGGATACAGGACCTATCTGACACACAATGGCTTAATATTGAAATTAGTCTATGTGAAAGATCCTTGGGGGCCTTGCCTTTTTCAGACGTTTCCTTACAAGATATGAATATGAGTGAGTGGACCAGGGTCAGACTTCAGATCTGGCGTAAAATAAAACATTTGTCACATGGATTAACAAAAGAGATTTCAGCCTTACCAATTATCACACTACTACAAGGCTTTACCCCCTCTATTATAGACAAGGGCTTTAGAAATTGGTCAATCTATGGACTCAGCAAATTACACCATACCATTAAAGACGATGATTTGAAATCCTTTGAATAGTTAAGAGGCAAATTCCGGCTTCCCAGAACTGATTTTTTTGAGATATTTACAGCTAAAGAGCTTTTTAACAAAGCCTAAAGAATGGGACAAAGTTTCAGAGCCCTCACCAGGTCAGGGGCTCCTGATAAAATAAAAAATGGGAATAGGGTTCCAAAAGCTGTTAGTCTTTTCTATAAAAGATTAAATAAAAAAATCTATATGAATAAAACATCAGATATAAAAATTAAGTGAGAATCTGAACTAAACACTCATATATCAGAGGAAGTATAGAAGGACATGCTCTGAAGCTCACATGGTGACTAACTCCAGTTTGTGGAGAGAGTTTAAGTGGAAAATCATCACAAGATTTTTTAGGACACCGGAGGTAGTCACAAAAATTAACTCTGTCAACCATAACACTTGTTGGCAAAACTGTGCTGGCCATAAAGTAACCATACTCACATATTCTGGCTATGCCCAAAGATTGGACTTTTCTGAGATGATGTATTTGCAGCCCTCAACACAGTGTTTCACCATACATTTGCTAAAGAACAATAGTTGGCCTGCGACAAGCTGGCCCCAGTCCAGGGTGTACCCCGCCTACGGCCCAAAGTTACTGGGATAGGCTCCAGTCATCCATGACCCCTAACGGGAATAAGCGGAAGAAAATGAAATGAATGACAACAGTTGGGAATTTTAGGGGCGCTTACAGAAGGTTTCAATAGAAACTGAAGGAAATACCTTTTGCAAAATTTAATCACCTCAGCCATTACATGCATCACCATCAAGTGATTGAAACCTGACCCACTAACATACAACATATGAATTGAGAAAGTGAGGTAAATCTATCAAATGGAGAAAATTACATATTCATTGAGAATTTAGAGAGAGCTGTTTACTAACAGTTGGACAATACTTCAGACAAATATAGTCTGTCATTTGTTTTGTTGTTATGAGTTTTTTTTTTTTTTAATTAATATTATTATTTATTTACTTTGTTTTTTTCTTTTTCTTTTATTATTATTTTCTCTTTGGACCATTGTACAAATTTCTGTCAGAATATGTATAAAACCTGTTATTGCATTTGGAATGATGTTACATATCTGAATGTAATGTGCCTACATGCTTGTCTTAGCAGTTGCAAAAATAAATTAAAAAAAGGAAGGAAAAAAAAGACAAAAAAAAAAAAGAAACAGTTCATTTTAAATGAGCCTTGGCCCACAGCACACGCTTGCGCTTCTGAACCATTTTCACATATGGCTTCCTTTTTGCATGATAGAGGTTTAGTTGGCCTCTGCAGATGTATTTACCCACAGTGGTTTCTGGAAGTATTCCTGGGCCCATTTAGTAACACAATCATGCTGATGTGAGATGCAGTGTCGTCTGAGGGCCCCAAGAGCACAGGCATCCAATAAAAGTCTTCGGCCTTGTCCCTTACACAGAGATTTCTCCAGTTTCTCTGAATCGTTTGACGATGTTATGCTCTGATGAGATTTGTAAAGGACGTTGGGGAACATTGTTTTTAAAGTATTCCACAATCTTTCTATGCACTTTGGAGAGCCTCTGCCCCTCTTTACTTCTGAGAGACTCTGCCTCTCTAAGACATCCCTTTTACAGCTAATCATGTTACAGACCTGATATCAGTTAATTTAATTAAATGCTAGATGTTCTCCCGTTGAATCTTTTTAAAATGTCTAGCTTTTTCAGCCATTTTTTGCCCCTGTCCCAATTATTTTGAGACCTGTAGCAAGCATCAAATTTTAAATGAGCATTAAAGTGTAATGTGCATTAAAGTGTAAAATTTCTCAGTGTAAACATTTGTTATGTGACCTATGTTATATTGTGAATAAAATATTGGCTCATTTGATTTGAAATTTTTTTTACTTTTCATTTTATTCAAATTTTAAAAACCTCCCAACATTTCCAGAATTCTGATTGTAGAGTAGCCAAGCAATATGTAGTTTCATTAATATTCATGATGCAACAGGATGATTGGACTGTTACGGGAAATGCGTATATCAAGACAAAGCCACCAAGACGCATGGTGTGGGTCAGACTGAGATTGTATTGGTAAGACACAGTTTGGTTTTGGTCGTGCTATGAGTAGAATAGCCACAAACAAAATGTCAGTAACACCAATAAACAAAACACACTTTGTTCAGTTTACCCAAAACTAATAACACTTCTTCTTAATCACATTTTATTTTTGTGTTTCACTTTTGATCCAACCAGACTACAACCTTCAGCTCCACCTTTAGTAAATATCACTTTTTCAGCCACAGTCAAAGAGTTACTAAAGAGCTATGGACAACCGTACATACAATACAACATAATAACACAATACATTGCTTCAGGAAAAATGTGCCTAGTAACTTATCCTGCTAGGTCATATGATAGATTTGCTCACAGAAAATTTTGTGATATTTTCTGAACTATCAGCAGTGTAATTTACAAACTGGTGGCATTATAGATAGACAAAGTGGGGATCCGGCCCATTGCTGTGGGTGCAATAAATGTGCAAGAGGACAAATAGGAAGCACAACAAGGCAATAAATCTACCACTGCTACTCCATGCTAATTGTAATTGAAATGAATTTGTCTAATGCTAGGAATAGCAAATGTTATTGCCCAATAGTGCCCAAGTAGTACAAACAAAATAATCAGTATACCAGGATTGTAGCATACTGTGCATTCGTATTTACATCTCATAAAAGCTCTATCTGACTGGTTTGGTTATTGTAATAATGAAGTCTGCAATTTGAATCATGTTTTCAATACAAAATCTATGCAACATTTTCCTCTGTAAAAATCATGTGCATGTTGCTTTATAGCCAGAGAGTACCTACCTGTGTATGCTGTTGGTGCAGTAACTACTTTAACTTTAACTTTGCTGTCTTCCAGTTTGCTTAAACTGCACCCTGTACCCTGAGAGATGGAGTTTCATTTGCCTTAGGGAGGTATGAAAAGATGGGATGGTAACTACATGATGCCGTTTTTATTGTCCCTACATTAAATACTTCCAGTGTCATTGAGGGCACTCTAGACTTACTTCTAGCTTCTTTGTTTAGTCACAAAAATAGGGACAGTATCAGCTTGATTTTCATCAAGAGGTGAATAAGAACTTCATAATATAGTATGAACAACTGGCCATAAACCTTAAAAATAAGGGTGCTCCGATCGAACGGCCGCAATCGGTGATCGGCAGATGGCTAAAAATAGAGTGATCAGTGATCGGTAAAATGGGCCGATCAGAAGGACCGATCAAATTACAACAAACACGTAGGCTCTCACATTTACTGTCCTGCAACTCCGGTTTGATTAAAAAGCAGTAGCGTTATTCTAGCAGTGTTTTTAAGTTAAGCCCTGGTTATAACTAACACAAATCTGCCCTGGAGCTGCTGCTTTATGTCCCCGCTTTGTCCCCTCCTGCTCCTGGAGCGCACGGGACAGAACCGAGGCGCAGCGTATTTGTATAAAGCCAACGCAAATAGAGCTAGAGCTAACCAGCTAACATTTACGTTAAAAGCTTTAAGAAAGTTCAGAGTCTGCCTGTTTCTTGTTATGCAGAGAAAACCATGCGCTTAAACTGCACCAAAAGGCTGCTAATGGAAAGAGAAAGTAAAAAGGCAGCCCATGTGTCCGTGTGTCTGAGAGGAGCACCTTTCATCGTTGTCTTCTCATTTTCTTCGTTCAGGCGTTGTCAAAACTGGCTGCAGGAGCTGTCTGCTCTTTAGTCCACCGTGTTTCAACCTGGTTTGGCTGCGCGTTAAGCGGACGCAGGCGCTGCACCCGTGGACTCGCACTAAAGGCACCAATTAAGAACAGCTGATTTTTAAATCAGCGGAGCATTCAAACAAAGCCACACAGACATTGGGCACACATTAAAGCCCAATAATGCAACAAAACCTCTTAAGTAATAAGTACAACAAAATAAGTAGAATTTTGTTGTACTTTTACATTTACAAAGACTACAGTATTTTTCAAGTGGAAATAATAATAGTCGACATACATTGCATTACTACATTGAAGACCATGTGATCAGTATCGGCCATGATCAATATCGGCCAATCCCAGCAAAGGCTGATCGGTGATTGGTGATCGACCTCAAAAATCCTGATCGGAGCACCCTTACTTAAAAACATTGGATATGATGGTGAAGAGGGCCCAACCGCTCTGCTCTCTCTGGGAATTCAGCTCTACGTTTTGTCCAAAACAATTTTCCCAGATAGTGTCCCCAATCTCGCTTCAGCAAAATAACATCTGTTCACACTGAGAGGACTGGGTTAACAAACCCTCATCAGGACATGGTCAAACAACACCAAAACTATTCACTCACTTAATTTACAGTGTGTAAAGAGTCATGTGTTATGATTAAGGCTGTGACCAATGGTACAACAGCAGTTACTTTCTTATTTACATAACTCTTTGAACACAAAGGCTATGAACATAGCATTATATTTCAATAGTGTGTGACAGTAGGCTGCAGAGTAGGGGGCCTTGCCCTACTCCGTGGCTGTGATAGGACCAGGGGCTTTCTCAGCCTGCACACTTCTGCACCAACACCGCCTTCCCCCATCCTTCCCTCCGTCAGGAATCTATATTTCATAAGCGAGCTGTGGAGCTCCAGTGCCCAATTATCAGCAGATAAGGCGCAGGAAGCCCTGCAGCGCCGGCACGGCTATTTAGACGGGAGGAGGGGCAGAGCGGAGAGCGGAGGCAGGCAGGGACCCAACCCCCCAGGGGCACTTCGCCCTCACCAAGATATTTTTTCTCTCCTCCTTTTTTTCCTTTCCTCTGCTGCTCTGACAGCCTCCCCCCTTACCTCAGCGGCAGGGTTCAATTAGCACCAGCGGCGGATAACACCCACAGCCCGCTCAGCCAGCGAGCCTCTATCAGCACACACCAACAACATGCACGATCAGTCAGACTAGAACCAACAGTAGAGCAAGTTCAGGTTGGCGTCACACATACAGGAGATGTACGAGACATACGAGTACTGCTTTAAGCAGGGTCAACCATTTAAAACACATGACATTAATGTAGCTGTGAACCTATCAGTGAAATCAATTGGTCTTCCCAAGAATGATTATGCACTGTTCACTGGAGACAAAGGCCCAAAGCATTTGATGAATATGAAATTCATATACTGCTGCCTTTAGAGCCATAAGATTATAACACAGGTAAACATACAGTATAAGATATGTTGACAAAACTACAATCAACAAAGCCTACATTTTTATGTATAGCGGTGGAACATTTGTCAGTAGACTTGTTTGTTCATAGCTATGCCTTGATAATAACATTACTCTATTAGACTGGAAATGTATAGTCATACTCCTATGCCAGTTTTTACTAATTTCTCATCCCTACAACCAGATGAAGTTTCAACCATTTGTAAAGTGCACATTGAGCTACCATGCATTCTGTTAGTGTGGGAAATGTGGTATCCTGAAAAATCAACAGTGGTTGGTGTTCAACTTCTTACAAATATTTGTGCGGACTTTTTGTCTTTCACAGCTTTGGAGCAAGAGGCTAAAACTCACTGGGCCAATAACATTTCCAGACCCCAACAAAAAAAAATGTACACCAACCTCCAACACTGAGCAAGGTCGAGCAAGGGTCAGCCACAGCTCTAGGATACAAGACAGATATCGATTGGTTGGGACAGGCCGGCAGCACCAAACACACAAATACACTTTCGTTCCCCTCATCTTTTGCAGCAGCTCTGTGCAGTCGGGGGCCACACGGCAGCCAATAGATCAGCCAGGGGCAGGAAGCGGCCAGGGTCAAAGGGGACAGTGTCTTAAGTGTGTGTTCGATGATAAGACTAACAGCCTGCTGAAAGACACTTCGCACCCAGAGCCATTCAGGACGTCCGGGTGGTGCCTGCCCAGTCCACCTCATGTACTCTGAGTATTTCTTGCTGCTATGAATAGATGTGCTTTTTAAAACAAGCAGTGCCTCTAAACACAACACTGAAATCACAATTTTAATTTTGGCCTCAAGGTTTCCCATTGCACCAGCCCAGCACAGTCCACTTAAAAAGTTCTGTAATTCTGTTAAGGTTCAGGTATACTTGATTTACAGTATACTGCTGGGGCGACCTGGCAGGAGCAGAAAGCTACTACTCAGTCTAATGTGCATGATGGGCAAGCTGGGGCACCCAGAAAAAACCCACCCAAGCACAGGGAGACTATGAAAGCTCCTCACATAAAGGCCTTGCAGAGTCCAGGAATCAAACCCAGGACCTTCTTGCTGTGAGAGTGGCGACATCTACCACTTTACTACCGTGCCGTCAGTAAATATGATTCTCAGAGAAAACCAACTTCTATGCAGACATACTATATGAACACAGTTTTTGATCAAACATTATATTAATTATAGACGTTGCATGGCAATGTACATATAGTAACAGTAGAAATGTAGACATGCATAACTAGGGAAGTCTTTCGCTCACTGCTCTCGCAATTTATTAAGGTTGCATACTTTTTTTTAAAAATCCACATAAAACTAGGGCTGCAGGTGGCAGAATGGTTAGCACTCCTGCCTCACAGCAAGGAGGTTATCCGTAGACAATGCATGTAGGGGTGAATTGGTGAAATTAAATTGCCCTTGATAAACAAATGTGAGGGTACAGGGTTGTCTGTGAGTGTCATGACTCTAAGTATTGGCCTTGTTACTAACTAGATGTACCCGACTCTTGCACAAAGTTGCCCCAGTGACCCCTAAAGAGTGAAGTGAAGTGAAAGAAAATAGATGAATGATTCTCTTTTATGACATCATTTGTGTTTGAAATTGCTTCAGATTAACTCTGCATTTTGGATCCTCATCACTTATGATCACTAATACATTTTGCAATGCACCCCCAGGCTCTGCACCAAGCTTCATTGTTTGTAAATTGTGGGGCTTTATGACAATTGCCAGTGCAGCAGTGTCTGATGTGTTGTTGCGTCCAAAACCCAACGCTCCTAGGTCATACCAGCAATGTCAGAAAGACCAGGAGGTAACCATACCATTGCACCCACAACCCTAGACTCCAGCCTCAGCTGGAGTTATGCACAGCCTCACTAGAGCTACAGTCGTTATGTGTGCACGTGCCATGTATGATTGCTGTGCATGAGTGAGTTCGTTACTGTGTGTATGTGGACTGTAAAGGAAGTTAGGGCAGTGAAGCGGAGGAGGCCAGGCGATGCTCCCAGGCACAGAAACCAGGCCAACTGCACATCCTAGTATAGGCCAGAGGATGCCTGGTTATAGTAGTAAAGTTATATCAGAATAATGAACTACAACAATTACTGTGGCACTTTGCAAGTTTTTAAAAGTTAAGTAAGCTGTTTTGTTTTATTTGAAAAAAAAACAACAAAATATTTTAATCACCAATATTTTGAAAGTAATCCTCTGTACAAACTAGCCTTTATTATTAAGGTTCCACTGACTGGTCTACACTACTTATTAACCCTGAATACATGGCTGTCGCTAACAGAGAGTGGCACATTCACCCCTGTCTGCATCTAGCACTACAGAAAAACAGCACAAATAGAAAACCAGATATGTCTGTGAAGACTCTCAGTCATCCCGGCAAATTAAATCAGAACAAATGGTTTCAAAAGAAGTCATGTGAACATGGTTTTTAAAGTTGAAGACATTTCACCTCTCATTCAAGAGGCTTTCTCCATTTCTCAAGAATTGAGAAATCCTCTGGATGATTTCTTTTAAAACCATTTGTTGTGATATATACAGATAGTATAGGGAAGTGAAAATACATGACATATCAAGTAGATATTGTCAAAGCAAGTAATGTTTAAAAAGGTGAAGATCATTGTGGGATGGGATGGTCTAAGGCTAAACTCAGTGCTAAGTTTAAGTTTTTTAGACTTTAGATTCTTTTTGCCTTTGGCGGCTTTATTAGAGAGAGACGTGGCAGGAAATAACTTGTCCGGACTTGAAAGCTATATATATTCTCCATGTGATGTTTTAGTATTATGCAGTGGCCAATTGGTCCAGTTGTTTTTTTGTTTTATATTTTTATAAAAAATGTCAGGAAATGTAGCTATGATGGTATGAGGAATAAAATGTGTTATACAAACACATTTGTATAACATTTAACTACATTTATACTCTGTGCACTCTACATGGTGTTTTTGGGGTAGACATTTTACAATAAAGAGAAATGAACAACACAGACACCAGTTTGATTTAGGGAGATAAGCAGAGCGTCGGTGGGAAGTAGACTTCCCCTGTTGACGCTCTTGTTCCAGCCCGGGTTAGCCTCACATCTGGTTCCAGTTAGCTCTCAGCACTTTGACGTGTTTCCTGTGCTGCCGCTGCTGCTAGGGCTGCACCACAACTCACATCCAACTCTACGCAACTGTAGGCCTGAGGAGGCGGAGGCAGATTACACAAAGCCATATTTCTCAGTAACTAACAAAACAAAAATAATGGTAAAGATCACATTAGAATCAAACTTCAATAAGAAGAGTAAAATAGTATAATATCTATCTAATGTATTAACAAAATACAGCCTCACAACCAATGTATTCTTTATGCCTGACCCAAGAGTGGATAAATGGAGAGGGTTGTATTAGAAAGGGCATCTGGTGTTAAACCTGTGCAAAATCAATATTTGTATCACTGCACATGAGAAGACAGATAAGATACCAAGAATCAGAAGGTAACTGTCATAGGAGGAAAGGTTTGAAGTATAAAGATATATAGATAAAGATATATAGTCAAGATCACACAATTGTATATACAATATACACAATACAGTTATAGGGCTAAGGATTCACGGGTCAAATCTGGGGCTAATCCAAAATTTGCTAAAGTAAAGACTAAGTCACTCTCATGGACTGGATAAGGACTTAATCATTATCATTTAATTTAAGTTTGCTATTTAATATGATTGGACTGAAGACTCCAAACTCTTTCACATAGAAGACTATAATAATATTACAATACATTTAGTTTCTCGCAGTATGGATATTGTACCTGTTGATATTGCAGTAACAATACTTTTGCAAAAAATATTGTGCAGCCTTAAGAAAAGATCCTAAATAATTGTGACAAAAGGTAATCCAAGTCCAGCCAAAGTCCAAGTTTAAACTCGTGGGTAGGTAGCTTTAGCTTGATTTGTGTCATTCAAATGTAAGATGTGTCTTTTTAATGCTGTATTGCAGATTGTAAGCAGATTTGGATGACTGAGCTCTAAACAGCTCTAAAGTTACGACAGCAGGTTACCATAATAAAGAAGAACCAAGAGCCTTCCATTAAACTTGACATAATCTAGAAAGAAGTGGGCATAATGTAGCTGGTTTCAATACCTAAAAATATAACACGTCACTTGACTCTGGGGAAGTCAAACATCCCACGAACTGAAATACAACTTTTACAGAGGTGATTCCCTCTGTGTAGGACGGGGTAACCCCAGAATGGAGAAACATGCACTGCACCATAACACTGTAACCTTTAGGCATTACTAGGGATTATGGTAGTGAAAGTGAGAATGAGGGGGAGAGAAAGAAAAAAAGAAGTCAAATGAAGAGGTGGAGGAGAAACAGGAAGGAGCTTCTCAAAGGGTTTCCTGCGTCGGAGGGACTCCCAGCACCAGCGCAAAGAGGATTCTCTGAAAACGCTGACTGGAAATTTCCACACTTGCACTTATTTTCAAAGGTCAGAGTTCATATGTTACAGCAACACAAAGTACTACATCAGTGTTTGTGTGTTTTTCAAAGACATCACTAACCGAAGACAACAAGACATTAAGGAAAGAGTTGTGTTAAATAATAGTGCACTATGACCCCAAATCAGACAAGTCCTGGCCCAACAATGACAACATTCTGTGAGGTTTCTTCAGTTCAAATTCAAATGCATAATGTTCTTTGTAACACCTTAAAGAAAGTTTTAAATACAAAAACAATAAGATACTGCACTGTAAATTAGTTGTGGTAATTATCACTCTCTGGTAGCAAAATATATGCTGCTTTGTGAAAATATAATGTTGCCAAGTGTGTGCCTTACTCCTACTTTAACTTTGGTCATGTTATACTTTCATCATGGTGCCCAGAAATCACAAAAATCTTTGCCAAATTGATTGTAATTGTCTATATTTTACTAATACACAGACATGGTAGTGATTTGTGGTTGAGCTACAACCCAAAAGGTCACCATAGGATTCTCTGGCCTGATCGCCTGGCCCTGTTTTAAACCTAAAAACCCATACTGATTGCTCCAAATCAGGGGTTAGCGTGAGCAAACGAGGACAAATGAAAGTTTAAGGAGGCAGTATTGATTTGTGTGGAGGTCAGGGGTAGGTCACCCATATCAGAGAATCAACAAACAGCCAGCAGCGCCCTCCTCGACTCAGCCAATCACCTTCTGACCTGCCCACCGTTACCATGGCGAATGACCCTCCAACCACATAGACCACACTGGCTCCTCACCGAGAGGAAGCAGAAGAGCCCACCAATACTGTGGAGATATAACGCTTAACTACAGACATTTTGTTTATCAGCTGCATTGTTGTGAAGAAATGGCTTCATATTTTTGGTTTTAATTACCATGATGTTGTAATTTTACTGTTCTTACCTGGCGCGGCAAGTCACACACTCCTGAACCTGGATATGTGAGTGTCTCAGGTCAGACTGTTCACTTTGGTCATTGGCCTTGACAGCGATGGTCATATTGACTATCAGTCAATATGTGGCAGTGGCATATGTATCTTTTAGATTTGATACAATAATTTTAGTCCTTAACCTGAGAACTTTCAAGTCAATTTTTTTAAACCACAAATGAAGCATATAGAGATTAAAACCACATTGTCCTAAATTTTTTACTATTCAAGAGGAAGCAATAGCAGATTTTCATGTTCTTCTGCTCTTTCCATTGCTCCTTGCTGCCTTTGGTTGCCCTCCCTCCCTCGGAGGCAGGCAGGCGGTGGTGGTAACCAAGCCTCTGGCAGTGTGTTCCTATCCTGCAGCAGCCCTCAGGTTCAAACCTGTCAATATCCCAGCAGTACCTCGCTCTGCTGTGGCTCAGTTAACCTTCTCACCCACAGCAACCACACAAGAGGACGTGTCCCTGCACCAGCCCCACACGGTCCATCCCACCGCCTCTAACTATTCTACCAAACTGCACAGTCCGTAAAGGGCAGCACCCTGGCAGCAGCAGCCAGCACTATGGCAGCTGGCAAGAGTTTTTTTCTTATTGACTTCTTGGATAATTTGGATGATGGTCACGTTGGAATCTCAGAGAAGAACTAGGGAGAGATAACGAAGAAGCCTGGACCAGAGAAACGCTCGGTGTGATAAAGGTCCTGTCATCTCATCATCTGTATCAATTACAAGAGGGAAGGGTCAGTGAGAAAATAGCCACTAAATTAGCCTGTCCAGGCAGAAATGTTTTAAACTAGAGTGGTAAAGGAGACGTGTGTGCAAACTCAGGACAAAGACAGGAGTAAAGAGGAGGTCTCTGAGTTTGTGAACTACACACACCCGCCCTGCTCCATGGCGTGGTAAGGAGCGTGTGGCAGCATGTCGCCCGTCCTGTCTCATATTGGGTCGTCCTGACCGCGAGGCACCAAGGCTGTCTGCTGGGAGCTCAGGTTTCGGCTGAGCGGCGGGACAGACACCCCCTCCCACCTCCGCAGGCTCCGGAGCAGGTATCAGGTTGCCAGTTCAGCGCCGGCCAGGCTTGACGCTGGCGGCGGCTTGTGATCTTGGAGCCAGTGTGTGAATGTGTGTGCGTTAGTCTTTGAGCGTATCGGCACAACACTGCTGTCTCCTCCAGGTATGTAGGTGTGATTTACAGAGCTGAAGCTTCACACGCGCATACTCTTTACCTGCTCCAACGTCTATCCCCCAATACATACAGCATATACTCCTATATAAGACATTATAGAGTTTACTACTAAAAAGCTTTTGCCAATAGATATGATTTTCTTTTTTTTTTTATATAAAATGAAGTTTGGAAAGACAAAGCCAAACAAAGCTTGACAAAACTTAACTTAGAATCAGTTATAATCCTGGGCATTTTATTTTTTAAATGCGTTAGTTTTTTTCACTTATCATTTGTAGAATGTTTTGTGCACTAAAAATGACAGAAACACAAAGTGTAACTTCGAACCCATGACAAGATTTTGAAGTGTTGCAGCAGGTTGTGGATGTGTAACATTGGTATCGCCACACAAACAGACAACGAAGATCAATATAATCAATACACAAATTATTTTGTATAAAGAACATGTGTGTATAAGTCTTTTAATACACCAAATATCCCAGCTGTAGTTGAGCATATTTACACTCCAAATCGTGTCAGGCAACTTTTGCAATCAATCAATCATCATCAATCAATGTAAATCTCTGTCAGATGGAAGATCACAGCGTTATTGCGATATATTTAGATTCTTGCAATACGGACATTGCATTTGCTGATATTGCGATAATTTTGCGATATATTGTTCAGAGACCAGAACCAAACACTCTCAGTGTGAATAAAACAAAACACAACTCCTGGTAAGTATTTTTTTGAGATGAAAACAACATTATACCATGTTAAAAACCTCAGAAATGTTGATTAAGCATAATACTCCTTCCTTCCTTTTCGCTTTATGTTTTTCTTTCTGTGACTTAAATTGCCCTAAATTACTGTTAGTGATGGCCAGTAGTTGATTGTTACTAAGCAATCTAGACCAATGAGTATGTGCCTGAAAATAACAAAACTTGAAGACATATGATGGTTGTGTTTTTTCAAACATAAATACTATCACAATATACTACTAGGTGTTTAAACAGTATTCCTCAAATAAAATAAAATAAAATAAAATAAATCACACACACTTTCACTTTAACCCTAGTATATATTTTTACCAAGCCTAACATCTACAGCCTCTTCTCAGACAGTGACTCCTGAGAAACTCCAACTCAACCCTTTTCAAGAAACTCCAGTGCATCTGAAGGAGGCAGCTACAAGGAAGGTGCACTCACAGGTCAGTATGTAGGAGACCTTCGATATGCATGGCCCTCATGATGGCTCTGTCCGTGGCTCGCTTGCACGGCCTGCAAAGAACGGCACAAATGAATAATGTATGTGGACATCTGCCACCCCTGAATTATAGATCTGTGGAGCTCCGGCATATGGGAACAGTCCAGCAAATGCTAATGGCTAACTCTCCATGACAAACTATGTGTCCCAAACACGTGAGTGATAGTCAGGTCGTGTAATCCTTCTCATGTTGTGCGAGGTGGTTTGTAAATGTAGCCTATTAGCATGCCTGTATTTGTTAAGGTTAAAAAAACAACCACGGGGATTTATTCATATGACCACAAATAAGGAATAGTCCCAAGGTGCTTGAGTGGCGCACTCTTAGTTAACATTATGCAGCTCATTCTGGTAGCCTACTACAACGGAACAGCAGAGTAAAAAGTTCACGCCACCATGCATTTTCTTCTAATAATTAGCCACTAGTGAATGTAGCGGCAATGGTCGGCCCTAAGACACAGTGGCTAATGTCTTTGAGCTTTGCATATATAGTGTGCCTCTTGGTGAAGTGCGGGCTTCTTGAATATTCTATAGTCTCTTGTTACTAGATCCGCTCTTTAAAGAAGTCCGGGACATTGCTGAGCTCGGGCGGGTGGGGTGGGGAGTGGGGTTCTCCTTGCAGCCCACTGGAGCAGGAGAGGCCTGGTCTACTGGGGCTCTGCTTCGATCTCCGCTTCTCTCTCCAGGATTATCCTCTTATCGGCGCCGCAAAAGCCGGGCTAAGAAGCGCCAGTAATTAGCCTATCTTTAATTAACGAGCACCGCGCTCCAAAACCACCCACAGACCGCGTAGGCTCCCAATTGGAAAGCAGTCAGCGCGGCGTGAAGATGAGCAGACTTAATCTTGTTTTTGTCGGCGCAGGAGAGAGCTAATGTGTAAGAAAAGGGCAAAGTTCATCTTCAAGTAGTTGGGGATTTGCACCAAGCAGAACGTCCCTTATGTGCGCGCTCGCCTGCAAACACACAGCTTTCCGCACCACAGGTTTCAAAGGGAAGCCTACCACCCACCGCTGTTCCACTTTGTTGTGCTGCGTTTGTGATGTGGCTGTGCATTTGTGAGTCTAGTGTGGAGATGGAGTACTACACTCAAATTAAGCTACCTCTCAATGTCACCCATTTCTTAAATTTCCATTTTATGAAATCCACAATGGAAACACATGTAGGAGAAGACACTCACATCAGTCAGGTCTATGACAGATGATTGATGCAACTTACACAATCTTGTTACCTTTTGGATAGCGCTTCTAAATGAAGGCTTATTAATAATATTGTATTGACTTCTTTCTGCAATTTCTTCATTGTAGTGAATTACAACTTTACAGTTTTCCAAGATTTAAACATTTTGTTCAGATTGTGCAGATATTAAAGATATTAGGGAGGATTTTTTTTGACTGCTGAAAAACCAGCGACTGTTTGTCCTTTTTTGAATAATGCACATGCGTCAGGCCCCGCCCTTCACTGTTCCTTTCCAAGGAACTCCTCCACAGAGACGTGCACGAGCGTTGGAACACGAGTGTTTGTTTACAGCCGGCATCAGCAGAGATTCGCCTAAACCTAGACCTGCATTGTTTGTTTGCGCGACCTTTGACCTAGTTCCCCACACAGACCCAGTCACATGCACAGTCCCTAAATGCGAGCAAAAATATATACTCCTGCTATTGGTAGCATTAGCAAACTGACGTTGCTGTACAGTTGAAAAGGTTCAACAGATAAAGAAAAAAGGCATTTTTTTCAAACGATAAGAAAACGTACCTGTCCAGCAGAAACTTGGGGACCAATGCATCGGTCTGAAGACCTTTCTGTTCCTACAACGCACGCCGTCCTTTGAAGGAATCGCCAATAACTTCACGGGTTTTATTCTGCTCTTCTACAGTTTTTCTCCTCCTCCTCTGGTACACTTCAAAAACAGTTTTCCTTTTGTGACCGCCCGGTTCACGGTTTTCCTCAGCCATTGTGCTCTTCGAAGTCAGGCTGTCTGCGCTACGATGTTAACGCCGCTAACGCGGCGCTAACGCTAACGCGGCGCTAATGCGGCGCTAATGCCGGACTACATAAACATAGTGTATACGCATGTGCACACACAAGAACACGCACTAACGCCGAAACTAGGAAGGCAGAATGATTGGCAAGTCCGTGGAACAATGGTTGCCGTACTCATGACGAAAACGATTGGATGAGGTTTTTTGAGTCCCAGAGTCCACAGTTTATTAATATTATTATTATATTTTCTAATACACCAACTTATAAGCCTTATACAGGGCAATGAAGGTAGTTTTAATAAATATTGCAAAAAATTAGTTTATAAAGATCCTCCCTAATACCTTTAACTTTATTTGTGTATATATTTTTTTTCATCTATAGTTTTTAACAACTTTGAGGTATAAAGTGAAGAAAATTGTTTTTCTAAAAAGGCTCAGAAAGGACAGATGCAGAGACAGAAGAGGAGAGAATACTATCAACGCATATGTGACTTACATTAACAGACTGCTAAATCAAAAATTCACCCTCCGTACAGTTAAGGAGGGACCAGGCCCTAGGGACAAAGCTGCTTTGGACTAGGCTGTAAACATGTTTACTTCACAACAAATGTATCCTTTATGTTGCACTGGATTTTTTTTTTTGAATAATGCAAAACCACAGAGTATATTGAGGGGTACTGTATTCAGTACCTCAAGATGCCACTAAACCCTACACAAGCACTATGGCTAAGTATCCACGTAACAGCACCAGGTCAACTCATTACAGTTCTAATAAAATCAGAGAGAGCCAGGTCGTCTGAAGGGAATGAAAGCAGGATGAAGAGAAGCAGAGATACGTCAGTAGTGCCTCAGCCTGGTCTGGCACTGGCACCATCAAGCGGGGGGCAGCGGCGGCCTCAGCATGCATACATTAGCGGTGCTTAGCCGCACTAATTGCTTCTCACTTAGACAAATCTCCTGCAAATCACGGCTGCGCCGGCAGCACTGGCCGGGCCCCCCGGGAAGGAGAGACGGCAGGCAGGCGGACGGAGCGGGAGGCGGAGGAGGGGGGCAGCGAGTGGAGCGTGTACAGGGCGCCTCGGAGCAGGATGGAGGAGAAAGAGGAGGAGGGGCGTCCCAAGAGAAAGCAGAGAAGCGAAGAAAGAGAGAGAGAAAAAGCTCCAGTACTTCAGACTGCCCCTCGCTCTGCTTATCCACAGTCCGGGCTGAGTGCCCCCCTACCCTCTGAACCCCCCGCAGCTCTCAGATCTCTGCTCTGCCCCTCCTCTCTCACTCCCTCACCATCGCTCCACAGAAAAGTGGAGGAAAGATGAAACTCTACAAAGAGGGAGAAAAATCAATAACACAGATGGATAGCTGGATAACAGGGTCCGGCATGCTTCGGCGCTGAGGCAATCCAGAGGGTGCCCACACAACTTCCACACAGGCAGGGACGGGCCAAAACAAGGCACTGGGAAGAGGGCTGTGAGCCGCCTTAGGAAGCCAACATCACCCCAACGAACTACAACACACCAGTTCACACACAGCATACCTAACCTAAAAACTTCAAAACTCAAACTTGGATCAAGCCCCAACTCAGCACAAAATATAAACAAAAACAAATGTGCTTGTTTGAGAGAGGTGCATGAATATCTAACCTTCCATTTGGCTAATTGGGGGAACAGTGTAACAATCTGCAATGTTCAGGTAAAAATAAGATAGCTGGCCATTATATGATACTGAAGATCAATATTATTGCACTCTGCATTATTCGACAGGCATTTTGGAGATATTGGGCGCTGGAGGCAACAATTTATTTCTGGTAATTGATTAAGACAACACCATCAGAATGAAAAAAATACAAGTTGAAACTGTGTTTACAACTTTTTAACATTCAACATTGTTTCAAAACTAAAATTCTTATTAATATGTCAACTTTTTAAATGTAGTTAAAACTGAGCTAGATTGCTGAGCTATTGGACTCACAAGTGTTTTGGTTGATGTCCTACAAATGGATATTACTTTGCTGCTGCCTGAATGAACAGCCTAAAGGTGCTTAGTGATGCACATAAAGTGGTTCATTGTCTAGTTGTAGAGATGAATGTCCACAAATCAAGAAGCTAAACGGTAAACAAAACTCCACAGAAATGGTCAAAAACCACTGGCCACAGCGAGGTCGCACACTTGATGAGCTACTTTGCCCTCAGAGATACGTACATACAAGCATGGCACCCATAGTACCAGCAGACATATTTTCCAATCTGGACATGGGTAAAAAGTAAACAACACTGTAGCTTTACTCAAGAGCAGAACTGACACAATTTAAAACTTGGTCCAGACATTACTTCATTTAGATGTGTGGGCTACAGTGAGTTTATAAAAGTGTTTGTGAACAGCGAATAGGTGAAAATCCTTTGACATACAAAACATGTTTAATACTAGCTGTGCTACTGCGATCCCCTATTTGCTCACCTGCCATCACAATCTGGTATGCTGCTAGTCTGACAAAGCCTGAGCCCTGTGTATTCATACACTATATACTTCTCTATAAAAAGAAAATGTATTTAAAGGGTTTAAAGGTTAGGCACAGACAAATAACCTCCCCAGTGTCCCATTTTGGGCCCCAACCCACCGAATTATAACTAAATACATTCTTTACTACACTCAACATTCAGGGCTGGGACGATACACTTTTTTCACAATACAGCACTTTGACAATACTTTGGTGCTGATACGATTTGTACTGAAGTATATTGATATAATAAGTTACTGCTATTGATATTCTTAAATTTTAACCACGTTCACTTATAGACTTAAATATACAAGAAAAGCAAGTCATATTTCCAAAGTCAGTTTGACGATTTATTTATTAACTATTTAGAATTACTTTTATTTGTGTGACAGTAGTTGGCAGACCAAGTGCTTATAGGTGAGGTGCTGCCCTCTAGAGTCCTGGCAGAATTCTTGATCACTTTTGGCCCACATTTGTCTGAGAAAGCAGTGCATCACATTTTACATGATGTCACATAAGTATAAAAGTATCATTATTGGGCAAAAGTACTTAGTATTGCATTGCAAAATATTGCAATAAAGCACAAAACAAATTTTGCCAGCCCTACTAAGCATTGCATTGAATTTATATCAAACTGTGTATAAAACTCTGCATACCTGAATTCATGTACTGTGGTTGGTCTTGTGGGGTCATGTATGCTGAACATCTGCTTTATCTTTCCTCCCACTGAAGCCAAGGTTGAACCACATACAGCTGTGTGAGAGGTCAAAGGGCAAGGGATTCATTATAATAACACAAATGATGGTCTTTTTCTCATGTAGGCCCACACCTTAACAAGTAAACAGTGCACAGCAAATACCACATCACTCCCAGTGTCAATCCACAAATTACAAGTTTGAAGGTAATGCTCCTTTCACATGACCAATATACAGAACAATCATCATTTGTTTACTTTGTTTGTGAATGGGTGTACTTGTTTTTTTTGTAAAGCAAATTAAATGTTTTTCTGTCGTAGTTCTTGGCGTTTAAAATCCTCAGTGGGACTACAATGCTCACTCTGTGTGTTAAGCTGTAACTGTGTGTGGTTTGAGGGGTGTATAATATTAGATTTTTTTAGCAAACATTATGACTTTTAAAATTAAATGCAACTGTTAAGAGTATGAGAGAGTTGAGAGCTCAGGCTTGTTCTGTACCAAGTGTTTTTTGAGGAATGGTAAATAACTAGCGCCTCCTTGAGTCTGATATTCACCTTGCTTGAGCTTCAGCGACAGCACAAAATCTCAAGTCAGTTCTCCTAATTTACTGTGTTACAGCGCCACCTCGCACAAAAATACACGCATCACGGTTTTACCTTGAGATATGAGTTAGTAAAGGCAAAGGGTTATGTAGGGTCGCGTTTGTTACGGCTAATTAAATGAAGTGCATTACTTAGCTTATAGTAGGGAAGGGGCTAGGGATGGTTGTAACACTTTTTGCTTCAGCCCATGTAGCTCACAGATTTTTTGAGCTATGGTTCTCAAACGTTGATACAAAATACCCGGATGTGTTGGCTACAAATGGCACCTATTCAAAACCTCAAATGCATGGTAGTCCTGTGTTACAACACACCCCACTACACAGACTGGGGAGAGTTGTAACAATAAGGGAAAAAAAAAAAAAAAAAAAAAAACAGGGGCCACACCATAAAAGATGCTTCAGAACTGGTGTATTTGGGAAAAAAAGAACAATCCAGCCCAGTGTAAGTCTCTCTCTGTGACTGACCATAACTCACACACATGCAGTTCAACTCAGAAATGTGAGTAGTGTATGAGTCTAATAACAAACAATTTTTCATAAACATTCAACTACAATGCACCTGTATGAAATACATGTAGGTCTGAGACACCTATAATTGATTTATATTTGTAAAAACAAAGCCATGTGCATGTATTTGTGATATTTGTATAATCTTGATCATAATTAAAATGTTGACAGAAGAGTGTTAGTAGCCCTGGAGTTGACTTGGCCTTCTCTGTGCCCTCATCAGATGCTTTTTAATAACATCAGCAGCACAGCTCTCTTAGTCTTTTTTTTCCCACTGCCTGAGCCTGCTGTACAATGATTAAAATCAATTAAGTTGTATATATGCTTTTAGTAAGAGGATGGTTGTAACACCTTAAAAATCTTTGTTACAACCCTCCCCACCCCTGTCAGCTCACTGTATCAGTAAAGTGGCTTGAAATAAGCAGATGGAAAATGCATCACATTTTGCTTGAGAAGCTACTCTTTAATCTACTGTAAGCCCTGTAATTGCAATTGTATGAGCCTAAAACACAAATTTTAGTTTTGGTAAAAAATGACTTTCTTATTTCAAAGTCACTTTTTTCTCATTAAAATCTACATGCTCCTCTTTCCAGCCTTGAAAATCACCAGGTGAGACCAGGGACAAAGTGGCTACAAACTTATATAACCATTATAGCTCTGTCTGTTCCCGTAGTCTTGATAACATTCTGTTTAAAAAGATAAATAAATGTTTTTTTTTTATCATTATCAAAAGGCAGGGCTAAGTTTTAACACTTAAACGCATTTTCTGTATTTTTGTCTCATTTCTTCAAAGCCTGTAGGCTGGTGTACTCGTTAGCTAGTTTGAAAACATGTTAGCTAGATGTAGCTTTGGTGGTAAATGTAGCTTTATCATCTGTAGCATGTAAAGATACTGTTAGAAAGATTTTTTGTTAAGACATGAACTTACCGACCAGAGCTATCGGCCTACCTCTTTCTTTCTCTGTTTTTTTTTTTTTTTTTAAACATCAGGGACTCACTGTACTTTCCCCCTCACTGTTGTGGTCCCGCCGTCATCCAGAAGGTGGCGCCAGATTATCTACACAAAACTCCACTCGCCTTTTCTGCTGAATAAAGAAGATACACAATAGAGTTTTTAATATTTGGTTTAACACTGACTTGTATTAACCGATTATATTCAATTCTGTGGGCAGTGCTTCTACAAAATGAGTAGTGTTTTCATGTTTAACAAGGCTGTTGATTATCCTGTAATCATTTCCTCTGAACACTGTCCCTATGTTAAGCCAAGTCAAACAAATAGCTTTATGTTGACTGTGCAAAGTGTGTTTCCTCTTAGCACCAAGTTAAAGTGTTCTTCAATAACCTTTTCATAAGGTTCATAATGAATGAACAAAATAGGTAGCCTGTCCATACAAACTGCAAGGTTTAAAATCACAACCTACAGATTATAATTCATTGTTAAACATGTTTGTTAATGCAGATAGGATGGTGATAGGATTGGAAGAGGATGATGTGTGAACATTTGCAAAAGGCAAAAGGGCAAGAAAATATTTATACAGTACAATACATTTGGTAGTTGACTCATTTTAAACATACTGAGCTTTATGTCAGGTCACTTTTCAAATAATAGAATACAGTATTGTGTCTGTGTTCATATACAGCAACTAATGCTGCAACACAATTACAATTACAATCTACTCTGTATTATTGTAAATAAAAGTGCAGCATCTGCCTTGTCTTTGTACTGTAGTCTTTTACTGAGCCCTTCTCATGGACAGTTTAGCCAATGCTCTTACACTACTTAGTTGTTTGCAATGATTTTCTGTGAAAAATCTCACACAACAATAAGCAAACAGTGTACAATCAATGTGCTCCTGTGTTACACTGCTTATCTGATTGGATTATTTGAGTTTCTTTAGATCGTTCATTTCCCTTTGTGTGTTATCAGAGCAGTGTGGAGCCAAGTCTTGGCTACATTTACTGAGTTTAATGTCAGGGCGGCCTCACAATGGCACAGATTTCCCGTAAGTCTCTGGTGTTTGACTAATTTTCCTCCTTTGCAGATTCAACATTTAACTTTTGTCTCTCAAACGGTGCTGAGCTGTGCCTTTCATCTTAGCCTTTTTTTCCTCAGATAAGTGTTCTCACTGTTTGAAAAGTGATTCAAATGGATTTATTGCACCATTTTTTAAAACTCTGTTAATTTGTATACAGTAATCAATTTTACACTTATTTTTACATTTCTTAGACCTTATTGATCATTGTAAATGCCAAGTGGCCATAAACAACAACATTTTGTCAATTTTACAAAAAAATTATAGTTTAGCCCAGTGACTGTTATTTAATAACAGTTGCTATTCACTTATACCTTTATTGATTTACACAGTTATCTATCTAACAACATGCCTGCTGTAGAGTCAATATGCTGTCAGCACATTTGAGCATAACTATTTGCTCTAACATTGTTTAAAAGTTATAAAGAGACACAAGATTGGACAAAATGAAGGTACGCTCCTCTCAGCATAGAGGTTGTGGACACCTTTGTTATTGACTGAAAGAGCTACAAATGTGATGATGGTGGTGTTTAAACAAAGAGCTTTTTATCAAAAATACACCTACTTCTCTTTAAATCAAACCATGTCAAGTGTTTTTACATTGTGCCACTTTTATAGCCATCTAAAATGGACAAGGGACATTTTTCAAAAAGGGCAGCTGGACAATCAAACAATAGCTTTTACTACTTTCCTCCCTACACACCTACATGTCAGTGGCTTGTTGCATTTGAGCGCTCCTGCTGTGGAGACAGTTATAAACCTGCCACTCTTCACTCCCACACTGGAGGCTCTGAGCTGCTGGAGTCAGTGGCTGAGTGGGAGAACACGGCTCCAGTGTGTTTGTTAACCGTTTGCACACCCAGCACAGCCACGGCAAACACAGCCTTATCAGTGTTTACACATACGGCTGCTGCTGAACATCATATATGCACAAGACAACTGAGCAAACTGAGGTAAACTGTGACCCAAAGCCACCGGAAATCATGGAAAAGGGGAGAGGATTCTTCATCATAGCAATATTTTTTAGTTTTTAGTGACAAATGGTTTGATTTTATTTATTTATTTTTTTTTTTAATGTTGTTCAGGTTCAGGTAGCATACTAATGTTGAAACTTCACGCCCATTTAACTTTGCAGTATAGGCCTACTATTACTTGTACTTTACTAACTGTAGCATTCAATGTTTTTACCACTTTTTAGCAGTACTTACATTGTGAAAAAGTACTTAGAATTTCTTATACTTGAATATGTATTTTTGAAAGCACATACTTCAGTACTTTTACTCAAGTAATGAAGTTGAGTACTTAGCCAAAACAATTAACTAAACTAAAATCTGCTTCAGTACTCAGTTTAACAACTCATGTACTGTACTCACTTGATTGTTAATTACAATAGGCAATATGTGAAAAACTAAATGTATTTGTGGGTTCGACGTGTATGAAGTAAAACTCTGACTTTCTCCAGTGGCCCCAGTGAGAGCAATAACCTTTTTCTGCTGAACAAAACCAATATGAATGTGGGGATCACATATTTGCCAGCGTTAATTAGTTTTCAGCTAATGATCTGATCATATTTGCAGCAGCAGCGGAGCACTTAGCCAAATTAAACAAAATGGCTCCAGGCTGGAATTTCAAATGAGTCTTTTCCTTGTCCACAGAGCCTCCATCATTAAGAGTATAATCCTAACAGCCTCAGTTTGTATCTTTTAACTAAAATAAAAACACTTTATATTGAAGGTTGTACACGGATCTTAGTGGCTTGGATATACTCTATTACAGCTATTCCCAAAGTCAAGAGTCATGGCCCCCTCAAATTTCTGGAAATCCCACGTGGACCTCCAAGTATTCAACTTACCTATTCAAAAACCATGTCATGTTTTCTCCATATATTTCTCTAAAAACCTTACAAAAAACACTGTAAGGTTGGCTAAAAATGATTTCAAAACATTTAATTGGTTTTAAATATATTTTTAACCTAGTATATAACTGTAATTTATTTCAAACTCAATATCTTCCTATCATACATGTAAATGGAAAAGTACTACTCCATTATTTTCTGTTTTTAACTACTTTGCTGAATATTTTAAGAACAATGAACAAGAAAACTGCCATGATCTACCAAAGAATGGCAAAATCCTTGTTGTTTTAAACATGATGTCTTGCCTGTGCCATATTTGTTTTTCTTTTATAAGTTTTTGTTTACTGTACAAGAATATTTAGCCACTTCACCATTTTTGTACTGAAAATCTGCAGTACCTTCACAGACCCCCAGGAGGCCCGGACCCCACTTTGGGAACCGCAGCTGAACATATTCTGTTAAAAGCAGGAAAAATTGGCAAACGTATGGATTTAAGTAAGTTTGACAAGGACAAAAATTGTGATAGCTGCTGGACGACTGGGTCAGAGCATTTCCAAAACTGCAGTACATACAGCTGCACAGTGCAAAGGCTGATGGAAAGGTGGAAGAACACACAGTGCATAGTTTGTTGCTTATGGGACAGCAGATTATTCAGGTGGTCATAATGATTAGCCTGGTCAATGTATGTGCTGCGTACATGTTTCTGTTTCCACTAGAGGACTCTGTGCTCCACTTTGAGTTTGAAGCAGAGTCTGCAGCTCATTGAAAGCAGATGTGTTGGCAGAGGTTAGAGCTCTCCCTGAAGAGGGCGGCCTTGTCAAGTGTCTTTAAAATCCTCTGAAACACACCGTCCTATTCTCTTCTCCATCCAGTTAACAGCAAACTCCCTGCTGCACGCTGTCACATACAAACAAACCACAAACATTAACTCGCAACCTAAGAATCTGTTTTTCAAATGGAGGAAAATGTCAAATAACTCCAAACCAACTAAGGAACATTAGTACAAAATGAATCAAATAAATTAAACAGGCGCATGTTGTTAAAAGTGTGGCCCCTGTGGCAGTAATGCATTTGTGTGGTACTGGCTTTTCTTTGTTCTAACCAGAGCATATGCCACAAGCCTGGGCTGCTTTTCCTCAACAGCTGCTAAACCCATTAAATCTGCAGCCAGCCACCGGACTGGAGGGTTACAGGGGGGACTGTGGAGGGGGGCAAGAGCCTGCACTGCCCCACTGCCACCCCAGGGGGCGCCTAAGAGAAATGTCCGATCTAAACGCTGGATAATCTGGACCAGGACTGAGGTTTCCTCTTGATGTGGGCATAACTGAAACATTATGGAAAAGGTTGTGTTATGTGAGGTTTTTTACACAGTACAGTGACAAATGTATATGTATTTTTTGCAGAGTGTGTTTTATTGGTGAATTTTTTGGGGCTGCTTGGTGATTATATAGTGTTCTGCATCATTTAGCTGCCTCTATTCACTGTGCACCAACATATTATCAGACAAAAGATTAGAAGAGCAGTCAATGTTTAATATGTACTCCAATACAATTAATGGTGATTTGAAAGAAAAGTTATGAAATAGTTGAACAGGGTCACCACAGTAAATCATCTGCCTCCATCTAACTCTATCCTCTTCTCTCACACCAGCTAACTTCATGTCCTCTTTCTCAACATCCATACATGTCCTGTGGTCTTCATTGGCGTCCTGCCTGGCAGGCCTTACCTCAACTACCTACCAACTACCTCAACCTTGCACAGATTTCAGAACCATATTGATTTTTTCAGATAGTATACAGTTGTGTCTGAAGGGTTTATTTAAGGGAGAGAACAGAAACTGATGCAGTGAGTAAAGCATGAGGCAAAGAGGCTCTGAAACCACAGGGTGACTACCTGTCCCACTTTGGTTGTACTGCCCAGCCATTTAGGCATTTGTCCCACCGTCTCACTTATTAAGATAATGTCCCACTTTTTCATTGGTGTTCAGTGGATCTTATTAAAAGAGAGATTAAAGTTAAGAACAACATGGTATTATTATTCCTTGTATAAAATGTAGACTAAATATTTGTGAGCATCCCTTGATAAGTTGGAATATTGTTTTGAATATTGTTATATTTTGAGAATATACAGACTGAGAGCTTTGATATTCTTCTGTTCCATCTTTTTTATTCCATTGAATAGTCTCAGTAAAGACATTACTTTGCAAAATGTGTGTTTTTGGGATAAAAACAAATAAAAACAAATGTTTTATAGATCCTAAACTGAAGCAACTTGTATCTTTGTAAGTTTTCTAAGTTAGATTTGTATATCAAAGCTTTTACTTCTCAAGTTACCCCACCTAGTCCCATCACAAATTGTCCCACCTTTTGTATTTTATGAGTATTATTATTATTATTATTATTATTATTATTGTATTATTCTATTCTATATGTTCCACTTTGCCACCTACTGTTGAGGAGTGTAAAATGATTTATTTTTAAAAATTAAACTTTTTTTTTTTTTTTTTTTGTACTGGCAAAGGCCCGCGACCCACTGAAAACAGTTCTGTGACCCACTTTTGGGCCCTGACCCACCAGTTGCGACCCACTGTGCTAGACAACCCCTAAAAGTACAACTGCAAGCCACTTCACTTTTCAGAAGCCAGAGCAGTCATCTACTGATGTTACATCACTCTATGTAGAGATTTCTTTTACTGTAACTTGTGAAACACTCATATCATGTGCCCCGTCCCATTCATTTATTCATTCTTCCTCTTATTCCCATTAGACTCCACCCAGAGAGTTCATGAGTGGTCAGACCAAGGATTGAACTCTCAATCTCCTTGATGAGAGGTGCGAGAACTAACCACTCTGCCGTGTGGATTAGTGTTATAAATTTGTGAAATAATATAATATAAATAGCCATTATATATTGAGAAGATAGACTGAATCATTTTGTTCTATGTATGTATGTATGTATGTATTTTATTTTGTATACTACCAAACATTACACAGTTCCCCTCATATACAGACCCTAAACATCAACATATTACATTTTGACATTGTCTCTATTGGTCCCATTTTTGCGTCTCTGTGATTTATGTGGATTTTCCCCACACCTCTGAGTTGAGGGGGTTAGATCTGTCTATAACCCGCTGCTCTGAGCTGGAGAAGAGCTGCACATCCAGGGATTAGCCCGAGCCCTGATGATCAGCCTACAGCCACCGCAAATCAGGTTTAACTTCAGACACAAGCACTGCCCACAAACAGCGGCTCACCCTTCCCCACACTTCATTTGCACTTTCAGAGCGTGGTGTATAATGCCATAGTTTTTGTAATTTGACGTGCACATAAATGATGACAGCTCAGTGGATTAACGGCTGAAGTGTGAATGTGAGCAGCCTGACCTCCCACTGACACTGTTTTTCAGGTCAAACACTCATTAAGCTGCAGATCTCCACATGTGCAGCCAGATGTTCAGTGTGAACTTACTAAGGCTCAAAAATAACCAATCAACAAACAGCAGCCTTGTACTGATGTTTTCAGTCGTACATCTGACATATGCAGGTAATTAGTACAGCTTTCAATTTAAGGTAATGTGTATCGATATAGTTCTATCTCAGGAATAAAAAATCAGTGCATTGATACATTTACTATATTGTTACACCCTCATTTTTAGCATTGTTAGCATCTTTTCCTGTGAATTACAGTTTAAGCTTTTTGTAAACCCATTATTCTTTACACGTACAGTAATTTGCAGCAAAGATACATCCTTTTGCCTGGAGGCTCTTTAACTCCAAGATGCAATAAGCAGAGCAGGAAAAGATAAACTTGACCTAAGTATAAAATATGTCATAGCACTGTGGTCCATTACAGCTGAATAGGGATCTGTGCCCAGAGCCTGTTTGACCTTAGATGAATGGGCCTCTGTTTGAAAACCGAGGTGAGCAGTGCACATTTAAGCATCTTCCTCTGCCTTCTCTGGGTGGGTTTATCCTCTCACAACAGTCCCCTCCATAAACTCACACTGAAGATTAATTACACAGTGAAGGTGGGGGGGGAGGGGGGGGGGGGGGGGGGGGGGGGGGCAAAGGCCAATCCATCTGCGTCGGGGCAAGTGGACAGCCCCACAGCACAGCACGGGACGCTCCAGCAACACCATCTATCACCGGGACGGCCATTATACACCGGCACAAGGTTAGAGACTCTTCCTTGTGTCTGAGGTCCGCCGCTGCACTTCTACATCCCGGGACACCTCCTCTCAGACCACCTTTAGCTTGACCCGGAGCAACAGAGGGTGCGTCTAACAAGGCCTATTTGAAGATGAGAATCACTGAAAGGATACTAACTTCTAATACCCTAGCTAGGGCTGAAGACATAATAAACACTCAACCAAAACCATAAACCAGGTCTAAAGCAGCCTGCCCAGCTTTTTTAATTATTATGTTTTTATTCTTTATAAGGAAAGTCTGGCTCCTAGTAAGTGGAGTTGGATTTTCAGCAGGCAGACCAAATGGACACAGGTTTAATTGTGTTTGAATGCAATTTAGCAAATATAAAATGTGGAAGCTACCTCTGGACCAATGCAGTTTGAAAAAAATAGATGAATGGATATAAGCCTCTAAACACTAGTATTTCTTTGCTACATAGACATTGAATTGAGTCATGATGCAACATTGGTAAATTTGCGATATGTTGTACATCCTGAGACTCTGCCTACAGATCCCGCTCTCTGTCAGCAGGAGCGGGCCTATGACAGTGTCCCATCTGTCCTGGCCCACAGACTGATGATAGCTCAGGAAATGGCAGAGGAGCGGAGGCCATTTACCCGCACTGTGATTTATTTAAGGTTGCTGCTGTTGCTATGCTCACACACAGACAGGATGTTAGATGCCACAGCTCTGGTGACATCCCAGGACATGCTCTGCTCAGTGGGATGCTGCACCGAGCCAGGCACCTGCTGCGCAATGGGTCAGAGAGAGGTAAACAAATTAACATGGGTGACAGTAAACATTCAGAAACAACAGTTATATGGTAGATGCTGCATCCCTAATAATACAGACAAAGCATATTTTACAGAAAGTCAGCTATAAGCATAAAAAGTGTTACTACCATTACTACTATGACTACTTTTATTACTACCACTACTTCTATCACCTGTCTCTTTTACTATTACTGCCATTTCTACTAATATTATTTCTACATACATTGCCAAAGAGGACAAAAATACAAACAATTTAAGAAATAACCCCTGTGAATCCTGAAAACAAGGCAAAGTATTAGGCTTATGTTGGCCCTAAACTGTTTAATAATAATTTTTCAATAATTTTTTAGTTTAGGGTGCTAAAATGTATAATGCCACCACTTGGACATAGTGGACAGCGAGCAAAAAACATCAAGTTTATGATTTCATAAGAAAAACATCTATCTACAATTTATTTGAAAAAAAAAATGGCAAAACTTTCTTGGATAAAAGTGTCCTCTTGTGTGATAACACTGTGTGCTACTGCTAACTGTACTTATGCTGTTGCGACAATGCAATTTCCCCACTGAGGGACTAATAAAGGTTTTCTTATTCTTATTCTTAAATACAAAATCTTGTAGCAAAGTTCCTTAGGTTTTACAGCTCACAGAGGAGGAGAGACTGTGGAGAGTCATTTAACAGTGATGTGATCCATATCAGACAGGACTGTGTGCTCTGTTTATAAAAGTAGGTCACAACGCAGCTATAACTTACTTTAATTCCCCACATCCACTCTGCTGCTCTCAGAACAGGCAATAATTCTCTGACTATGCTTTGGACTTTTCCTTTTATGTAAAATACTAAAAACTTGCTTTAACTGAATAAACATCTGTGAAATAAATGTATGCCAATGTATGCATGTCTGTATGTATGTATTACAGGTAAAAGCCTTATTTTTACTTACTGACTGGATGAATGGGAGAAATGCATAATATGACCAAATCTGGGGCCAAATTTAAACTTTGACTAGTGCGTCAAAGTAACAATATTTTATTTTGCCCATAAAGATGGTCATTTAAAAGAAGTAGTGTCCTGCTTATGTTCCAACTTTCAAGAGAAGACAAAATCTAGGTGGCACCAAAGGCTGCACTACTAACAGATACTAAGTTATGTCTTAGTGTACCACTAGATGGAGTCAAGAGCCATTGGCGTTACTGAGTTATCTGGTGTTAATACAAGTGATTAACAGTGATTATAGATAAAATGGTTTCTCACAGTACAATTATAATATTAGTACATTTTTATCTACACTAAAGTTGATATTGTCAGTCAGACTTCAGAGCTGCATTTATTTCATGTCTCTATAAGTTTGGAGAATATACATATTTGTAAACATTACCTTCAAACAAATCTATTTTAGAGTTATAAACGTCACATGAATTTAATTAAAATGTTTGGACTAAGCCTCTACATCTACGGAATAAATCTCTTCAGTAAACTACATTTGGAAATCTATGCACTGCTAAAAGAACCGATATCCCTGCACTGACAGCAGAGGACACTTTGGGATAGTCCCAGCAGTCTCTTCTTAATCTTCACTTTTTCCCTGGGATTGAAAGGCAGTGGAAACGTCAGGACTGTGCTCCTGTAACACTGTCCAGACAGGAGAGAGGGGAGTGTGTTTGAGGACAGCAGCACGGGCCTCATACCCAACAGGACCCAGCGCTGAGTCTGTGCCAGCTGTGTGTTTTATGGCACACATTAAAGAGGAGCCGGAGAGTCTGCTGAGAGAGCCCTGTACTGTCCCGGGCTCTGGCAGAGAACAACCTGACACGCTTAAAACACCGAGACTTCATTTCACTCCAGCTCCAGCCTGACATTTACAGAAGAAGTGATATGTTGTTGATAAAATAACTTAAATAGTTCTACACTGAAACAGAGAGTTCAGTCAGTAAAGGGTCTGGATTTTACTTCTTTACCTTAGGAAAAAAGAATATATTTTTGTGCATCCTGACTATGTTTATCCAATCATAAGCTTTAGGTAAACAGCTAATAAAAGTACTAAAACAGTATAAATCTAGTCTCAGGCCATGTTTAAACTCAGAGTTTGGTCGAGAAACGCAGCTCTTCACCATAACACCTTCTAATTCAGGGGTAAATGCTCTTTGGATTGAATCAGAATAGCAAAGATTTGGAATTTAGATTTAGATTTAGAGGTAGAATCCAAACCAAAAACTTCTTGTTTCTTTTTGGGCCCTTACTGACCTTTTCTGAAGATTTCAGTACAATGTGACCACTATGTTTTGAGTTACATTGCTAAAAGACTAACTAACAAACAAACAATGGCATAAACACAACCGCCTTGGTGAACGAGCAGTGATGTTGGATGCTTGTTTTTAAGTTCAGATTTTAGACTGGATGAGGTAAAACCAGCAGCTGACAGTAGCCATACAGACATTTGTTAGCTCAGTAGTTGAGTTGACCAAAACAAAAGACTAACAGTATAAGAAGAGTCTGTTTGTATGTACAGGGTGAGTAATAGTCTGGATTGGGACAGAGGCCACGCTGGGATGGTCCCAAACAAGGGGGGAATCCAGATCCACTATGACAGGAATGTGAGGCAGGATATCATTAGAAACAGAGGAGCCACAGAACAGAGCTCAGACTTTACACACAGTCCATCAGAACAGACATAGAAGACTTTTAACAGATCCACCTGTTTATAAAATGCAAAAAGATATTCACTTTAGAGAAAAAGAACAGGTATAGTTTTAGATTATTTTGTGATATAATTCTTCTTTCTTCTCTGGAGCTCTTCGGTAGCCATGTTTTAAAGCATATTTTTGCACACTGTGCCTGTCCAGCCTGTGCAGCAACATTAAGCTTAAAGGCATTGAATGAGGGTTCAGTCAATAGTGTGCAGTGATTTGCACATTGACTAACAATACAATAAAAATTAGTTTGTATTCAGTCAAACTAAACTGATGTTAGTAGCCATTAGTATTTGAAGTGGAAACTCTATTTTCTATTTGCATTGCTTTGGGAGGAATATTTTATAAATGAAGCAAAATCAAACATCCCTGAGAAGAAATGAATGATGATTAAGTATTTTAGTTGACATTAGCGCCCTCCTACCCCAGGTGGGACTGGTTTAAACCGGGAACCCTCGCTTCAACCTTTCCTTGAAAATCAAGGCTGATTAAGGACACAAATATTCAGAGCTGGAAACATGCATGTATGCATGTTTGAGGCTGCTTGTTTCCATTTGAGTTGGTTTATTATCTGTATTTGCATGTAACAAATTCCTCCAGCTGTGTTTAATTTGAGTTTTTACATAACCACATGCTTTTATTGTTATTCCAGCTCAAAATTGGTCTACATTGAAATAAAACGCTGTGCTTTTCAACCACAGACCAACACAATCAAATAAATCTCTCAATAGCAGCACAGAAGAATGCAGACCTTTGCCAAGGCATTGGTCCTATGTCGCAACAGTAAACATTTACAGCCCAGACCTGGGCTTGAAGCTGGAATCCTGTAGTTTAGGGGTAAATGCTCTGACCATTGAGCCACAGTGTCTTTCAAATGGTAAAGAATCCACTAAAACTAATTATTTTTGCTTTACTAACCCCTTGTGGCTAGAGTTAGTATCTTTGGCCCTATCTTGCAATGTCTTGTTGGATCCAGACAGTGTCCCAGATCTACACACACAAAAAAAATTATTGATTCATTTCTTGACCTATTACTGTCCTAAAAATGTCATTAAAACCCAATTACTGTTTTGAATTAGGCATCTAACAAACAAACCATCCAACACTAAATACAAAACCTTCTTGGTGGAGGGAGCTAATCTTGTTCAGATATGAAAACCTTACTGTGAGTGGATTTAGTTTTAAGATAAATCTGCAGAAATCCAATAGCACAGTTCTTCTTTTCCGTCTGAACACATTAAATGTCTGCCACTGTGCATCACTTTGCAGCACAGGCCTTGCGGAGCCAAAGGACACAACAAGAAGGAGCTCTGTATCACAAACCTGCCGCTGCCTGCAGTAGACATTATAACTACACGAGCAGATTGCTATTGAGACAGAAAGAGTGGATTTTCTGAGACTGCATATTCCTGCGTGCCCGCCCGAGGGGTACACACTGCATTATGAGCAGGATTTGAGTTGACACGAGTCACAGTTGCTTCATGGCTGCTTTGGAGGACGAGGAAGAGGAAGAGGAGAAGGAGGAGGAGGAGGAGGAGGGGAGATGAATAATTCAAGCCAGCCAGTCCCGGTTCTGACGTCTTGTTGTGTCTTTTAGAGGGGGTGGGGTGGGGGGGTGGGGGGGCAGAGCAGGGGACGGAGCAGCGCCTATCCAAGGAAAGCACGATTTTTTTCCGGGGACAGAGAGACATGATATAAAAATTACAGTGTTAAGGTTTTATTGATTTTTATTCATAGTACTTGACTGAGTTTTATTCCTCATAAATTGCAAACCTCTCCCTTCTTTCTTTGTCTCTTCACATGCGGAGAAGGAAGGAGAAGATAGGAATGGAACTTTTGAGAAAAGAGGTCCCAGTAAGGAGTGCTGGTTGGTCCTAATATTGATGTTCTAGGAGGTGATCACTAAACACAGTTGATGGGATCACCTTCCATCATCATCCACCCTAGGGCAAAATCTTTGGCAGTTCAGTGCTCACCAAACACCCAAAATGGATGTTGGCTTTCAATTAATAGTTTACTCTAATTTTATAGCAATGCAAGTAGCCCTCCTCCTAAACATCCCAGGCTGCTGATACTCGATTTGGAATTTTATTGTGACCACACAACAAGGAATGTTTTGACGCAGTTTGGTGTCCTCAAGTTCTGATAATGGGCTGATGGGATGTCTGAGGCACTGGACGTACCTGTGTCTGTTTGCTCCTCATTGCTGGCGTCTTGATTTGGGAGTTGAGATGCTGCCCCATGCCAACACTTCTATCATTTTGGACAGTTATTGGCCCAATGATATATTGATTTTTTGGTTTGCTGTCAAGTCGAGCAGAGTCCTCAGTAACGTTCTCTGAGGTGGCACTGGGAGGTTCAGTTGATTTTCTGGAAGAAATCTCTGGTATTTGGCCCTGAGAGTGCTTTGTTCCTGAGCTCTCCAATGAAGATTGGGTGGCATCTGTTGGACTGGAACAAGAAGCAGCCCTCTCTGAGATCCCACTGATTGAAGCTGATGTTATGCTTGTTACACTATCGGCACTTCCTAAGCTCTTTGGTGTTAAACTTCTAATGCTTGAAGATTGATTGCTTCCTACACTACTGGATTTCCTGTCCAGATAATCATAGGAGGTGTCTCTTCTAGAGCTCTCAGATGTTACACTAGAGGGGAAGGTCAGTAACTGTACAGGAGATCTTTCTTCATTGTCTGTACTTGGGCAGTTCCAACGACCAGGGAGAGCCTCAGTGGGGATATAGGTCAGTAATCTCTTGGAATGCTTAATGTAACCAATGTTGCTTAACAGGTGCTCCCTGGTAATAAATGGCTGTTGTAACATGTCAGTTTTCCCACTGTTTAACTAATAAAGATATATACTGGCATTAAAATGAACAAGCATGGTAGCCTAATGTGTATTACACATTATCAATAAATTTAGTAATTTAGTCATATACATCACTATCAGGGCTTGACTTTAACTTTTTTGCTCACTGGCCACTGTGGAAAGTCCAAAGTATTATAATTTCTATATATTTTAAATACAATAATTGTCTTATCTGGCATTATAAACACTGAACTATCTTAAAGCTGAAACAACGCGTCAACCACGTAAATACATCGATGCACGTGGAGAGCATTGAAGTGTCGCCTTTTATTTTACCTTCATTCAAAATTATCCAGATTGAGCTGGTTATAACCAGGGGCGGCTCTAGGGGTGGCCAGTGCCCCTGTAACTGTGAGCCCCTAGTGGCCACCCCTCTGAAGTGTCCCAAATGCCTCTTGAATCTCGCACATTATAATTTAAATTTGTTTCAAGGGTTATTCTAGCATTGTAGCAGTTAAAAGTCTAGATCCATCCCTGGACAGGGGCAGCATTATTTCAGAGAATAATAGCTCCTTCTCAGAATGACAGCCATCTCGGCGGCAGATTGCAGGTCTCTCACTCCCCACACGCCCCAGAAGATGACAGCTCGGGCCCAGTGATGGTGCAGCAGCGTCAACGCCTGGAGCAGCTACCGGAGATGTTTCTGGAGGCTTAGCTCGGCTTTGTTGGTATTATTCTGGAGACAGTACCTGCTGCTACTTGAAGCTCTACATTTCTAGAAAAGATGGAAAATGAGGGTTGTTTGATGTCAGCAGCACCATAGGCTACTTCTCCTCACGTTAAAAAACAGAAATGGAATAAGTAGACTATACTACTGTCAAAGTACTCTCATTTTAAATAACATTAGTTAACAATATTGATAAAAATCAGGGTATCCCCTGAAGCATTAAAAAGGTATTAAATTTGATTGTGTCAAAATCAAGGCCTTAAAAGAATTAAATGTGTAGGTATTAAATTTTGTTCATCTAGGTCTTAAACTTTGTCAAATCATCATGTTAATATTACAAAAAGTAGAGCCAGCACAATAATAAAATATTTATTGAAGAAATGTTACTTTTCATGATTTATGATTAAAGCAGCACTTAAGTTTTCTCATCTGTATTTAATTTTTATATATATTTTACATATTTACAGCTATTTTTATTTTGTGTAGATTTGTAAATATGCAAATCTTGTACATTTTGATCTATTCTATTGTATTTTTTTCAAAGTTTTTTTTTATTGCTTCTATACCTATACTAGATTTTACTTGTGTTTTTGAAAAACTGAGCTGCTGTGACCAAGCAATTTTCCTTGTGGATCAATAATACCAAGTGGCATTAAAAAGTCTTTCACAAGATAAAACCTGGAACTACCCTGAAAAATATTACTTGAGTTTATATTGTTTACATTGCTAGAAAGTACAGGGCTTACTACATTCACTAGTTATTCAAGTAATATGACTATTATTATTGCTAGTACTACAAATACTAAAAAAATAAAAAAAATTTAATTACATAAAAAGTAAACCTACGTAGTAACTCTCCACCACTGTAAACATAAAGCGTATGATTCAAGAGCAAATGTAGACTGGGTATTATCAAATCAGATTTACAATAAAAAATGTAAAAAAAAAAAAAGGAATATTGTTTGGCAAACACAAAATAAAAGTCAACCAGGACAACACAGCTGCATGTTGTGGTGTAACTTAGTTTATTTTAATTCCACAAATTTTTCAAAAAAATTACAAAATACTCAAATGGAGAACACAGGACTCACAATTTTTCTTATTATTTCTACTTTTTGTTTACATTGTGTCATCCCATGGCGACTACTCATATGTACAATAAGCTTCAAGATACCAGTATATATATAAATCTTAGCAGTCAGAATTTTACATTCTGCTATTGCCGCTTTGAAACAAGAAGCTAAACCATTGACAACACTTAACATCGAAGGTTTTGGAGACACGGAAAGTCAAAAGGCGAGGGATTTGACAATGCGAGGAAGATGAGGAGAGATGACCAGACAAAGTGACAAGCTGTTGTCAGGGGCTTGAAGACTTTTTTGGATTGATAAAAAATTAAAAAAAGGCATGAGTCTGATAATGTTTAAAAGCATTCAAATGTATTTATAGTGCTCCAAGGGAAGATATGGTCACTTTTAAATGCAAGTACAGTTTCTTCATTTGGTTTAAAATAAAAATAAAAAATAGCGCCACAGTTTTCTAAAATGTCCATGACAGGCAGAACAGTCTTAGTGCATGAACGAATGCAGGACCTCATGGCTACAGATCAAACAATGTGCACGGGTATGACAACACTACTCGTAACAGTCAAGTGGCACACAGATGCACCCCCCTCCATGACGGGACGGGGCGCTTGTATCCCGAAGGAACCAAGGCAAATGAGAAGAAAGTGACAGACAAACACACAGTCGTTGACCCCTACAAATATCTCCTGGAGGTCACAGCTGCCCCCCCCCACTAGTGTCACAGTGAAGAGTTTTACAGTTGGAGGAACGTGAGCCTGGAAGATAGGACAGGACATAACCATTCACACAATAAAACAATCCTAAAACAGGCTCCTGCTGTAGTGAAGAAGCTAAAATTAGGTCCAGATTTTTAAAAGCAACATTTGCAGTTTAGCCAAATACATTTCCAAATATTAAAAATAATTAAAATCTCCTTAAAAAAACAACAGTAAAAGTACTCCTTTGTTGATGTCAAACACTGATTTTAAGATCCAATTGTGTGGAGCTCAAGCAAAATATTCAGTGCAAACTTTACAAATTCATGGCTCTGATGTGCAAGCCTGGGTGACTGAAGGGTCACCTTTTCAAGTGTTTCAAAAGATTAACACATTCAGACTAAAACTGGTGCATGTGGAGGTCGAGTTGGGACAGTTTTATGGTTTACAAAGTGGGACTAAATCTAACACAGTGATGTCTGCTCAGAAACTGCTTCGTATAATGCCATGGTGCTCCCCTCTGAAACAAAGGGATAATGCTTCAAAAACAATTAGAGTATCGGAAACAACTTTGAGTTCGGAGTCCACACCTAGTAATAATAATAATTATAATAATTATATGTTTATATATACTATTTACAGACTCAAAAACGCCATGCGGTAGCTTTTCTTAAAATTATGAAAAACCTCCAACAATGTAATAAAATAAATGTTGAATTTAAGATAGCACTTTTTCCAACCTAACGGGTCCTTTTTTGTCGATAAGCACAGTGTCTTGTTCTAGCACCTAATGAAAATAATTAAAAAACAAAAAAAGTGGGAAGCTTGTCATGCAGGAGTCTTGAGGATGTTGTCACTACTGGCTATATACCAAAGAAAGTCTTGAAAAATTATAATAAAAAAGTCCTTGAAAATAAAAAAATTGTTGTCTGATGATCCACTTGGCCTTTTCTGTTCTTCTGGATGTGTTTGTAGAAGTTTAAAGTAACCGTTCAGTAACAACGTCCTGTGTCCTGCACCTGTCCACGCCTCCCACGGTTGGCTACAGCTGTTTGTCGTTCTCCTTCTTTAGCCGACTGTAACACAACAAAGACAAAAATCATTCCCTGTAATCATAAAAGTACACCCAGACTTGCTTTCCTATGTTTTGTAATGTCAGCAATACAACAACTAAATTACAATGTATTGCTCAATTATTTGATGACTATAGTAATGCTGTACGAACAGAGTGAATTATATTTCTAAAAGTGTCAGACCTGTAGTAGTCCTCCTGGCCGGGCAGGGGGCCTCCGTGCATGTGGTGATGTCCGTGGAGCCACTGCTGTTCCATGGCCAGCCTCTGGAGTTCAGCCGACTGGGCGTGCATGGCCTGTAGCTGGTGGGCCGCAGACATTGGAGGGGGCAGACCTCCTGGTAGGTCCCGTGGGTAAGGCGTACCTGGAAGGAGATGAGTTAAAATGTCAGAAAAGAGCTATGACAAACTGGATGTTACGGATGTAAAGGTGATTCTAGTGGAAAACCTACCAAAAACAGGGTGTCGCAGCATCTCGTGTTCATGGGGCGGTTGGCCAAGTAGGGGGTTGGGGATGGCACCGGGAGGGTAGGGGAAGCGTGCCAGATGAGGTCCAGCTGCCAGAGGGTCCACGGCCAGCGGATGGGCCCCCGAGCCTGGAGAACACACAAGACATTCACCACCACCTTCTGGAGGTCAGAGTCTTAGGATCAGGGTACACTCAAAAACATACAGTGCATCAATGACAAGGCATGCACCAGACACACACAGCAGACACAGTGATACACAGCTTCATAGACTCCTCTCAAGACCAGTGAGCTAAGGGACCATTTACTAACATAACTTTACATTTTAGAGACCAAATCTTTTTGTACTGATACATTGTACTGATATATTTTTTCCATTTGAAATTTGTAGCCAATAACCTACAGGAACAATTATAAGTCTCTTGGTCACTCTTTACGGTTATGAGAGAAGTATTACATCAGAATAAAACAATATTTACAATGCTGCGCTTGTAAACAACTAACGCTTGTGCTTACACTATTTTAGCTTTGAGAAGAACAAATTTACTGTCACAAAAAAGGTGACCCTCTTTATGGTCAATTAGTGTGATATTCATTGTATTATTAGACTTAAGGAGAAGTATCTAAATATGTGTATTTGTTACATCAGAGCCTTTACGAATAAACTGGTTACAACAGTACTAACATCATACAATCAACCATTCATACACACAGACATTACATGAATCATCATAAGGTTATACATGCAATAAATCAGTAAATACACTGAAATACATTGCAACACTAAAAGTACCATTTTGTTTCTTTTATGTAATCTAGTCTGGAATAGTATACAAAAAATTATGCACACTTATTTTGCAAGATAATAATAATAATTAAAAGATAATACTAAAGTAGTAACTCTAAGTGTTACATGTGTTACTCATTAGCAGTGTAGTATTTTTGTAGTGCAGTTGTGTACAGGCAGGGCTGTCGCTCACCTTGGTGCAGTGGGTCTTGCTGGTGCAGGTGCAGATGTGAGTGGATGTGCGAGTGCTGGTGGTGATGTGGCGTCACGTTGAACATCTGTAGTCGGGCGATGGGGTCATTGGCCACAGTAGCCATCCTTTCTGCATGGAGCCTTTCTGCGGCCAACCTCTCAGGGTAGGTCATCTCCGGCCGCAGCTGGGGCCCAGCAAGGGCCAGCCGCTCGCGCTCTAATGGGTTGAGTCCTGGGTGGAAGGAGGCGAAAGGGTGAGGGCCGGCCATGGGGGGCAATGAGATGGCGCCGTGTCGCGCAAAGTGCTCCATGGGGTTTGCGGAGGGGTGAAGTGTGTCCATTTCTGGAGGTTTGACCTCAAAACCAGGCTTCATCCTTTCCCTCAGCTCCCTCTCGCGAATCTCCCTCTCCCGCATCTCCCGCTCTCGGAGCTCGCGCTCCCGCATGGCCGGGTCGGCATTGTACAGGCTGGGCATGTGGTAGGCCAGCAGAGGATCCGCAGGGTTAAGGGACATGAAGAAGGGGTGGTTTCTGTTGGTGGGAGACATGACGTGGGGGCGGGCATACTCGCTGAGGGTGCGCAGCGCGGGGGTGTCTGGCCCGATGTACGGAGGCACAGCTGCGATGGTTGTGGGTGGGCCGTCGAAGGGCGGTCGCATGTGGGCTGGTCCGGCCATCTGAGGCTCACCAATTCTGCCCTCATGAGAGGAACTGGAGGCTTTCTGCAGGCACAAATCAAATGTTTAGTTTGACAAAAGAAAACATCTAGTTGAGGTAAACAGAAAAATTCACAAACTCACCGCAGCTCGCTCTGCCTCCTTCTCTCTCTCCCGCTCTCGCTCTCTCTCTTTCTCCCGCTCCCTCTCTCGCTCCTTCTCTTCCCGAGCTTTCTGTTCAGCCTCTCGCTTGGCCTTCTCCAGAGCCTCCTCTCTCTTTTTGGCCAGTTTAGACAAGGGCAAAGGAGTGAAGTAGAAGTCTGTCCTGGCACACGAGTTGTAACCTCTGTCCAAGTGCTTGTAGAACCTATAGCCACAGAAAAAGACAATGTTTTCAGATTTAAATTTTGTTTGTGGTTGAGCTAATGAGCTAACTGTTTAACAGCTTGTACATGTAGGCTCTTATTTTATACCAACTACAATTTGGTCTGAAATTTTGTCTGAAAAACATACCGTGCTGACTGGCTGGCATGGCTGGGCGTGTTGACCACAGTTGGCTCTGGGGAAGGACTCCTCTGAGGGGGCGGGGGGCTCTCTGGCTCCTCTGTTTCGTCCAGAGGTTCCTCTTTGATGTGAACTGGTGGGACTGATGTTGTGGAGGGAGGACATGTGACTGAGGCGGGCAGCGGCATTGAGATGGAGGAGGAAGCGGCTGATGAAGATGGAGTCTGTAAGGCCGATATTGAGTTTGTTGAAGACGGGGGAGCTCCGGCCGGAGGTAGAACTGTACTGAACGGATGAGACGTGAAGGGTGGCTGTGATGGGCCGCTGGGGTGAGGGCCTGCTGCAGAAGGTGGCAGAGGCGGAGCGGGTGGAGGCTGGTGGCTCTGGGACTGGGTGAGGACAGGGGGCTGGGCGGGGGGCGGCTGGAGCTGCTGACCCTGAGGCATGAGCTGCAGAGGAGGGGGGTGCGCTGGCGGAGGATGGTGTGTGGACAGAGAACTGAGGGGCTTGAGTGCTGGAGGAGGGGGCAGGTTGGAGGGCATCTGTGGAAAAGGGGCAGAGGAGACATGGGGTGGATGTTTGTGGCTCTGGGAGATGGGTGTGGTTGGAGGGGGCTTGATGTGGGGCATGGACATGGGGGCAGGGGGCAGCGGCTGCTCTCTGGGGGGCTGCCCATTGCTTTGAGAAGACGACGGGCAAGGGGGTGTGTGCGGCCTCTGCTGTGATTGGCTGGAAATTGGAGGGGGTGGGACCTGAGACTGTGCCACAGGGAAGCCTTGGGGGGGCATGGAGTGAGGGTGAGGCATGTGTGAGGGTCCAGCCTGCAGTGGATGAGGCATGGGGGGCATGGATCCGTGATGAGGGCTCGGTAAAGGTGGAGGAGGGCCTGAGGGGCCAGAGGGCGGGGCCTGAGACAAAGGTGAGTGAGGAGAAGGAAGCCTCTGAGGATGCAGGGCAGCTCCTGATTGGATGAGAGAAATAGGGCTGGCCTGGGGCGGAGGCTGCGGAGGTAGAGAGGTGGGAGCTGCAGAGGGGGAAGCCTGAGCCGGCTGTGGTGCAGCAGAGGGTGTGTTTGGGGCAGGAGTTATGGCTGAGGTCCCGGGTTGACATTGGATAACTGCAGGGTGCTGGCTCTGCAGGTGCTGTTGTTGCTGGGCTGAGGAGTCTGAGTCACTCTCATTGTCCCGAGGGCTAGGGATACTGGGGGACGAGCTGCGGTTGTCCTGGTCTATGTCTTTAGCATCACTACTGAGCTCCTCGTTGACACTGCGGCCGTCAGAGCTCTCTCCCTCGCCCTCTCCTTCCCCCTCACACTCTGAAGGGGAGTTGGGCCGACTCAGCTCCTGTGGGACAGACAAGTTCAGATTCAGAAACCTGAGGTTGTGCAGTTTCATTAATATCCTTGAGATGAGCAATACAGAGCAAGTTTAACTTATTAAATGATTCAGAAACAACAAAACATTTACTTGTGTCTTAGACTTTTTGGCACTGGCCCTCTCTGGTTCCTCTGTGTCTGACGCTCCCTTTTCTCTAGGCCGCTTGGCACTCTTCATAGGTGAAGGAGCCTCCTCCTTAATCTTCTGCACAATCACAACAGCAAACTATTTAATTTGCATTCAACAAAAAAAATGTGCTAATAAATCAGAGGCTAAGTTTTACCTTGCTGGGCTTCTTCATGTCTGTCTTGCTGTCTGTACTGTCAGTACTAGCTGCACTGGGAGAGGTTCGTCCACTTGAACGCAGATCCTCGTTTGTAGGTGAGGCTCTGCCATCAGGACTGGCTGTTTGCTTCTTACGACCACTGCGTAGTGTTGACATCTGCGAGCAGCAAATATTATCAAAATCAATTATGGCTCACAAGAAAAAAAAGATTTATCTGTAGGTTGCAACATAATAATATTTAAAATACTGCATATAGATGTGGCTCTGTTTTACTGATGCTAAGTATAATGCTTTTTGTCATGCAGACCTTTCTAACTCCAGGGATATTTCTGTGCCTACAGATGCTGAAGGTGAAAATAAAGCGTGAGGTGCGTACCGAGCCTCGGTTCCGTCGGGTCCTCATGCTATGCTTCCCACTGAGTCCATCCTCTTCCTCTTTCACAGGTTTGAACATAAATGGTGGAGGGTCCACAGGCTTCTCAATGGGGGGCAGATCACCGTACTTCTTGAAGTGAATACGACAGTCTGTGCACAGTAAGATGTTCTCCCGGCCCCCGTGGTGCCAGTCCTTGGAGGCTGAGGAAAGCCATTTACAGTTGTGAAATAACAGCCTCTCACAGAGATGCACAAAACAAACACCAATGGACTTACAATCATAGTAATAAAGATTCACAACAATGTCCTTAACTAACATGACCAAGTGTATTCTGTGTTTTACAAGCCACTTATTTAATGAAGATTTAAATATTCATGACACTGTGTTTACACTGTCAGTAATACATATGGATTAACACTACAGTGCTGTAGTTATTAGCCAGCCCTGATGGCAGTAATGCTTTGTCAGATGGGAGCCTGCACTGGAAGCCAGCTGTGTGGAAAGGGGAAAGGATAATGAGGGAGAGAAAGTGAATGAGCAGAGCTCATGTCTGATTTGATCAAATTAGTCTTGACATGTTCTGATGCCCATCTGTCATACAGGCATGTGTTGTGCAGCCTCTCACTGATCCCAATCAGGACAGGAATAGCCAGAGCAGCATTTGATGAGTGAGTGTCAGTAAATGGCAGAAAGTGTCTTACTGGTACTGAAACAGTGGCGGCAAGCGTAGCCCTTCAGCTCCTGTTCGCTGTCTTCACTGTCAAAGTCATCTTCACTGGCAGAGCTGAGGTCCACTGGAGGAGAGAAACAGAGTTTTATTCACAATGGACTGTCAGGGAGTCAGGTTTTTGTACTTCTTTTCAAGAGGTCAAATACACTATATTTACGTACAGAACTCGCTGGAGGGAGGCCGAGAGGGAGTGTTGACAGGAGTGGAGGCAGTGCGTGTCTTGATGCGGCGGAAGACAGGTTGACGGCGGTGTCTGCGATGGGCTCGACAACTGGCAGCTTCAGGCGTCTTCTTCCAATAATAGTAGAAGGTGATTAGCTCTCCCTGAAAAGCAAAACAACATTCACTGTTAAAAGCACAACACTAAACAAGACATAGATTTATTAAATCATAAAACTATATTCGTGGCCACAGTGCACTGTAGAGGAAAGGCCATGGAGCAGGTAATCCATGCCAGGTTTTGGATGTGTCCGTGCATGTTTGTGCTGTGGCCACGTCTGTCCCAGGATTAGGCGAGGAGGCTGCTGAATGCAGGGATATTAGGATCAGTGCAATGGAGGCTGCCTGGGTGGCAGGAGCTTGAATGGGAACAAAAGAACATGTCAGGCAGAGCTTTGGCGCTACAAATAGGGAGTGAAATGGCTCCTCGCCCCTTCACTGGAAGAGTCAATTGAACTTTAATCAAACATTCGGAGGGTGCGCTTGCCAGCGAGTGAGGCGGATAAATCCAGTGTACAAAAGGCCGCCAGGAAATCAATATCCAACTGAAACATTAACACATCCAATCATGGATCAGAAAGCACTTTGCCTGCGCTGCCTCTGCATATTAACTCCGCTTTCCGGACTCGTTCATAATACGTCAGCCTTTAAAACTGGCGACAGGAGTCAGCCACAATTATGTCGTTTCCTGTAAGGCTTTGGCTTTTTCCACCTCTGCATGAACTCTCATTTGTTAAAACCACATTCTTGTTCTCCAACACATTCATAAAGGTGTGACGTGATTGTTGTTGAGCAGTAAGTCACCTGTAATCTTTAAAGCCCAGAGGGCACACATACACCACTAAAGTCTGTTAAACTGCTGTTCAACAAAACCCTGGGTTTAATGGCTATTGATTGTTTTTCTCCTCTGCTTCAGCTGAGAAACTTGACATAAATTAGTGAGCGCATGCCTCTCGCAAATGCATTAACGGCTTTTAAAGTAACAGCTTAACATCTTCTATCAAGCTGCAGCAAAACAAACAATAGTGGGAAATAAGTTGATCACAAAGTGGACATTTTAGATCAGGAAAAAAGAAAAATACATGTACAGCTCCCTTAATTTAATTACAGTGCAGCAGTTTAGTTATCATGACACACTGAACATAGCTTTTATTTAGCTGTCATTATAAGAGTCTACTGCAGACTAGTCGGTTCCCCTTAAAAACAAGCAGTGTGTTATTTTATTGCTTTAACAACCATGTAAATGTCTGACATAAAAGAACAACTTGAGTCATTCTCAATCACTGCTTTGATTGGCACAAAACGCTTGACTCAGTGGGCTTAGACCAGTTTAATGAGATTTCCCTTCATGTGCCTCTTAGGGGAAATCATATCTACCAGCGCCTTTAGGACTGTGTTATCAGCCAAAGCAGCACACAGAACATTTAGCCAGGCTGTTCCACAAAACCTTTCTTACATTTCAGGATAAAGTAAGGTGTTTTGACTACTGTGGTAAAGTCATTTGGTGCTGTGGAAAACTGTCCCAGGCCCTGAACTTGTGTTAAGAGCAGAAGACTTCTGCAGATGAGTGCACATCTGGAGGAGTAGATTCCTCATGGCATACTGAGCAGCAGCAAGGGAAACCTGCAGACTCCTCCAAAATACAAAAACACACCAGCACCTTCATGAATGATCCACAATATATTTGAGAGAGTTACAAAATGACCTGAGCCCCAAAACAAAGATGGCAAAGAAGAAGATCAGCAAGAGTGAAGGGTTATTGCAAAATTAGGATAAGTCCAAACTTATGCATTAGGTTTCCAAGGTGAGGGAAAAGTTATAACCTAATATATTAATATTAAACTAAACTAAACTTCTAATACTAACTGACTACATTTGGTCCTAAATTGAAGATAGGGTGCGATGTTTTTGGAGGCATCTGGTGGTTATATTGCATTGCTTGGTGAAGTTGTTTCCGGTTCAACACAACACCGTCAAAATGGACAGAATCAACACGAACCTGCATTTTTTTGTCCAACTTCTGGTGTGTCACCTAAGAAAAGCATTGCGGTGAGTAAAATGTGTGTAGCAGTAGTTAGTGAAGATTAGCTGCTATTACTGTTTTAATCCACCTTATCAAGGCCATGTTTACATTGTTATAAAATAGAGATAAAGAAAGAGGATGTTGGTGGGCTTGTTTGACCAATCACGTAATTGTTCTCGGACATCTGCCGAAAAAAGTTCTGCCCAGCTGATGTGTTAAGAACAAGCTGCGAGAACTGCGTCTTATTTTGACCACCCACTGGGTGCGCAAATTTAGGTCTTTGGGGAAGTGGTTACTAATACAGTGACTATTACATCTCGCAAAACCAGTACACAGAGGTACACCACAGTACACAGTGATGTCTATGTGCAAACACAATGGAAATACATTATGTTTAGATATTCATAAGAAAATTAATTAGACCATAAATCTCCCAAATCAATGCAACAAAATGAGCACCAGCTGTGCTCAGTTTGTTGGCAAAAGGAACAAAACCTATTAAAAACCTTTACTGGAGTTTAAGGATAGTCAATTAAATGTGTATTTTTTACCATTATGTTCCATCTTGTACAACTATATACCACACAATTTGACACTAAGTACATCTACAGACATCAAACTAAGAAATACCTATATTTGTTGTTTATTTTGAGTATTGTAAAGAATATTGTAGTGTTGGCTGGTCTTAATTTAAAATTACCCTAAAACTGATTTTGTTGTGTATAGCTAATTATTATGATCCTACTTCCTCCATTGTATTGCCATGTGTCTGTAAGTCCACTTCAGCTGGAAACTCTCTGCTCACTTCCTGTGCTCCTCCCTCTCCAGCAGGCCCCAACAGTCGAGCGAGCAGGGCGCAGGTGCATATGGAGTAAAGGCGGACATCCTGATGAGAAATCTAATTGAAATGTGCAGATCAAAAGTGTGGAGCAGAGTAGAACGCTGGCTTTTCCCCGTGCTTAATGAGTGTTCTCAGTGGTGCCTCGGTGCCACCTCGCTGCGGGCTGACAACTACACGCACTCAACAACAGCTTGGCAGACGCAGCAAAAGGTCACCCTACCTCTCCATCACTTACACTCTGTCAAGTGCCATTATATTAGGCCGCCAATAATGAAAACATTAACTTGGGCTTTTGAATGGAAATTAACAGATGCACTGAAGAAGTGGGGCAGCCAGGCAACAGCAAGTAGAGTTTTGGGAAAGTAATTTTAAAATGTGGATTTTCACTATGTATGTGTGTTTAAGTATGTATTTGTGCTATGTATATGTATTTTAGAAAAAGTCAGAGAGGTCAAATTGAGATGGTCTGTGCATGCACAGAGGAGTAATAGTCATTTTAATGGTAGAGGTAATAGATGCCAGGTAGAACAAGACCAAAAAGGAGATTCGAGAGCGTAGTCAAAGAGCATATGAAGTGGATGAACAAAAGGTTGTTACTTTGTACTTTAAGCATAAGACTTATTGTTCAGTCTATGTTATTGTCAAATTTTGTTACAAATTTTGTTTAGCTACAATAGAGTTCTGTATGTCTCTTGACCAAATCTGTTTGTTATGGGGCAAAAACAATGTGTACCATCGATTTCTCTTCTATACTTTGGCTGGTCGTTTTTGTCTTCTACCTACAAAAGGAAAGCGAAGAAGCCTTTTCCTCTTAAAGTAGTTGACTCAAATAGAAGAACAAACAATGTTAACAGTCCAAGTGTGGTAGCAAAATACCTGATTGAAATCGAGAGTGCTGTTGGTCTTAGAGCAATAATTTTCGTCGTTGACTAAATCACTGCGGAGTGTGTCGCCACTCCACTGAACACGAGATAGTGACAACATAAGCTTGGTATTATAAGGCCTTTAAAAATGCCTCCAACTGCAGGAGCTTTCTGGCCGTTGGATTATCCGACAAGGAAAGGGTTTACCCTCCTATCACAACTCTTCAGGCTTCAACTCCAGCTTCTGCCTCTTAAAATGGTTGGTGCATAAAAACTAACTAGAGGCCAAATGGATGTAGAGTTTGATGCTATAAACAGCTGCATTTCCTTCACAAAGATCCAATTTGTTGGGCGACAAATTACACTCGGGCTCCTCGTCACTAAGTTGTAATTGGAACAATTACAGACTTGATATGAAGCCTTCACATATTTCCGCCCACATAGTGTCTCTCTCTCTCTCTTTGGGTAAAAAAAAAAAGATTGGAACCTACTTGCATCAAGAGTTTACATTGGTACTACTTTCAGAGCAAGTACTTCCTCATTTTGATTCACTGAGGAAGTACAGCCAACAGACACAATACCTGCCTTATTTTAATTCTGTTAACTAAAAGGATATTAACACTACATACACACAGATGACAGACCCTGCATGCAACAAATGTGTCAAATATTAAAAAACTGTCACTTTTAGTTACTGTATTTTTCGCACTATAAGGCGCATCGGATTATAAGGCACATCTTCAATGAATGGCCTATTTTAAAACTGTTTTCATATACAGGGCGCACCGCATTATAAGGCGCATAGAATAGAAGGCTGGGGTTGCGTTATGCATCCACTAGATGGAGCTGCGCTAAAGGGAATGTCAATAAAACAGTCAGATAAGTCAGTCCAACTTTATTAATAGAATACAAACCAGCGTTCTTACAACTCCGTTCACTCCCAAAACAAGTTAGTGCATTCACAATACGGTACCGTACGTACCGGTAGCTCTTATTTGTGCCACCCTCGTTGAAAACAATGTATTTCCAACTACATTTGTCACAGTTCAAAGCTACACAAACAGCATTCGCGCGCTCAGTTTTCTGTTCCCTCAATGTCGCAACTCTTCTACTAGATGGAGCAAAGGCCGCGCCTCCTTGTTCTTTTGCGGCAGGATCCATAAACATGCCTATGGCACACATAAACAGCTGGGACTGGAATTCCCCTTTATCGTTTTTACCGCTGTCACTTCGGCGACGCCCCCTGAATACGTTAGCCATAATTAACCAACATTGATCCATATATAAGGCGCATCGGATTATAAGGCGCAGTCAGTTTTTGAGAAAATTAAAGGCTTTTAGGTGTGCCTTATAGTGCGGAAAATACGGTACAATCTCCCCATTCGTACCATCACTGTAAATGTCTGAATACAAAAGTATGTGGTAATGAAGATGCTGTCATAAAAGCCAGTGATAATTTCAGTGAATTATGAAACATCTCGATTTATCTAGTGTAACTGGTTTAATCTCTTCTGATACGGCATTACCCTGGCTGTCCTGGTGCATAGAGTGTGTCTTGTACAGCTCCAAAGCCTTGTGTGTGAGCGTCCGCTGCAGGCTCGGGGGTCTGGTCTGCACAGGCATGGGACAAGGGCGAGGGCTAAACTCCTGTATTTACATCGTCCATCCCAGCTCAGGCCTGGGCCCGAACAGATGGTTTGTGTTTTTCCTGGCAGATTTGTGACCGAGCCACAAAAGGCCCCTGCTTTGACATGGAGCCAAGCGGTTAAGGCCGTTACTGGCAAGAGCAAGGGGAAGGAGTGAGTGCAGTGAGGAGGGGGAGGGAGATCCAGTATAGGAGCCAGAATAACAATGGACTATCAACCTGAAATTCAGCTGCAGCCTTTCCTTAAAACATAACTGTGTAACAGGGCTGCACAGTTATACCACACATTTATCATTACAGCAATATCAGCAATCGCAATATCTGTATCACAAAAAACTAAATGTACTGCAATAATGGTCCATCGGACAGAAATGTACAGTCACAGTTATTGTCCTATCATCAAAAGTCCAGCACAACAACAGGTAAGTCAGTTGGTATGACTTGTCTCAGTCCATACTCCGACCATATACCACATCACTTTACCACCGTCCTGTCAAATAAAGACTAAAGGACAAAAAAAAATAATATAATAATTACCAATTTATTCTTTTTTTCCAATTTAATTCTGGTTTAGCCTTGTTTTAGTCCTGGTCTTTGTTCATTTTGCCAACGTTTGATGAGCAGGGGTTTGAATTTCTGCTTAAATTGAACTTAGAATGTCAAAAAGGAAATCCAAAGATCAACAGTCATATTGTTATCATGATATTCAACACAGTAAAAAAGGTTAAAACAAGAAAGGTCATCTAGGCAAAGTTCGAATTCTACAATGTTATCACATATTGCATTTATTCTACTGCTCTACAGTGTAAATAAAACCAGTGCAGATAAATTGGGCCATTTATCCACCGCCCGGAGAGAGCAGCACCATGTGACTGTGGGTATGGGAGCTGATACTGAGTTGTGTAAACATCCATTAGTGCAGCGTTAACCTGCCGCTTCCTCCACGGCCAGCAGCCTGCTTCCTCATTCATTTCAGCCAGTGACGGTAGGAGAGCCTTTCTGTGAGCTAAATCAAACCCAGTTTAATTATGCAAGTGCTCAACCTCTGTGCTGCATATTTTTCATCACACCGGGTGGATTGCACACTGGATCATCTCACTGAGAGCTGCTTGACTTTTATATCACTGGAGGCTCGCTGTGACTGTAGGGCAACTATGTAAACACTAGTGTGGTTAAACAGGTCACAGCCAATTAAAAAGGATCTCAAATGGAAAAAGCTGCATATATAGTGAAACACATTCTTTAGATGTCTTTATAAAACACAGACTAAACATAAAAATGCCTTTAATTTTGTGGGTAACACACAAGTGTGTTATATGCTAGCGTAATGATTATATAAAATATACCAAAAATCTGAATGTAAGCAATAGGTAATCCTTAAGAGACTGGACACCTAAATATACATTTTAGTGCTGCAATTACTAATAAAACTCATATATTTCTCAGGAAGGTTGTTTCTGGATGCTCATTTATGTACCTAGATTATCGTTTTCAACAAATATCTGAATAATTCTGAAGGTCGTATAGTGAATTAGTATTAAATTGGTTTAGAGAGCAGTGTAATTCATGATATTTTATATATGAACACATTATATTAACTCCTGTACGACTTGTGGAGGCCATTTTGCTTTTGAAGGTTTTATGAGGTGAAAGCCATAGATATCAGCCACATGTGTCGTCAATTCAAAAGCTGTCCTCCAGCTCGAAGCATTGCCTTGAAGCTCGGCCGTCAACTGGCAGTGAATAGTGAAAGGATGCTGGCTGGTGGAGCAGAGGCTGTGAAAGGCAGTTAAATAGACAGCCCTTCCCCGCTGCGCACAGTCTTTCTGCTGGAGAATGACTGAATAAGCTCCACTCTCACAGGTCAGGGATGCACACAGCGGAGAATCAGCACTCGTGTTTGTCCTGCTCTAAGCGCTTTTGCCAATGAAAGCAGATTGGATGGCAACAGTGCCTTTTTGCTGGAGGGTCGATCCTGCATGTTCTGCTGATAAGCCGGTCCCCCAAAACCATAGTGCAAAGCCTACCAAAGAACTCAATTACACAGGGAGCTCTGGCGCTGCCTGTGCCATCTATTAGGCTGAAAGAAAAAACATATTTGCCTACACCCAGGTGCGCTAAATTGCCTGTGGTCTGCTTAAAGAACATCAATACTGGCTGCTAATGCTCCATCAGCCGACAGTTAAATGATACGACAAGTTGTATCATTTAAGAACCATGGAAGCTGCTCTGTCACTTGTCACTGCAGTGGCCCCTATAGTTTGGAGCTGGTTTAATTAGTGTTTGAACCAAAGTATTTATAATCACAGTCATCCCTGAGGAACTAGTCAGCAAGCTTAGGACACAGCAGTGAATTCAATTTGAGGTTTGGACATACTGTATGAGGGCAAACATCTACTGCGAGGTTGTGCTGAGAGCAGAGTGCTTCTGTAGGCCGTCCTGTATCTGGGAGGCAAGAATGAGGGGCAGTGGGGTACTAGGATGCTTCAAGACAAACTCACTGTTTTTAACATGAGCCCAGGTGAATTCTTAATCTTTAATAATATGATGTCAACTTTTACACCTGACCTTTACTGAATGTTTTTCAGAGTCAATTGCTACGGATGCAGTTTTATTTTTCAAAGCAGAGATAAGCAGCATTATGGTCATAAGAGAAAATACTACAGTAGGAGTGCAGACAGCCACTCTGGGAAAATTTAAGTCAAAAACATAAATTTGAACCAGGTGTCTTTTGTTGTGCACTTACAAATTGTTTAACATCGCTTCACTGAACTTATTAGCTCGTAGGCTTCTCCGAGTTGTGCTGCAAAACATTATTATCCATGAATATACAGTATCCAAAACTAAAGTAATATCCCTTGACTAGCATAAAATAAATAAATCAGTATTTCATTGCTTTTTCTAATGTCTTGGTATAGGAAAAGGTACAGGCTGTTCCACTGTGGAGGGACATTTGCACATGATTTTTACTCAGTGATGCATATTTTATTTCAATAGCATTAAAACATGCAGCCTGCTCACCGTCACAGTACAGCACAGGTATGCAAATGTTGGATTTGCAGGTTCATTGAGATCCTTTGCAAGTTAACTGCTGTGCTTCCTGCCACCAGAGCTCAGATGTGATCTCTCTTTTTCACTGTCACTTTTTCGCTGTGTTAATAGGCATACTATGCAGGATTTCCAGATGAATGTTTGTAAACAGATCTGGCCCATAACCTCCTGTGTTCATTAGTGAATAAAAGTAAGTTTGCTCTGGCTTTAAATGAACTTTGGTCTCTAGTCATTTTAGTTATGTTTATCTTTCAGCTGTAATTGGCTGAGAGCTGTGTATCCCAAACATATCCCTGCCATGTAATCAAAGACGTGAAACAAAAGAGTGAAGTAAAATTTTTAGTAAATAATTTTAATATTTTATCTTTAAAGTAAAAGTATGATCCATTTTTTTCAACATTATTTAAGTGTTTACCAGTGGCAACAGTTGTTTTTCCCTATCTTCCTGTGAGGAGCAGAGGAAATGGTGGCAGTGCAGACGGTCAGAGGCCACACCCACTTCCCCTGTGGGTCTTTATGTGACTTTATATAAAGCATTCCTGAGTGCTACTGGGGCCTGGTGTGTTTACACAGAGCTGGGTGCTTACCCTTGGCACAGCAACGCCTCTGAAGGGCAGCGCAGCTAATAGCAGCTAGCGGGAGCGAGAGGCAGACAGACTATGGGACCTCAGGAGCCCTGGATTTAGGCCCAAGGGCTTTGTGCTGAGTTCGAGTTCGGTGGCAGCATGAGCCATGCCACAACATGCGGCAGTACATGTCACAGCACAGCAGTGCTTGGAAAAAGTGCCTTTTTTGAGCTGTGTCTGTGACTCAAGATAATGTCACTCAAATATTTTCAGATATTGTTGCAGAGATTCACTCTCTCACACTCTCCCAACACAAAAGCAAGGTCAATCCTCAGCCGGGTTTATTCTTTCTTTCTGCGCATGACAAGGTTGTTTTTTCAGAGTGTATATGAAGCCAACCTCTGCCTGTCCTGCCCTCCCTGTGCTCCACAGTCATTTTCCTCTTTTCATATGTTTAAAGGGCAGTTTATTTTCCATTTGCAGGGGGAAAATTAATCTTTCTGTGCTCCGTGCTGGTGGCAGGCACAGATCCTAGAGTAGGTCTATTACCTCTACTGCTGCCAAATAGACTCCCCCTCCAGGTTGAATTGCATTAATACCTCCTTTATAGCCAATCAGCTGGACAAGTCATATATTTCAAAAACCAGTAAAAATAATGGCAGAAACCTTTGAGAGGAAACTGTATTCACACTGTTTAATCTCTTATTCAAGAACTTCAAATTGTTTTTTAGGAATAAAAAAATTGAGCACAAAAGAGGTGGTACTTAAGTGATCCGGACACAAAATGAGAGGTGTTTTGTAAAATATGCCAGGAACTATGACAAACACCTCTGATTTAGCTTTGATGTCTGTGTCAGCACTATACAGGCACATTTCCAGCAGGAGCAGCCTGGAGAAAACAACCAGGCCTGCACCTTGCCACCAATCAAAAGCAGATCTAAGAATTATTTAACGGACGAGGAAGACTTGTGGAACTCTTTAGAGCAACACATACGACATGTTCTCTTTAATCCTACAAATACTCTGTTACTAATCTCAACCTTTTGGGGTCTGCCCTGTGGAGCTGCAGTGAGACTAAATATACATTTTATAGCCAGTGCTGCTCTAATAAAAAACTACAACTGGTATTAGCAATGTTTTGGTTTCTGATAGGACTTACTGAAGGAGAAGCCAGTAATATATTTTTGGAGATGTTAAGAGTTAAATAGCTCTATAATAGCTAGAGGCATATACTCTAGGTATCCTGTTTTCTTTTTGTTCAAACAGAAGCACGTATGGTAAATAGGGTGGTTTACAGGGGTTTAAACAATAGTGGAGATCATTAAAAATTGGCACTAAATGGGCCTGGATGAGTTACTTTTATGCTAACTACAACAACTCACAAACTCACAGAAGGTTAGTCACTGTGGTAAGTCACTAACTTTCTTTGAATTCAAAAGATTAGATGTCATTCTATTGCAGCAAAATGTAATTTAAATACCAAAACTGGCCAATCCAGCCAGACACATTACTAACAAAATTAAGTGGGTCTGTAACCAAATCCCATTCAAGCCATCTTCCATTAAAATCAATCCTACTGACCAATCTTTTTTTTTTTTTTTTTTTTAAATAAGACAGGCTTTGGGTAATTTTTTATTTTTTTTGGATTTGTTGTATACTTTTCAAATTTATTTTTGGAAAATCTTTTTAATTATGCTGGTACTGCCACCTGTTTTCTGATTGGTAAATATATATCAGTAGCATTCATTTCCCACTAGAAATCCAACTTGATACAGGGGCTGCACTAATTCTGTGTATAGAACAGAAAAAAAATTATTAGGATGGCTGGCTCAAGATATTAGCTCACAACTCCATCTACTGGCACAAGCAGGCAGCCTGTGACAGCACTTTCTGACTTCTGCTGGCATGTCAGAAATCCAGCGCTATTATAACGTCAACACTACTATAAAATAACACTATTTCTTTAAAACTGTATAATGTACCAAGTTACTTCTTAAGATCTGACAATTTCTGAGTGAATATTGACAACATGCTAAACAGGAAAATAGGAATAAAAGGAATAACCCACAAACAGCTCTTTAAAATGGGTCAGATATGACTACCCATTACCATCATTAAGAAAAACATTAGCGCAATGTGACTATTAAGAAGTAAAACCAAGGTAGGTGGTGCAATATAATCTTTTTAAGACTTATATCTTATGTAATCAAGTATGTCACAATACTTAATAATTTTGGTATTCAACAAATTATATGGTGTTCAAATGGGACAACTTTAGTTTATGTTGCTGTGACTTTAATAAAAAGTGTGAACATCTGATGCTATAAACAGCATATTATGTGGTTGAGCATTTGTTTACTACTAGTTTGTTTACAGCTAACAGCGGGTGCTAATTAGTGTTTAACACGCTACTCCAGCTTTCTGTGGCTCAATCTGTAAACTACACTTTTGTCTCTTTTGTCTCTTTACACTTTGTATTTTTTTCATACAGCCTACAACAGTCAGATAATACTAAAGTTTCTTAGTTTTGTGGGCAGCCACTTACTTCTTATCAATAAGGCCTTAGGGTTATTAAGCAGCTATGCTCAAAATATCGTGGCTAATGCTACAGATTAGTTGCAAAAACAGTGCATGGAGCTTCAATATACTGTATGTGATAAAGGCAATAATAATTCCTCTTACCGTTTCTTTATTGGGCAGAAGCTCTTTCCGGATCCTGAAAAAGTTTTTGCCGAACTGTCTCAGTCCTTTAATGAACCGTTTCTGCAATTATACACCGAAAGAGAAAGAGAAAAAAAAGCAGTTAGTATTTGAAAGGCAGAACGTTGACCGCATTAGGTAAAGTCTAGCACCACGACAAAACATTGTTTTCATTTAGTTCTTCTGTGGTCGGAGAGGTTTGATGTGTATCTAAAAACCTCTGAAGGCTTTTAAACCTTGGGGCATGGGGAGAGAGGAAATGACAACTAAAGTAGACACTAAAATTATGCGTATCTTTTTCGGTAAAGACAAAATACTGTTAAAAATGCTAAGATTAAAATAACGTAAATACACCAGGCACACAGATTAACATGCTTTAATTATAGACTGCCCAGAAAAGTACAAAGCAGAAGTTGAGCTGATCCTTTAGTCTCTGTCTAAAACTATCTCTGTTTTGAACAACATAATTGGCTTTGTAAAATCATACACAAGATATTTAAGTGTAAATATGAAAATAAAATAGAAAGGAGAGAGATGAGCTGCTCCTTGCTCAGTTCGGGATTAGTCTGACATGAGCTAAATGTGGACACTCCAGCCCAGTGCGAAAACAAATCACAACGGCACAAACAACACAAGATAAACATATCTGTCCTCCTTTAAGAGACACACGTTGCGAGCCATGTAAAAGTGGAGGCTGAAAACATTCATGACCAGCGAAGCAGAGCAAACCAACACATTTACTTTCTTGTTTTCAGAGCCGAGCCCCGATCCTCAGCGCTCTCCAGCCAAGCGTTTCCACCAAGTAACTCCAGCAAAAAGCAGGCTAAAGTCCTGAGAGAGTGCGCTGCCAATCTTTACATCCAGCCACAGATAAAAAGGGAAAATAAAGGAGCAGATCCACAACATTTCCGAAGATACATGGCTCTTTTTGCTGTTATTTTTACAAGCAAGAAACAGCTTGTCACTCTCTGCTCTCCCACTACAAAGGGGAAGGCTTTACATGTGATCTTTCTGCAAGAGAGCCTCTGGTTCACGGCATGCTGGAAAACCCGGAGCGGAGTATGGTGATCCATGATAGTGTCAAACATGGTATTCATCCCTGAAAGCTTTAGGTCTACAGTATCAACCAGCGAACTGCAAAAGCCAGGCCATCTCTTGGTGTCAACATAAAGCCTAAACTGCCCATTTTCTTAAGAGGCAAACACAGCACTGGCCTGAATGCACTGAGAGCTAAGAGTACACAAACTGAACAGTCTGCCAAAGTGAGAGGGAAGGCAGTCTCATAGAATTTGTGTTGAGAACAGTCTTGGACATGGAGGAGAAGAGACATGCAACAAGCAAAACCAGTAGCGGAGTATGGCTAAGGGGTTAAGAGTGAATTTTCCACACCATGTACAGTACGTTATGTAACATCAGATTGTTTACATACCCAGCTTTGGAGGGAACAAAGAGCAAATTTACCAAAGCAACACAGCTGGTCGTAAAACACAACCTTCTAAAAATAATAACAGAGTAAAACTAGAACACAAAGTTAATTACTATCTTTATCCTTATCTTCAAACACACTTAAAGTTTAGGTCTGTTACGTGTAATTCAAAAATACCTAAGCAAAAGTGGGTAACAGTAGACTAAATAAGAAATCACAAATTGCAAGATTAAAGGCAAAGATGTGAAGGACTTGTGAAGGCTGACGGAGAGGCTACATCATGAGTGACACGGACCGGCTCATTTGCATTAATCAGCCTCAAAGTGTAGCGGCTCATTAGCCAGTAGATGGAGCCGTCTGCAACACAAGCGCTCCCCATGTATGTGCCGCTGTCCTCAGTCACTCAAGGGGTAAAGCATGACTGCCATTTGAACTGTCAGTCAAACTTTTGCATATAACCGAGCTTTGCCACTGCACTGATTCATAGGCAAACATTAGGGGATTATTTGGCAGGTGCTGACTGCCTAAGGTAAATATTACGGGGATATAGTGCTTTTAATAAATGTGTGTGGAAAAAATGAGCTAAATATTTGAATACTTGTGTTGGTACTTGGATAGATGTATTTGTAGTTCAAAGCTGCTGTGTCATTACCTGCAAACATAAATTAGATATACCCATGCCATCTGGAGTCCATCCTAATTATGTCACCTTAATTATGTCCCCTAACTGTACTATTTACTCAGCCCGTCCATTCGTCTCTACAGAGGAGCAGCTCCTCTGGCCCCTCCCGCCCTGTTCCTCTTCCTCACTCCCCCCTCCTTTCGCCTGCTCTCCATGTCGGCTCCACTTTAAGGCTCCATTTCAGCTGCCTGGGCTCACTGCTCTCCAGCCCAGCTAATAAATCATCCGCCAATCTGCTCCCTGAATCCTGCCCCTGCTCCGATTGCTCCAGCCCGGCGTTGCTAGGAAACACAACTGTGGAGGAGGGGCTGAGCGGTACAGAGAAATGGGAGGGGGGGGGGGGGGCTGGGTGTTAGCGCTGTACCAAATAGCCATCACCGAGCAGAAACAACAAGCTTCTCTCTCTCTGAGTGTGCTGGCAATTCCCCACCCAGAGTTTCCCCTCAGCCTCAACAGTGCACTATTGTGAGACAGCGTATAAAAGTGGACAAGAAGCAAAAAAATGACTCAATAGGCCATTGTTGTATGTGCGCACTTCCTGGACCAGAGTTGATTATTAAAAGTTGTCTGACTGGTTAAGAAAACGTGCACACACGTACAGAGATGGTATCAAGATGACAAACAGAGACATATAAAGGGAACATAATTCCCACTAAATGTCATTCTGTGAAAACACTGACGCAAGTTCGACCTCCAGCACAAAAAGCCACTCTTACTCAATACAGAGCCATTATACTTAACTGGTTGTTAGGGACTGACCTTTATGGGCCTGATGTGTTTAAACTCAAGACCAGGGTACAATCGGGCTGCTATCCACAGCCCAAACACTGCTCTGTCTGTGTGTCATGAAGTCTGCAGTGAGTTTGCAAAAAGGAAATCACAAAATGCTGGAGAAGAGGGCCAACCACACTGTCAAGCCTCTAGGCAAGCCACATCCTCTTCACACAGACACTAGAACTAAAGATAAAACTGCATGTAAAAGTGTGAAATAATCTGATTTAACCACAATTAATCAACAGAACTGTATTTGGCAGTTGAATCTTCTGCCTCTGCTTTCACATACAAAAGGTGACAGGAAATTCCAACCCACGCCCATCCTGCCTGATATTTAGTTACCAAACAATCCTAAAAGCATTGCTGGCACGGCACCACAATGCTCCACACTGTTGACTTTATAGCAGTAGCTTAGACAGTCTCATCTAACTTTAAAATAATCTACACCCTCTAGCAAAAAAGCAGGGAGCCATGTTGTGCATAATCTCCCTGTAGTGATTTGTTTTATGTGCAGCTCAGGTCTTTGGGTTTGTCTCTACCACTGGGGCGGCCACTACCTTCCCTGTCTCCTCTTCCCTCTCCACCCTACGCATCTTGGGGCTGTCGGCTGCCCACTCCAGTCATCCATCAGCAGAGGACACAGCTGGAGATAAGCCCTGGTGCAGAGCTGGTGGCCCCACAGCAGCCATAGATCAGCCTGTGTGCCTCTGACATGACTCCACACTGCACTGCTGCTGCTCCTGATTGTTTATATGGCACCTCCTGTTGGCCGATGTATGATTAGCAGCAGTTATTTAACACTGAGAATGACTGCGGTGTCGGCTGAGGACACTCATTCATTAGACAGAAAATGCCAGAGTGATTTTTTGTGCCATGAGAGAAGGAATGATAAGACAGAGAACATGGTTCACTAAATTAAATGTTGTAAAAAGCTTCCTTTACACTTTATATCAGGAAGTTACTGTTAATTACTGGTTTAAGTATCCATTAAAGTAATAACATAGCATTATTGTGTTTTTAAAACAGGTTGGCCATTTAAAGAAGTAAAGCCTGAGTTGGATTACTGTACTGTACTATATTCTATAATGAAATATATACTACAGGCACACATCAAACGGAGCTGTGCAAATGCCCCGGAGTGACTAAACAGCAGTGGAAATCATAGTTTTGTCTGCAATTTCCCGACAACTTTAAGATCTTGTGGTTTTCTGGAGCCATGCTGATGTCTTAAATGAAAGTAAGCACTTATGCATATATTACTGTCAGTTACTTGACTAAATAAGAACATTTGAGACAAAAAAGCCTCATAGTTTGTGATCGCTGGTCAGCTGACATGTGTCTGACAGACAGCCAAGTGTTAAAATTGGGGCTGTCGCATCACTGTTCTCAGTGAGTATGCTGCCTTCACAGTTTACATGAGTATGAGTTTTACAAAAGGCTTCTGAATTGCATCAAGTGTCCATTTAAATGTACAAACTACTGAGTGTTGCAAAATTAGAGCATTTCCTTAATAAGGCTTAATTTATTGAAAACAAAACAAACAGCTGCTGGGTCTTTAAACTGTAAAAGCTCTGTTTTTAGTTGTGTGGGTGTTGGGTGGGTTGTGTACATTGATTTTAGCGTCTGTTAAAACAAGTAAAAGAAGTGACTGCAGATTATTTTATGAGAGATGATTTAAAATGAGTGGCTTTTTGACTTTGAGGTTGTCAATATGAGTAAAAAAAACAGATGTGTGCAAGTATTTCCTGAGAACGCTACATAACATTTTGTTAATTTATAATTTAATTGACCACCTGGTTGTACTCACTGTACCTAGCATAAAATCCCATTGTGAATTCCTACAAGTTTGTTGTAGTGCTTTTTTGTTTGTCCTAATCTAGTCTAATTAAATGCTGCAAAGAAAGCAGACATGGATAACCATTTCATATTTAAAAGGTAATTTCTCTATTGCTGGGTTTCAGATGACAACACAACACTCCAATAGCCTGTAGCATTTCATTGAGATGGGGGGCAGGCTAAATGTTTATTGTTAATATGCAGATTTTTGGTGTGGCAGGATACATATGGTGGGATAATGGACCTTATCACTAAAATAAATGATCAGGTTTAATATTTGTGAATTTTCTTTTTGGATATTTCTTATGAAAATAGCATGTAACTTGTACAGGAAAACTGGCTTCTGCCCCCCATCTGAGAGAGAGACATCATCACATTCTAGAATCTGAAAACAACCAATAACATGGCCTTATGTCATTCACATAATTAGGTGTGGAGCTGACCAGAATATAAACACAGGTAATTGTCAACCATGCAAGTGTACTGTGGAAAAACTCTGAACTATCTTTTTGATATTTTATGTGGTGGAGGCACAAGCCAAAGGAGGAGGGGAGAATGGCAAGTGACCCTGAAGACAGGCTGATGCTGTCATTTCTGCAGCAGTCACTGTCACTTTAATTCACATCTCCAAAGAAACCGAGGGAGGGGAGGAAAAGAGCAGGAATAATGAAGAGAAGCCTGGAGCAGGATGGGATGCAGAAGAGAATGACAGTGATGCCAAGGATGATAAATAAATGAAGAGTCTGTGAGCTGTCCTGCCTGCTACACTTGCACCTATCCCTCAAGGCTCAGGCTGCAAACGCACAACTGCTTTTCACATCACTGACCTTGGCTGCAGCAGTGGACACCAGCTTCTGGAGCACTCCCTGGGGCACACAACTCCACCCATTCTTAGTCACAACATGTCCTAAACTGGAAAGTGTGACCATAGCGCACAACAGACTTCTAGCCTCTTCAGTGTGTGACACCAATGTTAACATTCATAAAGCAGTCATTTCCATCTGGTGGGTCAGAATCCCGAAAAGCAGGAAAGTTGAATATAGGTTCTATTTTCAGCTAATATTTAGCTAACAAGTCCCAAATTTACTTTACCTAAACTGAGAGACACGTATATCCACCTATCATATTGTTTTGCTGAACTTTTCTTCTGAGAGCTGTTTCTGTCTGGGAGCTGTATGCTAAAAATGTCTTTTTGATGTAAAGACTAAGATTATGAACTATTTATTCTTTCATCTCAGCTTAAGCATTTAATTGAGGCAATTAAGTCAAATATTTGGAGTAAAAGTAAAAATGCATTGAATGTAATGTTTACTTAAGTATTAAGTACTTAAAGCTACTATCACTGTACCCATTACCACCAACTACCGGTACTAGAACTATAACTACAACTGCTATCAATTCTATACTACTAGTACTGCAACTAGTACAACTGTTGCTATTACTACTACTAATACTACTGTTACTACTACAATGTTTTTATGATGCAATGTTTTGTTTTTGCTTAAATACTGTCATTAATAAATGTCTGTATTAAGTGTTAACATGCTGTTATTCCAACACAGAAGCATGTTTAAACAGGAATACGAGTGCTCTTAGTCAGTCCACAAAAGGCAGACTGACTTAATTTGTTATGATACATTGTGCCGAGGGGCCAAGTCTTTATCTAAATATGCCCAAAGTCTTCAGTTACAACATAAATACAATCATTTATTTCCACACAATGCAAGCTACTTGATTCAAAGTTTTGCACTGTTGAGCCTCAGTCTTACAAACAATATCAAAGAGGAACAAAGATAATTCACACAGCTGGAGGGAAGAGCAACAGAGAAAGTGTCAGTGCTAGAGCGGCATATTTTTCAAAGATCTGCTGTGGGATCAGTCAGTGGTGTTATCTTAGAAAGCGAATGGGTACACAAACACACAGCACAGTGTGTCATAAAGCATCAAGGCCAAAGCCGCAGCTCTCCTTCAATGTTGACACCATGTTATTCTCTGCTTTCACTTGCCTCCTACCAGTTCAAGCTGCTATGTTTGATCAGGGAGGAGGGCTGCCATTTTCTGATCCCAGCACCTCAACAGCTGTGGGGAAATTCACATCTAAATTCAAATGGAGGCTATAGCTTTTGTGAGCTCTCTCAATCTTTCTTCAAGCTTACACAGTAAAGATTTATTCTGAGAGTGATAAACAGGATGCAGCTGCTCTTCAGCCTTGGAAACAGGCGGTTTTAGTGATCTTTGCAGACCAGGCTGGCCGACCTGTTATAACTCTCTCAACAGCTCCCTCTAAAGACATGAAGCATGCTCTGACACAAACAAAAGACAAGGATACACTAAAAGAAATAGTACTTACCACTTCATCCTCAGACCAGCATTTCTCTATTAGTTTGGGTACTGGCTTCTTTACAAGGCGCTGGAGAGCCTTTCCTGCATCATAGCTGCTCTCGTGAAGCTGTGGACAACAGGTAACAGTCACTTATTAGCCTGATTTCAATGTTATTTTTTATGTTTATGATTTCGATTGTACTTTTACTAACTGTGTGATGTAAACAACATGGGACACCTTCTTGATGAAATATTTACATGTAATCTCAGTTCAAGAAAGGGTTCAGAGGGTTTCTGTGAAAAGGGCTGACACTGAATCAACCTTGGCAGAATCAAAACAAAGGCCAGAGCTGTAGGTTTATCCATGTCTGACTGAGTTGAGGAAAATAGCTGATGCTGAGTCTGCTCCTCTGAGAATAAACAAGCATTACTCATTGGAATTGCAAATGCAGAGGAAGGTCGAGTGACAATGACCTGCCCGCTATGTTAATTCCCCAGTTTATAGAGTCGGCATATAAATGCCCTGTTTATGATGATTGTAATCTTTTTCTGGTGATTGATTCCTCAGTATTCATTGTCAAAGTGACAGACAAATCCCTTATTATGGCCTGAGTATTATTGGCTGGGGGTGTACTCAGGGTGGCTACTCCACTGGCTCTGGAGACTTATCATTGCCCATCTCTGAATCTCTCTGAACAATAACTAAGCTTATAAACTGCTTATATGGTTAATATTTTATATTTTTACATAGACTTCATGAGTAATGTAGTCCTTACAGTGTTAAGTGCGTTGAGTGTAGTGTCATCTCGAGAGGCTGCTAGGCACCCGTCTTCAGTTGAGCCTCCGTCACACATCCCTGCAAAGGCAGCCATGCTCCTGTGGGCACAACATCAAGTCTGTTAATAAACAAAAAACTCACTTTGATAACCTACTCGCACAGTGTTAATGTTTCATGACTTTTTGAAACAACTGGAATTATATACTTGCATTTGCGTGTACTAAATATTTATGGATAAATAATACACTCACTGTGAAGCTTGTGATATATTACCATACACGCTAATATTCACTAAAATACCACTGCTATGTGTGCATAGAGCCACAGTGTTAGTCTAGTAACTTAATAACAAACAGCAGGTGAAATATTTAGATATGTTATATTACATCAAAAAGGAACACACTACTGGTACTTGCAACACTGTCGAGCAATAGTGCAAAAGTCACACATCAGTCAAGTGAGGTCAGAGGATGGTTCATGTTAGGACACTAGTTGTACAACTTTTTTTACAAGTTCAAATTCATCTGTGCTTTTAAGTACTTTCAGTCAGTACTCTCTAATTCCAAGTACGATGTTTTAAATTCAAAGTGGTGCATATCAAGCTCACCTTGCGGCTCTGAGGTACATAAGAAGATCACAGTCGTTGACCCCTGGCATCCACACCAGCTCCTCATTCTCGGTCACGGAGTGGCCACCAGGAGAGGGGAAAGGCTGCAACTCTGGGAGCTTGGCCTAATTAATTTCAGGGAAAAGGAGAGGGACAGAAGGTGTCACACTACAAATAGCGAGTGAGTCTGAAGAAAATATCAGCTTTCACCCCCTGTCATCAGCCAGTGACAGGGACATGAGTGGTGGCAGTGGGGAATGAGCACAAGTTACAGTTGCAGCCATCGATCGTTTAACTCAACGCGACAGGATCACTTTGAGTCATTAATGTGAGTTAGAGAACACAGATCCTCTATGTGACTGTAACTGGAGAAGTTTGTTCTAAATGAAGCATGTAAAGTAGGCTGGGATACTTTTGTGGCACCTCAGTCCACTTACAAGCTTGACTGTAAAATATTGTACAACTGCCTTAATACAACCCCTTGCAAATGATTGCTTCCTATTTTTACAGTGTGTCCTGAGTTTTTCTTTTTTTTTAAAATTCGGTTTGGTTGTATTAGGAAACAAAATATAATAACCACAAATCTCAATAATATGCATTTATAGATATGCTGCAGTGAAACAACAAACATCATACTGTTACATTTTCTTTATTGGATAATTGTAGAATTAATGAGAAGGACATTTCATAAGTGTGTTAAGAACATTTGCCAGCACCTGACCAATCTCTAATGCCCACAGTGTGTGCGTGCATTGTATGAACACTTACTTGGTGACTGGGGCCCACTCGAATTTCCCCTTGTGTGCTGTTCAGACGCCTGTAAAGAGACAAAGAGAGTGGGGCAAACAAAATATTTATTTGTCAACCTGTGGTATATGTCAGTGATCAGCATATGTGCTTCTAGGGGGTAAAATCTTTATGTACATTTTGGTTTAGAGTTTTCTGTGTGGAGACAAAGGCAGAGAGAAGAGTGCATTACTAGGCGAGCAGACCTGATATTGTGGATGCAGCAATAAAACCCCTGAAAGAGGAGGGGAGCGGGAGGGAAAGCTCTCTCCGGCTGGATATATGAGTGCAGAGAGAGGGGGGCGAAACGGCTGCCGGTACAAATGTTGGTAACCATAGCAACTGCAATTTAATAATAGTGTTCCGACTCTCCAGCTGCAGTGGATTAAAGAAAATGACAAGATGTTCCTTTTGAAAAGCCTTTCCTTTCCGTTGCCTAGGTAACCGCACCAAATTTTTTTTTATATACAGGCGAGCACCAGGGCGGCCCAGAATCTGTCAATGTGATTTGCACCCAGAGAAGCACACACTCGATCAAGCAGTGGAAACACGAGAGGCAAGAGAGGCCGCAAATAAGCCCCAGCGTTCTCTCAGTCTTCCAACCACAAAAACCTAAAACACTTTTCTCCCTGTATGCCCCCTTCCTGAAGATTAGCACAAGACGGAGCGATTAAATGAGTAATCTATACTGAACTGTGGTGACAAAAGGACCACTGGCACATACAGCATCAACCTGGGCCAAAAACTAAATTTTAGAAGCAGTAAATGACCCCGAGCTTGTCAGGGCTGCTTGACACACTGCCACTGCTCTGGGAAAATAGTGCAATATTTCATCAAGTTTATTACAAACACTCAACGACAGACAGGGCAAAGTAAATATAAAACATTCAGAGTTGGCAAACAAAATGTGACGAATGGAGCTGATAAAATTAAAATGGGGTGGTCTGTGCGTCATCGGCATTTTAGCTCCAGACTGTAAAGGTTTCAAAAGATGGATTTCATAACCTCAGCTTAGACATGCTCTTAGGTAGGTTAGTGGAAACCTTCAACATAGCTGGCTTATAGTCTGAAATAGCCTGGATTTACATGTTAAAAAAAAAACTCTAATGCAATAAGAATTGCATATTTTGCAATATTAATATTAATTTTGTTTTTAGAAGTGTTCTCTGGAAGGATAATACAATGAAAACTCAAACAGCGCATATCTTAATATTACTTACATGCAATTAGTCATTAGTTGCCAACTTCTAATACAAACTATGCTTTATAGGAAGTTATCAACCACTTTGTAGTCAATATATTTTCAGTGTTTTGATATATTATATGAGACTTTGATTAATTTATGATTGTATGTAAAATGTTGGTCTTATGACAAAAGTTTGGTCAAAAAAGACACCAGCGGACAATCACAGCTTTAAATTCTGCATTAGTCATATAAAATGTAAAATATACTAAGTGACTGCTCATCTGGTGTGCATTGACACCGAGGAAAAACTTCTCCAAACGTGTTCCTGACAGTGTGCAGTGAGCCGGGTCAGCAGTGCTTTTGGCAGGAGGCTGTAAGGATGACAAATGAGGACCTGTGCACCAGAATAAAAACAGAAGTGCGCACAGCTATGTTTTACACAGACAAATCCTAAGACGATGACCGACATTCAGGCTGAGGGCTGCTTTGGGCCCGAGAGGGGAGCCAGAATATAAATGTACCATGACAGGGAATTTTCATAAAGACAGCTACTATATTTCAGTCCTAAACTCAAGCCAAATATATATATGGATGTGTCTACAACTGATTTTCCATGCTACGAGCTCATAATGCTGCAATTGTAAGATGAATTTCAAAACATATAAAAATTACATACAACAGCTCGCTTCTCAGTGTGCCTTAATCTCTGGTGAGACTATCTCCTTTGTCTCCAGTAAGCTGCTAAGTGGACAAAGGAAGACAGTTTAACACTAGCTCACATGCAGCATTAGCTCAAAATCCGGGCACGTAATTACAGGCTTACTCATTAAACCCAAACAGAGCAATCTGGTCCACTTTGTGCTGTAAGCGAGCAATCAAGGCTAGCCCCTCCCCTATATCAATTTCAGCCAATCGCAGCAGCCGCCCGTGGCACACTGACATAATTGTAGCACAGCAATAACAGACTCAAACTTCGTGCAGTTAAGACGGCGCAAGGGGCAGCGTGCGTCACACACAGCCCCCGGGAGACGTTCAGGAAAGGCTCGTGCTTTGTGTTGTGCATCCGTACGTCGCCGCGTACGCCATGTCACCACGGTTGTAAACACGGGGCTGCTGCAAAATGGAGCCACGGTTGGGGTCTCCGCGTCTACACCAGGGCCATAAAGAATACGAGGGACATTTGATGAGTTTTATTGTCGCGTATGCATAGAACATAGAGCGTGCACGAGAGCTGCATTGTGAACATAGCTCTACATAGGAAGCGGCGATGCGCAAAGCCGTCTGCAGTACCAGTCTGTCTGTCTGCCTCATTTATCCTCTCTTTCCGATAAAACTACAACAAGTAAAGCGAATGACAGCGATGCGTTCACAGAGCAAACACTTTAATCACACAACTGCAGCTTAAAACACGAGAAAAAGAGCGGTATATAGCCTTGTAGCGCGGAAAGCGGCAGGAGAGAGCAGCGGAAAAGGAGCGCACACCTACCTCCTGGGGCTGAACAGATCGTCCATGTCTGCCATCGCCCTAAGGTTGGCTGGTGACACTGTGCGTGAATCGCTCTCCCACCTTTTGAAGGTGCTCAAAATGGAGCGGCACGTATTCACTCCGGAGAGGTGCTCTGAGCTTGTGCTGTGACCTCAGCCTTCACGTATTTCTCTCCAGACACTACTGAGCATGTGCTGCGACCTCACACCGGCGCGCACCATGCGCACACACACGCTGGCAGGCAGACACGCATGCAGCATTGGGATAAGGAGTTCATCTCTGCTCGTATGTCTGAGCCATAATAAACAAGAGTGAAATTGCGAGGCTGCAGACACGCCGCTCAGAATACCAAACGAGCAGAGCAGCACAGAAGAGGGAGGGGGAGAGGAAGACTGAGCGGGGCCCGATATAGGGGGCTCCCAACCGGCTTCCCTCAGAGCCTTTAACAGGGACAGCTGTCACTGCAACACGTGACACACCCCAAACAACAACAAATTGTCAGATCATCAAATTAACCAGCTTACAACATTACTTGGAAATGTCACACACAGGGCAAAAACTCACTGAATTGTTTATGTGCAACGTGCCAGAAAAGTTCATTCAGAGCTTGAAAGAATTGCAACAAACCATGCTCAATGTAACAGGCGAGCAAAGTGTTAGTTAGAGCTAGGGGGGATGTCTTCCAGTTCAGATGACTTTTTAAACCTTTATTGTTGTGACTCAAATAGCCTGGATAAAAATAAATTGTGTTTTACTTAACACACTGTAATAACTGTAATTTTAATATTTCTACAATAATTTATTACATACACAGTATTTATACCTATGTCAGTAATACATAACTGTCTAAGAACATTATGCTCATCATCTAAATCAAAAGACTATTCAACAGTACGTATAAATGTTAAGTACATCTTATTTAACTAACGCTGACTTTCACAATTCAATAGCTGTGATGTTTCTGCACCTTCATTAGAGTCCACCGATTCTACATTACTCATTGACTACTCTTGACTCATTGACTATTCTACATTACTCACTGGTCATGATTTGGAAAGGCACACACCTCTCTGTAAAAGCCTCACAGCTGACAAAGCAAATCAGAACAAATAATGAGCCATGAGGTCAAAAGAACTGCCTGCAGAGCTAAGAGACAGGATTGTTACATGCCGCAAAAAACAAAAAAAAACAACAACAAAAAAACACAAAAACTGCTGCACTTAGGGTTCAGAGGAGCACAGTGTCTATTATTCTCACATGGAAGACGTTTGGAACAACCAAGGCTTTTCCAATAAATAAAAATAAATAAATAAAAACATTTAGTCACACCTTTCACCCTAAGCACACACACACACACACACACACAAAAAAAAAAAAAAAAAAGCACCAATAAAGACCGCCATAGAAAAATTATCTGATAGTCAATAATATTTTTTTTTTCATGGTTACAATAATTAACTTCAGTCCTCATCATACATAGCAAAAATGCATTCTGTTTATGAAATGCAACCCCTTAAATTACATTTTTTTGTGATTAAAAGTTGATTTCAAATTATGGCAAAAATCACAATTTTTTTTTTTTTTTTCCTTTCTGTAAATGGAAATTAGATTTTTTGTGTCAGATTTTTAAAGCTTGGGAGTGTCAAAAATTTGCATCATGAGTGATTTTATTAGATGTAAAATTTTTCTGTAGTGGCAGACTTTTAGTCAAACCTTTAGTCCTAAAGCCCAAAAAATGCACTGCCATAGAAAAATTATATAATAATAGATATTCAAATTCAAATTTTTTTAAATGGTTCTCATGATTAACTTTGGCGCTCACCATACATAGCAAAATTTAATTCTGTTAATGAAATTTAACCTCTAAACAACCTGGAATTTAAATGGATCATTGGGAGGTTTATGTTAGTCACGTTACATCACATGACAACAACTATGAAGATGCAAAATATTTTTTATTGTGAAGCAAATTAGAAATATGACAGAAAAACAGAAAACTTGATTGTACAAAAGTATGTACCCCCTCAAGTTAGTCCTCTGTAGAACCACCTTCTGAAGGACTTTCACCTCCAACTTTTCTAGGATAAGTGTTTATGAGCTTGGTTCATAAAATCACTGGGATTTGTGCTCATTCTTCATCTAAAAACAGCTCAAGCTCCTTCAGGTTGGAGGCATTGTACAGCACAGTTTGAGTTGTTTTCTTCAAAAATTGTCCTGTGTTTAGCTCCATCTGTCATTCCATCAGTTCTGAGCAGTTTCCCAGTCACTACCAATGACAAATATCCCCACAGCAGGACACTGCCATCACCAGGCTTCACTCTAGAGAGGGGGTACAGTCGGGTGCTAGGTTTGTGCTATCTTCTGCCCACTCTTCCACACAGCCCTGTTCTGTGGAGTGTATGGTCTCTGCTGCTTTCAGGGTCACCTTTGGTCTTATTGTTGCCTCTCTGATGAATGCACTTCTTGCCCTGTTTGTGAGTTTTAGATGGTCATCTCTAGGCAGGTTTGGTGTGGTTCATTATCTTTTACATCTTGTAATGATGAATTAAATTGTGTTTTGTGGCATTATCACAGTTGAATTGCAGTCAGGCCAACCTTATCCAACTCCTTCTTTATTTAGGGGCCTCTTTAAAAAGAGGGTGAATACTTTTACACACTTAACTTTTCTGTTTTTCTGTCATATTTCTAATTTGCTTAACAATAAAAAATATTTTGCATTTTCATAGTTGCATGAGATGTAAAGTGACTGACATAAAACTCTCTAAATTCCTGGTTGTAACAATGGTTGTACAATAAAGGAAACATGCTAAGGGGGTGAATACTTTTGCACGCCACTGTATATTATAATTCATATTTTGATGGACAATATATATCACAATATTTTTCTTTATAACTATGGCCAATTCATGTTTTCACCTGGCAATCTTGATTTTCTGTGACAAGCGGATGGCAAGGTTGTTACAATGTTGCCTGACCGAGCTTGAGAGGATTTGCAAAGAAGAATGGCAAAAAAAAAAAGGTGTGCAAAGCTAATTACCCAAATAGCAATTTTTCAACCAAGTACTGAACAGGGGAATACTAATGTCAGTGGGATATTTCAGTTTTTTATTGTTATATCTTTTAGGATACTGCTAAAATATGGCTATTGAGACCAAGACAAGTGCCATAATATTAGTAACAACACTGTAGTTGACATTTTCAAACCAATTCCAACTTTTTCCTTTTGCACAAAGAGTATAATCTACCTTTATAAGCTAGTGGGGCATTGCATTAGTAATGTGCATTAATGAACACTTTCAGAGTACGAAAATATCACAGGAAATGATTTTGCAATGCATTTACAGTTATGTGAAATTTTGCTTTGCTCCTGAAATAATACACTATTGTTTATCGTGAAAGAAATGTATCCTCCTAAATATAACTGTGGCTTGACAACAGTCCTCACCTGGTCTCTGGGTTGTATCCAAGGATATAGAAGAACGAGTCGATGCGGGCTTTAAACTCCCTGGCAGCAAATATGTCGGAGAAATGAGAAATGTTGCACTTCCCCCTGTGAGACAGAACACAGACTAATTAGACACAACAACTATGTGACAAATAGGCTACAGCAGAGGAAGGAGGCGGCCTAATTAGGATCTTTTGAGTTGTTTGTGAATTCGAGGTGACACATACAGCGGGGCAGGTAGGCTGGTGGCTGTCACACATGCTGACTTTAATAGGCGGGTTTCTGATTTATGGCACTTGTACATTTAATACCCACCTTTTCAGGGGCAAGTCACATTAGCTGGCACCTAACCTCAGCCCCTTCACCTATTCACTGTCCCTCCTGTGTACATATCCAAACCATCTCAATCTGGCCTCTTAGACTTTTTTGCTAAAACTCTTAACATGAGCTGTCCCTTTGATGTACTTATTCCTAATACTACCCATCCTCATCACTCACCAAGATAAACTCAACTTAAACTCAGCTAGGTCCAGTTCTGCTTCCTGTCTCTTCCTCGGTGCAACTCTCAAGGACACGACATCACTGTACTGGTACACCTTTCCTTTCAAACTTACTGAAACTCTTATCTCACCCAACACACCTGATACTTTTCTCTACCCATGCCAACCTGCTATATGAAGAAAAATCGAACCTTTGTGTCTCAAATCTGACATGATTACCCTCCAAAGAGCTCTTAAGACTCGATGCAATTTGCTTTTTGTAGCACCTCAATGTCTGTCCCTATCAAAATAACAGCTATAGTTGGCAAATTTAGCCAGACAGCCCCACACAGAAATGGTATCTTCCTGTGCTTGAGCAGATTAAAGTGCTCTAAGAAGAAGGCCTGTCTTCGAGCTGCGGTGTTACACCATCCCTCTGGAATTCCCTCCGATTCATCTAAAGCCTGGAGAATAAGTCAAATCAAAGGCAGCTCTGTGTAGGAGATGTTGCAGCTAATTTGCCCTGAAATCAGTGGTTTCTGCGAGACATGGCTTTGACTGGCTGCCACCGCCGAGATGCTCACACATGGTTCTGGTTAAAGAGCCGAAGGGGAAATGGGAGAAGTGGTCAGCCAGGAATGGATGAAGACACAAAGGCAGGAATTCTCAAATGAAAGCAAGAAACCTGTTTTCCAGCACAAAAATCATTATGACTGAGTGCTTTCTGGCTTTAAACTTTTTAAAGTATGGTTATATTTTAGTACCACTCACATGAGTGGGTGTCCATGCGGCACTTTTTTTTTTTTTAAGTGTAATAATATTCATAACATTATATTATATATTATATACATTATATTTAGCAGAACAATAAGTTGTCATAATAAACCATAATAAACCATACAGAAACGATCTGCTCAAAAAGGAGTGGGAAGAAGAAAACTTACTTTTACTTTTTAACTAATTACTATTAATCTGGGACAACAACAAATGACTTTGGCTAGTTAAGTACATTTAAAAAATATTACGCCCAACTACATCAATGAATTAAATGTTAATAATTTTGTAATAGTTTTTCTGGAGTACTGAAATACCTACCAAATATCTACATTCCCTGATCAACTACTTACCTTCACATTTGTAATTGCATAAGTAACATTTTGAACTGTCATTGGGCATTGTCACATCCTGCGTCTTTGTAGCTATAGCATATTTATTGTTTAAACTTTTATCTGCACTGCTTGCAACACCCTATATGAATATAAAAAAGACCATATAGCAGAAGCATTTTTAGGCAGAAGGCAGGTCAGAATAGATAACTGACTGCCTGCCTCCTCATACAACAGATGGAAAAAGTTGAATAGATAGTAGAGGGCACAGTAAGGCTTATATTGGGTGATGTGCTCCCTTCCAGGTGAGCTATCAGCATGCCCCAGGAATCCAATCTTCAAAGTGCACCTGTTATTTGACATATGTTACTTTTGCACAGTTACATGTAGTACTATTTTGTTTTGATTACCTGAGAGCAGCAGCATGATAGGTGTCCACATAGTCAGAAATAAAGAGCTCTCGACTCCTCACCACAGGGTCTGTGATAACCAGCTCCCGGCCAGAATCTGGAAATAGAAAACTCAAAGTTAATATTTATGTATAAAGAATGAAGAGTCCTCCAGCTATGCCAAAAAAAACAAAAACAAAAAACAAACAAACAACGAGAGGAACTCAAGTATCTTAACTTGCTAAAACAATCATATGCATACAAAGTTACAAGTGAGTTTGCCAATAATGCTGCCTATAACTCAACAATAAAGTGTGGTTCCCTACAAGAAGATTACATAATGTTGAATGAAAATGACTGATCTGGAGCTTTGGTCAGCTTTGGGAATAGACTGTGATTTGCATTTGATAAATGACCCAGGTTGTATCGCAATTCTCAGTCTATTTGGAGGAAGCAAAAAACAAGTCTGTTTTTTTTTTGTTTTTTTTACATAATTAATAGTTATAAATTTTTTTTCTTAAATATATTTCTACAGTTATTTATAAGCTGTGGTTTCTTTGTTGCTCATATGATCTAACACTTCTGACACCATTTTGAGTTTTCATAGTTATCCTGTTTATGTACTCTTATTCTAAGTATTAATTGGGATATAATCAGAACAGATTTATTTAGACATACATAAACTGTTTTGTTCAGTGACTGTTTAGCCCTATTTTGCAGCTGTTATTGTGGGATTGCTGAGTCATCTCAATTAAAGTAGATATCAGATTTATAGGCGAGTTTCCATTATATATTGCAGCAATGTGTATCACTTAATTATTTTGACAAATCTGATTTATCCAGAGTAAAAAAGCTATGAAATACAATGTTTTTAAGAATTGTTCATGAAGTCTGTAGTCAGTAGTAATTAATAAGTTAATATATACATGCTTAAAATACATAAAATCAATAAAAACTTTGATTGAACAGAAGAAACCACAGCTTTTGTAGTAAGGACAACAAGAGGCTCTAGCCACTTACATTAACTGTTAACAACAACCAGGTGTGCATGTAATGACAAAATACTTAAAAGTTGTTCTTGAGATGTGTATCTGTAAAAAAAACAACTTAGCAATATGTATTAGAGTAAAACAAGAAAATATTTTATAGAGCAAATATTAGTAAAAGTAGAAACACAAAACAATACTGTACTATTATGGGTGAAGTGTTTTGACTTTTTTGTTTGGCTTTGTAGATGGTAAAACTGAGTGTGAAGTTGGTGTTCCTGTGTGTTTGCTGGAGTGTTGTTATGTGTCCAGTGATACAGCTGAGAGCGTGGAAAGGGTCACATGACACTTTGAGTTATTAACACTTGACTGCTGTCTCGCCTCAAGCACTATTACCGAGGGAACACTGGCTCCACTGACACAAACTCTGTCGTCAGAGTTGAGTTTGAAAAGTAATTCACATCTCTTCAAAGTGTACTGACAGTGAAGAAAGTGAAAGATTGTCATGAAAAAAAAAATAGCTAAGAGTAACTACATAAAACATAAAAAATGTATCAGTGTGTGAACATAACCTTGATGCAGCCATTGGGAGAAAGGTGTTCAATACTAATTATACTCCAAACTATGACTATTCAAAAAGAAATAGTAATGTGCCCCCAAGTGACTTCCAAAGGCATTTTTGAAAACACTATTTAGCCAGTCCTATTCCCGGGTGATATGTCTACAAGTGTTACCTACCACCAGAAATAAACAATATCACACAATAAAATTTGAATATTGTCTAAAATTGTGCTCTTAAAATGTTAATATTAGCTATACCCATTAATTCAAAACACTGTTTTTAATAATAGATATATTATTGTACCTGACATACTGGTTTTTGGTTTTCTCCATGTTACCAATGCCTTTTGAGTGCACAATTATGTACTTAATCTATGTTTTAATCTTTAATAATTTGGCTCAAGATCTTCTGCCATTTTGTAAAGGAGTATTATTTTCAGTAACCTGTGTGTGTTATTTGTTTGTCATCTGCTACCTGCTTGTTGACCTGCCAGCACATATTGTATTTGGTTTAAACTATGCTGTTGCTTTGTTCTATTTAAAAGTCTGTGTATGTGATTTGCTGAAAAATTAGATAAAAATCTGTCCTTTGCATTGTTTGAATTTTACTAGATAGAACTAATGTTATGTGCTTAGTCTGTCAGGAAAAATAAAATGTGTTATTTATGTTGGCTTATGACTGTCTTACCATTCTCATTGTTCCTGTCCTGGACCAGGTGTTGGTAGACAGAGTCGGGCACCTCTGACTGGCGGTAGTACCATTTCACATTCATCAGCAGATGGTCCCGTTTACTCTGTAACAAACACACAGAGAAAACAACAGCGGCTGAGTTTGTGTGCAGAGAAACACATATTATTTTATTTGTTAACGACATCACAAACGGGTTCTTGGCAAACGCACCGACGTTGTGCAGACGTGCTGTTTATGACTTACACAGGCTGATGCCAAAAAGCACGCAGAGACACCAAGTCAATTAAAAAGGGATTGTAGAGCATTTAGAGCCTTAATAAAACAAACAGTGGGATGGCTCTTTGTTGGTGGACGTAAGCAGACATGAGAATTCAAGGTTTACAAATCAAAATCCTCTGTGACAAAAATAAATTTACCTCTTTACATTTTAAAACCTCCACTATGCAAGACTTTACTGGAATACTTCTTCCACCTCTGGTATTACTCCAGTGGTTCTCAAATGCTGGAAAGGTTGAAAACGGTTCCGAAGTTCTGCTTATTTGAAGCCTGTATACTGTTTAGTTTACATAAATGTGTTAAACTGGTTTAAAAACACATGTGCCATACATGTGGAAGTAACATAGTGTAAATAACAACTTTGATTATGTAAAATGTGGGTCACAGGAATAAAAGTGGGTTCCACAAATCAGATCAGTTGGGAACCACTGTACTACCCCTTTAATGCTGCCACCTACTGTTACTTCAACAAAATACATGTCACCAAAGAGTGCAATTCTTTATATGTCCAGCAAGTGGCAGCACTGGGGCGGGAACAGAGGAGAACTCCTAGGAGCAGTCAAGGAAATAGGATAAAGGAGGGTAGTAAGTATGAGAGAATGGGGCTTTGACTGAGGCGAGGGATGAAAAGGGCAAAATACTGTTTTTATTTGATGTTATAAAATTTTTATTGGGCCTTCACATGAGCCCAACTGACCGGCACAGTGTTTCGAGACAACATTACACAGGGAGAATGCTGGATTGAAGCGCACTCCCATTGGCCCCCTCTCAGTCTTTATTACCCACTCCACACAATGTAATAACTGACACACACCTGCACCGACACTCGCCAACACACTGAGCATATGGAAAAACCACAGAGGGAAAATCCAAGAGAGTAATCCAAGACAGACAGTTTAACATCCGATCTTTCCAGGCGCTTAACTGTAAACTGTTTGTGTGTGCAAGAAGATGAGGTCAGAGCAGAGATATTTAAAGCCTTCAGCGACATTGTTCTGTTATGTCACTGGGGAGAAGGCTGGAGACATGCAGCTAAGCAAATCGTCACCTCCCAAAACACTTCAGAGTCATTTAGAGCAAGCAAAACCAATGCTTAAACCTTATAATAGCACTCATATGCAATGTAGTGCTTTAATAGACATTCATATACAAATTTAAATGGGGCTATGTAAAAAAAAATAAAAAAATAAAAAGTGGATAATGCTTACTGTTATTAAGTGTTTAGAAAATGTAATAAGGTAGGAGCCAATTATTTTCCTTACAAATGGTGCACCTACAAATAATGTCATGTATATGCACTCCTAAATGCCTTATTAAGTTCACTTATAAATACACATTCCACCACAAAGCACCAGAACAAAGTTAATTCAGCAAACTGATTTTTACATAGGTTAATGACAATTTACACTGAATGGGAGTCAAGGTGGTAGACAATTGTTGTGGACACTTAAAACTACTGAGTGCTATAAGAAACCCTGTGATATACAGTATTCACTACCACTATCTTCTCAACGACACTATATTTTACTTTAAATGTTTGATTAATGTATGATGTATGATATAAATTAAGACAATGAACACACAGCAAATTTATAATTATCACAATATTACCAAGCCCAGTATTCATATCAGAGTGAACTACTAACAATTTGTTTTGACTTGTCCAGGTTCAGTTTTGATGATACCCAATGTAATTATGTCCTATGTTTTACTATTTGAGAAAAAAAAAAAAGTTCCAGAGCAGTGTGTGACCTCACATCTGGCTCACAGAAACCAGTGTCTATCTTTCCAATTGTCCTTCATCTCCCTCATTCTTTCCTGTTTGCCTTTCCCTGTTTTCTCTGTAGTGGTGAAGTGAGCTCGGACGTGTCAAACAGCAGCTGGCGGCCGGTCAAGCATTTACAGCTTTGGATGATTGTGAATCGACAGAGCGCCACATTGATGGAGTGAGACTGCGACCCTGAGCACGTAGACTGTGAAGAAATGTATAGCATGACGTCATGTCCCTCCCTCTTCCCTCCCCACTTAGCTCAGCCATGCAGCACCTCCTGTCTACTGTGTATAAAAAATAAAATAAAATACTGAATTCTCGACTAACAGTACGCTTACACCACTAATGCATAATTAATATTTTTAGGAAAGTGTAACTGCTGTCAGCGTGCTTCCTCAACGTTTAATTTTCCGCTTGTAAAATGACAAGAATCAAAGACATTTCAAAAGAGCAAGGAGACAGAAGGAGACACCAGGTTTTACACTTCACAAGCTATTCTAAAACCAAAACAAACTGCAGTTATCATTATTATCTTTTTAGCACAGCGCAGTGCCAGCTTGCTTTGTAGAGACAGAAGAATTAAGAGCTCCCAGGCAAAAACCAAAAGGGAGGTGCAACATATGGAGCATGTAGTGTGGGAGTGAGCCGTGGCTTTCAATTATCACTACTCTCTAAACACGCGGCTGGAAAAATGAGTAGATAGCAACGAGGAGAAAATGAAAAGGGATGATGGACAGCTCGGATGAACTACAACTTGTATTGTCTGGATTGTGCTAAGCTCGCCATTGAAAATAACATACGAGCTCTGACCACAATGCTGAATTGATTAGAGACATTCCACGCTGCCTGTTGAGAGCCGAGCCCCTGCACATTGTCAGCCATCTTTGTCTGTCCTGCCAGAGGCTAAACATGGTTCTGGCACCTCCCTCTCTTCTCCCTCCTGAGCTGCCTCGACCCTGGGAACGCTGCTCACCGCGGAGAGGCCAAAAGACTTACTAACCCACTACTGGGAGGATGAAATGAAACAGCAAAAGCACAGAGAGATGAGAAATATCGGAGGTGAAGAGTTGAATTAAAGTAGGAGGAGCAAGACCTTCTTATTTCCCCAGACTTAAAATTACAACTATCCTGCTCTTGCTGTATTGAAAAAGCCCCCAAGGGTACACACAAGGCTTCCCTTTCCATTCATCGAGGAGATATAAATCTGAAAGTCATGCTTCGGGGCTGAGGACAATGGCGGCTGCCCTCCCTCCAGTGGCATTCTCTGGCACACACTCACACACCAGGATTGGATTATAGAGCTGCAACAGGCATTCATCTGGAAGGAAAGCATTTACATCTAATTCTCTGAAAAATGAATTAAATTTATCTGCTAAGACAAAGGCATTTATCACTCTGTTAAAAGGCATGAGATAAACTAAGCATTAGATGGCCCTTGCTAAAGCTTGCAGGCCTTTTGGGTATACTATAAAACTAGTACAGATGTCTTTATGTAGTCAGTCCTGTTGGTTCTGAGCCCACAAGGCAATCTAAATGAGTACTGTGTTGGCCTTTTCTAAAATGTTGTAGTATATAGTTGAACAAAAATAAATCAAATTTGTCAAAAGTGAAGTGTAACCATTAAAATGTCCATTTGTTAGTTTTGGTAAATACATGTAAAGCTCAGGAGAACAGAGGATTTATTACTTTGTGTTCTGACACATGTCCAAAGCAGACAAACTGAGCACTGCTGGAGGAGAAACACAATGATAATTTATTCTCTGACCAAGCTGACTGACCATACTAGGCTTGTCCTAAAGTTACTAAGATGTAGTGTAACAGTCTGCAGTTCAACCACTAGATGTCACCAAAAATTGCACATGCCACCTTTAAGTATAGAAATTACCACAGGCACCTGACATTTTCAAGCAACTACAAAAGGAAAAAAATGCACATTTTCTGACTTTATATGTTTGTAAATCAAGGATGCTGTATAGTTATCTTTTTAATGCAAAGACAAATGGTATATGCCCCTGAACTGACTCACTCAGAGGCTGACTGGGAATAAGCCATGTCTGGCATTAACAGACCGTTTGATGCCTGCCAGTGCAGTCGAGCTGTGACAAAACTGAGGCGCACTGTTACAACCTGTAACCTCCAGAGCTGGTGCCCCGGACCCTCTCATCTGTAACACTCTGCCTTAAACAGAACCAGAGCCTGCTGGTCCCACACGACAGGCCCCTGGTGCACCTCGTTAACAGGAAACCAAGGTTTATTTTCTCTGCTTTTCAAACACTCTCCTCTTCCTCTGCTAACCCTGGGACTGACCCGCCACCCCCTTCCCCCTCCACTAGACCCTGCCCCCTCGACAGTGACATCAGCAGCCAGGATCTATGACTTCCTCCAAGAGGTGGCAGACAGAAGTCAAGGAAGGAAAGCCATGCAATCATTTCCAAAAGCAAATCTTATAAAACATCCATTCTTTATTAACCAATCAGGAAATGGTTGGATGATATATTTCATTTGGTTTTGTCTTATTTTGCTACTCTAAAACTTAACTCGACACGAATTAAACAAACACAAATCACATTCATTTAAAACATCTGAAAACTTCAAATGATCCTTGTAAATGTTGAATACAATGACAACTTATTTTTAAACTGTGCAGTGTATCCAGCCACAGGGGGTCACAAGCCAGTGTACTTCTTGCCCTAAGTCTGGAAAATTAGACAGGGCTGCACCAGGTAGGGCATCAGGCGTAAAACCAAAGCCAAATCAAAGAAATCATATGAGTCAATATGAGCTGGAAATCATGAGTTGCTGAAGGCAGATGATTTGCTTTGGCAATCCCAAAATGGAAAATGCAAAAGAAAGAAGGAGGAATGTATGACCAGAAGCTATGATATGAGGACACAGGATACAAAACTTACAATATATATAAATATAAATAATAATAATATAAAAGAAGCACTAGAGATGTATCTTGAACAAAACACAAGATAAATAATGAATAATAGCAATACTAGTAGTAATAGTTACTTAAAGATCCCAAACACACAAAGGCAGTGCAGAATGAGGAAGGGAGGAGGGGGAGGTCAAACAGACAAGCACGGCAGCCACAGCTCTTGGTGTTAGCGAGGAATGTAAAGCAGTTCTGCAAGGCTAGCGAGCTAACAGCTTAGTTAGCTCCCACCTCAGGGGCAAAGGGAGGCTGGGGTGAGCTGGATCAGGGCTGGTAGCGGTGTGACATTGACAGGCGCGGCTCAAAATGGCATACAGGGCGGAAAAGAGGGGAGTATTCACCTCGGCTGCCACGAGGGGAGAGGAAGCACAAGCCAAGAACAAAAGGCTGATTGTGGCATTTGGAGACAGCGATGGGATCTGGGAAGACTAATCTGCTCCTCCGACATGATAAGATTAGAGCTGGGAAGGCAGGCAGATCACACATACACTTGCATAAACACACAGAGGAAAGATGATGGATCTGATCGCCAGGGTTTTCCACTCTGCATTCTCCCTTTCTCATTTTCTTCCGTTCTCGGAGATCTGCCAGCACACCAGCACTCAATAAGCACTTCCATCTGGCCAGCACCAAACACACACAGCCACCGAAAGTGGCTTCATACATACACTGTCGAGGTACAAGAGATCTGCTGTGCTCACGCAATCTCCGACATCTCAGTGACTGACAAAGGAGGTTGTTAAAAAGAAATGCCAGCATTCTGTGTGAGCAAACACGCACGTACAAGCCAGTGCACTCTCTCCTTTTCCTTTTTTTGCACACACAAATAACAGGCTTTCAGGATAAGCACCACTATTCTTCTCCCAGCCCTGCAGTGGAACAGGGCAGGCTGAGGCTCTTGTGTCAGAGGTAAGCGAAAGCACCTCTAAATCAGGCTGTCAAAGGAGGCAGCAGGAATCCACACGACAATGTTTCTCTGTTGGGACTGTTTGGACATTTGACAGAAGAAAAAGTGGACCATAGGATCAGGGGCTGAGCAGTGTAATGCAGCTCCAAGACACAATGGATCCCATTCAAATGTATAATGACTTGTCAAATAAAGTCAGTCATTTCATTATAGAAAAAAATAAAAAAATAAATTAATTAATAGCTAGCCATGTAACAAGAAAGTACAACCTACTTGGCTTTGGAAACACCATGAAATATAGAATTGTTTCTAAATGTTTAAATAATTGTGTGATTTAGCCACAAGTAGCTCTCAACAAGTAACCATACAAGGTTCAACCTATGGGGGCCGCTAAAGACTAAAGATAATCTGAATATAACCTGTGTCTAACATAAAAAATTTACTCTGAAATGTCATTTATCAAAGTAGGACTCATTTTATGGACTCATTAAGGCAATGTATTGTGACCATAGGCAAAGTGTTTCCCAAAATGGTGACTAGAATGGTTCTATGCTGACCTGCTTTCTAGCATTTTACCATAAACAAGTTTATATTACAACATTATTTTGTCATCTGAATTAAAACAGTACTTGTTTGCACCACTAGCTACACAACCCAACCAGCATTAACTTTCATTGTGAACATAATGCTTCAAGCCTCCTCAATGTCATTTATTTCTAGCTCTGAAAGTAAGTCTGCAAAGCTCCACTGCTCCACATAGCCACAGTAAGTTTTTTCAGGCATCAGAGTCTACTGTCAACTTTATGTCTATTTGTGGCATTGTTGGAGAAACCGATAATATGCCACTCTTGCCCACTCAGTGGTTTATACATTATTTCCAACCATGTAGAAACTTACAGAAAAAGCTACACAAATGCTGATTTTTTTTTTTTCAAAAGCAGACTGCTCCTTGTCCGGCTGGTAACAGGAACAAATGTCCCATGAGTGGGAGGGTGAGGAGATGTGGTAGGTCCCAGCTGTGGTGGTGGTGGAGCTGGCAGGACCTTTGCTCTGTACCTACACAAGGGTTGTCTCTCCACTGTGTCTCTTTGGCTTGACCTGCTTGGATATTAAATGGGCGGCCACTGCTTTGAACATGCTGGGCCCATCTGTCAGGCCGGCTCTGTATTGGATTGTATGGGCATTAGGCGTTTCAAAGTGGGCAGATTTGCTCTCGTCGCGCTCGGTGTGTGCATGTGACTTTGAACATAAACGCCCACGATGGCCTTAAATTTAAAAGCTCCTTGCAAAGAGCCCGTGCCGTAAATCACATTTAAACACATTCATTGGTTGAGGTTACACAGCAACGTGACAACTAGCAGCAAAAATATGAGTTGAGATATAGACTGATCAGTGGGAGCATAAATCACAACATAAAGTTACACATTTTAAAGTGAGTTTAAATTAACATGATTATTACATATTGCACACATTTTTATGGGGAATATCTGTCTTCAGTTTTGTAGGATATTTTTACATAACTATGAGTGGCCACTAGAGGAGCCGTAGTGCGCAGTTTTCAAAGTGCATTGATTTATTGATTCTACAGCCCAAACCTTTATACCTTAAAAGGCAAATGACTCAGAATGACTGAATACTGGACACATTTTAACCCCACCTGTTCAATATAAACTGCCTGGTTGTAAATCTTCCACAACACTAACAGGTCGGGCTCTCATTTGTGCAGATGGGTTTGTGGCTGTGGAGGGAGAGAGAAGTGAGGTGGAGTCACATGGCGCTCACAGATGATACTAATTAAGACTTGAGGCACAGGGCCACTGCCAAACACAGGCGCACTTTACACACTGGAGGATCACAAGTGGCACACATGACCAGCACATACAACAATGCACTCCACTCTGCAGATGATAAAACCTAGAACGCTCAACACACCAGCCTTTGTCTCCCCCGTTCCTCTACATTTCAAAAGTGTCCCAGTGGGAGCCAGTTAAATTAATGGCTGATATAATAGGAAAATGCATGATGTTGACCACATTGCCCTCTATCTAGACAGAGGGGGGCGGTAAAAATGGATAACACCAGCCTTTTAGCTGTTCGCTCCATAAAACAGCCAGACTCAGTCCAACTTAAATATTTGTGTTTGACTCCAACACACTCCTGCTGAACTGAGGGCGAAGCCAAGATATTTAAGGCCAGTTAAACGGTGTTACAGAAAGCAGAGCTGTGAGAGGCTTTGGGGGAGGAAATAAGAGTACCTGTTCACTAATGATGGTTGTTAGCTGCACAACTCAGAGCATTGAGAAGTAGTGTACAATGATTTATGCTCTGTACAAAGCATAGGGTGAACCTCCTCAGTCAGAAAATGCAGGGTATAGACGAGTACGCAGATCCGAGTAAGACTTCAAACGTTTGCAGTGTAGGGGACAGATGGAGGCGGTTAGGAGAGCTCATATCTGGCTGTTCAGATCATAACACCGACTTTATTTCCCAAGCTCTTGCGCTCAGCCAAACATACAGTTAGTGCCTGCCAGAAAAACATTGTCATTTCTGCCTTTCGGCCCTTTCATTTAGCCATTTAAAGCCGTTTCCCTTTGATACCTGGCTTCCTGTGCATGTAAGCCATTGTGAATGTGTGTTTGTCAGGGGCTGTTCGTTCGAGAGTAGAGGCTTGTCTGGTCTCAAGGTAATACCTATGAGTCACTATGTTAAATTAGACACAGACACGAAAGAAAGGGCAGAGGAATGCTGCCTATTTGAGCAACAGTGTTTAAACAATGACCAAGTTCACACACAAAGCCAAGTCAAGCTATGGCTCTGTAAAGAATCACTCGGGCAAAATACAGTATATCCCAGTATACATGCACTTGGGGAAAATGTATTATTGAGTTTGCTGCAATTTTCTCTGTTATAATGGAAGGTCTCTTTTACTTTTATACTGATGAAACCACAACAACAAAGTAAGCAGAAAAAAACATCTTTCCATATTAGTTTAAAAATGTGTTAAAATTAACTTTATTACATTACATAGCCAAGCAAGTTATGTTATTGCCAGCTTTGTTTTTGTTGTTTAAACTGTTAACAAAATAATGGTCAGATTTTAATGAAAATCTTTAAATGAAAATTTGTTTTTGATGATGATCACAGTCTGTGTTCAGGTATTTCTAAAAGGGTTAGTTTCAAGATATGGCCAACGTGGGGTTTAGCCTTGTTAGCATAGCCCAGTGAAGTAATGAGACGTCTTACTAACACTGCCTGTGCTACTGCTGCTGCTGAGGAGGAAAAGAGTGTGGGGCGTGTACAGAGGATATGAATATCAAGCACTGTGTCTGAGCGTGTGTTTGTGCACGTCAGATTGGACGTCTGCCCAGCAGCTAATCCGGCTCGCCTTTGTGTGTCTATGAGTGTATGTGTGAGTGGAGGCTAGTGGCAGAGAAGGGGGCTGGGAGCTGGTTAAAGGCAGGAAATGAGGAAGCAGCTCAGGCCAATACTAATCGCTCTCTATCTTGGTGTAATTCAAAAAAACATCGAGTGTTCGCTTCCAGGATAAAATGTAGGTTAATGTTAATGCAGCTGTAATAGATAAGGAATGCAAATAAGGTTAGGGCTCAGAGCAGGTTGTGTGTGGGATGCAGGATACAGTAAATTAATAAATGTAAGCATGTGATAAGACAATTACATCTAACCCTAAAAATGGTCTAAAAATGTATCTTACAGTGCTTGACATTAACGTCATGTAGTGCAATGGAAAAATTATTACTCCAAAATTAGGTACTGTTAAAAAACAGTAATATAATAATGTTTGCTTTGGTTGCTTAGTCAATAGTGACACGGAACAGAGGTGAAAGAAATGGATTTTATGTTAAATTATTATAGAGTAAAACTGAAAAGGTTTCTGCACTTTTTAGATTACTGGCTTCTTGGCTTTTTAAAAATACAAATTGTTAAGTTTTACCAATATCTCAAGGCAAGAAGCAATTGGTCAAAAATATTTCAACATGCAGAACATGCATAAGCAAGCATGCCCAAGGCAGTGTATCACAAATGGTGGGTCTGGAACCTAAAGTGGGTTATGGGTAGGTTAATAATAGTTTTAGTGTTATGCTTATTTGACGTCAAAATATGGTTTTAATAAATATAAATAAATAGATTTTATAAAATAGATTTTATAAATCATGTGCCATATTACTCTATGGGTTGTAAAATAAGTAAGCCTGGAACATTTTATCACCAGCGGCAAACCTTCCACATTAAATAAACATTGGCCATCTTTAACTGTTGGAGCTCTGTGTCAACCTTTCACTTACTCCCACAAACACATACATAAGATGAGAGCAACAAGAAGGGTACTGCTCGGCAGGAAACTGAAGCGAGATAATCAAGGCAGAGAGAGGCAGCGAAACAGACCAAGAGCAGAAACACATCTAACGCCCTATGAGAAAGTGGATGTCCAGTGGAGATGGTAATGTTTTATCTGGACAGTGCCTCTGAAGATATCCATCTCTCAATCTCACCCCCCTCCTTTCCTCCTTATCCACTCATTTGAAGGTGACCTTGTCTATCTGTCCATCTCAACTGATGACACTGGCTCGATCAGTAATACATCATGTAAGATCCGTATCCACCAGATGCCCCACTCACCTAACAGTGGGTGGTCTGTCGGCTGGCCCTGCTTTGTACAATATGCAAATATTCACATGCAAATTACCTTTCTGCCTGTGTAACAATATATCGGTGCAGATGCAAATGTAGCCAGCTTGTCAGATGTTTTGTTTTTGCGTTAACAAAGGGTTTACAAAAGTTATAGGATCTTCACAAAACACAGTTATGAGCCTCACTGAAAAAAAAAAAAAAGTCACTACAGCGGGCTTGGGAGGTGCGTTCCAATGGTTCAAATGTGATTGTAACACACACAGATACCAGAAGCTTTGAGCCGCCTCCCGCTGCGCTCCAACAAGAGATGTATTGTAGACAACACAGCTGCAATAACAAGGCTGGCCCAGTGCTGGAGGGATGTGTGCTGCATGACTCTAGTCTAGACCGGCAGCAACACACCGCCATATTGAAACAAGCATACCGAAAGGGCTTAGGAATGTGACAGAGAAGCTTAACATAATCATGTTCACTTTAGATTTCAATTAGTAAAATGCAATATGTTAGCATAAAAAGGGCAATAGGCAAAATATAAGAAGTAATTTTATAGCCATTAACCAGAAACTTGTGATGATACACTAAAGCTATGGTAAAAGAGAGAGGGCTTAGACCAAGACTCATACAAGGGATCTTCTAGTTCAGGGATAAATGGAGAAAGAATCAACTGACTCTAAAAAATGAATACATGACTTACAACAATCTCAAAAAAAAAAAAAAAAAAGATAAACAGCAAACCAACAAATCAATCTTCGGTCTTGGGGGAGGTTAAAATTTCCATGTCAAAACTACATGTGAATAAGGCTAGTCAAAAAACTTTTAGAAATTCACTGTAAAAGCCTGAATTGTTTAGTACCATTGTAGTCTCATATACCTCCTACTTACTTTAGTCACCACTTGAGTCTACTCAGTCACAAGCTGCTAAAAAGGTTGATTTCATTCAATCAGGCAAAAAGCAGCACTAATGACACAATGATGATAAGTTACCCTCACACAACAGCATGCCTGCTGTAAATGAGTAAACAGATGATGTATGTTGTGTGTTGTTTCCATGCAGTAGAAAAATCTGCCTGTGCCAACTGAAGATATACACCTCATGACACTTTTACACAGGCATTAAATTTAGATACTGGTAATTAATTTCAGACTCGGCACAAGCTTTAAGGACCTACTAAACCCCCAAACGATGTGACGTATTATCTGTATGTGATTAACTTCTTGCAGTATTGAACTAGTGAATCAAACGCAGACTAAAAATGATTTAAAAGTCAGGCTTTGAAATTCTCTCCTCCGAATATTCGGTCTGGTTCAGGGCCAGTCTAATTTTTGTTTTTTAAAAGAGCAATAGAGCTGGCTTCCTGCCCAAAAAGTGGCATGTTGACAGTTTACTGGGATGAAACTAAAATTGGTCATGTCAGAAGCTGAGAGGCTGCGTGTGGTCTAATAACTAGTGAAGAAATGCTAACAATACAAAGCTGTCTACTGTCTAGCAATGGCATCAGGTCACCAGCAAATGCTGTCAATCGCAGAACTACAACATGCAAGACTATTACTACTAGTTTGTGTTAGGGCTGGGAGATAAATCGATTTTTTCGATTAATTCAAATTTGTAGGGCAGGTTGACTTGTTTAAATAAAAATCGATTAAAAAAAAAAAAACCTCCCCCATCGGTGCTCTGGGCTCCCGTAGTTCATAGTGGGTAGGCCTGCCAGTCCTCCCTCCGCACTAGAGGAACACAAACAACATGGCAGCGAGCAGGGAAGAACTCGTTCCTAAGAAAGGCACAGTGTCATCAGTTGTGTGGAATTGGTTCGGGTTTGCGGCATCAGATGACGCACAAACAGCGCCCCACTGCAAAGTCAGTCCCTACAGGATTTTGTTGTAATGTTGCGATCGCAACTATTAATGCAAAATCAAGCAAACCCCGCGAATTCAGCGTGACCCTGCAACTTTGTCAAAACTCCATAACTCTCTCAGCAGCAGTGCACTGGTAATGTGCAGCGGAGGTCGGGTTGAGCCACAGACAAAGCGGCGTGGAGGTACGGTGCGGAGGACGGAGGTGCGGCGTGGAGCAGTGGGGAGCTATAGCGCGGAGATCGAGTGCATATGAGGTCGCAGGTGCTCACCAGCAGCAGCGATGTGGATGGGACGAAAGGAGGAAATGAACGCGGTGCTTTCTAGTTTTGTCTGGTGTCACTCTGAAAAGCTGTCTGCGTTGCCATGGTGATATAGTTGCCTAAAAAGTTGAATGGGCAGCGTATTTAGATAACAATGAAGTTTGAGGTCATTGTTCTTTAAACGTTAATGTTGCAGGCTAATAACCTTCCTGAAAACCTAGCACAGCAAACTTCCTCTGCAGCAGCCCCAAAAAGCCTAATAACACAGCAATATCATTTTAAAAAGTAGGTACTTGGCCTGTTCAAATACAGGTATTTTTAATTAGATTAATTACCACCTCACATATGTTTAAAAACTGATTTTGTTAGTTTTTACAGTTCTAGTAAATATTTTTAAGAAGAATTATAGACAAAAAAAAATTGCAACTTTTAGCACAACTTTTAAGAAAATCCCCTGTAAAATCACAGGGCCTTCTCTTCTATTTGACTTGTCTGATTGCACTTTAACCTCAAGAGGAAATCAAAGCAATAAAGCTAAACTTGTTTTGGACAATTTCTCTGTTGTCTTCAGTTTGATTTTAACTAAGTGGGGGAAAAAAAACTTTTTAAAATTGTAAATCAATCAATCAATTTTTTGTGAAAAAATCTGAGATTTTTTTTTAGGATAAATCACCCAGCTCTAGTTTGTATTAGTCTGTTAGCAAGAAATTTTCAGGTAAGGCCACTATTGTGTGGAACACCAGCTCGAGCCAGGATTTTTTGTACAATTGCAATGTAGGGTCAGACATAATCTTGTCACAATGGGTTAGTAATGAAATAGCAATTACCCCTGAGCATGTCCCCCATTTGAGTCCAGGCTCAGTATTGCTGCAAATGGGGCAACATGCAATACAGCCATTGCACTCCTTTTAGTGAAAATGATATAGTCTACAATGTTAAATCTTGTGAACTAAACAGCAGCTTCTTGTAAATGCCTCCACTGACCCACAAACACTAACACGCACACAAGTGAACAACTACTTGCTAATGCAGAACATGTCAAACACCGCAGTTATCATTCGCACACAAACAGCACTTCTACCAACGTGAGACAAAGACATTGAACACACACGCAGCACTACTTTCTGTATCCCCGGCCGGCACATCAAAGCTTCCTCCTCTATTTATCTGTGTGAGAGCTGCTAAATCAAACGCCACACACAAGCTGAAATCAGTTTGCGCAGAGGCAGTATCCATGGGTAGAAGACCAGTAGAGTGTTTTTTGTTTTTTTTTTGTAGACTGGGGAATTACTCGCCTCAACTCACTCTGTCAGCGAGGAGAGGGGGATGACTGTTTATCCGCAGTGAGAGAGTGAAGAAAAAATGAGGGGAAATAGACAGAGGTCAATGCCTGAGACAGTGCTTTCTTCTCTGTAAGTCATGGTGTAACCTCTAGCCTGGCCTTGTGATGATCCCCGAGCTGTCATTGGCGTCTACTGCTCTTTAAAGTGTGTAAGATAAGAGCCTGGGTCAATTTAATTAGTCGTAAGAGCTTGTTCAGAGGCAGAGATACAATAGACAGTGAGAGCAGAGGAATAAATAACACGTTGAGAATCCTATTGAGAGGAAACAGAGGAATGCACACACATACTTAAGTGATCTGTGAGTCCTGCTGTGGCCATATGGTTTCGAAGGGGGACTTCCTACCCGCTGCAAAGGAAGTGTTGGTTTACAGTCTGCAGTTCACTTGTGCGCCATTGCATCCTGTCTCCTAGATCGCAACGGCCAATGAGAGGCAAGCCCTAGTCAATGCTTTGAAGTGAAATCTAGCGAAAAAGGAGATAGAGTCCAGCCGATTTGCACGGAAAAGCTATGTAAACAGGTTTGAAGGTAACAGATTAATGGTTTGGAGAAACTGAGCTCGACTTTTTTAACCATGGGTTATTTGGGTATGAAAAAGTCAAGATGATGTACTACCACCAAAGTCATGCATTTTGTAGACACATCAAATTTCAGTATGGATTTCAAGCTCCTGTGGGAACTCCTCAAATTGAGCAGAGAAGAGTTTGAACATCAAAGACTTTGCTTTGCTTTGTAAATGATAGCTTTTGTGGGGAGATATTGTTTTGCGGCAACAGATTTCTACTTTGTTCATGTATTGTTCTGTGATTGACATCCACCCGTCCTTAGTTGCAGATGATTATGTTCTTAGAGCTGGCTCTGTAACAAAGTGCAGGCTTGTAATAGATTGTGTAAAGGTGCGAAATGATGAGGGCTGATGATGAAGAATCCTAAAGACATTGACTAACAGTGCGCCCAACATAACTGGGCGGGGTTATTGATGACTCTCTTAAACAGCGGGTATCATTGCCATGGCAGCTCATACATTATCACAGCGAGAAAAAGCCACGCCCATTCCTCGAGCAAGTCTGGACCAATGGGCACGCAGCTGTCGAGCAAACAATCCCCAGTAGCGTTTGAAGGGCTGTGGGAGAGAGGTGAATGCTAAATGTGCCACTTCGTCTGGTGATTGACACAAAGCCTGTTGTTTACCGGCACCACAGAGATTTGCATCTTTTTACGCTGGCCCCTCCCTCTCTCCTCTGCTCTAGTCCCAGCATCCTCTCTGCTTGTGACGGCCCCGCATGAAGTGGATATTACCCCACCCTGCTGCTATGATATTGATCAGCCTCCTTCCTCCCTCTCTGCTCCCTTCATGGCCCGCTGCATTGATTCTCTCTCACTCTAAGCCCGCCAGCTAGAAGTGATTACACACACTGCTCGCACACATACACACACACACACACATTAGTGCCTATGCTGGTGTGTAGTTGTGCTTTAAAGCTCAAAGATGCAACCCTAGCCAGTGAAAACACTGCTTCTTTTCATTCAAGGCTAGCTCGACTTGACATATTACCATAATAACTATATTTCTTACACCATGTTAGCAAAGCACATCAACTCACTGTAGTAAATCTAGCAGCCGGAGCTAAAGGCGGCGCTGGTGGTGCTTGACAGGTGGGCTCCAGACACCTTATGATTTTTTGCAGAGCCACACACAGCTTGTACAGACTCCTTATATGGGCCTGCAGCACTGTGTAGTTCAGGGGAAAAACTAGCTGCTGCTAAAGCCAAAGCGATTAAATAAAAAAGAGAAGAAGTGCTGCCAAAGCTCCATAAACAACAGCATTAAGAGGTTATTGACGAGCCAAAGACAACAGCAAAAGGGCCGAGAATAAATGTATTTATTTGGAGATGCATTACCACTGTTCATTTCCAAGCCTAAATTGTTCCAGCTGTAAGGGGTTGTCATCTCCTCTGTTCACTTGCACCATTCATTAGTCAGATACCTTCCCTCTGCTGTTTATCAGATGGCACGGCTGCTAACAATAGCTGGCTTTTGGACGGGGAATCGACGCTGATGAGCTACAAGGGCAGCAAGGGCCAAAGCCACAAGAACAACCACTTATCTCTGCGTAACCTCTTTCTGGCAGCAGCACACAGTCTACAGCAACAGGCCAGGGATCCCACATATTATACACACCCTGGCTGCCATTTGGCATTTAAATGGCATTTTAGCGTGGCAGCAAACAGTTTGCACCTAATTATGGCCAGTTGCCGCTGTGTCCTGCGTTGAGCGGGAGCTAGAGCAGGCTGTTAATACTCTTTTACCCAATATCTGTGCCTTAAGGCTTTTTGCTGAGCTGGACTGAATGTGAATGCATGCTGCTGAGAAAGGCTTTCTGTAAGATGCAAAATGTTAGCGGGTAAGGACAATCCAACCAAAGACAAAGACAAGGCAGGAGATGTATGTGATCAATACAGAAGTCAATATCCTTCCTCTAGCTTTCACTGCTTGGATTCAGCTGCAACACAGTGGCGTAGTTTCAATTGTTGATGAATAAAAAATGTCCTGAATTCACCTGCACAAATACTCAATTAGCAGCTATGGAGAAGCTGAGGCAGGGCTTTGTTGTTTAAACAGCATCATGTCTAATTATTACTCAGAGCCCCCTCTATGTAAAAACCTTCTAATGTTCCAGCCAGGCATATTTAGACAGGGCATTTTAGGCAAGACTTTGGCCCCCTTTTACTCTCCTTTATGGTCATTTTCTGCCTCAAATATTCCCCTTCATTTTTGTCTATTTTCCATTTATGTGCAATGATGTAACAGCAAAAGTGCAACCTAATGTAAGCTATTATAGCAGTGTGGAAGATTATACACAGCACTATGCAAAAGGAATACAATAAAAAAAATACATGTAAATTCAAAGCCTAACTGAACTGACAGATTTGCATAACATGTTTTTGCACTATAATGAAGAAATGTTAGAGCATTGAGAAGCAGTTGAAGCATATTCAATAATATAATAATAAAATAATTATGCATTAATGGTGAATGAATAAGATACCACCAACACACATACAGTACATCTGCTATAATACCTGCCAAATTCAAACACCTTTTAGGTAAAGGTGGGGTGACAAAAAAAAGCTAGAAATATCCCGCAATGAAAGAACACTAAAAGGTTTTTTGGAGACAGTGAGCCATCTGTTAGCTCTGACAGTCTCCTTCAGGTCCTGCTGTCCATCCATAGTAAGATAAGTTAGGTTCCTCTACTGTGAAGCATTGAGCTGAGTGTGTTGTGTATGTGATGGCGCTGCAGGGAGGAGAGGACTTACAGGTCACACTCTATACTACAGCTCTGCTGCAGACAGACAGGGGTCCCAATCACCTCCACCCCCCCCAAACCAGTGATGGAAAGAGCTCCTGGTCTCATCCTCCAACTCCATTACCTACAACTGACAGGGTCGCGCATTAAATCACTCTATTTCACCCAGAAAGGAGTAGGACAGGCCTAGATTTTTTTTTCCCACTGTCGTTTCTTGTTGGTATGTGAACCAATTCGGACATTTGGACTTGATGGTATGTGAACCAATTCGGAACCCCCCACCCACCCCCATTTCTCATGATGCCTTGAGGCACAAGATACATCATAAGGACCAGACAGCAGAGGAGAAGGAGAAGAAAAATAAGGTAGTGAGAAGTAAGGTGAAAAGTGCTGTAAGATATGAAAAGTGCATATGATTGCAGTGTATAAGAAGTAATTCAACCCTCAAATGGAGAGGGCATAGGGTGATTTATAAATGGTCTGTTACGCTCAATACCCCAAGGTTAACTTGTCAAGATGCTGCAGTCAAAGTGTCTATAGCTGACAGTATTATTCCTTTCATAAACACACAGCTGGCTCCAGTTCCATAATGTCATCGCAATAACCCCATCTATATAGTTCATATCTGTGATAAAGAAAAACAATATTTGTACATTTCCAGTCATTATCTGTTAGCCCATTACTTTGCAGGGTTGTTTACAGTGCCTAGAAATACAACCAATGTTCATTTTGGGTCACTGATACTTGATAAAAATAATATATGCGATATGGATTTCAGAGACTTTTTGAGGGAACTATGAATGTATTGGATGTATTTTTTAGAGTTAAACTCACAGACATACTTGTATGGTATTTGGTATTTGAGGAGGTCAACTGACTACAAGTTGCCCCAAAACAAACAAATCCCAAGCTCTGGCTTATAACAATGGTCATATTTTTATATCCACAAAGTTAGTCAGTCAGCATGAAAACTCAGAAAGTAATGGTTTAGTAAGGATTTTTCTAGAAATGTCAGCAATAGGAGAAAGTAAAAAGAAGAAAATCCTTAAATTCTGGTGTGGATCTAGATCACTGTCTGGATCAAAGAATTTTTAGAAGACTGAACACACAAGATAGGGCCAAATATACTAACTCTAGCCACAAGGAGTCAGTAAAAGAACAAACTATAACTTTGATTTTTTTTTTCTCAGCTACTCTAGTTTTCTCTTAGCTCCAGACTAAAAATAGCAATTAAAGCTCCTTTTTCTGATTGCAATGCAGTTTACCGAACAAAGTGTAATTTTAAGACAATGGGATTTGAAAGAAAGGAGCTTAGGGAGGTCTGTATTTTCCTAATCATTTCATTAACATTGTGCTTTAGATATTTGAAAAGTAGGCTTAATAATGTAGTATTTCCTGGCTTTCTTCTGTACACAAGTGTTAAGTGCCAGCCTGAACAGCCAAACTGTTAAGTACATTCCTACAAAGAGAAGAACAAAGTGTGTTTGAGCGTAGCAGCAACTACTGAGGGGATAGCACAGCTCAGACCCTTTGATGCCAGGAAATGTCTTCACCATCGTTGATAGTGTTTATGCCGCTCCACAGAGCATTGCTTAAGATCCAGACAACAATAAAATCAACTGGTAGTAGCGCGAAATTTCAGTGGAGACGGGTGGTGGAAGTATTTGCAACAGAATAGGAATACATTTTGGGAGAATCATGACAAAGGACAGAGGAAAAAAACAGGCATGTAAAAAAAAAAAAAAACACCTATGCAGACTAAATGATGTGTATGTGTGGCCAAGCGTCTCCAGGCTGGCAGCTGTGGTTCCCCCTGACCATGTGAGAGAGCCACTGGCTGTGACAGACAGGCAAACACAATTTAGAGTTGCCCATCAAAGCATATGCAACACCAGTCAGAGGCAATGTGGGCGGAAATGTGCCGAATGGAAAAACACACAGCCCTCCTGTACACAACAGGCTAAATCTGATGCTACCTAAAGTCTACTGAGTCTACATTACAGTGGTTTGAAAGGCATTTTATGTCAACAAACACAGCAATATGGTTACATTTGTAATTCGAGATTAAAAAAAAGCAGCTGAATAAAACATAAGGAGATGTTAGCTTACTTGAGTGCTTGGGGTCTTTGGGTGGAAAACCATCCACGTCTAATTGTGGGACCCAAATATATTCCAGATGACTTTAAGTGATTATATGACCATTATCACACATGTATTATAAAATCACTTTCTCCATGTTATGTAATTAAAACAATATTTAGACCTTAAATAAATAAAATACTGAAAGCAGATTAAACCTTACTGTGATTCACTTTTGGATCCTGGCCCACCAATTGAGGAACACTGGCACTTATGGGATCATATATAGTCTCTAGCAATAATATTAGTTATCACCCATGCATCAAGCCAGGCTGAATTGTTTATTGTATGTGTTTTGTTCCTTCAGTGCAACACACCAACATCTAGATGTTCTAATACAACAAGCATTAAAGAAAGTAATTAAAAGGGCATACGCGCTAGCATACTGAGTTCTTACAACTTCCCACTAGTCAATAATGAAACAAATCCGGTGGTGAAATCTTGATGACAAGGCCGATAAATTGATTTTCTTTGTTTTAGGATTAGCCGAGAGTTGTCCTTGCTTTTTAACTGCATTTGGACAGTGATATTTCCCTTTCAGGATCAAAGTCTGAGCAGATGTGAGCCAGTTGCAACAAGAGATGGGGGGCAGATAAAGGGCTGCAGCACATTTACACAGATTGCTAGTTTTTGGGAGGGGGAAAGGCTGTGTGGAAGCTGCTGTTGTTTTAATGTCTGTGTGAAGCAGTTTATGCCAAGGTACAAAGTGAAGACATTCCTAAGACCTCACAAGAATCTCTGAAATTTCCGATTCCCAACTATTGCTCTCTCTCTCTCTCCCTCCAACTCTGACCGATGCCCTTGTACTGGTTCTTCCACAAGCCTTTCCTTCCTCCCGCTGCTCCCTCGACTGGTAAGAGTTAATTTGCACCATGTGTTCTTTAATGGAAAAGGACGAGGGGGAGGGGGACTAAAGCGGGTCCTGGTGGAAGCGTGTGAACTCGATACCACTGTAAATCTGCACTTCCCTCCCTTCCTGTTTCTTTCTCATTCTTTTTTTTTTTATTGGCATGTCACACATTGGACAAGCTGGAAATTACGCCGAGCCGATTTGAGAAACAGCGGTAAGGGACACCAGATAGCCACTTAGGTTAAGGACGAAAGGGGGTAGGAGGGACCAAGGAAAAGGAGTGGTGATGTAAAGTGTAAAGAAAAATTAGTTGGCCATTTTGAGAGCAGAGGCCAATCCAATTAAAGGTTGACCAATGTGAATGTGTTTAGTGTCTGGTTACTCCACTAAACTATGGGTGGTCAGACAAAGACAAGAGATGCTAAATAAAGTACTCCCCCGGGCAAACTATGATTGAAGAGGCCCCATCATCATGTTCATAAAAAATAGCCTTATTAAATTCTGAAACCTGTATTATTTGTCAGCATTGTTACATTTGTTTTTTCATCAAAGCCAGAGGAAGAGGGAGCTGTCTGTTTGCTATCTCGCTTTTTCAGATAACATGTAGAGCTTGATGCCAGAGTGCACTGAATTTGCTTCAGATGTTAGTGAAGACATCAGAAAGGAGATTTCCACTTGCGATGTGCCAGAAAAAAAGGCATCTGATGCAGAGTTGAATATTTTAGTGACTTTGCAACAAGAGGTAGAATTAACTGTGGGGTGAACGGTAAAGATACAAGTGAAAACTTTCTACTGTTGTCAAACCTAAATGGCTGGTGTGGCCAGCCAGACCCATTTATCCATTCACTTGCAACGTAAAAAGGGCCTGACTCTGGTATCTCTTCAACCAACAATTTTGACTGTGCGAAAAGGTGGCACTAAACAAACTGAAACAATAGGACAACCAATAATAACATACAAACAGTACCATACTGAACTTGACCCTTCAGTGAAAACATAGCAAAACTGATGAAACTCAAATAGGGAAGGCTGAGGAAAAGGCTCCTTTGCTGAATAATTTAGCAGTGGTGGGTCAAGGAGGTGGTTATTGATCAAGCTTTTAAAGAGGCTAACAAAAATGCTATAGCTGTTGGTTCAGCCCGCTTGCTCCCACAACCCCCTCTGTCCGTGGGCTACAGCCTCTCCATCTGTGAAGGTAATCACCTCATAAAAACACACGCAAACCCCATTTGATTCTGTGAGCCTGTGTCTACTTCCCTTCCCCTCCTCCTGCTGCGCCATCTATCCTGGAGAAGAGAGATAATCCCATTGGCTGAGTACTAGTTTCCATAGCAGCGTTTAGCAAATGCACAGGGAGGCCAGAGAGGGTGAGACAAGAAAGTGTTATCTGTCCAAAAAGATGAAAAGAGGGGACTATAGGGAGAGCTGAGCAGGTTTGGATGTATTCTCGTGAGTAAAGCCTCCTAACTCTCAAGAGCTGAACTGTGCTGCTATCTCAACCCCGCTTTTTGTATTGCTTTATTTATTCATCGTTGTGGACAATCAATCTCACCTGCCTCCCTGAAGAGAGACACACAGAGCGCTGTATCTGTCTGCAGACTTCATCTGATTTCACAAACATTGATGCACGGCTAGCACTTGTCAGTCCAAAAGAAGCCACATTTACAACCTCCACACGCCTTAATGACCTAATGTTATTATTACAAAGCACAGTATAAACAGCTAAGTGAAATTTCAAGTGTGCAGAGACAGTGGAAGAGGAAGGGAGCAGGAGGGTGGGGAGCAGACTTCGAGGAGCATTAATCAAAATGGTCATAATGGGGAGAGTCACCTGATACTGCCTAAGCAGCAGTAAAAATCCTCTGCTCAAGCTTGTGCTAGTCACAGCCAATGGTGAGGGGAGCAGAGGGAGGGGGCTATTTGTCAAATACAGGCAGGTAATGTGAGCAGAATTAATTTGTCCAGATCGGAAAAAAATTATTCCACTTCATCTTTTAACATGTTCTTGCCAACCGCAGCTAAGAGGCATAATGTCAGCAGCAATTTCTGGCGTGTTTTCTTTTGTGGGTAAGTGACAGTGGACGGCCATTCACTGTTAGGAGCTGTTGTACTCTGCTTCTATTGCTTTAAGGCGCCTATTCAACAGGGAGCGTTACGGGCAGAATGCTTCAATCAAACAGCTTGCAGCTTGCTCGGCCGGTCGCTCTATAGACAACTAGATGCCCTTGTCAAAGCGGCTTCCTCACAGAGACAAGAAGACACTTAAGACAGCCGGGCACACAATTGTGAAAGGTTGCACCGCCACATGCTCATGCCTGTGAAATGTAGCAGCTCGCTTACAGCAGCTGAGTGGACCGTGGACTGAAAATGAAAAAGCACAGCCACACACACACACACACACACACACACACACACACACACACACACACACACACAAAACTGGCCCTAATGACTGTAGCACCCCTCACTGAAGAGATGGCTGCTGCTGCTCCACTCGATAAATATTAACAAGAAGCGCGACTGATGGCGGTGCTCACTGATCCATAATTGCATTTGAAAATGTTCGACAGGGGCGGGGTGGTCCTGAAGGGAGGAATAGGAAGATAAAAAGACAAAACACAGTGACAAGAGACAAGTGATGCCCCTGTAGTCATCGTCTCATTGGTGCGGCTCAACTAAGAGGCTGAAAAGAAACGTGAAGGTTACCGTACAGCACGTCTGCTTTCATTGACTTAGTGCTGCATGAATCAGGGCACTCTTTACATAAAAGAGGAATCACAGGATGGATCAGAGCCATGGCAGCGCCGCTTACTGATGCCACATTTTGCATTAAGTGATATTTCCGTGTGGATCTCAATATGCACAGACAAACCAGTCGCAACCTAATTAGCTTGTGGATCTCATTGTTAGGCTAATTCTCAGCACTTTGGATTCCATTAGGGCTGTATGATGGTTTCAGAAAAGCTAATAACCGCTCATGTTAAGCATGCGTATTTATGCACATATATTTGCATCTTTATCAAACTGTTTTAATTACAGGCTTTGACTGGGTGGCATTTTCCAAGGCTGTATAAGCACTGCTCAGACCATCACTGAAAGACATAAATCAACATTGGGAATGAATCTATGGTAAAAGTGTACATAGACTGTTTACATGACAACTAGGCAAGCTTTAGTGTTTAGTCATCTAACACATCTGACAATATGTTGTGATTACATAATGACAGCTATTGACAATCAATGTGTAATCAATGTCTTCTAAAGCTAGACCATTAGAAACCTAAAGCAGGCAATAAGAACTGTATAGAAAAATATACTGTTTTGTGCTTGGCCTAGGCATAAAATACAAGTTAATTTCAAACATAATATAATTGTTTTTGTGGTGTTTCTTTCATTTAAGCAATTACCCGAAGAAACAGAAGTTGTTTTGGCAAATTATTTTACTAACAACACACAGTAACCACCTGAAAAAGAACAGTATCCACACTAGTTTCCTTCTGAATAAAAGCCAAATTTTCATTGCAAAAACAAAAACAAAAAGTAAATTGGTTTAACAGGGTCTCATAAAATTACAGTTTTTCAGGATTACTGCAGATACTGTGTCATGTGTTAGATCAACATAGAACTGCATTTCAGACAATTGTGGCATTCTTGACAAGTACTAGGAATCTACACTAAAAGGTTTTCTCAAAGCACAAAAGGCATTGATCTAGAATACTGTCATCTGAGTAAATCAGAAAAGTGATTTTATCTGCTTACTTAAGTTAGGACAATTTAACAAATGTCTTTAATGATTGGCTTTCGAGCTGTCATGTGACCTGCCTGTACATGTTTTGTTGAATATAGGAGGTGAGGCCACGCTCCAATCAATGGTGAAAAAGGTTTAATATGGGTGATCAATATCACAAAGTTCTTATTCTGTAAAGTATATGTATGTTGCTCCCGCTTTCTTTCCTTTCGCCATGTTTTTACAACACATACATCACATCCTGACATGGCTGGAATATAATGCCAAGTCAACAGGCTGTACGGCAAAGAAAATCCTTCCTTCCTTCTAAGCTGATCAGCCCTGCAACATATGAGCTGGACTCCTGGCAAGATAATTGCATTGTACATGGCATCTAATTAAATGTCCATAAGCACACAGAGATCTAGCAGTGGAGATGAGCGCGTTAGTGTGTTTGAGCAAAGAGGCGGCACGTGGGTGTGTGCTTGCCTCCTCAATCCCTTTGCTCCCCAGAGGAAAAAACGCTGCAATCACTCCATTAGCCAAAGAAGGGAGGGGAGATTGGGGGATAGCAGGCAGGGGGAAGCGGACACAGCTGACTTGGCCAATAACAGCAAATGAGGTTAGATCCAAGCAGAGAGGGAGCTAGGGGGTCAATGAGTGTTGAGGACATGGACACAATGACGAGAACACAGGGTTTGGAGGAGGAGGAGGGAGCTGAGTGACAGGGGATAAAGAGCGGTGGGGATGAAGTGGAGAAATAGACAGATGAGGCAGTGGCAGAAATGGAGACGAAGGAGACAATCGGGCCGGGAGAGCAGGATGGATGGAGGTAGGCAGGGTCAGTGGAGAGATCTGTTCACTGTTCAGGCTACGGAAAAGAGAAAAAGGCGCACTTACACAGGACAAGGCATTATGTACAAAATCTGGACTGTGGAAGATGTTATGTACATGACATGAGTTATCTCTTGAAAACATTTTAAACAATGACTGTATTAGTAACAAAAAATAAAAATAAAACTTGCCAAAATGCACAAAAAAGTACAATTCCAAAAAAAAAAAAAAAAAAAACACTGTGTAAAATGTAAATAAAAGGATATCCAGTAGTTTGCAATCTCATAAAAACATTTTTTTTTTCACGATAGAACATAAACAACAATGCCTTGCAATGCAATAATGTTCACTGGCAATATTTTTGGTGAGATGGCTGGGTATAAAAGGAGAATTTTAGAAAGGCAGAATCTGTATAATTAGTATTGATGTATAAGCTACAGATAATTACATTCTGATTTTATTTACATTTTACGCAATGTTTAAACTAAGATTAAGCACATACAGTACACGCTACTGGGGAACACTACTAACTGTAACGTAAAATACATGATAAGCTAATAGCTGGTCCACACTGGTCATCAGTATAAAATATGCTTTTCAAAATAGAAGTCCATCCAATTACAGTAGTTGATGATAAATAAAACATTGGTGGTAGTCATTTTTTAATTGACTCCTATGTGGCTGAGTTAAAAATGATTTGTTTCAAGACAAGAAAGATTAAGACCTTTACTGCAACACTAGCTCCTACTCCATGTGCCCTATAGAAAAAAGATGTCTGACGGCTAACAATAACAAACATGTGGTTGGGACATAAACAGAGTTACACAGTCCATAATGGTGAGTGCATACATGCAGACAGGACGCACAGCTGGCTCAATCACCGCTCATCAAATATAGATCGTAAAACACAACACAAGGTCACAGCACTGGGGTAAACGGAGATTGGCTGTGAGGAGGGAAAACACCAGAGAACTGTAGCTCCTTAGCTGTCCAGTAAGTGTTCCAGGAACAGGGTATCCCAGTTTCAATGTTAAAATGCTCACTTTAATTCACTTTTTTGTTCAGGTTTTCAGAGTACAACTCTTATGATTGCTATTTAACTACAAATAAAGCTTTATGAAAAACATACATCTTGCGGAACTTATTTATAATACATTTATTATATTATTTTATTACACAAAGGAACTGAACTGGAAGCCACATGAAGGCAAGGCAAGTTTATTTGTATAGCACAATTCATACACAGAGCAATTCAAAGTGCTTTACAGAAAAGAAATGCAACCCTATAGCACCAAGGCCATGCCTGTTCAGGCTATTGCCTATAATAATTGTTAGCCATTATCTAATTGTGATATTGCTGTGATTATACATTCAAATTAATATTTAATGAAAATTTGAAAAAAAAATTAAGCTTCTCTACTGAACTGAATAAGAATAGCCTAACCCTCAGATGAAGTGACTCGTGAACTCTGACAAAATAAGGGTGTAGTTAGCTCATTAGCTTTCCTTTCGCTTAACACTAACAGCAAGACAACAACAAAGCACAAAGTGAACCACAATGGAAACAAAGTTAAATAAATAGTACTAATAATTTTTATATATATGTATATATCTGCTGCTTTGAATCACCCTGCTCTCAAGTCCATGTCTCCTCCTCCTCAGTCCATGTGCATATGCATATGTTTGTGTCAGCGCCGCCGCTGACGGACAGCAGTGACAGCGTGGACAGAGAAGACAGTCTCAGCGCAACATGCAATGCTTTGAACTGTGCAACGACCCTGCTGTTTTAGTCCACAGTATACATATTTTTGTTTTTATCGCCTTGAGAGAGTTACTGAGCAAGTTTTAGATTAAATGTAGATCTTTACCTTCCTTATCGAGCAAATGGCACCATAACAATCTTTTCTTAGCTTTTCCTCATTATACAAAAGCAGGTGTACCGTATCTGGAACTTATTTATGTTCAGATTTACATCTGACATTATTCATAATAACTGAAAACAATATGCAATCTACCACCATTACTGCACAGGGCTACATTTTCTACAGGCAGTACTAAATTTAAAACCTCTAATGTTTAAAATGGCCTCCTACTGGTCACCTCTGTTTCTGGGCAGACATTTTAGGATGAAGGCAGGAGGCTGAAATCCATACATCGGATCAATATGTCACAGGGAGAGGTTAGACTGGGCACCATGTATGCCACTGTTGAGTAAACAAACGAGAAAAAATGATTGTCCTCCAATTTATCTATGACCCCAATAATGCTGCTGAATGGATTTTTGTGCATGAATGCCAGAAGCACATAATAAGCAAAGCTAGAATGCATATAGGATTTAGAGATATACAGAGAGGCAGCCTTCAGTCCTCACAGCACAGAGGAGATTGATGGCTGCGTTGGAGATTTCTACACACCACTAATTGGATTCACAGGTCATTAGATAAAGTACATGAGTGAGACGGTTATGGCCTAAAGACTGAGGGAAGAGGAGAATAAGAGGAGGAATAGTCGGGGACCAGTGATATTGATGAGGCAGTTTGGTTCAAGACCAATGAAATCCCTCCCACCTCTGCAGTACCTCAAACCCGCTCTTACGCGGCGCAGGGGTGGGGTGGATCGATAATTTGCGAGGTAAAAAAAAAAGGGTCGCAGACAAGAAGAGGAAAGAGATGAGCACAGAAGAAATAGTGGGATGTGGTGATGACTGGGGGTAGGGTTCATTCACTTTACAGTCATTCATTTTCTGAGAGTTGGAGGACCCTAGCCTAACAGATGTCTTTTTATTAAGACAACACAGTGGCGGTGTGAATAACTTTTTAGTTACAAACAACGGGCAGATTTTTCTGAGAAGATTTTAATTAAAATGACCTTTTCATTACCTGTCTTAATTCACCACATGTCACCGTATTGTCTAGTTTTACCGTTGTGACACAAAAGTACTAAAATAGCTTACTTGAATTTAGGTAATGTATAGTAAACTAAAAGGACTTGGTATAGCATTGCCCAATCTCTCAATGGTAAAGATATGATGCCCTGAAATTTCATTGATAACAGCTCTATCCACTTGGCCACAAAGACTTTATATCCTTAAAATGGAAAATAACCCACAACAAATGCAAAATCATAATTTATTACATGACCCCTTGTGAATAAAGTTAGTGGCTCTATCTTGCAATAATACACATCCAGACAGTATCCACAACAAAGACTAATACTTTCTTCCTTGGCCAAGTACTGACCTGTCCTGTAGATTTCATCAAAACCTGATCAACAAACCCACACCAGTGGAAAAAATGCCTCCTTGGCAGAAATAAGTAGAAATTTACTATTACTGAATGTCAAATTGGTAGACGCGAATGCTACTCAAAATAAGCTTTTTCTCCAAGAGGCTACACCACAGCCAACAGAGAGTAACAATAGACAAAGTACATAGGTTAAAACAGGATATTATAACTACTATTGCCCAATGATTTATTGGTTAAAACATCATTAATCTGTGCATATTATTATTCAAACACACTACTTTTACTTTATAGTCATCATTAGTTGTCTGGAGTCATTGACAACACACTATGACAGATAAAAGCAAAAAGGATTACAAAGAGCGTCAGGTTCCACAACAGCGTATAATCACTCGTGCATGTGGCTGCTGTTGCATAGTGTTCCCAAAGGCATAAGGCTGTGTCCCAGTTCTTTGCGCAGGGTAAACTTGAGGTTAAACAGCTAGATGTGCAAGTGCAATCCAAATCAGCTATCATCCTAAAAGAGGATTTACTGTGGTCTAGTAAACAGAGATTAGGAGTTTGAAATGTAGCAAGCGTGGTGCCACTCTAAGGTTGATTTATAGCAGGTGACAAAGTGAGCTCATTGAAAAAGGCTGTAGTTGTTTGGAAAGCCAGCGGGACTTGTTGTTTTAACATAAGAGGACAAGGGTACAGTCTGCTCAAACACACACAGCCATGCAGATGGCTGTTCATTAATTACAGATGGATGGGGGAGGGGCTGCAGAGCAACTGGAAGACAGAGGAAACACACAGTACATTTACATGCAGTGCACTTGGACAATTAGGCTACAATTTCTCATTTTGTCCAAGGTTAAATGCAAGTATTCAAGTAATCTGGGTGTTTGTAAGTAGAGCTAAATGTTTGTATCTTTAAATGGTAAGAATGCTAGTACATGTCCCTCAAACTTTGCTGTGTGGCCATACCGCCTTGTGGATGCCTGATCCGTCAGACCTCGGAAGCTAAGCAGGGTAGGGCCTGGTCAGTACCTGGATGGGAGACCGCTGGGGAACACCAGGAAGCCGGTGTGAATGTGAATGTGAGTGAGTGGGGACTACGGATGGAAATTAGCTCTGAGCTATAATCTGGTGTATTTACGGCACTAGCTGCTGTTCATTAATACACGCTGTCCCATATAAAAAAATAAAATAAATAAATAAATAAAATAAAAAAACCTGGTCACAATGAAATGATCAGGGATACGCTAAGAAACTTGGCTAATGTACTCTGTTATAATTATTTGATTTATTAACATGGACAGTAGCCTTCGGACTTTACGACACAACAAACTCCAACTGTGTCTCAAAACATACAAAATGTATTACAGGCAACAGCAATGAAGCATCTCTTTTAAAACTGTACAACACAGGAGATCAAAAAACAAACTATCCAGCAGCAGAGAGACCAAGAGTAGATTTTCTCTACCTGCATGCAACTGTACTGAGCCAGACAAAACCAAAAAAGAGCAGTCATCTGATGGAACCAGTTTTCTCACTGTCCCAGGACAACTACCTTTGACCGGCCCAGACCTCTTGTGCTGCTCTTAATCAAGGAGTTTTTTGTGGAGGTGGGTTCCTGCCGCTCTCAGCACTCTCTGGCAGCAATCCGATTAAAGTCCTGCTGCTATGGGGCCTACTTGTCCTCCGCTCTGCTGGGCCTGTACCTCACCTACAAGCCCTTTCGGAGACCCAACAAACAAAAACCTCATACCGAATGCATACGTCCTATAGTTCACCTTTTGAGAGTAGGCAGTGTGTGACCTCTGTGATGACCTCCAATCATCACCCTCGCTGCTGGCAGCCATTACCAGGGCCCCCTGGGGTTTGGCTGCTCCTCACTTTTAGAGTTTTTAGAGCTGACTGATTGCGCATTAAACACTTATAGTTTGTACATACTGGGCAGGTTAATTAACTTTTATAAGACAGTACAAATCTATTATACAAATCTATTGTCATTGCAATATCAACATGGACAAAATACCACAAATCTTTCTTACAGTCAAGTCACAGTAATGCATTCACTAGACGTTTGAGTCTTTCGTGTCAAAACAAATTTCCAACATGTTCTGTATAGATCAGGGATAAATTTGGGTCCCATAATGACACCAGATGAGAGTCACTTGCCGTCTCAAAAACATTAATTATGTCCCATAGATCAAACATGGCATATTAGCATTGCCATATTCAACAATAGCTAATAATAAGCAGTCTTAAACCAAAACAATAGGACCAATTAAAAACAGTTCAACATGATTTGCAGTTACTACCAGCTGCTTCAGTGAACTCTAACCTACCAGTAACAAAACACTGACCTCCATGAAGACTACTGTTGTTAAGGGTAGTCCAAATACATGCACAAAAGCTCATTAAAAGGTGATTTGACAAAATAAGGACCACTTACACTGCAGTGTGTCAGCACTATTGACCACTGAGTAATTAAATATCATAAACCGTAACAAAAATACATACATTGAGCAATAGTGCAATCCAACACATCTATAACTTAATGCTGTAAAACATCACTGAGCTAAACAAACTCAATGAATCATCCACTCTCACTCACAAATTAAAAACTAATTTCTGCCTTTATTCAGCAAAGGGAGGTAAATTGCCCACATTAGGCGGCAAAAAATCAATTGGAAACTGGTGAAGGTCTCTTTCATTAAATCAATTAGGCACATTGAAAAACATCTTTATTTCCATTACAAGCACTATTACACTGCTACGGATAGTTAAGCTGGTTCCTATTCAAACTTAACTCTCAGGGGCATCCGTATTTTTCTACCTGACCCTTTAAAAGAAAAATGTAATAGGCTCACAATTACGATAAAGCTGTTTTTCAGCAACTTTTCCTCTTGGCACAACTTAATGGCTCTACTTTCTGGCATGTATGCACACTTAAACAACAGCTGTCGAGGGAAGGATGAGGGACTTATTGTTGAAGCACATGACATTTAGCGGACTTTGGCAAATAGACAGCACTCAAGGGAAGTTAGGCGTACTCACCAGTTTAAAATCCTGAATGCTACAAATGAAGTAGGGAGTGTTGGGCCGCCGACTCTCAATGTACACACAATCTGCAAATGAGAAAAAAAATGCAAGAGTTAGAAAGAGGATGTTCACACTTCCCCCAAAGCTTTCATGTTTTATGCAGCCAGACTTTGTAATATATCATTTGGTGTTACCTCTGCTGAAAAGACATTTTTCCTCCTCGAGTCAAATTCAATTGGAATGCAAGTAATAGGATTAAGGACTTTTGAAGCGCTACAAGGTTGCCTTTCCAAAGCAAACATTACGCCCAAGGGGAATTATGTTATTGTTCCACTACATTTATACACTGAGTGAGCAATACTGTCTTTAACCCTGCTTTGACTTCAGCCCACTCAAAGAGAACACCTCTTTATTGTCACAATACTGTGTACGTACGCCAATCAGGCATAACAATATGACTTGCTGCCTAATATTGGTGGTAACAATGTTAATTGTAATGACCATCTGCCTAATATGCAGCCTCATACACAACAAACTTTCTATCAGAACCATTTTTCATGCTTCTAACACATCAGCTTTGAGGACCAAATGTTCACTGCCTAATATATCCAACCCATTAAGAGGTGAGAGATCAAAGATTATCCTTGATCGGTGTATACTTGATAGCTGTAAAAAGCTTTAGCCACTGTCTTGTAATTGATATTTTAAACCAATGTCAAATTACATAAGCAAGTGTAAAAAAACAGACCACTGGTATTGTGTGTGAGGAGGTGGCCCGGGCCGGCTGCTCTGTTAAATTGAATGTGACTGGTGGTATGGCCAGGTCGTGAACCCTCATCTTCTTAACAAAAACATTCACGCTGCAGAGGACAAAAAACACACAGCCACTTCTGTAGAAAGGAGTAAGGAGAAAAGGAGGAGGAGGGGAAGAACACACACACGGCTAATGGTTACTGTTCAGCCTGGCAAAGCACTTCTGAGAAACAGCCAAGGGTTACACTTATTAGATAAAAAACAGATTCGCATTCAGAAGTTAAACATGTATAATGGTCTTCCTTTCACCTTTGGCTGTGGCAAACATGGAGAATAATAAAAACATTAACTTTGAATATTTCCGGAGACCTGTGTTGTAAAAATAGCTGTTTCTTTAGTAGGCCATGTCAAGACAAATGTTTCCAATTTAAAGAAGTGATGCAACATGTATGCTAACCACATGCGCACTGCAATTAAAACAATGTTAGCATACTCTGAGACAGCAACGTAATAATATCATATAATTTGGATTAAAAGATGATGATGATTATTTTGTCTAGAAAGAGTGCTTTTGGAACAAACAACAGCATTTTCCCCCAGGAGTGCTAAAATTGTACTCTGGGCACATGTAGGTCCAGTACAATACTACAATACTTTAACTGTACTACAATTATACAATTAAAAACATTGTCCTTATGTGCTTTCTATTTGCTGTTTTACACATTGAACCTGAAAGTAAATCACACCAGTGCCACTTTAAAACATTTCCTTTGCTGAACACATGGCTAGTTTAAGCTTGGAAATATGTAGGTTGCATTTTTCTTTTTGCAAGATTTCATAATTTCAAGACATTCATCTCCGTTTTGCTTTATACGAAAAGTGCCCAATTCTCGTTGGCTGAATAGGAAAGCATTTGATGATTTAATAAACATATCAAACACATCAGATTAAAAAAATAAAAAATAAAAAAATAAATATATATATATATATATATAAAAAACATTTCAGGATGGCTCTATTCATCTAAGTATTTAGCTGCTCCCAGAATAGCACAGGGCTGTTTTGCCATCATTTGGTGCACCAGAGCATGGCACCCCTGCTTTGACTAACACACAAACACACATCCAGCTATAAAGAGGGAAAACCACTCTACAGCGTGATAGCAGCTCTTTGAAGCATCCATTCAAGCAAAAAAGAAAAAAAAAAGCCGCCACCACCACCAGCAGAATACATAGGATTTACACTGACAACACAAACCGCCGGTGCTCATTTTATGGAAACACACGCTGAGCGGCTGTGTGCAGGGTTGATACGGCACCGCTTTTCCAGAACAAAAGCCTCGCAGATACCTTTTCAGTGACTGACAGTGGCATCATCTGTTATTTATTTGTTTGTGTCAACAGAGCTATCGATCCGGCTGTGGTTTATCTTACCGCTTGTGGAGGAAAAGAGAAAGGTAGCAAAGATATTAAATGGCTGTGTCACCCAAGATACCATTTGAGCCGTGTATGCTCGTGACATCATATGGGCTTTGTTTTTTTGAAGAGGCTATGTGTGCTAACCCCAGGGTGGGCTTGTTATCTGCTGCAGGCTGAATGAGCTGTGCTTCTAAAAGGACCAGGAAAAGGGGAGGGGTTGGGTCAGGTTTATCGCCCTGATTTTGTGACTGACGCATTATATCTCTCTCTCTCTACCACTACTGCCCTCTCGAAGCTCTTATTCCACTCCCTCTTCTATATACCATCCCTGGAAGTCATTTACAAGATAACATGAATGAAAATATCCATCAGTACTATTGTGTTAGGGAGACAGAGGATGTAGCTGGGATAGAGATGGGAGGAGGGAGAGGGTTTGGGGGGAGGGCAAGGAACAAAAGACACTAATCTGAATGAGATGACATGTTTCGGAGGAGTCAAATCAGGGGAATTAGGGTTTAGTGCCCCTTCAACTTACAGACACATTCATTTGGAAAGGCCAGGTCTCTTAACACTGCATCAACAGGCAGAAAAAATGGTTGAGAATAAAAATAAAAGCAAGGAGGGACTGAGTTTAATTATTTGCAGACAGCAGGAGAGTCTATTCTTCAAACGTCAAAAGCACATTTTGAATTCATCCTGGGCACTAAAAGTCGAGCTTCCTCAAGGGCATTTTACTGTGACTACAACAAGAATCTCAATGAATGTAGAAGTTAACGTCAGTGCGGTTGATTGTGGAGTCTGAGTGGTGTTGGGTCTGCCGGGCTTGTTAAACATTCCCACCATTTTGTGCACGTTGGGAAGTGGGTCTCCAAGCTCAAGTGGAGGAGTGGAAGGGGAGGGACATGCAGGGCTTTGGCTGTGGTGGGGTCTGCACTGTGGGGGAGGGGTGGGTTTGTGTGGGTTGAAGTGTGCTGGATGAATGGTTGGATTTCTCCTGTGATCAGGGCATGGGTGTAGTCCTAATTCAGTTATTAGTCTAGTTATGGTTTAGTCCCAGTTGGTTATGTTTAAGCCCTATTGTCTAGTCTTATTGTGTCCTGGTATAATCTTTCTGAAAATTAAGGTGAGGTATTGATCTGAGTTTCCAAAAGAGGAAATTGTCCAACTTTTCTTTGTTGATGTGCTTTTAACTTGTGACTCTTGACAGACGGACTTTAACATAAGATAGTTTTTTGTTTTTACAATAATTAAACATTCAAGTTTAAGGTAACATTTCTTTTTGCCTACACCAAATTTAATTAAGTCAACATCAGTGTTTTCTAGAAAAAAATGTTTTTAACTAATTCCAATAAACACAAAAAGTATGGTTTATACTTATACTTGAGTTAGACCCTGGTTTAATAGTAGAGTATTGGTTATAGTTTGAGCACCCTTAATCACATCTTCGAAGACCATCTACCCATAACTCTAACTTCTTCACTGCCTATAGTTTGGTATCCACAGCTGAACTCTCCTATCCCAGAGAGCGTGAGCCCCCCAAAAGTCCAATATTTCGACACGGTGAGCCAATCATGAGATGGCCTTCTTTAGACTCAAGGCCTTCACTGAAACCTGAACGCTGCAGTCACAGTTTCTCCAATTACATTGTCAGTGCTGCGTTCATATATCGTAATACTCTTTGTTATAACCTTGTGAGGCGAGCGCACACAAACAGCAATTTTCTCAGCTGCAGCTCATTGTTCACTCAGCCATTCTCTTACAGCCGCCAAGCATGTCTAATCTAAAACACACCTAGTCGTGTCCTAATCGTCTGTATCAAACAAAAAGATGTTTAATTTGCTGCAGAGTCAAAGGAGGAAGGGGTACTTATGCTAGTATAAGCAGAGGTGGCTGTAGCTACTCTATTAGGTTTATTTAGGCTTCTATACCAGACTGTACCATACTCTAATCTACACTACCCTACTACTATTATAGGTAACATGGAAGGTACTAGCTAGTTACTATTACTGACCACTTATTTATTTATCAAACTATACCATGCCATAAACTAAACCAGAGTTGGGTCAGGACCCAAACTGAATCACAAAGAGGATGAGTAAAGTTTGTTTATGTTTAACTGAAGCCTAAATATTGTTTTAAATACATAAAATACAAGTGCCATAAAGGCTGCAGTTAAATAACTTCGCTAAATAACGTTTGATTTTGTAATATGGGGCACAATAAAATAAACATGGTTCTCATTATTAGACAAATTGAGAACCTCACTACACATGGTACAAACACCAATGGACGTCAAAACTGTCATAAATCAAAACAAAGGTCCAAGAATGACCATATTTCAGATGAGCAGAGGGTTATTAACTGAAAAGCCGTGTTTGTTTAGGCCAAGCTCACAGCGGTGAGTGTCGGCCATGTGGTGGGACACACCTGCATTGTTAAAAGCGGTGCTCAGCTCAAGCTGGCAGAGCTTACACACACACACACACACGGCATATGCACATATAAACAGCAGAGCCCACCCCCCCTCGAGTGTACTGATCCGAAAATTAAATAGCACAAGGAATGCAATAATGGAACCACAGGGGTGTGAGGGGTCTGAAGGACCCAGGATGATGGAGGGCTTTGCAGTTAGTAGTTATCACAAGCGGCCACACAGCTACAATAAGAGACCGGGGTCGTGTCCAAAATCACCCCCCCCCCCCCTTCAGCATTTGGTTACACTAGCTATTTAACTAAGTAGTAGTGGACTTTCAGGCAAATACATTAACATTTTTGTCTTGTCTTGTTTGCATTTGAAAACTGCAACTTCTTAGCTAAAGAAAGTGAGAACTTTGGGGCTAGCACACGTCAGTTCCTAAATTATTTCTGCCAAGAAGTCACAAGCCAGTGTATTCCTTACGCCAGCCCCAAGCCCAGATTCATAGAGAGAGTTGCACATGGCATGCGGGAGGGCACTTAAGTTTCTATTTGTGATCCTTGTACAAATCTGTGCATTTAGGTTGCAACATCTCAAAGTGTCTTTAATTTAAAAACAAATCATACTTACTGAACCACTTCCACACATAGCACACTAGTCCATTCTCCAATCACACTACTTTTCACAGTGCAATAAAACTTGTAGTGCATTGTATACAAATCTACTTGTCATTCAAATTCCACTTCCAAATGCTGTATAGTAGGGTGGTCTTGTGTAAGACTTCGAACACAGTCTTTCTGATGACCACTGTACATCTCTATGGGGCTGAAGCGGCTCCAACGGTGAACTCCTCCCCACTTTTTTCTCAATCAGTTCGACAGATCTCCTCTACTTTTCTCACTAGAAAGCAGTGGGAAATACCTGGCAAGTGATAGCATCGAGTCTCTACAATAGGGCTGGCCTACAGCTGACTGGGCTCCTGAGGGAGAACAGAGGCTCTTTGACAACACCCCGTCCTCCCCCCTCTTTCCCTCTCGGCTAGCCCACGCTTTCTCATTTAGCGGTCGGCAGGTGGTTGGATTTCACTAAAAAGCCCTTTTCCCAGAGTCTCTGGCTGGTGGGGAGAGATGGGAGAGAGAAGAGGACTTTTTTTAAAAATAGATCTGTTGGGATAGCGACAGGCTACAGATTCACACTGCTATGTTTCAATATGAGACGACTCTAAGGGCCTGTTCCTCTTGTTAACCGTCCAGGAGCAGTAAAGTGATCGACAGCCAGGGTTTGTAGCTGAGGGGTTGAGCTAAGGCTAATGGTGCTCTCGCCCCCGGTGTCCCAGCTCTGTAACAACTAACCAAAAGACTTCTGGAGAGGTCCTCAAATATTTCAACTGCAAACTGTATACAAAAAAAAAAGACAACAGTTCTTTCATTCTCATAAAACTTAAATGTATACAATATGAAAACAACATTTAGAAAATGTAATGCATTGGCGATGAACTCTAAATTACCCATATAAAAAGAAGACAAGAATGAACAGTGGTCAATGGTGTCTCTGAGTATGAACCAACAAACAGGCTATTGTGTAGTGGATACCCCGCCTCAAGTAGGGGAAAATAATAAATATTTCTTCATTCAAAACATTCAGAATAGTATTAAGGTCTAGCATTTTTAAGCATTTTGTAATACTTTCTATATACAGTTTAACTACTGCATACATTAAGGGTGAAAAGTGGAAACCCTTGAAAACCAAAGGACAAGGTCAGGGGGTGACTGCCAACAGTTGGTGCTGAGTTTGTGGAGCTGGGGGGCATGGGGGGCTGGTTATCCAGAGCTACATGTGTTTAAGACACAGCTCACTGTGTACCCATGACACATACACACTCTCCATGGTCTCTGTGGTGGCTGTAGCACCAACACCAGCTGTCCACACCAACGTCTCCCAAATGTGTCCACGGCATTTCTCTAAGACTGGACTTTATTGCATTCAAAAAGCAAAACACCACTACACACATCTAGACAGAAGAGGACAGAACATATGAGATATAATTTTTTTCAAGTCCATGTGAGTGGCTGTGGAGGCCATGTTGATGTGAAGGGTGGGTGGGTTGGGATGTTTCTATTGAGTTTCTTTGTTTTAAACAGAGCAGCCAGTGATTAAGTCAGTCAGGAAGGAAGCAGACACTTGATAGCAGCCAGCCACCTGTCTGCCTGTGGAGAGGATGACCAGATCGACCATTGGACAATGTGTCCATTTAAAGAATACTTTGGTGTTTTGTATGGAGTTTAATTTAAAAGGTCATTTATGATTACCTACATTGCAGGGAGATGTGTAACAGGTTGCTCTTGTGGGGGCTTTTCATTCCCGCCTCAAAATAGCAGTTGTATTTTGTGTAAAAAGATGCATTTCAGATTTTGTACTAGTCTACATTTAACAAACAATGCAACACATCTAGCAGCATAAAAGCACAGTTTAATGAATTTTTAATTTCACTGCCTTTTGTGCGAGATATTAGTTTATCATTGGCTCCATTTGTTGTCACATTTCACTGTTAAAGGCGGTGCATTAATTATCAGTATTGTAGATTATTTATTTATTTTATTTGACCTTTATTTAACCAGGAAAGTCCCAGTGAGATTCAGAATCTCTTTTGCAGGGGAGTCCTGCATGGGGGACTTATTGTACATGTTTTTAGTGGTAGGGGAAACCGGAGCACCCGGAGGAAACCTACGCAGACATGGGGAGAACATGCAAACTCCACACAGAAAGGCCCCACCCGATCTGGGAATTGAACCCGGGACTTTCTTGCTGTGAGGCAGGAGTGCTAGCCACTAGCCACCATGCCACCCCAATTGAGGCATCTCTTTAAGGACATTACAACTGTACTCTACAAACCTGCAACACTGCACTCATTCTGTACAGCCCTGTACCATTTGAATGTGTTCAGTGGTAGCTATCAGCTCTCATGTATGTGCACATCTATGGGATAGCAGGGTGTCTTGTATTGATCCCCCTATGGCAGTGTGTATAATCTCTAGAGAGGGGAGTTATAATCCTGGGTGAGGGGCTGAATGAGTAGGGGGCAGACTCTGGGGGTGTCTTCTGTGCCCTGGGGAAGTATCTCGAGCTAAGACCGAGGGCACAGATTGATTTGGCAGGTCTGTCAGGTTCCTCTGTCCAGTAGGATGGCCCAGAATACAGCTCTCTGGCCACCACCACCATCAGAATCAGCACAGACGCTTCTCTGTGCCTTTTTAAATTGCAACAGGGAGGGAACTAGCTGCAGGCCTAGCTATCGGCCAACTGCAGTGCACCACCCAATCGATAATCAGTAAGCTGCCTGAACCCATCTTGAAGGCCTGGGATAGGGATGGGAAAGCTAAAGACAGAGGATTGAGGGTGGCTGCCAAGTGGGGAGAGGGGCTTTTAGTTAATTTTTCTGATGTCAAAAGTGCAAATTTAACATAAATTTATTTATATTTAGCTTTAACAAAAATCTAAATTAGGCACAATTATTACAATAGTCAAAGCATCCCATTTGCCACAATAGATGCATGTTATCTACTGTTAAGCTTTTAGTTTACCCTTGACTGAATGAGAGAATTAATCTTTGAACAGTTTGTTGTTCATTGTATAGTCAGTCAGACATCTATGGGTTACTGGGCTAACTTAAGTTGGCTTATAATGTTTGTAGTACTGCACTATATCACAGTTTCTCCCCCTCCTTTGTCTGGGACAGTGTAAATCCTTCTCCCGGGGTGGTCAGTTTTACATATTGTGTGTCACTAGACGGATATAAAGGGATTTAACATTTAGTAAAGCATAATCCATTGTGGGCTTTGTGCCTGCCTAAGCCGCATACATCCAATCTGATTGCAAGAAGAGCGCAGCTACTGATGACCAAGCAGGAGGACGAAACACACTGGGCTTATCACTCCAACAATAAGCAGAGGAGACAGCAGGGGGCCAGCCGCTGAGGTGGAGGATCTTCTGTGTTGACAATAGGTGCGAAATTATAAGACCATGTAACTATGATAAAGTGTGATCATCCTAACAGCTCTAGTCTACACACAACAGGCAGTGCCCACTCCAGACCTGTCAAACTAAGAGAAAATATGGGTTCTGTGTTTCCTCAGATGTTGAAGTATAAATGTTGGACAGAGCTAATCCACTGAGATGCTACACTTTGTTTATTTTGCTTTTGAATGTTTCATTTAGATAACTGATTTTACAATGTAAATGTACTCACACTATTTAACACAAAACATGGAGCTAAAAAAGGGTTTCTCTAATACAAATTAGATGAAGAGATACAACTTGTATAAGAGAAGACCTTTTTCATTTGGTGTTTTGACTGCTTGAGGGAGCTTATTGTCACATGATTTTTTTTCAAATTTTTCATTAAACATTTAGTTAATTTTTGTTACAAAATAATACTTCTCTGCTGCTGAATTATAACAACTATAATAACTAATCATGTCTTCGTTAGCCTTTTCCAGAAAATGCCATCAGATTGAGACCATTATTGCTAACAGACAAACAAACCCTGGTGTAGGTAATAACCCTATATTAGTGTGATCACGACTAAGCTTAGCCTTACTGCATCAAAATAATGTGCATCATTGTCTACATTCCCATACCACTAAAGCAGGAATAGATTTTCATTAGTAGAGCAGCTAAAAGCCTGCATTCCAAAATTACTTTTTTAAATTTTAATTTGCTTGATATATTTGGAAGCATGGCTACCAGAGTCTGTTGCAGAGTGAGCCACAACCTGGCTTTGCTACAGTGTGACTGCATACTCAAGGACCTCTGCTGATACCGGCGCAGAGATAATTTAGCCAACAAGATTATGCCACCAGACGGAAAGAGCAGGGTGGGGAGGTCTGGCTGTTTCTCTGCTCCTAGGTGAAGCCTGTGATGCAAAGGGCTTGGTGTTTTTGTGTAGATGCATGAGGGAGTTGATTCTAACACAACAAGATAACACACACACTGCTGTAATTTCTGATACAATCCCATTAGATATCCAAGGCAATATGGGCCACCACCTCCTCCCGACTACTTGACCTTTTGCTAGCAGTGAGATGAATAAAGAGACATGACGGCAATGATTTAGGTTCAAGGAGATTGCAGTGAGCGGGGCCTGGCTTCCTTCCGACAGCCAGTGTTGACATTCCCACTTCTCGTACCAACCAATTTATAAACAGTAGGTGAAAGAGAGGCCATGTTTACAGCTGCAGAAAAGGTTGTTTCCCTTTTTAGCCTCATTCAATCTGTTGTAATAAAGACACTGTACCACAGCTCAAAAACGTGTCTGGAAATGTATAATATATAGCTCTCAAAGGAGTGCACTGGCTGAGTGGAACCATATTGGAATCAAATTATTATTAGGTTTTTGGTTGCTATCACGTCTTCTGTACTTGGACTATTGACATAGTGCATCAAATACACAAAGCAGGGCACCTTGAAATTGATTTAATGATGCAATGGCCTCCGGCCCTGCTGCGATAAAAAGGCAGTTCTTTAGTAGCTCATTTGCAATGTGCTCCCTGTATACCAGAACTTTTTAAAGGATATTTGTATTGACCAAATCTTTTTATTTCAACTTTGTTTGGCAATTCTTTACATGTAAACGTTGTTTCAGTTAGTAAACTTGATCAAATGCTATATTCATTGATTGCTTTTTAAAAAACCAATAATGTAAAAGGCCAAAAATAATCAGGGCCCAAACGTCCTAGTTTGGTGGTTTTAGTGTTTTACCTATTCAATTAACCATCAATTATTTTCAACCTTGATTTTTCTAACTTCTCATTTTTTATTATTCTAGTCATTAACACCATGGTGTTTGCTGAGCCTTATAGACTACCATAAATTTTGATTTTATTGACAACCCAACTGCCCTCCCTTATATAAGAGATTCTGTATCTCACTGGGACTTCCTAGTTAAATAACAGTATAATAATAATAATAATAATAATAATAATAATAATAATAAAATTGTATTGACAGTAAGTTCTATTACCACTAATTATCTATTAATCTATTTGAATGGGTCAAATGAAAAATAATTGATGTAATTTGTGTGCAATGTGTTTGACGAGGCAGGTATCTCAGATGCAGCATGTTTTGCCTACAGTGACCTTGTCCTACACCAAACCCCTGTATGTGGACACATGTGGACTCTGAGTCCTGACAGAGACTCACCTCCAGGTCTGTAAACAATGTCGTCTTCTGTTATGAAGGAGGTAATCTCTCCGTTCTCTGTGCGCTCATAGCGGGACTTCTTTTTGGGCGTCTTCTTCTTGCCCTTCTTGCCCGCCTCCTCGGCCGTCCCGCTGCCTCCGCCCGTGCTGCCATTATCATTGTCTTCATCTTCGCTGTGTTCGCTCTCTGCATAGTTCTTGGCGCCTCCCTCCAGAGTACAACTGCGCCTTGGCCGGGAGCTCTCGCTCTCCCGTTCAGGGTCCTGCCGACGGGACTTACCGCCCTCTCTCTTGTCCCGGTCCCTGTCTCTGTCCCTCTCTTTCTCCCTCTCCTTCTCTTTGTCGGCCGTCATGATCCGCCACGTGCCTTCCTCAGTCCTCTCACGGCTGGGCCTCCGTGAAAGGTAGACTGTGAGCCTGGGCTTCAGTCTTCTGAATTTACCAGTCAAATCCAGGGAAAATTTGGCCACACCAACAACCCCAGTGTTTCAGAAAAGCTGTGGGACACAAGAGGAGAGGAAAGTTAGTAAAAACATGCACTAGAGATGCACAACAGTTGAAAAACATGGGATGTCTACAGTAATATCTATTTTGAATGCGGCAATAACAATGAGGCTTCTAATGCGAGGCATTGGACAAACATTCACAAAGGAAAAGGTATAGACTGATTGAATATTATGATGTGATACTGCATTAACAATAAATGTGTGATATATAAATATAGGGATATCTCTATTAATAAAAACAATTCTGTGCACAAGGTACATTTTACATTGCTCTGAAATATGATGTTTCCTTAGAAATCAGGCAGTTAGGCTGACTCTTCTCAACATCACAGTAATTGTTGGCAATCCCTCCACAGCCATGTATTCTCCGGGGAGCACTGAGTGGCTTATCAAAGGAACAGAGCCTTCTAGCTTCCTGCTCAAACATATTTCCCTTTTTCCACTGAGGCAATGAAAAAGATTTGCAGTGCGCAAAGCAATGAGTGAAAATAGTGAAGAGCAAAAGTATGAATGTTTAACACAATACGTTAAAGGGAGGTTTTACCAGTCTACGCACAAATGGTAATGCTGCAGTAAAGATATGAAAGGCTGAGAGCCAACAGATTCTTGAGAGGAAATGTATCCAGGGGCTTTTCAGCGCGATGCCTGCAATGCTCTGGGATAAAACTCAGTGACAGAGTTAACTGGCCAGCTCCTCTGAAGACCATCTGTGATGACACCAAGCTCAATTTTACCCCTGTCTGTCCGTGTGTTTGTGTGTGCGTGTGTCCTGGCCCTGTGCACCGGCCGACAGTCACTGCTGTGCTAATGTGAAGTGACAGCTCTGGAAGGACGACCACAGCAATGCACTGAGCAGAAAGAGACAGTCATTGGCCACACTCATTCCATTGCCTTTTACAGCTACAGTTGAAAACCAGCCTGCCCTGCCTCCTCAGGTCATAATGAAGTTCTCCATAAACAGCACTGGGCCAAGCCGTTTGCTCTACACTGGCCCTACACACTGTGCCTACAAAGGAGGCTTCTCATTTACTGCCAGGGCTAGCCCCTCCTCTACCCCTGCTACAACAAATTAACTAGAAATAGTTATTACAGCGCCCAGAGGGAGCAGACCAGGCAATCAGCAGTGTGTTACCATGGAGGTGAGAGCAGGAGTGAAAATAGAGACAGGTAACGCAAAGCTGCTTAAAAAAAACATGAGTTTATTGACAGCACTGGTTAGAAAGTGAGGTCAGGATTAGACAGGGAAGGGGCTTTGGCACATACACACGTACAATGAAGCACATTTGACAACGGCCCTCCTCAGCAGCGGGTGCTGTCATTTTGTGAGCAGACACCAACTGACAGGGCAGCTGCTCTTGTCGTTGGCTTCAACACAAACAGCGGGCCTGATTAAACCGCAGCCTCATCACAGCCCCATTAATCACCTAATGATGAGTTACCACGGCGACCACTGGGCTGACACACACCCACGCGCAGCCGGGGCACGCACACACCAGGGACGGACACATAGACACACATCCACCTAAAATCTACACCTACATTTAGTGTTGTGTTGTCAAGACCATTCACAGCTAGGGCTGGGCAATATACTATTTCATACCAAATACCATCCTTTCTTTCCTTTTTTTGTACCGTGATACCAAGGTATAAAGTAAAAATGGTTGGCGCAGAACTAAAAACCACCTAAGTGCCATCCCTGGGGACATTTGTTTAATTTTGCTCCAGTACAACCCTTGAGAACTACCACTTTGAATATTTAACTGTATATTTTATTTTATTCTGACTATTATATTGCGTTTCTCTTTCTGTTTGCAAATGTGAAAATGTGAATGTGAATTCAAATGTGAAAATATGTGTTATTGAACACACTAAACGTGATATATTGGCATACCGTTATAATTTTGAAAAATACTGTGATATAAATTTTGGCTTATAAACCTCTCAGGCTTACACAAGACCAAGTCAAAACTGAAACTTCAATGACAAACTTATAAGGCAATGGCTAGTACTTGGAAAGGAAAGGTGAACTGAATAATCTTTTCCAACAAAAACAGCTATGGCCAGTCTTGACTTAAAATCCTCAAATGCCCTCTACAGCTAACAAGGAGACAAGCCTAAACAGAAATAGGTTTGATATAAAGATATACACTTTAACCCAGATATGCCATTGGTCAGTCTTGAAATGCTTGGACCTCTACATCCAAGAGTAAAAATAAGTTTAAGACCAGAATGTTACAGCATTACAACAGCGCTTCCTGCTGAGAGTCAAAGCACAGCCTCCCGCGCCTGTCTGCAGCAGCATGCCTCTGAGGTGCAAGGAACATGAAAACATAGATGACGGCACCGTTTGATCGCTCTGGTCTCGGGGCTGACAGGGCGCGAGCATGAGCTAAGCACCTCTCTCCTCGGATCTAATCAGTAACATGCGGCGAGGATTCTAAACTGTTTTAAATGAAGGGCTCTTTGAAGTCGGGGGGCCGCACAAGCTTCTCCGAGTATCTTTACAATTGAGGTGCTATTAGCCTACATCTGTTTACGTTTTACACAACTGCCCTGCTTCAAATGTTTCATCCTCAATCATCTTCCATAAGTAGGCTAGAGATTTTGCTTGGTTGTAGGCTACATCTACACAAATATGGTTTTGGTTTAGTTTTTTTTTTTACTCTGTCTTGCAATGTCAAAGACACTAATCCAGCCACAAAGGGTCAGTAAAGCAAGACAAGATAAAAGGGCTTTGTAGCTCACCGGATAGATTACTTACCCTTGAACTAAACGATCGAGGTTCCATAGACACCTCTTCTTTACCAGTGCAATATAGGGTCAATGTTTGGCAGAGGTTTGCACACTCTGTTACTACAGTTAATGTGAGATGAGTGTGGGTCCATTTAGAATACAACATCAACATTTCAATAAACTGAGCAAACTTAAAGTAAATGATCAATGCAGCAATAACACAGTTTAGAATTTTTAAGAGCTAATTGCCTTTTGATTTACGTTATCATTAAACATTAACACCTATAGAGTCTACAGTGAAGAAGGCATGCTGTTAAATATGATTTATGAATGCATTTTTATTTCGAGGCTCCTTGTGCAAAGCCATTATATTTCTAAACAATTAACACCGCTCAACCCCAGCTGAGCTCAGTAATTAGCACCTGGAGATAAACAGAAGCCAAACTTGGAAAAATAGCCTCAAAGAAAAATGATGTCAACTTTACCAGCAACTTATCCTGTCATGCTGCATTCAGCTTCTTATACTCAAAATTAAACATTCAATGTTAGTGGCCAATACAAAGGCAATGGCATGTCAACCTGAACAGCTGTAGTAGTTGTCTCATGCAGAATAACGGGTGATTTAGAGTTGAACAAATTAAATGAGCAAAAAGGAGTGAGTCATAGTGTGCAGCAGTAGCACGGCGCGGCAATGAAAAGTCATAACGTATTGATGGCGGAGAGGAAAAGCGAGACTCTCTCCACCCACCAGCCGAGGAAACAAAGTGCTGGCTGGCCCGATGAATAACGCTGTGAGGGGGCAGGTGAGGCTTGGAGCTATTACACATCAATCACCGGGCCGGGACCCTTTGAAAGATACCAGCTGTCTTAATGGAAAAGTAGAGGAGGGGTGAGTGGCTCAAGAGGAAGGGGCTGGAGAGGTCCCCAACTAATCCAACCATTTACATTACTGCAAAGGAGTCAAGGGCTAGCAGCCAGCAGGGACCAGCTCAAATACATTTCTCTTTTCGGTGCCTGGTTAAATGAGACCTCTGGCCTGAAAAACCACACAGTTTGTGGCTTGATTAACACATCATCCCCCACAATGGCCACCCAGCAGGCTTCTGTTACTAAACACCGCTTCCTGCTCTAGCTTTTTAAAAAGACATGTTTTATTCATTCCAATCACTCCCACATTTGCCTAAATCTGTGCTCATTGCTGTAGTTTTAATCAAACGCCGTCAAAGGATAAACATTCACATTATCAAGCTTTGCTCCAGTGCCTATAGATAAAGCTGTGGGCTGTCGTTCTCAGTGCTTCAAATTTTACTAATTGATTATTCTTGGATTTTATATTTGAAACACATGAGCATTTTCTGCAGTAAAATGAATATAGCTACATTTAAATGCAAACTAGCCAACACAAACATCTCTAACTGAGTGACGGACTACAAAGTCATTCAAATGTAGAATTATGAAGAAGCAAAATGTGACTGGCAAGAGTATAAGAGGAGCTTTGCAGAAAGATTAAATGAAAATACCAGCGTGAATACAGATTAGAGGGGAACAATGTTAGCATGAATATACAAAGGCTTATTAACAATGAGGCCAACTCAAATTGATCCGTATGAAGCAGTAGGATTCTCGCTGGGGTGCTGTCGCCCAATCCATTACAACTGCCATCTAATATAAGCTGCCTCCTAGCTCTCAGAAACAACAGCACAATGAGGGGCTCAGCTGGAGGTGCGGGATAGGGAACTTCATATGGGATATCCTCTGTGGTCTCTGCCTGCTTCGTCTTAACCTGCCCAATTCAACTCCAGCTCTATTCTCAGAGGTGTTTTAGCTCACGTCTGCTGGAGCAAAGACACTTGTCTGCTTCACTTGGTTTTCAATTCGCTGATGAGCAACCACTCGCTGCTTTCCCTTCTGCTAAAGCCGCATTCACAAAAGGCACTATTTTTAGCCGGCGTCCTGGCTGAGTTTAGTAGGTAAAAGCCATGCTCGAGAAAAAGATCGCTTGGGGCTTTTCTGACATCAGCGTTTAAACCTGCCTAGAGACTTTCGTGGTCAAACAAACAGAGCCTTATGCGCAGTGACACTGTGGGCAACAATACACTATACCACTGTCTCAAAGCATTCCCCATAGAGTGACCAGGGCAACGTACAGCCCAGGGGCCAAGTGCAGACATATCACTGTCAGTAAAGAGCCAGGATGCAATCACTGAACAGATAGGGGTCAAACATGTCTGTATAACTGTACAACATGAAACAATAGTATAGTATTCTTTCTGAAGGCAAAGATTATACAGTTGAGCCTCAATTTAATTTACTAAACAACTGTAGGCATATATTAGTGTTGCTGACTAATTTAATGAGAATGATTAATTATAGTCACTGAAATCACAAAGTTCTAAACTGAATAAAGACTTTTGCTCTCATACTCCATGCATTACTACTGCATTAAGTTAAACAAGTAATATTTTTGCATGGTCAACCTCTATCTATTTAAATGTACAAATCATATAATAAACAAAATTGAGTGTAGTCTTTTAGTCCACACTCGACAAGAATACATGTTTTTGTCAATATATTTACACCTAATCTAATCTGTATTTAATCAACTACCCTTTGCAACCATTGTAATTTTACAGATTGCTATATATTAACATTGAACTACAATGTGTGCAGGTCCCTCTTCCTCAAGTGCTGCCTTGATAACAATTACTGCCTATCATGGCCATGGGCTACAACATCATATGATACTTGTTGTAATGAAGACCACTGTCACTAAGTCAAACATATCTTCTTACCAGCAGTCCATAGACACTTTTACCTACAGACACAATGATCAGGCTGTGTGCTCCACAGAACCTAAGCCTCTGCTCCATCTCCTAAAGAAGCCTAAATCCTCATAGTCCCTGTTTGTGAGAGCGGGAAATGGCCCTGAGGGGTGCTGCTGCACAACCCTACATGTCCATTATACGCTGGGACTTCATTTCACAGCTTAATACCAGCCACTTGGAGACGGACTACCTCTCATTCTGCCACACCAGTCTGGCTGTAGTGAGGCCATTTCAGCAGCTTCACAGGGCATCGTGTTTTGACATGGCTCCACAGGGAAATGCCAGGGTTGTCTATTGTCACCTTTTTACCTTTACTCCAAATGAGGCATCTTGAAAAATGTAATCGCGAGCAGAACAGTAAAGGACCTCTCACAGCATGGCATTGATAACACTAAGCAGCGGAATGTGAGGTATGTGCCTGTAGACAGCGCTATCACCAATACCGCTCTTAATTGAGTTTCGATTGAGATTTGTAGTCACTGACAATATTTTGGTGCACTGTAATGCAAAAATATGAAGACAATGCTGAGGTCAGGACACTGTACAAATGCACAATGGGGACATACTCGAGTTTGACGGTAAAACGCTATGTTTTTAGATTATGCCTATAAAAAGAGAAATAGCTCAACATAGATAAGAAAGAATGAGTTACATGACATTTTCTCAATCGGATATATCAAGTAAGTGCTGTAAGAAGAAAAAAACACCAACCTTGTCTGTGTTATGGAGAGAGGGCTCTCGAGATTTTTATTATTTGAGCCTTCAATCATGCAGCACTTCCACTCATATTTTGCAATCAAATATCCTCCTCTTCCTGCTGCATCTGCCTATCAGCTTAATAATCCTATCCGTCACTTTAACTCTGGCTGCTGGTCTAAATGAGCACAGAAGAGGAAGAAAATGTATTCGTACTGCTTGTCCTACATCCTCCAGTGACTATAATCACCATACCACACAGAAGAAAAGGCAACACACATAGATGAGAGTGACAGATAAGGTAGCTCGGATAGTTCGGGAGTGACAGCTGAGGCCAGTGAGGGCACTCGAGGGTGTCTTCAAGAGCACCCCCCCCTCCAAAAAAAACAAAAAAACAAACAAAGCCATTAGGCCAGTACACAAACTGATTTTTTTCCGCCAAAATGATTTAACTATGTGGTGGCAAACTCGGAGCAGATGGTAGCGGGCAGCAGGACAATCGCTCTATTCAAAGACGTAGCCAAAAAACACCTCCACCTCTGCAAACCATAGGATTTTATTACCTCTAATTAGAAAGGCTTTTATTTCATATGCAAACACCTATCCTAAGAGCTTCATTCAGCACAGCTATGGACCTATTACTAGTACTGGATAGGGTACAACCTCCGCGGCTGTGTGGGCAATTCTATCTGTGGCGACTCACAGTACTGGGAGGAAAAAGACTTTGGTAAACTGCATTAAAAAAAGTTTCCTACAAAAGTCCTATAGCCATAACATTGCCTTTCAGAAAGTCAGAAAATCAAATGTAAATTTGCCGTGCTGTGTAGTTTTCGGTAGTGCCAGTATTGCAGACACCTCACCTCTCCTTTCTACAGCCTATCAGCACCTACAGAATCCCTGCAGCAACGTGCGGTAGTTAATGCACACTTCAGGTCAAATGATGGGTTTACTATAGAAATGCAGAAGCAAAAAGTTCACTTTCCATTTTAACAGAGCTTGTTTGTCCACTGTGACCATTACAACAAGATAAAGAGAATAGGATAGTATTTGGTATACTGAAAGTTATAGAAAAAGAAGGTCACTTTTTTATTTGCCTGCCCATACAGACCTAATAGACATAGCAGTGTTAGGCAGATGGTACTCTATAATATTTATTTTAGTTCAAGCAGTTTTACCATGTAATGCCTTGCTGAATACTGACTGCTGATACTATAATTCTGAAATAATATGCTCAATAAATAATTACCTTTAATGAGCAATCTTCCATTTAAAATAAACAACAGCCAGTTTTGACTGTGGGAGGCCGATCTCAAATTACTCCTAAAAGACAAATCAAGGCAACCAAGAGTTTATCACTGAAGCATAGCACGTTTTTTGTTTACTACCATTGGGCTAATTTCCACAGCTATAACTCACAAGTCAGTGTGTATAAGCGCCACAAATAGTCACTGTCAGTAAGCGGAGGAGATTTGTTTGTTCAAGGAAGACAGCTGGAGAAGCAGTGACTGGGGGGGTGGAATATTTGAGTATAACATTGAGCCTTGTCATCCACCATCCAGTGATCCCAAACAGAGGGGAAAGCACCCTCTACTGCGTGCCTGAGGAGAATAATATGAACGATGAGTCTGCGAGGCCATGCTTCCTCATTTATAGGCAAAATGATTAGTTTAATGGATTTGTTACTATTGTGAAACAAATGTTTGACAATTTACCCCTACACACGTCACATTCAAGCCCAGTTCTGCACACAATTTTTTTACCACTGCAAGATAGCACGAGTGCCTTGGCCTGCCTTCTCTAAATCCTTCTAGTTATGCATGTGTTTTCATTCTGTTCAGTAAAAAAAATTGCCATGGGGAAGTGCACACAGAAGTGATGAAAACGCTGCTGGAACAAGAGGAATCTAAGCTCGGTGCTCCCATATCCTCTTGAGGACAGCTCATAAAACATGCAGCGACTGGGACCGGGCCTCTTCCAGCAGCAGTGGCATATTAGCACAGAGGCCACACATACTGGTAGCTACAAACACAGTTACAATTAATTTCAAAGAATGCTTGCTTTATTACCTGGACGCCAACCTTAGTTTGTCAGTTATAAATCACTTACAAAAAAAGGGCCCATTTTCCAAAACTTTAAGCAGTAGGGGGTTTGAAAACTTAGCTCAGGGGAACTTATACAAGTAGAAGTTTTAAGCAGTGTACAGTACTGATGCGGAGATTAAAGCTGCTTGTTCATGTGTGAAATAGAGACTTGATCCCTGACTGATAGTGTGCCATGCCTCCAGCAAACACAAGTCACATATTTTTCATCTTCCCCAGCCTTATGTTGGACTATATATTGCATCCTTAACTGACGAAAAACAAACCGTGCATTAAAAATACCTCTCAACACGGCCTGGATATATGGGCTTGTTGTCTTTTTTTGTATCCTAAGGTGAACAGAGGCGGCTATGTGGTGGGGTTTCTGTGAATAAGCCTCAGATATTCTTGGAATGTTAATGTCAGGCTTTGACCGTGGCAGTCTCACTGATGTCTCCCGTTACTGGGCCATTAATGATCATAAAATACTATAGCCCCCAACCATTCATGTGCTCTTCACTGTGACATACATTTGAATGGAGAACATAAAGCTTGGTGTAATATGGATTTTGTTGACTTGTCTGTACTACTTTAGTGCTTTAGGCTGCACTATTTCACCTTGTAATGGCACTAAGCGCATCCCAGTTATTAGTAGCATTCAATTCAATTAAGTGACTGTTGCCATGGTGACAAAACTACAATGTAAAAAAAGCATTTGAGGGTTCACACATTACTCATTACTCACACATTACATTATTATCCACAGCATTACAAGCCATTATAATCTTACTACAAGCACTTGGAAAGTGCAGACCTCTTCCAAAGCATTGGCCCTATCTTTTAATTGTAAATTGTAATTGTAAAGTACCCAGACCTGGACTCCATCCAGGGATCTTATAGTTCAGGGGTAAATGATCTATCAATTAAACAACAAAGCCCTAATTCACTACAACTAATAATTTGTTCCTTTAATGATACTTGTGGTTGGTGTTAGCAAATTTGGCCCTATCTCACAATGGTGCAGCACTGTATAAAAATTTCTGGGTCCAGATCAAGGTCTACCGGACCAAAAACAAAGAATTTCATCTGTAGCCCATAACTGACCTTATACATTTTATAATATGACAATAGTTGTAAAAAAAGTCTCAGTGTTTTTTCCCCCCTGAGAATTCAGAGTCAGGTGAGCTAGAAACATTGCCGAAGCCCATCATTCCACAATCCTCAAGTCCTATCATGACACCCACTATGTTTACATTCAGAGCATACTCTGACTCTGCTCAAAGTCCGTCATTTAGTCTGATTTCTACAGAGAACTAGTCAAACCACTCTTGGCTCAATCTACATGCAAAGCAGACAGCCAAAAATTTTGTAAAAATCCAGCTAGGCCAGCAGGTCATCATGCATTTACTTGCGCTTGACTATGCAATTATTAATAATTAATAAAGAAAAAAAAAAAAAAAAAAAAAAAAAAAAAAATCAACAGGCTAATTGATTATAAAATATTTGTTAGTTGCAGCCGGTAATCATAGTTTATAGTTTATGAATGAATATGAACAGTAACACCGTTCCTTCACAAAATGAGCTTTTACTTTTAAACCAGATGGACCAAAACAATAAAACACAACCTAGCCAGCGGCTAGTATGTCTAAACTGAACAAATAATCTGTCTGTTTAGTACTGAGTGCTGGTCAATGTCTGTCCTAGCTTAAATGGAGTACGCTGTATACATGCAGTAGTAGTCCAACAGTTTATCATATTTATCCACATGCTCCACTCCGATTAAGAGACATTCAGTTTTCTCAACCTGCATGTAAACGTAGTGAATGAATCACAGCTCTTTTATATCTATTGTCTTCTTCACCGTCACACATTCAACATTGAAGCATCTACTCTAGTATTACAATGAGACAATCCCTAATCCTGCACTTGCATTGTGTTAAATCTCCTCATATGTTGTGTTGATGCATAGGAGTGTTTACTGCCTGTGCTGTCTCTGTCCCTCAGTGCAAGTCTGGGAGGTTTGTAGAGTCTTGTTAAAATAGCTTCCCGCTGCATCAGTGAGCTTATAAAAAGCCACTGAGTGCATATTGACTACAGTGCTGCATTCATCTGATGTGTAGGCGCACGTGTCAATCTAAAATGAGTGGCCCATTGACACACGGACATATAAACAGCCTACTGTATTTGCAGTGGGGTCAGACGATGTACCGGTCCAATAAATGGCTGGAGTGTAATGTGCTGTGACCTTCTATCTTTCTTTCAGCAGCTCCTTACATATATTGCTGTCTCTCCTCGTATATCACTTGGGCAAATGGCGCCCTTCACCCTGCTCCCCTCCTTAAAAGGCTGAGAGGACATCTTTGCCCGGCTGTACTCAACTGACAGAATCGGCAGCCATCCCATCGAGCACAAAGGGAGGGGTAGGAAATGCTGCAATGAATAATTACGTTTCATAACATTCCCCATCCCCTTGCCTTTTATTAGCATGAAACAATAATTAATGGGGAACAAGGGGCACAGGAGAGACCGCTTCCCTGAACAAGAGGGTCAATATGCCCTTCAGCCCTCTGCTTCTGCTCACCGTCAACACGCAAGACACCTCATCGCTCTGAAAACACGCTCTTAGCTTATTTATGATGCCCCCGCTGGAGAATAAGGCGGCATTCCTGCTTCACTCAGCAGAACTGGACAGATCACTTTATGCAGCACTTCACAACTGCTATCTCCTCACCTCGTCTTCTCAGCACGCCAAGCCCCAACAATTCAATAATGAATATGAAATGCCTCCTAATTGATGTCTATGGGAGTTGGAAGCAGCTCGAAAATACTATTGGACGAAAGGCTTGACTTGATTAAGTTTTTGTTTCACGTCAGAAAAGAATAATCTGTGATCAGCAGTAGCAAAGCCAGTCCTGATCGAATTAGCTTTGCACTAAGAGCTCCATTGATCTTGGCACTCATCTGCGCGCACGAGGCCCGGAAAGGCAGCTGGTAATCCAATAGCAGGGATGGGGAAGTGCTTCAAGGACTCTGTGCTGTGTTTACCCACCTATTTCCTACACACAGTGAGAGAGCCACGCCACTCACCGGACTGATTGGACGCCGCAGGGTCTCAGAAGCGCCAACCAAATAAATAAAAGCCGCACTGTGACCAAAAGGAAGGTGCTTGAAAGCTTGAAGTAATTGCATTTGCCACAGCTATCATGTAATGAGTAAACAGGATCAATCAAGTTGGGTCTACATATGCGTCTCAATGAGAAGTGTCAGGTCTTTATATGAGCTTGAAAGGAAAATAAAGCAAAGTTATTGATATAAAAGCATTTCTCACTTTCACACATAAACATAAATGAGCTATGGATATTGAATATCATACCTATAATGATTAGCTATTTCTCAAGAGGCCCCTTGACAGTACTGCAATGACAAGAGCCAATGGATGCCAGAAAAGTTTTTCCCCAAAGACCACATAATAAATTCAACGCAGTGCAATTATAATACAGTAGCAAAAGCAGAAGTAGTAGTAGTAGTGGTAGGAGGAGGAGTAGGGTTGGGAAAACAATGAGACACAAGCCACCAGACATTAGGGCCTTGGTGACTATGCTCCATACTGGCCATTAAACAGAAATACATATTATAGGCCAATGTTCAACTTCTATGAAAACAAACAGTAGCCATCTTTGAGGCGATTGGTCAGCGGAGGCATGCTTGGTTTAAAATCATAAAACAGATTTGTATTGCCTTATTTTATTCTGTTGTGACATTTACTATTGTTAAGCAATGAATAATTAATGTCTTTTGTCAAGAGTCATGCAGGTAACACACTTCTAGATATGCCTTGACATTCCTGGTCACGGGGGAAAGCTTTGATAATGTACCTTAAATGCACTACACCTTTTGTTATATAAACCAGTTAGGCAAATGTATATTATTCAATGGCAGAGGTTTGGGTACTTATCCATCATTAAACATAACTACAACAAAAGAAATCTGTCTTTACTGTGATAACTTCATCACAGCAAGCATTGGTGCAAGCCGCTGCAATCAATTTTGCATGACACGAACGACATCAAACAAGGACCCAGAGGGCAGCCGGCATGTGAAATGAAACAGAGCAAAACTGAAGGTAGTAAAGGGCAGAGTATACAGCTGTTTCCCTTGTGGTGCAAATAGTTCAACTTCAGTGTGCCTGAGCTGTGACGTTGCGACACTGGTAATTCATCAAGGATTCATGAGTGAATGCTCAATAACAGGCCCAGTACATTTCTCTGCAGCAAGAAAAGAGTGCGAAGTCTTCAGTAGACGATCCACTCATACCGCACTAATAACCTTGGGCTCTCGACCAACACCATGACTTTATAGAACACTGTGGGCTCTAAATAGAAGCTCCATTTCTCACCAGCAGTCAGTAACAGCTCTATTTCAGATGCCCTATCATTAAATATTTATCTTAGCACAGTGGCAGATCACACCAAGATGATAACCATTTAATAATCAAAAAGCATTTTTTTCAGCCCCTCAGTATGTTATGTTTACATGCAAATGACATTCAAACTATGCTCATAGCTCAATTAAGCCCAGAAAGCAGGATTTCTCACTTAGTTTAGTTTACATGGAAGATAACTGAACAACTGCTCCACTCAGGCTTGTGGCGTGTGCAAATTATATGGGTATGGGCGCTAAATTCTAATAAACTCTGGAAATTTATTTGGTAATGATTGTTTTTATTTAATATCATCAGTATCATTGACTTGACACAAAATGACACAACCAGGGCAAAAAAAACTTTGCTACTATGCTAAAAAATATAACATATGCAACTGTACTCAAGCTTTAAATTTGTAATGCAAGAGACCAAAAAAGTTAAACAGCAGAACACTTCAGGTTGTTCCACTTGCTTTGTGCTGCTGAACCCTCCTTCCTTAATCACAGTGAGCCCTATACTTACAGTAGTCTGTGAATGAACCACATTATCCAGGTTTTGTTTTCCATCAGTCAGAGTAAAAGTTTATGTGCAGTTTAAAACTCTAGTTATAATCATAGTAGGGCTATAATTTGACTTTCTCTACCTGCATGTGACAAACTAACTGTCATTACTGCCACAACAAAGCCCTATTTTTAAAGGGATTATCTACAAGTGTTCCTTTAATCAGTGCACTGTACAACAGAAGAAATCCCTCAACAAGAGTCCCATAGGAAAACCTTTCTGCGAAGCTATATCAGGCGGACGATCTTGACTGAGTGGGAGAGTGTTTGAGGATGAAAAGGTGTGCTGCTACCTTACTCTGCTATGATGTGCTCTTCAACAATCTGGGAACAAAAGACCAGTTTGAAGTGGAGTTATGATGGCACAGGGCTCTTAAGGTCCTCTGTTTTCCGATTGCTTTTTCAATCTCCTTTGTTAGCCCCTCTGCTTGTTATGCTACACAGATAAGCCTGCTGTGGGTGGCTGGGTGGACAACATGCAGCTACCGGTGAAGGGCTCGAGAGCCAAAGCCAACAGTCTGTGGAGGGATTTTGTGGGTGTTATAGATCACTAGGAGACAGATGTCCAGTCATGCCCTGAATGCTAACCCCTAAAACCGTGTTTGCAAACTGGACTGTTTAGTGTTTAAAGTTGAACAACAAAACCAAATGTACCAATGGAATACTGCTATATATAATAGTGATGAATAGCAGGTATTTTGACATTTTATTCTGAGGCAAACTGGACAAATGTCTGTGAATCTGAAGCTGCAAAACATAAATACCAAAGATAAATGTTTGTGAGTTACGTGACAAAAGCTCAGGCTCAGCTGTAGCGAAATAAACAGCAAGTGCCTGTCAATCAAAGTGACGGTGTGCAAAACACCAAGAAACACAATGTCAACAAAACATGCAATATGCAGTAACTATGTTGATATGTCAATATGAATTGCAATTCGATTGTTCCCTTTCATGTTTAGTTAAAGAGATAAAGAAATGCAAGACTAGAGCACATAGCAATTTGTGTTTTATTGTGTAGGGCTATAGGGAATATTATAAGATCTAGAGACTATAATCCTGTCCTGTTCCAGAAATGTATCTTCCACTGAGGTCTAATTTAGAGCAAAAACACATTTCTAGCACTATTATGAGGCTTCTTGAAAAGTGTATGCTTTGAATAAAAGCAGATCACTACACAATGTGCCCCTGCCTCTCACTTTGTTATTTATAAAACACAACAGTTACTTAGCTGCAGCCAGATAAACATTACAAGATGTCTAGCGCGGGCAATTGAGCAACCTGACTGTGAATCTGCTGAAATGACAGCAGGCATGAGTGAACAAAGGACTGAGGTTTGGAGAAATGCATAAACATTAAATAAATATTGCAAATGCCTCTGGAGAGGAGATGAGTGGCAGAGCACTGGCAAGACTCTGCGTTATCGTCTACCAGTGAGATTCTTCAGCACTACGCTAAATAAGTGTCATGCTCCAATAAGCAGATTCAAGCCCTTTGAGCATCTGTTGTGTTTAACTCTTTTCTCTTTGTTCAACAGCTCGCAGTCACAGTTAATGATTTCCTCAATATCTCCATTTTCCACATATGATTTACATGTCTGAAATGCTTATTTGAGCACAAGCCGGTTTGTGAAGTGACTATTGCTGTTAATGCGTTGTTGAAGAATGTTTGGGCAGACCTCAGAAATTTCATTTCAAACCTGGTTCGATCAAGGGGAAACCGACAAGGTATCAGCATATCGGCTCTCTGTTTTCTCCTTGTTTACATATCTGGATTGTGCAGTCATCCCTTCCACTAAGAAATCACCGCCAGCAAAAACAATTACACCCCTCCGCTGCCCCAGCACAAGCCTCTATGATTGCGTCAGCACAGCTTGACAATCAAGCCATTAGATCTTTGTGTGAATTAATGCTAGTTAACTTAAAGCTCTGACACACATCAAGAACAGTCATTAGGCTGTCTCTTTAGCATAAAAAACAGGGCTGATTTGCCGGTTCAGAGAGATCATCTCCCTACACGCAGCCTGGGGCAGACCTTACTGTCTACCTCATTATTTTTGGAAGAACAAGGCCACTCATGAATCTGATTGGATTAAATATTAGGTGCTCTCATTACGACCTGGCTTAGACATAGGCGCAGACTGTTTAAAGCTCTTCTTAGAGACAAAAGAAAACTCGCCAGTGCAGTAAATACACAGATAAATCTGTGAGCTGTAAAATCAAAGTGGAATTGTTAGAGTACAAGACTCCCACGCTGCTGCAGTGAGGAAAGCTGTCAAATGCTGGCTTTTTGTGGATACTAGCAGAGCTGACAAGTGGCAGTGATACACTATGAGTGATAGAGACATTGATTTGTGCTTAGAGAGAGCTTTTCCAGATGTGAACAGTCTGCAATGCTCCACTGCTTCATTACTCCACACACACAGTGCCATGTTTTCTATTTTTGTTGCCAAGGTGACAAATGAAAAGCAGAATCACCCACACAACTAATCAAATGAGTGAGTGACAACAAGTCAATATTTTCTCATTGTGCGGACAAGCAATACATCTGCACAATAACAGGCAGTGCTTCTAGGCTGAGGTAATGCTAGACTCGCAACATTATAGAGATAATGTGCCAATAATCTGGCTGTGTGTGGCTGTTAAGAGCTGTGCCAATAAAAACTGCACTAGATACAACCTTTACCAAGTAAGGGCTAAATCACCATCTCACTACACATTGTCTAGACTCTGCACTTCAAACATACTCCATCATGTAATGGCTACGAGCCAACAAAGACTAAACTGTAATTGGACATTGATCTGTGGAGGTCGAGGGATAAACAACTCAACGTACAAGCAGCAACAAAGAAAACCTTACAAAGGTGAAGTCAAAATAGAGACCAGAGATCTGTTACAAAACTAGTGTGGAATTTACATTTATGTTCCTCTGGGCTCAGTCAATTTCACTAGACATCTTATTAAAAAGAGACAATTAGCCTGCTTTTAATTGCATTCTTGAAAAAAAAATCTACCTCACAAAAAATGGAGAGAACATCTCTACAAGCCTGGTTAAACACAACCAAGATCAATGAGCAAATTTATCAGCAAATATTACTATTCGCTGCCTGGCAAGTAATCATTAAGGAATGGCACTGATGAATTATTCATTGGCTAATGTATAATTCAGACTTAACAGCAGATTCTATGCATAAATAAAGCTGTGGTACATTTAAACACATTAAATGTTTACTTGCTAAAATAGGATATGAGTGCACAGCATGGCTGCTTCCCCGCTGTGGCTGTCGCTCGATTTCTTGCTGCAAGGACATAAGGTGCATGCAGGAAGATAGACTGTGGCAGCCCACTCCTCATCAAACACACAGCTAATGGACAAGGGCTGCTCATATCCAATCTGCGGCGGGATGAATAGCCCTATAGCATTTCACTGTAAAACCAACTTGAGGTGTTTGAACGCTGGTACAAAGGGGAATCAATGCCTTAAATGAAATACATACAATGCAACCAATTAGTTAAAGTGTGAAAACACAGATTTTAATGAATAAAAAACAAATGCCCAATACAATGCTACTTTTTTTAATCATACAGTTTTTTCATTTCTTTTCCGGGGTTGCCACAACAAATCAATTGCAGTCATTTAGCAGGGTGTCTTTTTTTTATGCTGAATGCCCTACCTGTTGCAACCAGCTACATACTGAAACTAGAGTGGGTAATGTGGGTCCAGTGTCTTGCCCAGAGACACAAAGACAAAAAAACAAACAAACAAAAAACAACAATTTCATTTAATTATTAAAATTTTGGAGCCACAAATGTATTTGACATTTAACCTCAAACTGCTTGGTGAGACAAGCTTCAAACGCAACATCAGAGGTTGTGAATGTCTATTTTAATTATTATAAGATTAGTCTCCCCACCGTATACTGGTTATCCTTGCACACACTCTAATTTGAATAAGTCCTGCACGTAGACGCATAGAGATTCATTGTTTATTCAAATCACATGGATTACCCATGAATCAAAAATGCGCTGCCAGTTGAAGATTCATCGCCTCTTTGTTGTGTAATTAGGATGAAACGGTGCATTCATGTTCCTGCGACATGAGAAGCCCGAGATCCCTTTCCAGACGTCTGTGTTTAAATATCACGGGGGCCAAGAATCTATAGTGTCAGAAGGACAGTGAATGGGATGCAAGGAGCTATCTGACGGCGCTCGGACCGGCCGATTGAGAGGGCTCTATGGGGAATGCATTTCCACTTTATGGCCATGCACTGAATTAACAAGGCCAGATGCCCCCCCACTTAACATGTGTGAAAGTGCCCTCCAATGGGTTTAGCTGCTTTAAGGATGTACGGACAGAGACGGAGGCAGGGATAGAGATACATTTTCAATTATCCCAATTTTTCATTTGTTCAGTTGCTCCTGAGGTTTATTGTAATTAAAGATAGTGGCTGCTTGTATGCACAACAAATGGACTTTTCAAAGCACTTCCACAGTCAATCAGTGCTCTCCATTTCACCCACCAGCAATGATAATTCAGGTGTCAATCTCTGGCTAATCTATTTCAAATGAGTGACTTGTACAGCGCCACCTATGAGGACAATGGGTCACACAGCAGAGCATTTATAAATTTGAATGGTCTGGAAGGATCAACAAGCCCCAACACCGCCCTACATTAACTTTTTCAGTTGGTCGAGCCAACAAGCCAACTGTTTGTTACATTTGCAATTTACAGAATTGTATATTTTCCCCCAATTTAAATACAAATTTTTATAATTAACAAATTCTTTAAAAATAAAATATAATTTTGATAACAGGATTCTCAATGTTGTTGTGCTTTTAAGCATTTGCAAATCTTCAAGTCTAAAACCAGATAAAAGTCGTGTTTCTTTTTCTTTTAGTATTGATGAGGCCCTAGATACTCACTGAGTTTGAATGGAACAGCAGGTTTATGTGTGACATTGATCAGTCAGAGAGTTTAGGGCTTTGGGATCACTCAGATTGCAACTTTGACGCTACAACATGAGAGCTACAGCTGCTGATATGGAGGAGAGCTGCCCCGAAATACACAGCAGACTCCCTGTTCATTTAAAAGGTACACACCTTTAAACCATTGCTCACTTGCACAAATGTGACTGACTGAAAATTTAATTCAAACACAAATAGTCACATATATGCAACCATCATTTCGGTCGCAGTCTAGAGCCCTGCCCAATGAGATGCATCTTGCCTGCCTGTGCAAAGGGGGATGGACCGTGTACCAACAATGCAACAGAAGCTGTGGCTCCTCATTGATTTTCCACTCGGCTTTGTGACAAGGCCAATCTCACATTTTGGGTTTTGTTAGGGGTCAAAGTGGGAGGGGAAAATTAGGTGATAAATGAAGCAAGACTATATTCATAAGAAAAAACTGTCATTTGTAAGGTGAATGAATTCTGTCTGTGTATGTAAATGTGGTATACATACATAAACAAAAATTGGTAGTAAAAGTGGTCTGCTTTATAACCTTTTACCGATTTCTTTTATCAATTTGTTTGGACTGGACAAGCATTTGTAAAGTGAAGAATTTGTAAAGTGAAGCTCTCAGCCGATGAGAGAACTTTGAAGACAAGCCAAATATAAGACAAGACTCTATTGTCCATTCAAAAAGCATATTAAGCCTTTAAGTAATAAATGATTATTGTACTAACATGAAGTTGACACAAAGAGTCAGGCATGCAGTACCAGTAGAGCTGTTAGTAATCATATTCATCCAGAGTAACTAGTCACTAGCCACCTCTCAATACTAATCCTAATGCAAATTCTATGTTTGTTTGTTGGTCTGCTGCTACATCTGTTTTCATTCGTTTGGTGATTATAATAACAAATGGCTTGTTCCTTTGTAATTACTATGGAATACAGTTGAGTCATTCGGCCCAATTGTAACAGATCCCCAGCCCCCAGCAGACTCGCTCATTACACACAAAATGATTGTGCACGCCAACACTGCATCAATTACAACCGGCCTTTCTCCGATTCTTAAAGCATTACATCACTCTGTTAAAACCAACACAGACAGCCGCTGTAAAAGTCTTTTCTATATTAGCCAGGAAAAACCTTCATAGTCAGACTAAGAAGGGGAAAATACAGGGCATATAGACTAGAGGTAGCGTAATAGTGACAATAACTGTATCGCAATAAATTAAATGTATCGCAGCAATATACAATGTCTGGAGCCCTAAATCATATTATGTCCTGACTAAATAAAAAAGATCCAGAAAACATGCAATATGCAATAACTATTTTGAATATTGACATAAGATGATTGTGATACATTTAGTTTCTTGAAATATACATATCACATTTGTCAATATTACGATAATGGTAAGTTGTACAGCCATAGTATAGGCACAGAGTGATACAATCCCGGTGAGAGCCATCATTCTAATGCCCTGTCAAACACCAAGCAGTGAGACAGCCCTTACAACCTCTCTGTAAAGCCCCTGTCTCCTTGGTCCATGGTCCAAAACTGAATCTTTGATCCGTAGTTCACCTCTTGAGCTCCTCAGAGGTGACACCCAGGTCCTATTCATGCCCTGAATGTGGATTAGCAGCCTCCCAGTTACCTTGTCAGCGCTGAAGACTTGTGTTTGTAAAGCGAGGTGACTCACACGGCTACTATGCTTTTCCTCCTGCTTGACATGAATCAACAACACAACCGGCGAGATCAGATCACACCAGAGATTTCGTTGCCCACAAACACTATGCTATGACATTGCAAATAGAGACAGCGTGAGCACGAACAGTAATGTGTGAACATAATTAACATTTAGACCACTGGATTTGTGACTGATACTGACTTGCTACTGCTGTAGACAAACTGCGCTGCACAACAAGTCAGGCCATTAAGAGCAGTAACCATTTCCTCTTTCATTCAATCCACAACAGTAAAACTAAATGGATATCCTGACCTCTGAGGAAGTGAGGAGGATAGCATTTTAAGAAGTGCTTTCCAACTCGAGCCATTAAATTTGCTAACATAATAATATACCTTATGAAAGAACTACATGTTGTAATGTAGTTTTGCAATGGAGTATGGATTTAAAGTTTCAACTCAATGTCAAAATCTAGACTACAATGAAGATAATGCTTTGTTTGACTTTTTTTTTTTTTTTATCAGTTTAGATTAGTACTGAATTACCAATACTACTTCCTCAGTATATGTTCTCAAATGAGTTTTCCCAACAATATAACAGAGATAAAGGTTATGAATCAACAAGTTACTGTATAACCGATGGGATGGCTGCTGCATTACTAGTTCCTAGGACTGTTATATTGTCAGTATTGCAAGGTGTTCATAGTCTAAGGAGACATTTAACAGTTTGTCAGCTTGCACTTCTTTAACAGTTTTTCACTCTTACTTAAATACTACGTAAAAATACTTTGGTTTAATTGAACCAGGAAAACCCTTTCAATTCACTGATCCCATTGTCCATTCATTGTTTAGGGAGTTTCTTGTGTAAGTAGTGCATATGAGGAAAAGCATGTACTCCAATCTGTTAATGATATCTCAAGTGAAGCAGACAGAGCCAGTGTTTTGTGTCAGAATTTCCTGTAATACAATTCTGCCCAATGTCATATATCCACATTCCTGTCTGGTATTTAAAAATCCGTGTGAATGTTCTTATGAGCTACATATTCCTTTGTACTAACACTCATGTATGTGTTGTTTGTGCCACATATTTCTTGCTCTCAAGTGGATTAATCACAAATTAATCATTTAACTGGAGGTCATTTATAGTTAGCACAGGTCTGAGTGAGCACTTGACAAGAAGCAGTTCAACACATGATCAAAGTAGTGAGAGTAGTTTTATATGGCAATCACTGCTATCAATTTCCTCAACTTGAATTTTTGTAGCTTTCTACGTGAGCCCTCAGGATTGGGCGTCTGACTAGTATCACATGCAGACTTACTAAGACCAATTTTACACTAATAAATAAACAAGCCCTCCCCCCTCTCCGAGTCTACTATAACTGGAAAACATTAGATAAGCCGCCTTTCAGACAAATAACAGCAGTTCAAATCCTAAGCTGCCCCCCTCCTTTTATAAAACACAGCTATCCCACCAGCCAGCTAGGCAGCCCCCCCGCTCTTTTCAACAACAGGCCTGGGACCCTTCTCCTCCTCCCTCCTCTTCCCCACAGTGAGAGCTGCATGTGCTCAGGCCAGAGTTCATAGCCTCTGGGGTGCTGAAGGGGGGAAGTCAAGTTAATTTGGTGGTCCTTCAACAGTTTGCAACTATGGTCTCCCACGCTCAACAACACACAACACAAGCTGAATATTCCCCATCAGGATTATTATTACCATCCAATAATCAATTTATGACACAAGTCTTGCTCCAAATCCAACAGCTTTTTTATTCTTTAGGGCAATCCCACCAGTCTAAAAGTGACTCATCAGGAACTTTTTTTTTCTCCTCACTGACAACATCTTTTCCCCTTGTTATGATTGATGTTTTGGAGCACTTTTACCGTGTTTGAGCTCTTTTGTTTGTCCTAGCCTTAAAAACCATTACAGCCAGTTGGAGCTATAAGTTTCAGGGCACCGGGGTCACGGGGGTTGTTTGAGGGTCGGTGCACTCGGGCCAAGTAGACAACAAAGCAGCAGAAAACTTTCAAAAACACACTCGTCTCATGGCAGATTTTTGCTCTTTACATAGTTACAGCAATTCTCCAAATTCCACCTCTCTCTCTCTCTCTCTCTCTCTCTCAATCCCTTCCTCCACAAACCACAACCATCCTACACGTCTTTTTTTTTTTTGCGTGTGCGTAACTTACTCACCCGCCAGTCTGGTGATTCTTGGGAGTCCCAGAGACCGCTGCAAACAAGTTGAAAAATCCGTTTGCCCGAGTTGACCTGCGAACTTCTAAATAAAAGCCAATCCAATAGCGTGGGGCAAAACAAGCACCAATTTTATCCCTTCGTGTTTTTTTTTTTTTTCTTTTTTTAAACCGCTACCTCTACGGACCAGAGGCGAGCACTTGTTTCAACACAAAAGGTGGTTTCACTTTACTGATAGACTCTTCGTATCGTAACACAACGCGCGAGTTAGTAGTCCTCCTCGAAGCGGTTCCGTATTCCCTTTTGGCCGCGTTGTCGGTGTTAGCGTCCGCGTGAAAAGTGGTTGTTCCGCAAGGTAAAAGGAAAGCGTTTACACGGACTCGGGCTTCCTTTTTTTTATCCTACCAACACACACGCGTTTACCCCGCTGTCTCTCGCTTCCCAATGCGCACACACACCGCTCCAACACACGCTCTCTCCCCGGCTCTGTAACCCCCCCTCCTCCTCCCCGGTCCTCCTCCCTCCTCCCCCTCCCGCCTGCTCCTCTTCAGCTGTTCAACAGACGCATCCACATGGCTGACCTACTCTTTCTTTATCCACACACTAGTGAAGGAGAATTACGCCGAACGACCACACACTTCTAAGACACAAGAGAAAAAAACGTAAAAGAGTGGGAAAAAAACTCGTATAATCAAAACATTGAGAGGATTGAAATCTTTGTCAAAGACAAAAGGGTGAAGGTGGTGGAGGAGGTGGGGGCCGGTGCTGATTGATGGAGGCTCCCGTGGGGAAACGCCGTTTACACAGTATAAAGTGTTGGGAAGGAAGGGCAACGTGCAGCAGCTAAAGTGTGACCATCAGCATGAGTCAATAATGTTAGATAAAAAAGTGAATGCGATTTGCCCAGTTCTGATTATTATATACCAAGATAATAAAATTTAAATCTATATCTCCAATCAGTCGTTTAGACGGCTATATTTTTTTGTTTTTAAGTAAGAAGCAGTAAACGTCTAGTGTTTTGCAACCATTCATTTCTTGGAGAAAAGCATTTTACAGCCTTGAAATCAAAAGAGCCAACACAGTGTAGCTTCCTTGATACACCACTCCAGGTGTCAGTATGTAAACTCTAAAAATGTTACTTGTGAAAACAATGATATCCTGGCTCACTGCTGGCTTTTACAATTTAATACACAAATGCAACAACACAAGTAAAAATAGAGGATTTTAGACTTTAGAAACTTATATTCATTTAATAAATGCTTACTTACACTTCAGTGTATGTTAGTGCTGAATCCACAAACAAGACCCCATAGTGTTTTTACTACGCAACATGTAAATAACACATTATTTATATAGAGTGAAGCGTTTGCCAGAAAACAGTAATGTCTGGTCACTGAAAAGCATCAACAAGAATGGATCTAAAAAAGCTACAATTGTATTTGCATATTTGAAACCAATATCTAGCATACCTTTCTAAATAGTAAATTATCTCCTTTATACATCATGTAGAAAAGCAGCATCATACGTGTACAATGAGCTGCAATGAGGGCCAATTATCATAATTGTGAATGGGTAAATACAGCAAGTGAAAGCTGCTATGCTACTAACCCATTTATAACCACTATATAAACAACATGGCTTATTTTAAATAGTAGTAATAGTTTAATAGTAAATTCTCTGCCTAAATCTATATACAGGTCAGCGGTTTCATGCTAAAAACATTAGGGAGTGCATCAGCCAGAAAAGACACACAAGGGAGAAGCCAAGAAGGCGACTGAATGGTGCAGAGGCTTGTGCAGCTCATTTGCATTTTGGGATAATGAATTAATTAGTCACCCCACCCATTAAAAAGGCAGGAACAAGCAGGGCTGACAATGTGAACAGACCATTAGTAATATTCAGGAGGTGAGGTTCAAAATGGTGGTGCACCACATCACATCCACGCTGTTTTATACCTTTTAAAACACAGCTGTAATCATAGGATTCTTTAATTGTGAATACACCCCAACCGTGTTTTTATCTTTGCTAAATATGCATCAAAAGTGATTATTGTTATGTGTTACTATGGCTTACTGCTGTAGACTTTTTTGAAACTGATATCTTTTGAAAAGGAGAAGTTTATTAAGATAACATTTGACTGTAAACATGCAGTGCATTGCTAACATTTGATCAACATTATTATCACTAAGTAAAAGACAAATTGTATGTGGGAACAGTGTGGCTTTCAAGCTGTGGAGATTTGGCCATTCAGTGTATTGCATGTTTAACACCTTGTAAACAACATGCAATATTTCAGTTATAGGACATATAGGGCTTTGAAGAAGGTATAGTAGAAATATGTAGTAGTCTATTGCCTCTCAAATGTAGGCTAATCTAAAAGATTGGGGGCTGCACTATGACATTACTGCAGGACAACAAAGACTGACTGTATTAAGTTATAAATTAAAAGGATGATTTCCATTTGACCAGGCAGGCTTGACACATTTTCATTGTCTCAAACATGATATTGGATCGCTGTCAAAATCCAATTAACTAAAGCAAATAGTGTGCAGATCGAGCTCCTTTTTTGCTCTAAAGCCAAACACAGCCAGGAGGAACAGCCTGCGAGGGATCAATAGAAATTGAGTTGAGGGGCTGGTTGTGCAGGGGGTCCCTCTTCATTGTGCTGCAAAACAACCACGTTGTCCATCCTGGTTTGAAAAGCACTAGACAGAGCAGAGGCTGGGGGTGGGAGGGGGATACTCGGTGCAAAAAAGTGGTTCAAAACCTCTTTCAGCTCCTGAGGCAACTGTCCCCTCCTCGTAACGCAACACCGCAGCTCCTCCCTTATCACAGTATGTATACATTTCACAAGGTCAATGTTTATGATATTTACACACACAGTCTGTCGCCTCTCGTCAGCCGCACAAACATGAACTAAGCTGTGCACTAGCAGGAATTACATGTCCTTGCATTAAGCAGTGCATTTTGCCGTTAACTGACACAGTAATGACAAGCTGATTTATCTCAAACCACTATTAACTGACAAAAGACATTTCCTAGTAATATGACAATAATCTTTATGGGTACTGTGGAATTAAATCTGGTTAATCTGCTGCTCGTTTTTTGATGGTGTGCCATTGTTGAAAACCATTTGAACTCATTGTTAGCGGACTTCTTACTGCAGGAAAACGGTTACTAGAAAAAATATTGTCTTTGGCTGGGATGTTAAACCTTACCTAATGCTTACACTTTCAATATTTGAGCTTCGAAAATCTCCGAACTAACGTTCACTGGTTTCCCCGTTCAAAGTTACTTTTACATTATATCTCCATTGTTGTGAGTTTCAGTAAAAAATAACCACACAGGTGTCAGAAGCCTGTGTACTTTTTGTGCCGATCCTAAGCCTGGATAAATGGTTGTGTCAGGAAGGACATTCGAAGTAACACCTATGCCAAATCAATATACAAATCAATCCACATTAAGAGGCAAATGATTTGCTGTGACAACTCTTGAAGGGAGAAGCCAAAAGGAAAAGTAGTTTGGGTTTTAGCTAATAAGTTTGACATGTGAAGCACTACAAGCAGTCCATTGTTATTGTTCTGCAATAACAATATAATTTCTAAATTTGTTTTTTCTTTACCAGAACAACAAAGGCAATTTTATCAACTCTTCTCTATCATCTGAAAATCTTCCACAACAAAGACGATATGTGAAGCTTAAGCTGACCCTAGACAGCTCTAAAGTCTGAGTGTGGTGGATTCTCTGTATAAGGCAGTGCAAATGCAGAGCTGGATTGGCTGGTTGGGGCAGGCAGGCAGGCAGGCAGGCAGGGAGGAAGGCTCCCCTCCCTGGCAGATGAGATCCCATTATCAGGCAGACAAGAACTCCACCTCCAGGATTTCACAGCTCCTCTGTTTATCACATGGCTCTGTCAAGTTGGCCACCATTAACCCATAATGAAAGGAGACAAGCAGTGCAGTTACAAGCAAAGCACTCCACATTCTACAGGCCTAAGCATGTATCTGGAAAGCTGACTGTGTCTATTCGATTTTGTTCGCTTTTCAAACCACCCATCACAATACCTTTTCCCTGAGCAGCCTCTTCTTACAGCGCCCTCAAATCCCGGCAGAACAAAAACTTCAATCTCAATGCAGAGGAAATAAAATCTTACAGAAAAAAAATGACACTTTTCGCCAACGCATTGGCCGTAAGATTAATAAAGGAAAGTTGTAGGAGGTAACAGAGCCAGAGGGGTGTGCGAGTGGGCCAAGAGAACAATAAAGCAACACAAACTCACATTTTAAAATATGTTTTCTACAGCCACATCAAACATAATTACTACAAGTGTTACTAAACAAAAGCGACTACTAAGACTGCTAGTGAATCAAAGGCCAGCGTGCCTCCGCCTCCTCATGCTCTGCCTGACTACTCCATTTATGGTTTATAGGATTCTGTAGCCACTTACGCTCATTAAAAATAAATACTTAACAAAAGCAGGGGCTGACACAGACTGTTGGCTTTAGCCCGATTTCTCCTCAGTGCACAAAAACAAGCCATTCAGAGGCAGCACACACAGCTCAGAGGAGAAGAAGAGAAGAGAAAGTGCTCTGCAATACAAATAAGTCAGCCAGTAGCTGAAACAACAGAAAAAGTGACATGGATGACTGAGTCAAGGCTGTGAGAGACTTGGCAAGCCTCACAGGCCCTGGCCTCTTAAGCACTCATATCTAGTAACTTCATTTAATACATTCACTAGGGATGAGCAGACATGTTGAACGAAAAAGGGATTGGGAGAAAAAACAGCCTTGTAAACCAATAGGAGGGTTAGGTTGTGGCGATGGTGGGGGTGTACTTCAGAAGCTCGCCTTTAACACATGACTAAATCTCTACAGTGTAACAAGCTAACTTCCTCACTGCCAAAACATAATACCAGAAGGGAAAAACGGATGTGCTAGACTGAACCTTGAGAACATTTTACCATTCATAAGCAGGTATTATCAGGCAGCCATTTCTGTGGTATTAAAACCAATCCAATAGTGCTTTTCCAGATGGCACTTAAAAGCAGTGACTCTCTCCCTGACACACGTACTTTATTCACAAAGAACAAAGGCTCCATGTGACTGCTGCCTCAAGTTACTGTTCCTCCGAGCTGCTGATCGCTGCCCTCCTTCTCGGCTGGCAGGCGAGCAGAAAAAGCTGACTTCAAATCACTCATTGCCCCTTTTAGCCTTCATGGATCCTTTAAGAGAGTGCTTTACAAGTTGGGGGAATCCAAAGAGAAAATAGGTTCTTCTTACATGACTAATTAAAACTACAAACTTCCCCTGGAGGGCGCTGAGAAAAAGCAATATAACAATCCCCTCCAATCTCCCGACAAAGTAACTCAAGGAAATGACACTACTAAATACGGTTAACTACAGGCTGAATATGTCGCTTCAAGGTTCTGCTAAAAATGAAAAGCTTAAAGGAAAACATAACAGCAAAAAAAATAAGAGGTTAGACGTTTCAAAAACAGCTTCATCGGGGTGACAAAAGCCGAAGTGAAAAAACTACCATGCCCTTTGGAGAAAATCCAGACAGACAGCCGGTAATTAAGCCGCTACCTAGCAAGCCTTTATTTGCTATCATTAACAGAGTTGTAAAAATGTGAGGGAGAGCCAAGGAATGGTATTTCACTTTAGGCGATCGGAGAAAGGTCTAGCCCGCACATAGCTATCTTGTTTACATAGCTATTCACAGTCGCATTTGGCAGCCTCGCGACACTCTGAAAACCAAGACACTTGTAGGCTACATATGTTTAATGCCTTTGCCAAGCTACACAATCTACTCAAGAGAGTCACTTGCTTGCACCAGCGGCAGCAGTAGTCATTTGGTAAAACTATTTCTTGTGAGAAAAATGGATGTAGCTTATTTCAGATGGAGGGAGCAGCCACCTGGCAAGCAACAGAGTAAGGAAATTACATTATCTCTTTTTGAAACACAATTGCGGTTTGGGTACATGGGAGAAACTGTTTAGACAGATGTAAGACAAAAGAGTACAAATACTGAATAAAACTTCAAAAACATGGATAAATACACTCACTGGCCACATTATCAGGCACACTTGTTCTTGCTTCTGAATGCAAATATTTAATTAAGAAATCAAAGCAATTGGCTGATTAGATAGTTACATTTAGAAACAGTTGAACAGGTGTACCTATTAAAGAGGTCACTTGCGTGTATGTTATATGCTACCTTTACTTAGCTGCTGACATTCTTCAAGCTCTCATATGGACTGTCTGCTGTCCGTCTAATTGTGCAGGCAAAACAGGGCCCCACTGATCTGAATAAAAGAGCAGTTCAGTGCGTAGTAGTGGCAGAGTCTAAGGAATAAGACTGTATTTCAGAGAGGGAGAGAGAAAGGGAGAGAGAGAGGGAGAGCGAGAGAGAGGCTGTTAGGAAAAGGAAGTTTACATTTCAGCCAAATCCTTTTGTGAACAAAGACACAGCAAGATAAACAAACAGTACATGTGTTTGACGCTGGGCCGAAGAGCCGGTTTGAAGAATGGGCAGGCTCAGAGCTGAGGTGAGCACTGTGCTGTGAAGTAAATGAAAAGAGTGCAAGAGAGAAAAGAAAAAGAAGAAAAAAAAAAAAAAAAAAAAAAAAAAAACGAAGAGGGGAAAGTGGCCTGTTGGGGTGTGTGATTCCTGTGTGGTTAGTGTCTCAGATAGCCAGGCTTTAGCTCAAACAGCACCTCCATATACTGCCACCCAATGGACACAGAGGAGAACTGCACACTCAAGCTGTAGCTGAGTTGAAATTAAACAAAACCTGGGCAATTAAGTAAAAATATTACAACAAATTGGTATAATTTCTAAGAATGGATTCACATGGGAAATATCTCTGTATTAAAAGTAGCATAGTTACAGTTTAAAATAATTGGTTGTCTAATATACTGCTATCAAAATCTAGAAGTCGTCAGTAGTTTTGATCTCCTCGGATATAACAATGGTGCTATGTCTACATATTTTGAAACTGTTAAACATTGGTTTTCAGATTCATCCATGATCAATAGCAGTATTCCTAAATTATTTTAAGACCACTTGTAAAATTAGTTTTACTATTTTATGATATTAAGAAAATATTTAGGTTTCAAATAAGCAGAACATTGAAACTACTATATATTTAGGCTCCCTACAACCTACTTTTGGCTCCTGTCCTACCAGTTGAGAATCACCGCTGTCAACAATGCTTTGTTTAAGTCAAGGAGAGCATCTGTTTTCTTCAAAACAAGTTATTGATAAACTGTATTGTTGAACTTTGAATTATGTGTTCTCGCTCATTGTAGAATAAGTGTCATTGTGACATTCCTATAAAATTACAGTGAGGACAAAATAAAAAATAAATGTCAAACAACAATAGTGACAGTGATTGGAGGTCAAGTTGCCCAGCCCTTGCTAAAACAAGAGGAGGGAGGAAGGGATGACTCACAATGCGAGTTTGTAAAACAAAAAATTGACTCCACACAGTATAATTCATGACATGCATATTAAGGCACTCAATATGGCGCAGTGGCCCACAATGCAGCCTTTTTCTCCCCCAGCCAGCTCGTCTTATTCAGAAATCAATTATTCTTCGGTCACACTCGGCTGCTCTCACAGTGTAAGCTAATGATTCAGCCATCTAGTTTACAGATAGCAAGTGATAACTAGAATAAGCACATCTATTATAGGTCACACGGACAAGCTTCTCAAGTCGTTCAAGCTTCATATTTCACATTTTACTTTGTTCCTATATGGCATAAAAAATAGCAGTGCGAAGTAATCTTGGGAGGCAAAATGTGCGGTCAATGTGTCAGCAATGAGAAAAAAAAAAGTGTTATTTGAAGCGACAGTGCACAGACATGGTGTTAAATTAGAACTACACATTTTTTTTCCCCTTGCGTTAGAGAAAACTTGTGTAATCTTCTAGTAGTCTATTGTGATAAGAATCATTAGTAAAAAAAAAACAAGAATTTATAATGACATATAGGCTGTATTATTAAGCATTTTAACCTGCTGCTTTAATCTACACTTCAATAAGGGACACTCCGGTTGGCTGATGACTAATGCTTGCCAGGGGATGTTAGAAGTCTGGTTACATAGAAAACCAGTGCTAAAAAAATCTTGTAAAAAAGGGAAGCAAAGTAAAACACTGATAAAAATGATGATGTAAGATGGCAGAAATAATGTTGGTAAATATTTAAAAGGTAAAAATTTAGTTTGAGGTCACATTTTGTTATAACAGCACAAGCGAAGGTGTGCTGTTATAACAGCACACCTAAAATCTGATAATTCAGCTTGGAAACTGTGGAATGTATTTTTGCAAAGTGTGTCTGTGTGTAGCTGGTTTGGAGATCAGTGCTCAGGTCAAGAGGAGCCACTTAGCCGGTTCTTTGGCCTCCCCAGCCTCTCACAGCGCTCCAAATCTAGGGAAGTAGATAAAACGCTTGGCAGCCTACTTGCGTTTACTAATGTATTCTAGTTTTATTTATGCCCTTTTAAAGATACAAAATGAAAATTAATGAGAATAGGTATGAAGGTGGGATGCTGGTTCATTAGCTAGAATATATATTCGATTTTTTTCCCCCCACAAATACAGCACATCCCCAAAGGCATTCAGTCGAGGAGCTTGTTAGACACAAACAAAGCTATAAACAATGTAAAAAGCATATCTCTTAATTAGGTAGATTTGAGATTATCTTGCACTGTGAATTAAATTGAATGTTAATGTAATGACAACATATGTTACTCTCTTAATAGCAATAAGGAAAGACAGTAAGCTTTCCTTTTAGCATTTCAAGTGCAGATAATGTTTGAAGTAAAAAAAACTGTTATGGTAAATGACAACTGACTGCTACTTACGTCTTCACCATTCAGCCTCATGAATTCACTCAGTGTGTTTGTTCATCTTGTGGGCATTCAAACTCAGAAGTGGTGAACTGGAAATTGCACAAATTGCTTGTTTGAACGCTGGTATTTTGCATAATGCATGCAGCATCTAAGCAATAATAGATATGTGTGCAGCAGCAAAGAGAAGTGATAGTGAGTGGGAGAGAGACCGGGGGAAGGAGAGATAGAGTAAGCCTCATGATATTTGATACAGCAGAGTGGAGAGCCAACATGCCGCATGCTAACTGTCTTTATTTATAATAGGAGCAATTGGGAATACAGTGCACGGGCTTAGTGATTGTTGTGGCTACACTAGACTGCAGACCAAATACTGTTTCTGCCACATGCTAGTTGATGATTGATTTAACAGCACAAATCATAGAGAATCCTTCTCAAAGCAGAGCCAAGATATTTTAATGCAATGCTGAATAAAAAAGGAGGATTGTTTGCAGATTCTAAAGAAAATACAAGCCATAGCATCATCACATCCTTCCTGACTATGCATTAACAATTACTAGAGCTGCATAAGACATTTGTCAAATATATCAAGCCACTATTCAGTGTCTATAACTCCTCAAACAATTTAGAAAGCTGAGAAAGAGAAACCTTATGTTTTCTATTTACTTGTTATAGCGTAAATTCACCAAAATGCCAACATTTTTAGAGGTGTAGTCCCTGCCTAATTTTCTCTTTTGTTGGCCGATGAAAACATGACAGCATGCCTGCCCAGTTATTTTGGTCCCTAAAACAATACACTGTCATCAAATTCTAAATATATTTCAGCAGATGTACCTAAATACTTTAGATCTTGGTATAGGTCTATCTAAGTGTTTGCTTAGACATTTGAGTGTTTTAGTTGATTACTGGCTTTATAGATAAAGCAAGATGTTACAGGATTGATACTAGTACTTTATTATCATAAAACCTTTCCATTTCCATTGGGTTGCACAAATTAAAACATTATATACTGCATGACAATCAGTTAGGTGTGTTGTATACTGATGCCATCAAACAAAACTGTGAATTTACATCTAACAGTAGGCCCTGCAGTCTGACCACAGCCTCAGTAAAAAGGATGGATTGAAAGAAAGATTGATGGAGCGAGGCAGAAAAAACGCAGCATGAAAAAGCTGTGTGTTCCTGCTCACATCAGCAGCAGGAGGGCAGGGATGCGCGGAGGCCACAGCAAGCCAATTACCAAACTCATTAAGTAACCTGCTAGTCCGCTTTGAACTGCAGCCCCCTCCGTACAGCGACTTGATTCGGCATCGCTGTTGTGGACGCTCAGATAGGGGCAGCTCTCAGTCTCACACCTCGTTTCAAAATGAGTCAAGAGGGAGTGGAAACGCCAGAACGGTAATCACATTTTCACATGTTCATTGGGATTCAAAGTGCAACAGAGAAAGGCGGCAGATTGCAGAGTTTGAAGACACTGGTACTGCACTGCACTGGCTAAAGTAGACACATGAAATATTCACACTCTTTTTAAGAAACCATTATCCAGGCATTTCTAGAATTTTTCAACCTCTTACATCACACATCATGGTTTAAACTGTATGTATCACACTTAATTATGATGGCTATTCCTCTTTGATTAGGTTTAAGCGCTGAGTTAGTAATCCAAACTACAACAGCCCTAGTGGGTCAAATCTAAACAACAGCGTATATAATATCAAGGACTTGGAAGCACAGTGGCGTGAGTGCGATTTGACAAATTTTACAGGAGAGCCAAAATACTTATGCCTTTTTGGCACTGAACAAAACCCCACTTTTACTGTTACGCCTTTTAGTTTTTCTTAAATTCTTATGGGTCTTCATTTAAGTTCTATCATTTTCCCATTGAAAAGAGCTCACTGAGAGCTTTCATTTGATACATAATACTCAAAAATGGCACTCACACCCCTTTGCCTTCAAGCTCTTGATATAATGCTTAAACTTCAGAAGTATTAGAGGATCAAAATTCAAACGTCATTAGCCTCAGAGGGTCATAACATAAACTACACCGTAATCACCCTGCTTGCAAGTGGTGTCAGGTTAATTGTATATACAAGTTTCCAACATAAAAAAGCATATGAAAACCCTGCAAAGTCGTCTCAGGTAAGTCAGGTAAACTGGAATTGTAGAAGCAACACGAACTGCTGAGTTCTGACATCAGTGACTAAAACATACAGTTCAATTATTTGAGGTCTGATAAAGTTTTAGAAATATGTTAAGCTAGCTACACCAGACTTCATATTTAGCTGACTGAAAGCTTCAACATCATTAAAATAGCCTACTGGTAATAACTTCTGATGTATTTTTGATACTAGAGCCCGACCGATATGGATATTTTTGAGGCTGATGCCGATACCGATATTATATAACCAAAAAAATATAAAATTCAAAATATCAGCCGATACAGTTATACATTAGGAAAAAGTATTTTAAAGCATTTTTCTTTCTGCTCTTGTTTACATGAATATGGTGTGTACACCCCAGGCCACTTTATTAGATTAAACCTCTTTTTAAAATGCTGTAGAAAGCTGCTTATTGTTCTTTATGCTGATTGTTATGTAGGTTGTAGTGAGTATTGGTGTGAGTATTATTATGTATTATATTTATTTATTTTATTTAGGTTTAACTAAATTTGTTTAACTTAAGTTTTATTTAAACTTGCTCTGCAAGTAGAGCATGGGGAGAACTACAAAATGCATTTTAAATTTTTGTTCTATAAGGTTTTATGGCAGAAAAATGAGCTAAATATTTTTATTGCCTTTTTGAGTTTTTCAGGCCATGAGAAGATTTGGGGAGTCTCCTATGAACTGCAGAGTAAAAGCCCAGCTGTTTGGAAACACCAGCACGCTGGACAAATGACAGAAGGCCATCATTTGCAAGTAAACAGATCTTATTCCAGCACTCCATCACACAGTAAAAATGGTACTGTTTATATCGGCACATATCAGCAGATTTCAGCAGATAACCAATAATTTTCTAAGGGCTATATCGGCTGATAATATCGGCCGGCCAACATATTGGTTGGGCTTTATTTGATACATAATCATAAGCGTCAAGGAGTTCTGCTCTCGGTCCATAGATACCCCAGGGATCGAAATTCCAACTACAATGACCTTAGAGCGACAAAAAACTACAGCATCCTCAAAAGGGCAAATCTCAAACTACAATAGGCTCCTAGGGTCAAAACCTATACCTAAAATTCTAGCATTATTTGTCAAAAGCCATTAGATCATAAATGCTGTTTAATGCGCACCAATGATTGAAAGAACACCAAAAAAGCTAAAGTCAAATGTAAGTAATGCTAAAAATAGGCAGGATGAACTCGGACATGGACAGAAAATTGGTTAGCGTGAGTTAGCAGTTGAGCAACGAATATATACTGACAGGCTTGAGGTGTTCTCTGGAAGCAGGGGGGGTGTCTGCAGGGGAAGCAACAAGGACAATGAAGGATGGCCAGATAGAGCGAGAGGAAACGGATTGAGAAAATGATTCAGGTTTGGGATGAGGAGACATTTTTGGGAGAAGGAAAACAGGACAGCTTAAAAAAAACTGTGCATTAGTCAGTGGTTGAGTGTCACAAAGCTTTGTTGACTAACCTTGACTGCATTCAAGTCCTAGCTCTCTGCCACACGGCCTCTCAACAAGTATTGACACAGCCTGCAGGAGAAAACCGGGGGAAGAGACAGACAGAGGACAAGGGTAGAAAAACATGAATGATGTGGAAATGGAACAAATGAGGTGATAACAGCTTGACAGTGAGCTGTGTGCGACACTGAAACAGAGACTGCTGTGTCTGGTTTCATGTCAACACACAGAAACAATTTTTACATTCACTTTGAAATAGTTGTACATATTTATTACAATAGTAATTGTGTTTTCTGCATGTTTTTCTTTCTAGTAAAAAGGTGTATCACAGATTGTATTGAGAATTTTTTATTTATTTTTATTTTTTTAAAGAAATAGCTAAAGGCAGGACTCAAAACTTCATTTTATAGGTTACATGGAGCCATGATCTGGAATTATTATGGCTATACCTCTTTATTTTGATTTCAGCAGCGCATCTTTGACAGTTGAAACTTAATATACAGTAGCATTAGAAGTTTACAACTTAAACTACAGTAGCCTCAAAGGGTCAACAATTCAAGTGGCCCCTGACAGTAAAAGTTCAAACTACAGTAGCCCTTGAGGGTCAGGATTCAAACTAGGCTGATTCCAAAAGTCTAAACCTAAGCAGCACAATATTAATTACAATTCTAAAAACAATTTCCTGAATATGCACAAATATACACAGTACATTGACAGAAGGTTGCAAAAGTGTAATACATAAAACTGAAGACATATAGGATATACTGTAGCTTAGATAAAGATGGTGTCTAGCAGACCACTAGAGGGCTATAGACACATGTCGAATCATAAAGACTTAATTACTCATCTAATTACATGGACAGTAAACAAAGTTATATAAATCAGTGATTCCCAACCTAGGGTCAGGACCTCCACTAGGGGTTGCCAAAGCTTCACAGTGAGTCGCCGGGTCCTTTTATAAAAGAGGTAAAAATTATATAAAAGTATATCTGCTTATGCACTTTTGGTGCTGAAAGAAGACCACTGCCTGCTCACTGTTTAGGTTAATTGAACATTAATATTTGTAAAGTAATGTACATTAAAATGCACATATAGTTTTAATTTTCCTCAGTGATAGTGCGTCTCAGGGAGGAGAGAGGTCAGGGTCGTCGACAGAGCCACTTGTAAAAAGGGGTCACTAAGGGAAAAAGGTTGGGAACCACTATTATAGGTACATCATCTTATGCGTCAGTAGTAAGCTAGCCTTTGCAAATACAGTATTGGTATTCCTAATACTCTATAACAAACATGCTCATAGCACTGTGTCAATATGCAAACTGAGCTGTGACCGTGCATAGCTTATATTTAACCACAAAACCATTTGCAAGCCATTGCTTGCATGTAACTGACTGCAGATATCTATACTGAAAAATCCATACACAAATGTGTACACAGATTATTATTTAGGAAACATGCATCTTAATAGTATGAAAAGGTACTGCAACCGTACCTCATGCTTTTTGTCTATGGGAAGTATTCTTACACGGGGGACTAAATTATAAGATGAACGAAAATATTTTTCTCACTGAACTAATGGCAATGACTGCATTACAATATGCCCAAGGCATTAATGTTTATTTATTTTTTTCAAATAAGAAAAATCCCACAGAAAAATGTGTATGTTTTTAATGTTTTAATATGGCAGTACTATAAAGGGAGCATCTGTAGACAGAGGATGTGCAAACTGTCACTCAACAAATCACACAGCCAGAGAAACCATCCAATTTAGAGTGCATTTAACATTTTCTATGAGCACCTTCTAAGCATTTATTATACTCCTCATTTCCCTCTACTCAATAAAGCTCTCCTGATAGACACAGTGCAGAAATACACACCTCATAATACACCCCACCCCCTCCTGGAGCCTCCCCCATTATCCCATGAGCCCTCTCTACTCTGCTTCACTCGACAAGAGCTTGGAAATAAAAACATCACAGCACTGCCACACAGCACCTGTTCAATAACATTGACATTTCACATTCAGCGCCACACACTCACACATTTCCTGCATTTACTCTCTTTAACACTCTCAAACGCATTGCACTGCACTATCAGTCTTCAACACTTTAAAGTAAGCAGTCCTTTTGTGTGTGATGCCGTCTAAATTGACTGGAAATACTAAAATTACAATCCATGATACACAGTGTGAATGCAATTGTGTTAAAATAGACACAAATACCACTTCTATTATCACAACCTTTGATCTAGTGATTTATGAGGTTTTTAAATTTATAGGGAAGTGGATGGGACAAACCCTAGTACTAGAGATTGAAAATGTGTACAGTATTTGGTTCTCAAGGGGACAAGGTGCATTGACAGTGTTTCGGGTTAAAAGGTGTATTGAATACAATTTTGCAGTACACCTGTAAACAAGAAGGTCTTTAATATTGAGTATTGCTGCTGGGTTTGTTCAAGCATGTACCTGCAGGGCTACCATTGTGACTCTCAAGTACTTGAAAAGACAGAAGTAAGGGGCAAGTGTTGCTACTAGATGCTATCTAAAACTACACACTTCCCCTTTAAGGTTAAAGTTGGCTTTTGCGCCTAAGAATGTACATGATCACATCACCTTCCTTATTTTAAATTAAGTGCTGATATCTTCCTCAAACCTTTCCTGTTATTTTTTCCTGAACATGGCCACAAAATTTATCCTTTCATGAATTCATAAACCAAATCTGTCATAAACTGCCTCCAAAAAATGTTTGACCTTAACACATTGAAAGCGCAACATATTGAATGAACAATGAAAACAAAGAGAGGCATATGTCAAATGGCTGGTCCTCAAGGTTCAACTGCTTGAATAATCAATTTCTCAATTAACTCTCCAAGTGCTAATCAATTATTTAAGCTGGTCATTATCCATACATTGTCTATTACATTTAGTCAAAAGACAGACTGTGGGTTAAATTAAATGCTTTCTAAAATGCTGGTAGAAAAAGGTTTAAAAAAGGAAGAGAAAGGAGTCTTGTATCTTGTCATTTTGTTTTCCGAGTTTGTATTGAGGGAATAACTAAACAAAGCAGCATCTGCAAACAGAAGATGTACAAACCGAGACGTTAACGATTCATGGCTGCTTTCTGATGCAACACAGCGTCTGGATCCAGCCTCAAATGAAATGGCGCTCACTTCTGAATTGGAAAATAACACCAGGTGTGCAGTGAATGAAATCAAAGCATTTCTGGCCACGCTGGATCTGTTCACCAACACAAGCTGTGATACACTTTATTTCACTAGAAAAAGTCCAACAAATGTAACAAACTACACTGTTATTTGAAATCTGGTTGACTACAACACTATAATCAATACAAGTCTTCGGCATAAGGACTGTATTATTAACTGTGGTGGAACGATGGTGTCACCAGGTGTGGCCTAACCTGGCTGGATGAGCACAGACATCTGTTTGATGGCATTAGAGCCATAACCACAGATTAAATGGCAGTAAATCTAAGGATTAGATTCATGTATGAATAGCTCACATTGATGCTGAAATCCCTTCACTGACTCTAGGATTTCCAGAGTCAGACAATGTGGCCATCAGTGTACACAGAGACTGTTGTGCTGTATGGTTTAGTTTATAAACCCTAAAACCAGGCACTGACTATCCTGCCACCAAACTAATCTGCTCAGGACTCTAGAGTCAAATAGTATGAGGTATACACCATTAATCTTTCAATACAGAATGTTTTGTTTTTAACTTGCAAAAAAATGAACAAGGACCAAAAAGCCTAGAGATCACAATTGTTAATAGTGAGACACTGCTTTTGCATTGCAAAAATATTTAGACTGTAAGCAGATAGCAAAAGACTTGTCAAGTAGAAACACTTGGAGTGAGCAAGCCTCATGCAATGGTACAGATACACAGTCTTTAAAGGATTCCTGACTGTATCCACATAAAAAATTGTATTTATTCTCTATCCTATTATTTACCTTTCTAAAAACAACTGACAACAACAGCAATTTATCATTTAATACATTCATTCTCAAACTTTTCATACCAAGTAACACCTCAGAAAATATTTCATAAATACAAAAATTTACCTAAATGCTGAATAAGCCAGGACTAAACCAGGAAAAAAGGCATGTCTAAATCAGGATTAAACCAGGTATAATTTAAACTAAATCAAGACTTAAACTGCAAAAGACTCCAGAGTAGCACCAGAAGAAGCCTGTTTACCACCAATGGTACCACAGTTTGAGAAAAACAGATTTAAAACATATTACTGAAGTGCATTCATATTAATACAGTTTGAGGGATATACAAAAATACATTTTTGCTCCCTTTAGTGAGATGACATACCAGCCAAACCATGTTGTTATGTTATGTTATGTTATGTTATGTTATGTTATGTTATGTTATGTTATGTTAGTCAGATACACTGCAACCCAAATGTGTTCAAATCCCCAGTGGGACCTTTCTGACCAGACAATCCCAAAATCCCAAGATGGAGCCCAATACCCTCTACCACCACAGCCTGTGAGAGCTGCTGACATCAAAGGCAAATGTTGTGCTTTCATGACTGTAGTTTACCTCTGCTGTCCACCACATGCTCTTCAGAGTAAGGTACTGTTTGCATGAGCAGCAGAAGACACCAAAAATAGCTTTTGCTGAATTGAACCTTTTTGCATATTACAAAAAGTAGGTGTGAATATATGCACAATGCTTTGTCTGAAAAGGATTGGGGTAATAAAACAGCAATAGTTATATCTGTAAAGACTTTTTTTTTTACCATGTGGTTGCTTGTTACTCTGTTAGCAAGATTTACCAGATAGTGTCATCATTTATTGATATGTTAAACTCTTGTAACCAAAGTAGCTCCAAATGTGCATTACGGTTGACCTTAACAAAGTATTAAGTCAATTGAAAACTGGTGATTAGTGTGTGCCTTGAGGTAGCTCTATTAACCTTTGAGGTAGAGTCTGCAGCGTTGGCCAAGTGCAACTCTCTCCTCACTGCTTCAGAGAGATAGAGAGTGAAAGAGCAGCAAGAAGAAACCCAGCGTGACAGTACAGCAGCTCCCATTAAGTAAGCACATTGAGCCATCAGACCAGTGAATTCATCAACACAGCACCAGTCGGCAATGGCTCACCACTGTTACTACGCCGAGCAGCCGAGGAAAACTAAAGCAGATTTGGACCACTGTCTGTAGCATTTGGTTGCACAAATGTTTCCAAGCACATTTTTGGGTAGGTTTTACTGCAGCATCTCTAAATTCACTAATGCTATCAACGGCCAATACATGCGTTTTTAATGGCTGAGCACAGCACATGCCGAGATCAATGGGCAGCAAAATCTGGATCAATTGATTATTCTGCCGCGGTTAAGCTGCTAAAACATATTTGGTGGCGGAGTCAATGTGTTGTTGGATGGATGCTGGAACAATTTGGGTCTTTGCCGGTTTGCAGGCGGCAGCACACAGGCATGAGGTTAGGAGAGTGGAGCGCTGCCATATGAGAAGTGAGCTGAATTGGCAGAGCTGGTGAGCATCCTCCACTTAATGTCAACTACAGCACTAACCATCGCATACTCGGCTTTCAGTGTGGCTCAAAATTACTGTTTTACAACCGGATTGAGTCAAAACAAGTCCTGGACAGTGTTTCAGTTTTTTTATGGATTGGTCTATGATACAGGGAATAGTCAAGCACTCTCTTATTGTATTAAATATATGCTGTATTGACAGACTTCAGCAGTACCAATTCTCAGATCAAGCTGTTGAAATTGAATTGAAACAAAAAAAGGAAAAAGCCGAGATAAAGGTGAATACTTTTCACAAGGCCAACATTTCTGCTTTAAAAAACAGTTTTATTGATCTTAAGATTCTTCATTTATGTGAAAGTGAAACCAGGGTTTTTCTTAGCTGTAAGTCATATTCACCACAATTAAAAGAAATCCAAGCTGAAAATATTTCACTCTACTTCCATTCAAACCTTTTCACCTTCCACCAAAACCAATGATAACTGCTTATCTAAAATGGAGCATGATTTAGGCAAAACTTTGCTTCTCTGGTTCATAGAATGTTTTTGAAATTGTGTCAGTAATAATGCAGTTCTGACAAGTGTTGGTTGGTTTGTTGATTTGTTAGACTGTTCGTAAGATAACTCAAAGGTAAGATTTTGATACAATTTCCTGAAAATTATTTGGTTTTGGTGTGTATCCTGTTAGAGACTATAAGATTACCAGTTTGAGTCTAGGTGAGCACAATATCTTTACTAAAGCAAGCCTTGAGTTTGTTGCTTCTAGTATTAATCTGTAATTTTTTTTTTTACCCCCAGACTGATTCTTAAGGTATAATAGCACTAAATAACTAGAATGGCTGTTAAAGTATTTGTTTTAGCACACTGGGAGTTTCATTGCCCACAGTCCACCATCATCTCACTGTGCATTTGTATTAGAAATTAAGTCCAAACCTATGCATAATCAGTGAGTACATACTGTGTGCCTTTCAAGTGCAGTGTGTCACCACAGTAGAAAACATGCATTATTAAACATGTCAAGACATCCTAGAGTGAAAATTGGTGTCATTAAAGTGAATTAAAGCACAATGGAGACACATGGTTATTGGTGGCATAAGAATTAATCCAACTGTGTGGATTATTATATAGAGAACACATTTACTGAATTATTTTTAATATAAAATAGATGCAAACACACACAATTTCCTACAATTATCTCACCAGGCTACAATAAGGGCTTTTGCTCTTTGTATTTTTCTACAATACAAGAAGACAGAAGGATGTCATGTGACTTGCAAACTAACTATATGATCAATGGCCATTATAGCTGAGTAATGACCATTGCTAATTGTTTATGATATGTAGTGCATTCAAAGAATAAAGGTATATGATATATAATTTTTTCCAACCCAAAGCCTCATGTACCAGTGACCAGTGACTAAAACCTGTAAAAAGAAGCACATTACACCATAATACCATGATAACATTCCTGCCAATTCTGCCATGATGTCAACAGAAGTGGCTGTCACACTGCTGTAATTGATTGCAGGACTATTGCACCACCAGATTGCTTACATTTCTCCCATATTTACTGACTCACTAGTTTTCCTTTCCGGCACTGCTTTTCATCAGATGTCAGTCATTTTTTTTTCCCTGCGACTAACTTAGTCTCAATCACGCCTGTAATTTGAGAGGTGCCTGATTGTGTTAGGAGGAAGCTGATTGCGGTGATGAGCAAAGAGCTACTGAGGAGAGGAAAGTGGGCCATCTACTTCCAACAAATAATGACATCAATAAGCGCTGCATGATACAAGGTTGTCGGGATAGATTCAAAGCTGCTGCCCTGTCGCCAAAAAACGGCTTGAGAGAATTTATCTGCACTGCAACCTTGGACTACAAGCCATGTCAACAAGCGGCAGCAGAATATAAATCTTATTTTAGCGAGGTCGGACCATGCGCAGGGTTAACTCCATCTATTCACTGTCAAAGTCTTTTAGGCCGGGCATGATGCAAGTTGTTTCACTATACAAAGGCTAATGCAGGTAAATAGCCACATTGTGGACTTGAATGCTCGACACTAAGCTTCCCGACGCACTGTAGCTAGCTCAAGTGGGCGAGAAATGAACCTTGTTATGTGTCCTGACACCGGGCCCTGGTCCTCGGCAAATAAAAACATGCTTCTCACTTACTGGCTACCCGCGCTCACAGCCCCATACATCAGCATTATAAAAGAGCTTGGCAGCCTCGGGGTCAGCTCAATTTCCTCCTGCCGTTATGAAGTATCAGAATCACAGCAAGAGGGGGCACCCACACACATGTAAAGAAATTATTTAGGCAGCAGTGGCAGACGGAGGGGGAGAAGAAAAGGAAAGGGAGGTGGTGGAGAGCGGAGGAGAGGGAGTGTGTAATACAATGGCAACTGTGACGGATCAGCGGGAGAGAAGCAGCCTCTTGTACAGTGAAGACGTGTGGTTAGGCACGGAGAGCATTAAGCTTCGTAGCTCATTCAAGGCTAACAGAATATAGGAGCTTGTGTTAGAAGCAATGGAATTAAATAATTTTGTTTAACAAGCTGATTTCAGTACTGTAACTGCACAAGGGTTGGACAGCATTGGGAATGGTCAGTCTTCTGTATTAAATATACTGTAATGATTCACTACAACGGCAACTGTTTTCGCAACCTTTTAAGACCAAACCCCCTAAGCAAATTTAAAGGTACTGTAAACAGCATGTGCTTGTACTGGTTTGAAAATGGTACTGCAGTCTAAATCAAAACAATGGTCTCTTTTCTGATTGGATGATCCGCAATGCAGTTTTAGAACAAAAACAAAAAATGTAAACAAAAACAACTTGACCATTATGTAAAATATATTTTTAATTGTTAATAAATCAGCTGTACCACTGTTATCAGTAAAACTAATATTTGATTTAAACATGTTTACCTTTTCTTTTTTTTTTATGAAAGATAAAAAAAATATATACTGCTCATAGCACTTTTAAGTACATCTGGAGTCACAATCAAAACTATTTTCACCAGAGCCATTCCTACCTGACCAATCACAACAGTTTATCTAAACTGTGGATGGGTTTATGCAATGCTTTGTATTCCTGATTGGTTGAAGGTTCTTCTAAGTGTGTCAGCAATATGTTGGTACTAGCCTCTGTTTTCTATTTGGTTGTATATCTTGTAGTTCAAAGTGAAAGTATACACTTTCTAGCTGTTTTTGTTTATTGGTGTTGCTAACAGATAAAGTGGCTAATTTATTGCCATCTGAATTTAGTTACACAGATGTAAAACTGACACAAAAAAAGAACAAACTGTTTTTGATTACTTTGTTGTGGCGAATTGGTCCAGCTATCTCAAAAAATAAAGATGTTGTTGGGTGAGAGAGAGAGATTAAAAATTTCAGGTTCTGCACCTTTAATCTGACACTGTGACGGCTCATTCAAGGCTAACAGAATATAGTAGACATTGGTAGAAGTAATGGGATTAAGCATTTTTTTAAGCTAATTCCACTCCTGTAAACACTCAGTATAGTTCACAAAACTAATAATTAGTGCAAATAATGATTGTTTGAGAATATGTGATGTTTATCATTTACTGTAATTAAATTCTGGGTTGTTACATGGGAATAGCGGCGGGCTAATGCTTTTTTCGTTTTGAGCTGAGTCCATTCGTCACATGCCCGGGCCATTTGATAAATTGCACACAAGTGTAAAGCTGATCCAGTGCATGGCAGGCTGTGTGGCTGTGTGTTTGCTCGGCAGTCATCCTTGGCTGCCTCAGCGGCTGAGGTTTGACATCTTCAGCTAAGAGCCTGGGGAAATAACAGCAAATTCACTTAATGGCAGCACCTCATCTATTCCTCATACAGAGAGGAGGAGAGAGAGAGGGAGGGGAGAGTAGTGGGGCAGAGATTTCTTGAGGTGTTACAAAATGGCTGTGTGTGCTCTCAGCGACGATGCTGTCTCTTTCTCCGAGCCTGGAGGGTGCAGGTGTGTGGGTAAACAGAAAGTGCATTGAGATCCATCACGCCACGGTCAGCCACCAGCTGTAATTTGCGGTCAACTCTGACCCTTTGTGGAAAACTGGGCTGCCTGTGATGCAGCTATAAGCCTTTCACAGTGACAGTCCAATCTGGTTTGGCATGTGGGAGGTCGCACATTGGAGATGCATGTGTAGCAACAAATGTACACAGATCTGAAAAGAGTTCCGCTACTCATTGAGACAAATAGGGTTGGAGGTCAGGGATGCTAAACCCTGTATTTGCTTTTCAGTTGCCTTTGGTCTTCAGTTGTAGTAATAAATTGTGCCCTAGTATGTTAAAATTAAGCATTTTCACACCACTCTTCCTGGTGTGAGAGCTTTCAAGCCAAAAAGCAAAAAGAGAGTAGAGCCACAACAACATGGCAATGACATTAGTTGCTGTCATCTTGCAGGAATTCAGTAAATTTATTATTAATTATTCAAAAAAATAGACTGCGTCTAAAGGACACGATTGATGTGCATGCGATTGATGTGCAATAAATCACTGTCCCACAAAGAATATAATATTAATATCAAAACAATAATTTGCAAGCTATTGTACTGCTCTAAAACAAGAGATGAGAGTTTAAACAGTTTACAGTTTAAACTGTGCAGATAGAGGTAGCCAAGATAAAAATGCCGACAAAAATCTATCTATATAATACAGTATACTATATAAAAAAAACTTACACTGATGATGCACAATAGTTAAACTGTAGCAGCCATCACTATTCATTCATCTTTTGCTTTTTCCTGTTCTGTTTGCGGATTCTGTAGCCTGTCCCAACAACTATGGGGCATGGCCAGTTAATTGCAGGGCTTACACAGACATAAAAAAGTCTAAAAATGGAGACTGTGCATCCCTGAAATTTTTAATCGAGTAAAAATCTTTTGCTGAGTAATAAGTGAGCCCTAATTACTCAGCTCTCATTTGTAAACACAGGGGGACATTGTGACTGATTAGAAACTAAATTTTACATCTAAAGAGAAAAATCTAATTGGGCGTTGCTTTTTCACCTGTTAATGATCACCATTTATACCAACTGATTAATGCGTTTCCTTTTTCGGCTGCTTCCCTAAGTCATTGACAAAAACAAATGCTTGCAGGTATGCTTGTGCATGTTTGCGCAGGTGTAAGCGAGCATGTCTGTGGGGAGTGCTACAGCGCCAGAGGTATAATGGCCCCTCTCCATCTTTGTGTGAGGTATTTTGAAACCGTGTACGGGAGCTGGGAGGGGGTCGGCTGTGGGCTTGCACTGGGATAACGTCGGAGGGTAACAGCAGGTATGTGATCGGTGCCTCCTCAATCCCCTCAGGGCTGTTTGCAGTGCCTCTGACCTCAGCTGGATGACGAACCAACAACAAGGGACGAGCAAGGCCCACAACCACTGTTTTCACTCCTCACTACAGCATGTGGATAAGGAAGATTTGAAATGTTATTAAAAAACAGTGAATTATATAAATGCTATTGTAAAAAAATGGGACACAGAGTAAAATGTAAATAAAAACAGAATCTCAAACATTAACAACATATTGGACACTTCAGAAGTCACCAGAGCAAATCATCTTAGTATGCAGTGAGTTGGATATTAATTTGGAATAGGTTTTACTCAGAATGCCATTTCTGACACAACCCTGTCCATTTATCTAAGCTTGGGATTAGCACACAGTATACGTGTGTCCGATTCTACTTAATCTGAAGCTGAAGACACTATTTCAATGAGCTTCTAGGTTTTATGGTTAAACTGTTGTTTTATTTTTCATCTATGTTTTATTTTCTTCATATTGTGACCCTCCTGGTCAGGATTATTTATTTCATGAAAAATAGTTATGTCGATATGAATGGCAGCAACACATCTCAAAAATGTTGGAAAGGGTCAAAAGGCTGGAGAAGTATTACTAATAAAAAAAAAAAACTAATAAAACTAGAGAAGCATTTTAGTACTAATTAGGTCAGATGACTATTTCAGTAAGATGACTATAGAAAGAGATGTTTTTAAGGAAGTCTATCATTAGATTTGGATGCTTATAATCCTCCATACTATATTAAAACAGGCATGATAAGGTAAATAAAATGTGGTTCTACAAGATTTGTAAATCATTCTTTACTTACCTACATTTGAAATTGGGTTTGTAGCAAAATACTCATAGTTTGGCATTATCAGTGACTCTGTTTACAAGAAGTTATGATAATTCACCCAACAGAGACAACTCGCTGAATAACAAACTGCCATGTAAACAGAATTTTTCAATTACTTCTAACTCAACAACAGCCATAGTGGGAATAGACCTAATCACATCAGTTGTTAATGCCGTCTGAGTTTTAGAGGCAGTTAAATAGAAATTTGAATCACAAGTGCTTGAAGAAATAGGGTTTCCATCTGAGCTAGAAGAGATGAGTAGGACAAAACCCAGTGTTTGAATAGGCTACAGACCAGCATACAAAGAAAGATAATATTGTTAAAAGCAGGAAGCTATGTAGTTCTAACAAAAGAAGCAACCTAACCAATCAGTATTGACACACATTCAAAACACAAATCATACCTATAAAATACAAGCTGTTTTTCATATGGCAAAAGCACTGACCAATCAGCTTTCCCTCTACATTCTGTGTGGTCTCATTCATTTATCCACAAACAGTGTACACCTCTGTTTCCAATGATTCCTCACAGTTTTTTCTTTATGGCACCAGTAGAGTAGTTAGTAAAAAGCTAGCTAATGTTTTTAAAGGTTGTAAAACTGCTGTTCTAGAGGCATCAAAAACTGGTTTAAAAAAAGAATAAAAGCATGATAGATCCCCTTTAAACTGTCACTGTGTGCCACCAACAACAATCAAAACATGCCACATTTTAATGGATAATAAATCATCGCCAAGGAGGTTTAAAATGCTGACCAGACACATATAACTACATTTGTCCAAATTTATTTTCATTTGTTCCTATTTGATAACATGGACTTCTTATGTGTGAAAAATGAACTGCCCGGGGCACCTCAGTAGTCACAGTCACAGTCACAGCAGTCCCGAGCTTTAGCGCCGCTGGTAGCTGGTTTTATTGATTACTGTGCTAATTTTATTTTTTATATACATCTATTAGTTTGACCTGCCAAGTAAAAAAATTACAGCCAGGTGTCTGATTCAGCCTGTTAACAAGGCTTTTTAATGATGAATATTAGAAAGACAAGGCATAAAGGCTAAACCACAAATAAGGCCAAGGTAGGGACACCTGGCCAATGTGGCAAGACCTCCTAGTGCATAAAAATACAACTATTTGAACATGATGAGATGAGGCAGAGGTGGCAGATTATGAAATCCAGCCATTAGGGAGGTCTGCAAGCAGTCTTTTGCCCAGTACCTAACCAGGTAAATGTGACAGGAAGGGCACCTGGCAAAAAACCTATGTCAAATCAATCTGCAAATCACTGCACTCTAGGAGATCATTTTATGTGGCGACCCCTTGTAGACTACAATTTGATTATTATTCTCTGAAATTAAACAGTATTATTCATTAATTATAACAATAGTTGTCCATAAAAAAATCTATTTATTAAAAAAAATGCATGCTTATTGTGGTACTTAATATCTGCATGAAGAAAAAAATGACTATTAGTGTCAATGTTGTAGTAGTGTTGTTGTGATATGGATTATGCTTACCAAAAGCATAATCCATCCTTACCATAATACTTAAAATTTTTTATATATAAATCACTCATTTCAAACCAATTACCAGTCTGTGAGGTGCTGTTAGGCATCATGTTGTCCTGTCTATTTTTGTATTTAATTTTGGAACATGCATGTCTTCTTTCTCCTATTTCTGAGGAAAACACTTCCCACTCAGCTCCCCGTGGTTTCCTGTCAGCCCCTCTACATCCTCGTCTCCACACCTGCACCTGACACGAACCACCTCTCTTGCTGCACGCCCCCCTGGAGACAATGTTCAACCCCACCCACCTTGCTCCCAGCAGCCCCTGGGGCACGGGACAATTAAAACACGAGGCAGAAGCTCTGTCGGCTTGACGTGCTCAGCCTCACGCGGGCCAAGCTCCGGTGAGAGGGAGGGAGGGGGGAGGGGGGGGGGGGGGGGCAGAGAAATAATATAGTGTCTGCTGTAGTTGGGATCAACATTGGGCGTATGGCTATGGCAGCTATCAACACCATGAGAGCAATGCAGCTACTAGAGCGATATATTTGGGCTTATTCACACATTACCTTACAGCTCACACACAATCCACTGCCCTGTCTGCCCTTGACTATGCTCCCCAACCTACTACAATCCATGTCACACCCCTCTGCACTGATTTTTTGCCCCCCTTGCACCTCTTTTGGCTTCTCCCTTTCTCGTGGCTTTTAAAATATTTAGTAGCTCCATCTAAATACACCTAAGGGCGCTGGGTGCTTGCATTCTGCCACTTCAGGTAGAGAGACTGGTGGTAAGAAGTATCTGGTGGAGGATGGGCCAGTGAATAGCTCTCATCAGCATTATTAAATCATCTCCCCCTTGGCGGTCCCAGGACAGTCGGGTCTGCTCTGTCAGGGTTCAGTGACCTCAGCTCTTAAGGTTGACTCTGGTTGCCCTGGTAGCATAGAGCTGGGCTTGGCAGGTGTCGAGGGAGTTTCCCCTCAATTAAGCAAAGGTAAAGTAATGCCTCTCACCGTGGCAGCGACTTGAATACATTAGTCTTGCTGTCACTACAGCCAGGATGTCAGGCAGCTGTAAGCAATGGAAAATCTGCTTAAGGAAACCAGCATCAGGATAGCGCATTATTTAATAATTTCAGCTCTAATAGATAATGCATTTAAATAAACCTACTTAATATATCAATATGGCTACTGTAGAGTCAAATTTCTCTATTTGCTAGCCCAGTGGTTCTGAACTTAAACTGTGGTACAGGGGTCCTAATGTTTTTTTTTTACTTATCTACATATCTTATCTTATTAAGAAATACCATTACTTACTGGGTGTTTCAGACCAACAAAATGAATAAAAAATAATAAAAAATAAATAAATAAAATTTTAAAAAAAATCACAATATGACTTAATGCATAAAACTATCTACAACTACGTGCTTGGAGGCTATTCCAACTACTTTGGGTATGCCCGGACAATAGGTAAGTAGTTGCAGGATAAATTGAGAACCAGAAGCTGCGCTACCTGATTTTGTGACTGTAAAAGTGATGTGTCTAAAAAAAAAAATTGAAAAATGTTAATTCCTCTCCTTCGCGACGCTCTATCACAGTCTCACATAAACCTGGAAGTATGTACACAAGCCAGGAAGTATCAGAATAACATAGCAGAGTTCTGGAGTTTGCTTTTAATTCTTTAAATAAATAAAAAATACTATAAATAAGCTATAAATTTTGAAATAAAACAAGAGCTCCTTCACATTATTCCTGATAGATTCTAGTTCTGGATAGATAAAGGATGTATTGACCAATCAGAGTGCTCCTGTCCTATCAAAGCGTGTGATTGGTTAAACTGTTCCTTCCCTCGCTCTAAAACAAAAACCCTTATAATGCAGCTCACACGTGACCTTAAAGTCTAATTTTTTCTCAGATGACTTCTGTTATGCTGTACTAAGAACTAAATAATTATCTTTACCAAAATACAAGGAAAAAGAAATCAAGTAGTGTAGCTTTAATAACCATTGTTTTTTCTAGCTACAATACTAATTTAAAGACTGTAAATGCAGATACTATACCAATTTGGTGATTTTGCCCTAATGAATGGATAAGGACAGCACAAAATACAAGACATCTACATTTACTCACTCTTTGGTACACAGATGTAATGTCTTTAAAATAATATTGTCATATTTAAAATATTAAAAATGTAACCTCTCTGTTTGATCAAACATATCATTGCTTCTCATTACCACAAACACCTGACAGATGTAAGGTGCTTGAGGTAATAGACCAAAGACTACAGATACTCTGAAAAACCCATTATACACAGTTAAATAAACCAATAAGAAGTATAAACACAGTTTGTAACACCATTTTGTTTCAGAGCAGCCGGGCTAATGAGTTTGCGTTCGCAGTGTGAGTGGATGACACTGGAGGACACCCGATCCTTGTTGTGTTAATTAAAGCCCAGTGAAATGATGCTGCTGAAAAATGAGAGTGACCCCCATCCTCAGTGAGGAAAACTGCCAGGAAATAAATCTCTGTTTTCAAGGTAAGTCTGAGGGAAATAAACACTTATTTGCAGTTCACATCAAAATAACAACCAATTATCTGATTTAGTCAAAGTACTGAGGCGGTATTATAATCTCATCATTATGTCACAGATGCCCCTGGTATATTATTCTAAATTGTTTTATTAACTGTAGGAATAATTAGATGGTTGTCACAGTTTTTATTAGCAGGGACGCTGCAACTAAAACATTACTGAGCCAATCAATCACTTAATCTCCTACAAATAACAGTCTTATAGGCAATGACAACATGCTATATAACTAACAAATTAACAAAAGATGCTAAAAGTACTGTTCTGGGTGACAGTACTTTACGTACTACTAGAATGAGCCGAGAGTTACTTCAACACTGACAAACTATTAGAAAGCCTATAGTTATACCTGATGTGAAATGACACTAATTACTCATTTATTCATGCCATAATACGATTAAAAGCGCTGACTGGTCATTTGTTTTGTAATACAATGTCATTTATCTATCAAATAAAAGATTGTGAGCTTATGAGCAGCAGTACAAACAGTTCTTTGTAATTCTGCTGTAGTTGTCAATGCAATAACAATAAATATGCAATATACTGTGCAGCCCTCCACCACAAACACCACACTATTTTACTCCATCTGTCTAGGCTAAGCGATAAGAGTCTCATAGCAAAAAAATGTCAACAGCAGCAATAATACCATCTTTTGTCAGCCTTCAGAGTGAGACAATTACTGTATGCTGGCTGTGGTGTATTGGAGAGGCCTGACTGATGGCTTCACAGTAGAGTGACTGTCCAGCTCTTTCTTTGATGAAACATGTCAATGCACGGACACATGAATGCAGCAGTGTGTCCACCATTTTCTACTCCTTCTCCTCCTTCCCTCTTGACACCAGAGGGGAGAATGACGCAGTAAATACAGACGCTCTGCACAGTAATTTAGGGCCACAGCTGTCTTTCATCTAGCATGACAGCTTTAGCTCCTGTCGAAATCAAACAGCCCCCCCTCCCCCCCGCCAAAAAAAAAAAAAAAAAAAAAAAAAAAAAAGCTAGTATTGCTTTTAATAAACTGCCAGGAGAAGCCAGACTCAGCTTAACAGAGAGAAAGATAGGATTGGGGTGAATTGGGCAGATGAGAGCGCTCCTTCAGGCACCGGCTGGTAATATGCTGCTCACGCAGCCCTTGTCCATCCTGCATCATGGCACTTACCGAGAGCCGTCTGAAGCAATCGGTCAGTGGGGAGCGCTCCTTGGTAGAGATATGCACTCTCAGATTAGGGGCCAGTGGATGAGAAAGGAGGGTAGCCCAGTCAGCACCTGCTCCCAGACTCCACTGCAGCCCCTCGGAGCTGTCAGGCCCAATTAATTACATCTATCTCCTAACACTCTCCATTAGGCTATACAGCAATAAATGAGGGGAAGGCTGACGGTAACAACGGCAGAGCTGGGTCGCCTCTCCATGATATGACTGACCACCTCATTGTACCAAACAACACTATTCATCACGGGAGAAACAGCTATGATGTTGTATCCTCAATGATAAGATTAAGATATTGAATCAAAAATGATACTAAAAGAGAAATTAAATGTGGATCTGTTGGTTTTCAGGACAACAAAATAACTATGATTTTAAGGAATTGGAACAGATCAGAAAACTTCATATTTATAAACAGATTCCAGAGGTATGTTGATCAGTGACTAGTTTGAAAGAAGACATTTCTGCCTGTCTTGACATTTTAACCAAGCATTATTTGTATCATCTTCTATCAGCACTTAAATACACTCCTCTCAAATAGCAATGTTAAGACAAAAAGCCAAACTGAAGACACTATAATGCTCATAAAGCAGTATCAAGGGAGGTCAAATGGCTATGGGTAACTCACCAACCATAATAATGAGACACCATTGTGGGCTGTAACCACTTTTAGCCGGTAATGGATTATTCAATTCAGCCATAAAAGATCCAGCTCTTTACAAGTCTAAACTATTCAGATGATGTACAAGCGAATGTTTCCTGTACATGTGATGCAGATGCAAAAAGATTTTTAACAGTTATGCCTTTTTATTTTTATTGTCTGTGGTCTTTTTTTTGTAACCAAATGAAAATGTTTTCAATATGTGCAGAACAAGATGGATGGATCTGGAAAAAATGCAATGATATCATACAAATAGGATATTAATGCCATTCATAAGTAAGATGGTTTTGCCCACATTTGAAAAATAAATATGCATTATATTATTGTAGATTTTCTGGTCTTACAGTCTAACCTAATATCTCTGAGACTGGTTTACTGTGCGTGTGAATGCTTCTGCTTTGGAAATAGACAGCTTTTTGTTTGGACCACACAGCTGTCACAGGCATAAGGGATCCAGTCACTGTGACTCACATAAGCATTTTACTTGGCCTGACACGGCATCAGCGCTGGAACAAGAGGGCTGTGCTTCGGGTGCCAAGACCCCTGAGAATACCGCTGTGATGCACAACTGCACCAGGAAAAGAGCCAGAGAGGGCAAATCATTAAATACCTTGTCAGTGTTTAGAGAGTCTTCACCACTGCGGCCCTAACACCATTAACGTGCTTCCTTATAATCCAATTATGAGCCATGTGTGTCCGCATCAATCAGCCATTTTCATTTGAGCCCCTGGTCTTCTTTATCACCGTTACTGCTGCAGTAATTGAGGCGGTGCTATGGAGAGGCTGTGCAGTTTACCTCCATCTGGGAGGTCAAGAGGAATGCAATTGGTCGACAATGATTGTGCTCTGGCTGAATATTTAGCACTGATTAGACTAAGCCCTGTAGTGAGCCATGTGGTTGTCTAACAAAGGGACGCGCCACGGGGTTTGGAGGAGAGGCTAGCCGTCAGAACAGGCTTCTTCAAAACAGTCACTCTTTGAAAAAAAAGGGTTAGATATTTTACAGAGAAGCTGTGTGGTACTGAGAAAACATGCAATATGAAATATCTTTGTTGACTACTGCAACAGTAATTTGACTTGTTATCTCAAATCCTTCTTTGAGCAGCAAACAATGCTTGAATTGAAACAAGTATAAAAAATAGAAATACAATGCGAGTTTGGTTAAAAATACAATTTTAAACATTCATTTGACATTCAAATTGGCCCCATCTTGCATTGATACAGAAAACTTGATCCTGACAGTGATCCTGATTCACACCGAAAACTAATAATTTCTTCCTTGGCCCATTGCTGAGCATTACTGTAGATAATATGAGTGTTCTTGCTAACAGACTGACAAAGAAACCACCCAATCAACACTGGTGAAATTATTACCTCCATAACAGGACTATGAGATTTTGCAGAAGCGTCATTGCAAATTTACAAAGCACCAAACTGTATGAAGGGTTACTTAATGACGTGCTAGAACATTAAAGACTGAATGTCTCCTCTCTGCATGATGCACAAAATAATGTGAAGGATTACAGACATTTACAGTGTAAATTGAGAGAAGGCAGTAATGATTAAACCAGCATTGGCACAAACGCATTTCTATGTTTGCTGAGAGGCAGGAGGTAATCTATACAGCTCAAAGGGAGGCAGTGCAAAAGATACATTAATAAGTAACACAAAATGGCTCTTCCAATCCCCCTGCAGAGAGGCTGACACTTCTTCCTCATCAGTGATTGTGATATTTACACAGAAACTGCAGTGAGCACTCTAAACCCATAGGGCGAATGAGGAGAAACTGTGAGAAGAAAAATGGTAATGGAAGATTTGAGTTTTTAGCTGTTTTGATCTTTAAAGTGATGAGGTTCATATTACACTACATGTAATACAATGTGGTCATTGAGGGTATAAATCTCTCAAGTCAGGTTTTTCTATTTGAAAGCATATCTCTCCCTCCCTATGTCCTTTATTCAACAGCACAGCCTCCTAAAGCGCTCACTTGTCACACTGACAGATGCAACCACGACTACTGACCTAAATCACTTTTTCCAGCACATTAACCCCCGTGTCGCTGCACTTTTTACGCAAAACACAGCCAGAGACTCCAAACACGAGCTTCACAATGATAATGAGCCACAACAAACCCCACCCAAATGTAAAAAAAATCACCCTCCCTTCTCCGTGAACGAAATGCCAAAACATTACAAAAAAAACAGTGTCAAGCTAAATAAATCACAGCTTTCTGTCGCTGAAAGGATTTATTCTGCCCAGCATATAGTGACAAATCAAATGTGTGAAAAAAAGAAAGCCAAAAGAAAAGATTTTTTTCAACCTTGGAGCTAACGCGGAAAGGATCAATAAGGCTGTAATTACTGTAGGCCATGTTTATGAAATGCAATAATCATTCATTAAAGATGCAGACAGTGGCAAGCAAGCGACCGGATGGGCATCAGGCGCTGCGTGTGAGGGGAGCAGAGGGAGGGGCGCGCTGGCGTAAATGATTCATGGTTTGATATCTCTGCTGTATAATAGGCTCCTCCAGGGAGCTGCTGGGGACTGACTGACTGAACCGATGCAGGGCTGGATGGCTGCCTGGTTCGCGCCAACTCTGCTGCTGCTGCTTCTGCCACTGCCTCTGCCCAAGATTAAAAAGCCTTGCCTACCATGAAAAGCTGCTGAGTGAAAACAGAGAGGGGAGGATGTGCACCTACACACATGAAAGGCAGACAGACTTGATTCAATATCGGCTGACAATGTATCCGAGGGCACGGCGAGACGAGAAAAATCAAAATCCTCATTGAGAGAAAATACAGGCTGCAGAGATATGTCTAAAGGGAATACAATAAGGCGTTACTAAGGCCACCCGCTATCGTCCACACATCCACCCCCTCCCTGTGAAAAAACGAGAGATTAAGGTTGTAACGTGTTGGGCTAATCATAACATAGACAGTTTAGTGCCATCTTGCATAATTAAATGCTTTGCACTAACCACCTAATGCATACTAATTTGGAACAATTCACTGGTGGGGTTGGCAGAGCATGAAGCTGCTTGTAAAGGAGCTCTTCCTTTCTCTCTCACACCATGTGTGTATATGTGTGAGTATATGTTTGTGTCGGCGCTGATTTGCAGAGCAGTTTGGTGTTAAAGGTCATTCAGTGGACTTGAAAGAAAAGGTCAAGCATTATTACAACATGACTAAATAAACAGGCTGCTCACAGCCCTCAGCCGGCTGCACACTGTATGTATGCTACACTACCTGTCTGTCTACTGCTGGGACTCAGCCTCAGTCCTTGTCTTTATCCACACACCCCTCCAGCTCGGAGACAGCTGACATGAGGACTGTCATATCCTGCCTAGATTCCTATCCCCCGCCAGCGTTATTGCTCTCTTCCTCCTGTTACAAACACAGACACACACACACACACAACGCAGGAGAGGAGAGCAGGCTGCTGAAGCGTGCTTTAAAGCACATTAATATTAATTGCAACACTAGCAGGAGTGATACAGCAGACAAGATGCCCCTGTGAGGGAGCCGGGCACAGGCAGCCCTGCTTTTTGTTCTGAGCACACCTGATCTGTTGGACGGCCGTGGTGAGGCAGCACAATGATGAGAATTTCATCTCTGAATTCCTTGTTTTATATTAGAAAGGGGCCTACCCTCGCTGTCAAGGGGAATTTGTGTTTGTGAGCAGCTACACTGTGTAGGCGTGAGTTGAGTGATAAAAACGAGGCTGGATGAATTATAGGCTACATCAACAGCAGTACAAATGTGCTTCAAATACCAGTGAGTGCATAAGCGATCCTGCTTTTATCTCTCTACTACTACTGCCGGCTTGGCTACCTTTTTTATGTCCTCCACTCTGAACTCAATATTCTGGAGCAATGGGCTAACCACATAAATAATCTGCTGTCCGGCAGAGCAAACCAGCCTTTTGAGAGTAAAAACACACATTTAGTTGAATGTGGAGTGAAACCATCTCCACCTCAGTTTAGTGGTGCCTCTAGAGAAATGGTGTGCGGCCGGAGGCATCAACACATGACAGCTCTATCTTCAGACCTTCATTTTTACCTCAGCCTCTACTTTTTTCCTTTTGTCAACTCCTATTGAGAAGCCTGCTGCCATTTCACAGCAGAGCGCAGTTTTGTGCTCCTTTTCCGATTTCCCCCAAGACTCATCAATGCTCCATTACCAAGTCAAATCAGGTGGTGCTGCAGAGATTTGCTGAGAAGCTGGGCTGCAAGCAAAGACACACACACAAGCAGAGCAGGCAGTGAAGAGGTTTTTCAGGGCACCGAGGTTGGCTAAACACCTCAGAGTGGCTTGTGTGGAAAGTGTATAAGAAGGGTAATATATCTCTATGGTGGTTGACCAGATTGTGATCCCCTGGGCTTTGTACTCACACATTATTTTTTCTCATTTCATGTGTCACAAACAATTAAAACACAGCCGTCGACTGCAGCACCCCAAGGGTCCCCCACAGCCAACCTCTCTGCAAACAAAGCATAATTGAAATGAAAAATCCACTCGTAACCTCTATCATTCCTCAACAAAGACATTTCTCATTTTCATTTGTCTTTATCTTATGGCGACAACAAATACAAGGTTGTGTGTAAGTAAGTGGCTTCGAGGTGGACTATACAGAGGGGGCAAAGACAACATGTCCTTTTTAGTTTCATAGCCTGTTGTTGTCTTCATCACAGCGGCAGCAGCTGCACAAGTCAGAGAAAACTCTGGGGAAGAATCAGGCAGAGGGAGAGAAAAGAGAGGTGGTGGAAGAAGTGGTATTGTGCTTTGTTTTACAGATTCTCACAAGGCTGTGGCTGATTACAAGAGAAGAGTAGTGCTAAATACAAAGAGAGGCAGGGAGCGAAAGGACTGCTGGGTTTCAGAGGGAAGGTCTCTGGGGCAGTGAGAGGAGGGGATGAATCCCACTCTGTGACAAAGCTGTCGCAGTAAAAAGGTAAGTTTAAACTAATGTTGTCAAGGGCTTTATAATACATTTGAGCAAGAAGTGTTTCTCAACAACTAGTCCATGTATATGTTTTGTATGTTTAATCACGGCAATTTGTACTATTCTGAGCCTTTGTCAACAATATATGTAAATAAAGCATTAACAAGATGGTAAAGGCAAATGGCACCTGACCAACAACATGTGTTCAATGACAAATCTAAAACTTCTCCTTAGGCATAAATATATTAAAACACACATTCATTAGTTTAGATAATGATTTGGTTACAATATATGAATTTCAATTAGAGCAATTTGAGGCTAACTGGCCTACTATTTATTTTTGATGCTATTGAAAAACACCTGGTAAAGCAATCTTTTGCAATATGATAATACAATAACAATATATTTGCAATAAATTCTGCAGCCCCAGCCATTACACCTCCCTTCATGACTTATAAACTCTAACATCTTATAATCACTATCTATTGCTTCTTTTTTAGTGTTTTATCTTTAAATGTCATGTACAATGCCACTCAAGATCTTTTTGCTTCATGCCTTTCTCCTTTCTGTTTATTTCCTCGGTCTCCTGTCACCATTTAATAAAAGGCTAAATGCCAACTTGGACAAAAATCAGTCCATGGCGCAAAATTAAATTACATTTATTCTGCATTAGAAACACCTTATGTATTTGCCTAGTTTCATAAATACAGAATATAAGAAATGATACAGTACAAGACCATAATGACCAGAATTTATTCAAAAGCAACTCACATAATACTGTAGTATGTCTATATGTAAGTGGTGCAATGCCACTGTAATTATAGTAGAAAATGCTATCTTCTCTACAAAACAAAAGACGCCTTTTCAATTAAAATGTATCAAAGACATTTATATGCTTCTTGGCTCAAAATCCTCACAACTGCTGCATGTACAGATCAATGCTACAGCGCAAGGACTGTACACAGCAAGACGCCACCTTCCTCGGATGCTGACTACATTGTGTTTGCAGTGAGCTCTGGCTTTGTGCCGAGCAGATTGTTTGTTTTGTACCAGGAATGAAAAGAGACTGGAAAAAAACGGATGCTGCTCTTCTTCTCCTCAATCACAATCATTAAAACCTGTGTACAAACAAAACATCCTAAAGCCTTGACGAGAAGCAGAGGCAAGAATACTGGCAGGCCGTCACTTCTGCCAATCGTATTGTTTAAAATTAACCACAGCAAATCACGATGAAGCGCTGCTGAGTAGACCCATCCAGCTGAAATTATTTGAAACGTGACAAGTACTTAATCAGACTTTATGAGCGCCGCACCACTAATGTTTAAATGAAGAGCAGGGGAAGCAGATTTTGGTGGGCTAATCTTGGGCCTCTGCAGTGCCGTGCCAAACTGCGTTTTCTGTTCAATTTAAGAAGGCTAGGGAATGAGGAGGAGGAAGAGGAGGAGGAAGAGAAGGAGGAAGAGGAGGAGGGAGGATTTGGCCTCCTAGCGCGCTACTATGCCCCGGCTCAGCTAAGTGACATTGAAGCCTACAGTGAGTCGATTTGCTACTTTTGAGAGGCTGCAAACTTGTCTGGCAAGAGTGTTCACGAAAGAGAGAGAGAGATGGAGGGACCAGGGGGACCCAGTTTCACCTCTTGCTGTCTTGTGTTTGTCGGCTCACTCCCCTGGGGCTTACGGGCAGCATGGCACAACAAAGAGTGTGTGTGTGCGTGTGTGTGTGGTGGTGGTGGTGGTGGGGGGGGGGGTGTACAAGGAGGAGAGCAAAGCCATTCACAGACAAAGCGCGGGCAGATAGGAGAAGTTTACAGGTAAATAGTCAGGAGCAGCTGGTGCAGAGCTGAGGCAGGCTCTGCTTTCAAACAATCAATCATGGCCGCCTCTTCCTCGGTAATAAACATGGCTCATGGTGCCTTCAAATGTGCCGTGATCAGAAAGAGAGAAGTCCATGCTCAGGAATAACCCCCCCTGGTGGATGTCCTCAAGGTTCACATGTCATGAAATATTAAAATAGCATGAGTGGAGTTCAGCGAGTTTAAAGGTAAAACTGTACAGTGAAATGCAAAAAAAAACAACATTATTTTTAAGGTGAAGTGTATAAAAAGAAGTAATCTTTAGTATAATGGATGGGAGAAACTGCAGTGTCACATTGCATCCATATAACATGGTGTTAAGTGTTTTAACATATTACTATAAAAAGAGGAAAATAGAAGCACTTGGAAAGCACAGACCTCCACCAAGGTATTGGCCTTATCTGGCAATGGTAAAGATATAGTGTACAGACCTAGACCTGGACTCAAACCTGGACTTGAATAAAGGCTAAAATAACAAACTAATGCAAGTGAAAACATAACTGAAGTAAAAAAGGCAGAACAGGCAAATTTTGTTGATTTGACATCTCAGATTCACCAAAGAAATATAGTGTATAATGTAATAACGTTTTAAGTGAAATGTGCTGTTCAAGCAAGCTTGTCTGTCCACTGTGGGCACTTGTAGGAATCAAAATGGCAAGTGGCACATGTCTATATTTCTATAAGAGTCATAAGTCAAAAGAAAGTGTTATAAATTGTACACTGCCAACATGCTTAGCCTTTGACTGATGTACCATCATGGCTTTATGCTGCAGCACCAGCAAGCTGCTGCTCACATAATTCAGAAAGAAATTGTGCATTCAGAATATATCAGACTCACAATGTCAAAGAACCACTGGTTTTCTTTCAAGCTTTTCACTTCAAATCATCTGTATAGAGAAACCTATTGTTCACCTCTGTTTTAAAAGCAAGCCCTAGCCCTATTCTTGGTATACATAACGTCATGCAGAAGCCACCCTTACAGCTGATGCCTCACTTCACTGAGTTTATTTTCCAATGGTTTCTTTGCAGAGAAGCACTTGGTAAACAGAAAGCACCCTTTTAATATAACCTACAGATTACTGGATGTCAGGTTCAAAGCTTCACAGTGCCACGGTACACAAGCTCTCAAAAACAAATACCATGTGTGAAAAGCCACCTTTAACATGACTTTCAGCTCCACAAACGTATACACAGTGACAGCAGTAATTTGCCACATCGCTAATTTGAAAAAGCCACACTTGAAGATGACAGACAAAGGCAACTTTATTGTCATCCCGAAGAGGATCTATGAAGTCAATGGGATGAGATCAATGCAGCCTCCCCCTCACTGTCTCTCACAGCACTTTACATAAGCAGCAATAACCATCACAGGGGCCATCACAGCAGACCGATTTTCTGTGCAGGACTCCACCACTCCTCCAGGCAACAAAGCACTGCATCGCCTTCACACACACAAAAGAGGAAGGATAGAGCCGGGAGATAGAAAATACTTTACACAATTTAGAGTTGGTTACTGAAAGAGACATTTAAGAGGCATTTAATATCTTTATAAGACACTCAAAGGTTCAGAGTTGGTGATTCAGCTGTGTTTACAAGGAGAGCAAAACAAGCACAATGTTTCATCTCACAGAACACAAAAAACAATCAAAAACAGTTTCAATGTACAAATCTTTCCATTAATGAAACTGAGCAAAAATAATATAAAAAAAAAATATGCTTTTTGTAGCTATTTGGTGTTTAGAAAAGCTTAGTAGCGACAACAAACCGCCTAGCTCCTCAATACACTCTGGGGAGTTTATTTACAGTTAAATTACTGTACAACAACCCAAGACTTTAAAGTATAAATCTGATAACAACTGAAACAACTTGTGCTGGTATGAGGTTATTAATCAAGAACTTTGTGGCAATGCTCTCCACTCAAGCAAAGCACCTTGCAATGGAAACAGAAGCCAAGATCAGGGCCGATTCAAACACAAGTGTACTGTAAGCATTGACCCTATCTCACAATGGTAAAAGATAAAGTGCCCATGATCTAAACTGGAGCCAGGGATTTTCTACAGTAGTTCAGGGGTAAATAAATATCCCATCCATTGAGCCACAAAGTACTTATACAGTATACAGTATCTGTAATGTAAAAAAAAAATCCACTACAACAAACTATTTGTTCCAATAATAACCCCTTGTGGGTGGAGTTATCATGTGTTGCACAGGCTGTATGTCATGCACAAAAAACAAGCCATTTTTATCATAATTGCAGTTCAAATGAACTAAACTGTACTGTATAACAGTTGATGACAACCAGGCTAAAGCCAGCTCTGACACCAACAAAAAAGCAGTCCATATGAGCCGCTCATCTTCTTTAATTAGGATTTCTGCTGGTTCATTTTGGGCCGAGGACACGATGTCAGAGGCTTGATTGCTTTTTATTTCCCATTTTAACAACTCCAACTGCCTCTTGTCGCTTTATTAACAGGAGATCTCACAGATTTACAGCTCTGCAGCAAACATCAATTTTAATAATTACACCAAAACTGTTAGCAGGGACACAATGAGTCGCGTACATTTTTTTCTCCTCGAATGGTAGCCCCTCCCAGATCTAATTTTCAGAGATTTGGCTTTTCATTATTGCATATTATATACACGTTAAAACACACACTGATTTGGCTCTGTCGCACTTAGCATTTCAAACATTTTACAAGCAGAAGCTGGCCTGAAGGGCACAGCTAATACTGGAAATGCCACATTTACATTCAACATGCCAACCTTAGTATCTGTAGTGTCATAAAACAAAACAGATTAAAAAGCACTTCTCTGTTAAACAATTACAGCTGTAATAATATTGTGGAGATGCCATTTGAGTCAAAACAAAAGGTATCCGTGCCCAGAAAAAGATCACAATGTACAAATGTTTATTGGACACAAGGGGGATTTACAATGTCCTACATACTCGCATAATGTCTACAGTAACATCAGCTGACAGAGTGCAAAGTGAACACTGGTTTTAGAACAAACAAAATGAAAATACGTACTTTTAAAAGGCAAACCAACAAGAGACTCAGAGCAGCCACACCGCAAGCTTTCATTTGAATAAAATCAATAATTGTGTTGACTTGCAGTGTATTGCCTTCCTGTCTTCTCATCTCGCTTGCTAATGTTTCTTTCATGAGCCGAACCCACTGCTGGTGACATTATAGCTACAGCACTTTCCACAAGTCCCCAATGGACGGGGCGAAAATGGTCGGCGTAAAACACAATTAGTATGGTCCATATGGCTGCCGGTGGAGGAGGAGCAGGAGAGGGTCCCTAGTGGTCCTTAGAGAGGCTGCTTTTGTTACCTTAAAGATCAAACTGGTGTCATAATAATGGTGCATTTCCAACTCTGACACTCAGCAGCTTTGCATTGGCCAGTGACTCAAATAAATTGTCTGATGGCCTAATCAATAGCGCGTTCATCATGATTAATGACTGATATTGGATAATGGGAAAATGTAATATGGGGGGAGCGTTTCTTCTCAAAGCTATTGATTGCTAATAACATGCTTTTCTTTTTTGACCAAAGCACTGTGTTGATAAGAGCAGTATGTTTGACCAATGTAAAGCCAGCACAGAGAAAATGATTTACTGCGCTCTAGGCCTGTTTCGTTCACTGATAGCTCTGTATAGCCAGACCCGACAAGCATTTTCTTGCCTGAGAAACGCAGACACCTTTTACTGAGTAGCAGCGAACAACAACAGCTCGAGGCAACAGATTTATTACAAATTGATCTATTAGATAGCTCTGCTGTGCTGCACTGTTTCTCTCCACCCCCCGTCCTTCCTTCTCAACTGGCGCTGACAGCCTTCCCCTGATGCTAGCCACAGTGTATCAGAGTGGAAGTGCTACAGTGGCGAATCTAAACCCAATCCTCAGATCTCATTTTCTCTGTGGCGGCTGCGGAGTCGGTGCAGAGACAGGGTGTCCATCCTTAAACCCAGTGAATCCAGCCGTAAGACTCTCCACAGAAGAGGCCACAGCAGGGGTGAGTCTAACTCACAAGGGCGAACAAGGACGATTTACCTGCAGCGCCTTGTGGACAGGCAGAGGACAGGGGCACAATGTCAGCGGGTCGTTTCCTCATGGCAACACACAAACCCGTCTCCATTAAATCATCAGTCACAGGTCTGGCTCTGCAAACAAACCGGCCTCATGCGACAAGCACAACATCAAATCGGAGCACACATTAGTCAAAGGCCAAAGAGCTGAAGCTGGAAAAATATGCTTCACCCCTGCCATGTGAATCAATGGACTGCACTGCAATAGAGAATCAGACTACAAAACATATAATAGTATTGTACTTAATGTTTCTGCTAATTATTAAAAACATATTTGCTATGCTTAACCTTTCCCTGCTTAACCGTTCTTTGTTACACCCTAATATCAGATTTTTATATAGACTCAAGCTTCAATCTATCATTCTCAATTTGTTGGTACAGATGCCAAAGTGAATTGTGAGCATATTTCTAGGGGGTGTAGTGGGTAAGCATACATGTTTAAGAAAATATAGCGCCAAAAAGAGAGTTTAAATGTTTATCTACCATTTGAAACCCTGTTTGTGGTTCTGTAAGAAGTGATGCAGTAGTCTTGCCAATTTTAATTTTTTAATTTAGCAATAAAGCATAAAGCTGTTACATGAAATTGCTCTGCATTATGTGCATCTGTTCACATTAGGCAAGTGATACAGAATTCAAGCAACTCACATGGTTACAGCAAAGAAGTTAAAAATGCATTATACTTATTAGGTCATCACATTACATTTGACATTTGTGTGTGGGGATGCCTTGTTTGTACAATTTGAAATCTGATGTTTGTTCACAGTTCCTGTTTAATGAGAATTAACAATAAAGAAACAAACAAGAAATGTGTATTTTTTTACGCTAAACATCACATTGCAAAACATGCACAACCCTAAGTACTGGCACAGTTACATAAACAACACCATATTGAGTTTAAGTCACACATTCTGACTATTATTATACATCCAACTTCTTATGGTTCGAAAAGAGAAAGGCAACACCCGAATAATGACTGCTTGAGTTAGACAATGGAAAGCTATTATTAGTCCATGTCCACAGAAAATCAGTGTCACTAACTGCATATTGAGACATATGATGATTATAACACATTGTACACAGGTCAGGAAACACACACACAGCATCTACATACAGCATAGGGACATGACTGGTGTGCTATGAGCTGAGCTAATGAGAGAAAAATCCTTCATTACTGTTGTAGAAATTATGATGAAAACACCCACTGCCAGCAGCAATAAAGACAGAGACGCGTTCTCTCATATGCTTATTGTTCGCCTAACAGGGCTCAGTGTACGGAGCCTATTTAACAATGCGTATTTGCACTGAAAAATACTGTCAATAGCAACAATAAGCTTTGATAGAAAACTGCATAGACCCCATTGTGCTGCCTTCCTTTTAATCACCTCCATCTTTCATCTGCAGCAGAAAAAGCGCTGCGTGTAGTGCAGTGAGAGAAAAGGCTAGTGCTTTTCCGGATGTCTTTATCTCGAGATGGTGAAACATTTTCGAGGGAAAGGCTGCCTGTATGTGTCTATTTAAGCGTCCCGGGGTGGGCAGCTGCAGGGGGGCGTGAGCTGGAAAACACTGGTATGCATTGTTTGTGTTTCTGCACCACTAGCGCCATGCAGTGTCATTACGTGAGGCAATCTCTTACCTAATCACCGCTGACACATTGCTCCTCGGGGGTCGGCCAGCTGATCCTGCACCATTTCATTTTCTTCTTTTTACAACTTGCCAAATGGCTGACTCTTTTACTACTCAACGCTGTGGATTCATCGTCTTCAGTTTTATAATTGACTAAGGGCTATTATTAAGACCAAAAAACAAAGGCAATTATCTGCTTTTGATTTGTGTTTAAACTAATCATTAAAGAGATAAGTGGAAGAAAATGATTCACACAGCGAGATGCAATGCATTTTAGAAATTGTTTTGGCATTAGATCAGAGAGAATCTGTTTAGTATCTCAGAATCTGTTACAAAGTTTTTGATTCAAAGAAGTACAATATTCAGTCCAAATAATAATAGTATTATTAGGTTTGCGAAGTTTATAGTGTCCCCAATTCTAAGACAATTTCACAAGATTAGTTGTTTGATAGTAGTACAATCTAGCCACAAAAAGTCACAATTCAGTGTACTCTTTGTGCCAGTCCCAAGAATATATAATCGGCATAAAAAACCTATGCCAAGTTATTATACGACTCAATGTACAGTAGGAGGCAGATTATTTATTGTGGCAACCCCAGACAGGAAAAACAGAAAGGCACAAAGAAGTTGCTATCACCAGACACAATCAATTCATGAGGGAAAATATATTAAGAAACTGCATATTTCCACTGAGCTAAACATATTGTCAAGCCATACTTTTCACCTTGCTTACATTCCTACAATCACTCCAACGCACACTGTCTTTACACTGCTGTCTCATTAACACAAGTCAAACAACTAGACAACTTCATGCTATAAAACTATGGTTACAGAAAGACATAACTTGTTGTACTTTGATTTGTAATATAAGAAAGTGTCCTCGCAGATGCTTTTACTAACAAAAATACACCCTTGGTTAGCTAAAGATTCATAATTCATTTTTATAATGTATTTTTAATAGACACAAGTATGTTTTATGATTTGAGAACACAGACTACATCAGTTATCTTTTAGTTATATTTGCAATGCTTGTCAGTCTAGAGCTACAGAACCAAACTTAAGATGTCTTTTCATTGTGTCAAATTTAGTTTTGAGAGAAATAATAAGAAATAGACTTTTGCAAACTCAAGCAGGCTTCAACAGTCTTTAATAGCAGCCAAAAAGACAACTATAAAGATTACAAAAAGGTGTATGAAGTGAAAGACAGGCCCTCTGAATAGCTAAGCATATTTCTTACGATGAGGCTGGTAGCAAAACAAACAATGAATCTGATTAGTTAATATGGGAGTCCATGCCAGATATGCTCCCAAACACACAGTGAGCCGGCTTCAGCAGACAAAGCTCATCTGATGACATCTAGGACATCAAATACCACAAGCAGCATGCAGCAAGACAGCTCACAACTGTTAACACGCACGCCATTTGCTAGATACTATCTCTATGCTACAATTGTGAAAGCTGCAAAAAGCCAGGCCTGAATCAAACAAAGATGAGATACGATGCAGAGTGCTTGGATCTGCTCTTATGAGAGGTGAAGGCAAGCTGTCAAAAGAACACAGCGAAATATAACATTGTTCCTCCTCTGACTTCTCGGGATAAGCCAAAAGTAGTAGGAGGATGGAGGGGGTTGTTTCTGCCAGTCTGTGCCCTATGTGTGCCTGTCCAATATCTTAAAACAACACATGCAAGGCTTTGCTACAGCCAATTACCCAGCTCTTGGCATGGGAACTGAAAAAACATCTTTGGAGAACAATAAAGAGAGCTTGGGTTGTTGTGCGTGCTGTCAAGTAAGTGCTGACAGACTGTTATTTTTAATGAATATACAGCACTTGAATGGCCCATCAAGAGGTCTTTGAGTGAACATTGCCCCTTTGTTCAGAGCATTAATTTTCTATGTAAAAGTCAGACATCTTCAGCAACAAAGAGATATCAAGCCCAGTAAAAGAATAACAAAACCCATCCAGGTAGATCATTATCGTTTATAGCAACTTAGTTTACAATATTTGGTCATTAATATGATGTATGTAAGCACCAACCAATGTAACTAGTACACCTCCATTAAAAACAAACAAGAACAAACATCCCAAAGGCGGAATCACTGCTTGGTGATAATTATGTGTAAACTAGCTCTACCTAGTGAGCCATTGAGGCTAAAAAAGTAAAAAATATCTTTCTAATTTTATTTGAGCAATTACCCCCATAATAAAGGCCATCAAATTCTAAAATCACACTGACTTTTCAGTGCATTTTTAGTCTTGTATTATAGCCAGATAAAATTTTATACTTTATTATCATTGCTAACTTTGGACAGTGCTAGTCATTACTCTGTGTTTATTCAAAAAGATATGCTGTTGTATCATTTATGGAACCAACAAGGCAGCCATCAAATAGGCACACATAACAACTATCACATCATGAGGTGTTACAGGTAGATAAATGAAAAGATAGGTGGCAGTGTAGCTGCTCCCTGCATCCACTTTTAATGCTGGTTTTCTGAACCTTTCAAAACAAGGTCAGACATGGCTTCCATAATCTCTACCTCTTTAATTATGCTATGCAAAATTTGAAAACTGGACAATACATCATCAAATGTATGATTGCAAAACATAAGTGTGCTTGTTATACAGATCTATTGAAATGCAGTCATGTTACAAAAAACAGCCATTTAAAGTAGTCAGATTTAACAATATGTCACATATAGACAAAAATACAATAGCTGTCATCTACTCTGTCCTGTTTTATTAAGTAAAAGAACAATATGCAGACAGTTATTAATAAAAACAACACCCATGTGACCAAACTGACATCTAGAGATGTTTGATAACACACCATTTCCTGTAGCTCAGGGCAAACAGGCGGTTCACCACGTACCCCGCCTCTTCATGCAGTGTAATTTCTGCCTGTACAAAACAATACATCAGCTTAATCACCTTTCTTTTGAAACACAATATCCTTGCAGGGGAGAAAAATGCCTCTTTTAAAATACAGGCTGGCCACACAGATGACAGGTTATAGCGCCGTCTCACACACAGCACACAATGCCTCAGTTTACAAGCACCAGACGCATGCTATTATGGCGAGGGAATCATCTTTCCTGACAGTTCACTGTAAGGGGAAAAGATCTAGAGATGGCATTGGGGTGAAAAACTGTGAGATGGCTTTCTGCCTGTGCATGTAAACATTGAATTTCTGAGCATATTGACAAAACCGGCCAACAAAGACATGCGTAAAGAAAGAGGATTTTCTTTTACATTGTCTGAATTCCCATTTGCCACAGTTACTCACAGCGAGCAGCCATTATTCAAACACGCATTAGTCATTAAAGGGAAAATAGCAGGCTTATTACACTTCTCTTATCGTTATTTCTTCTGCTACTATGGCCACGCAGCCAGATTAACATTTGATGGCAGGGGTGTGCTATTGGACACCAAGTAATTTTACCCACTGCTGCGACACGATCTCATTCAAATTGAAACACTATCAAACAGCCTGACCTCCTCTGACCCCTAAAGCCTCCAGATTATATGGGCTCAAAAGATACTCTCCCCACATTTGAAGAAAAAAAAAAAAAAGAAAAAAAGAGATGTGACACAAGTATAGCATGGAAGTGTGGCTCTATGAATTATAGGAAAATAAATTGAGCTCCATAATGGATCTCTTTAAAGGGAAAAGTACTATAATGTCTACAAACATGCAAACCCAGCATTACATGCAGAGTAGTAATCAACAAAATGTAATAGAAGAGCTCTGTCACCTGACCTCACCAATTCAAAGTCTAAGTGGTTGTTAGAGAAAAAAAATGGTGAACAGCAGTTATGGGCAGCAGAACTAGGCAACAAAAAAATAAGGTGTCTCAAATAGGATGTATTTAGACCGTAGGTAGCACTCAAAATATTGGATTGTATATTCCCCACTTGTTTAAGCACACTATATGTAATGCTTATTACACAATGGCATGGCCTATTATTGATTTTACAATGCAAGTTACTACTGTGACAAATTTGATAGCAAACAATGAAGCCAAGATAAGTAACTGCTAATTAAGGTTGTATGATTTTAGAAAAAAGATGCAATCTGCAACACTTATTTTACCTAGTAGTTACAATTCAAGAGGTTTCTATTAACTGTATTTACAAAACTCGCTCAAAATCAAAAATTAAGACTAACCCAGGACTAATATAGGGCTAAACAAGCACTAAATTAAGAAATCAGGTCTTCTTAATATCGTTATTTGGATACAGTGCAGTTTCACTGAAGGCTCTACAAGGCTATACAATACAGTGTGCAGCCCTATTGTTAATTTAAAACAACACGAACAGTTGTGGTTTTGACTGAGACTAAATTGTCCAGGGCTAGAGCTTACTAACTAAGCCATTCACAGAATAGGCAATATCTCTATTGTCACACAGTTGTAACACAACCACAACAGTCCTTTATGGTTTGTGCTGTGCCACATTAAACAGCAACAAAAATGTGCATTTTGTGTCAACATTACATTTATTTTGAGCTCCCAAAAATCTTAAGTTTCACAGTCTTTTGATCATTGCCCATTGCTTTATTAGCTCAGTTGTGAAGTCCACAACTGCGCAGGCTGTGAATAAGTCAGGAGTGAGTCATAAGCACTCAATAAAAATAAATCCCCTGCTTTTACTTGCTCAGGGAAAAAAACATCTTCTGAAAGTAATTTAAAGGGGCACTTAATGCATGATTTATGTAGCAGAAAAACCCAATGACACTCCTGCGGACAAGTTCACTATTTACAAACCAGTTCATAGTAACTTTGATTAAGTACTTTAACAAAATATGCCACAATAATAAAACGATAAGAGAGTGACACTTGCACATTTGAACACCCCACAACTGCCACAACAGTGAAATGATGACTGTTATAAAATTTCCTAAAGAATAGTGCACTTTTTTCTTCAGAGAAAATAGTTTGACATTTACAAATCAAACAATGCGTCACACGTGTCATTCAAGGTTAACCCGTCTACAAGACAGCCCGAGCAAAACATTATGTCTGAAATCTTGATGAATGAACATAGTGATAAGTCAAGAGCACAAAGACAGCCAAGTTAGCTCGACAGCTAACGTGAGCTAATGACAATAGCTGATATGGTTCAGACTACTCTCTGAGACAGTTGCAAAGCAGTGAGTAAATAAATGTGAACATTGTTACTATGTGCTTTGTAAACTTTATATACAGCAAAAGAGAAAACCACTCAATAAAAAAATAAAGCAATGAAGCCTTGTACTGCATGTGCTTTGTGCTAACCGGTGTCAATGGCTCGTTTGTTTCCAGACATTACACTGCTCCTCGCTGCCTTTCTTCAATCAGTGCTAGTCACTGGCGCTAGCTGCTAACGTTTCTCCATAGTAACCAGTGGCAACCAAGTCTATTAGCATTCTATTAGCCAACCAGCTAACCAATGCTAATGGGCAAATTAGCCAAATAGCTACCAGGCTATGGTTGGCGTTAACACTTGTATCCTTACAAACATTTCACTAGTAACAGCATTTTCTCTCGCGTTGCACATTAATGTTAAAGGCAAAGAAAGTGGCTGTTTGCAGCTCAAAGCACTTACCTTAAAGGGCTTGATCTACAACATCTGTGATTTGTTTGATGAGAGACTGCAACAACAAACAAAAGCAGCAGTAGAGGCAATTAGCCAAAGCCAAGTGTCGCCACTGTAGAGTAGCGCCACAACTGCAGTGCCACCTGTATGTGGTTTCTAATGGAGCTACAGCGAGGCGAACCACGTTTGATATAATGCTGTCATAAATGATGGAGTTGAGGATAAAGAGGGAGTAATCGGTGCTGGGATGCTCAGACTAGTGTGTGTGAGAGGCACTCAGCATGACAGCATCCTCCTTCATCTTGGGGTGAGAGCAGTTGGGGGATCTCAAAGTTCAGCCGGTAAAATATCGTCACCCACTGGACAAAACTGGGAACATGCACGAGTGCTGCAAGAGCTGACTGCGGGTTCAAAAACTTTTATTTTATTAACCTTTCTGAAATTACCAACATCACATTTATTTATTTATTTATTTATTTATTTATCCTCGAATGTTTCTGCTGTATTATTTTATTTACAATTTCAAATAGGCTACTCTTTTCACAGTTGATTAGACTCTCAGAAAAATAAATAAATAATCGTAATAGAATCGTAAAATATTTTTTGCTATAACTGTAAAATGACTGAATATGTGTGAGTTTTGGCTTATGCAGATTCAATGGCCTTTTGTGTAAAACCAGAATTGTACATTGGGCCATTTAGAAATCCTGGTCTAATAGCAGCAGTGTCATGACTGCACATAGAGCATGCAGGTTCAGCTGTGCCCCCTGCAGAAAACAGAGGGGGAAAAAGTCCAATTAGCCACAGGAAATGAAAATCAGGTGCTCAGTCCTGCAACTAGAAGGCAAACAATAGCAACGTTCTGTGAATGTAAAGCAAAAACATGTGTTAATGGAAAGTGTAGTGAGTAATTAAAATTAATATAACCGTGTATCAGGAAAATAGTGAGCATTCACAAAGGATTATGTATTCTAAATGAGAGTAAATAATTGTTCTAATGTTATTTTGGGTCAGTGAGTAATGTTATATATCTCCTGTATAGTTAGTGTAGTATTTAAAGATTATTATATTTAATAGAACCCACTCACAGGTGCTTTTTCTGTGCTCCTTGTCCTGCGCCTTTTAGAACACAAGAGGGCGCAAGTATCAAAGAAACATTTTTAGAAACCTCTTAATTTTCACATCTTATGCATACTCACTCATATCTTAAGTTTCTACAACAGCATTGCACCATACATGTATCCACTGGACAGATCAAACACTGCATGTTGTACATAATAATGGTGAATTTGTACCAGTGATTTGTAACACATCTCCTTGGTGATGGCTAAACAATGGAGGCAGGTTGAGGCAGGCTCACACAAAGTTGATTGGTGTGGCACAGGCCCAGCTGGCAGTCCCCTGCTAGTGCAATAGCTTTGCAGAATAGGGCGTCATTTATCTTCCCAAAGGCCTGCCGCAGAGTGAGCCGCTGGATTCTTTTACCCAGGGGGACAGAAATGGCGTCCCGGGGCACTGAGATCATGTTCTGCCTCTCTGTGGGACTCAGATTACATCAAACATTTTGGACTGTATGGTGCCTCAATTGTACAATACTTTAGCATTGTTACTGACATTTTTTTTTCTTTTATAAAGCAGTACTTTTTGTTGCATGCCTTTGACAGTATCTGACTTTCTGTAGTGAGACTGTAGTAAACTTCTTTGCGAACATTAAAAAAAATTCTGGTGTTATTTCAGTGCCAATAATAGACATGGCCTGTTGTCCTTTTGTGTAACACAAGTATAGGACATAATACCCACTAAATGCAGGTTTTGCTCTACCTGCCACAAAAATGTAGAGCAGTTTAGTTTATTACACATTGGTAGGCTACAATAAGCACCTCTATACATAAAACTAAATGCAGATATTATTAATCTCTTGTATTAAAAACTTTAAACTGCCTTGAGGTAAAACATAACTCACATAGATACAAAGAAATGACAACACATTTTAAACTATATTGTTTAATAATACATATAGTGCCAATGCTTACAGCAACACAAGACCTTTTCAGAAGGGACACATTGCACATAACTGTGCTCTAACCCCCATTGGAGGCAGAGCCATCCTAAGGTTACAGTAGCTCAGATACTCAGTAGAGGCAGTATTCACTACAACTCACAAAAAGCTCAACAAAAATCTCTCACACAGCTACACGGACACACGAAACTATTGAGGAGCTTAAGCCTAGTTTGGGGATGAGCAGAACTGTGGTGTACTAAGACTCCCTGTAGCTTTTACACGCCACAGACCACAGACTTGGACCTTAGATTTAAGTGACTTTGTTTTAACCTTCTTATCTCCGTACTGGACAGGCGACCTAGCGTGGCGTATATGTATGGGGATTATTTATGAGCTATGAACACACAGAGGCCCAAGGCAGGAAGACTACCAGCTTAGATGGGGTGCCTGAAGTTCTGGCCAGCGAAACGGGCCTTGTCTCCGAGCTCCTCTTCAATCCTGTAGGGGGCATAACATAGTTATGGTATTATAACTGAAATTATTATTAAAACTGTGAGTTATGACCTTGACACTAGCAAACTGATGGTGGACATTGAGAACATCAATGGTACATACAGCCATGGTTACTAACAAGCTTTGTACTGCAAATATACTTAGTTAGGTGGAGTAAATTTTTTTATCTGGTTTTATATTATTCAATGAAGCAGATTACAGTTAACTTAACTGTAGCTCTGGTGAAACTTGGGATTATAGATAATGAAAATATGTAAATGTGGACTTTTTTCATGTCCAAGCCTCTGTAAAACTTGTCAATATCTTAAATGAATTATTGTTCTGGGAGATGACTCACCTGAGCAGCTGATTGTACTTGGCCAAACGCTCAGATCGGCAAGGTGCTCCTGTCTTAATCTACAAAGAACCAGGTGGTACACTTTAGCTCATCAACAGTGACAGATAAGATATTCAAATTATATCAAAGAATGACTAGCTGCTTTTACCTGTCCAGTGCAGAGACCAACCACAAGATCAGCAATGAAGGTATCCTCCGTCTCTCCAGAGCGGTGGCTGACCATCACACCCCAGCCATTGCTCTGAGCCATCTTGCAGCTAAAACCATAAACAACAAACGTAAGACCTGTTGTCCTGCTTTCAAGCCATTTACCTCTTTAGGTTTTGGCAACAGGTGTGACCCCACATTGTGTGGCCATGTTTGTTGTGGACACTCACGCCTGCAGAGACTCTGTGACAGAGCCGATCTGGTTGACTTTGAGCAGCAGGCAGTTGCAGGCCTTATCTCCAACAGCTTTAGCAATACGTTTGGGGTTGGTGACAGTCAGGTCGTCGCCCACCACCTGGATACTGGTGCTGGCTGTGAAATTGCTCCATGCCTCCCAGTCATCCTGGTCAAAGGGATCCTCAATAGACACCACTGAAAGGACAGGAAGACACTCAAATGCTGTTGACAATCATCAATGACAATCATTACAATGATTACATATGTGGCTTGCCGTTTTGCATATATTTGTACAAAAACCCTAACTTGTTCACTTAGGATAAAAAAAAACAAAGCAATGTAGTATATATATGTATATATCTTTCTAATTACAGCCAGAATCCCAATTTTGGCTGTGCTAAAATGTATTCAATATTGTTCCCCAAATGAAGTAATTATCCACAGACTAAAAAAGCATACCAGGGTAATCTTTGACAAAGCTCCTGTAGAGGTCAGCCAGCTGGTCAGGGGTGATGTAGCGGGAGGGGTCATCAGGTGATTTGAAGTCCAGGTCATACTTGCCACCTTTGTAAAACTCAGAGGCAGCCACATCCATACCGATCACAATTTTTTCAGTGTAACCAGCTTTGGCAATGGCATTCTTCAGCAGTTCCAGTGCTGAAAACAAACATAACTCTAGTTAGTACTGTTCAGTCAATCTGGACTAAAAGCTAGAGTAGCTGAGAACTCTTGCCTCCACCTCCCAAAACCCAACCTCTCAAAACAGCATTACAACCTGCCTATTTTTAGCCTGTTCAAAAAATCAATTTGATCTAATTCACTACAGTAAAAAGTTGAAATTAAAATATTTTTTTCTCTGTTAAAAAAGTTTCACACTGTACTTCAAACCTATGAAAAATACTGTAAAGTAAATACAGTTGAATGTGAAAAGCGAGTCACCCCTGAAGCCTGTAGTGCTCCACTGGGGCATTTGCCATATCAGCACCCTGACTTGACACAGGAGTCAGGGCTGGCAGCCTGTTCAGCGCCGAGTGGGACCCTTTATTTAGAAACCATATGTCAGCCTCAGAGTGAGTTGATAACTGTGTGTTTTGTGGGGGGAGGCCTGTGTATACTTTGAATAATTGTTGACTTCCCAACTGTAAGCCACTAGTTGGCAGGTTGACTGGTGTCAGTTACAGGGCTATGATACTTTTTGATACCCCTGGTGTCTGCTCACCTTCTTTGTTCTCCAGAATGTTGGGAGCAAAGCCACCCTCATCTCCAACATTGGTGGCGTCCTTGCCATATTTCTCCTTGATGACATTCTTCAGGTTATGGTAGACTTCAGCACCAATGCGCATGGCCTCCTTGAAGCAGCTGGCTCCCACAGGCAAGATCATGAACTCCTGCATGGCCAGCTTGTTACCTGCATGAGAGCCTCCGTTGATGACATTGAAAGCCTAAGAGGAGCAAAAGGGAAAACAGTTAATTTTAATAGATAAACAGGCAGCTGGTGGTGATATTGTATTTTATTTTAAATGGTAATATGCTCACAGGGACAGGGAGAATGACTTCAGGGTTACCAGCCAGATCGGCAATGTGGCGGTACAGAGGCACGCCCTTCTCTGCTGCACCAGCCTTGCACACAGCCAGGGAGACACCCAGGATGGCATTAGCACCAAACTTAGCTAAGGGAGGAAAAAGACCATTAGTACAGTGGATAGCAACTTAGAGCACTTCAGCCACTCAATTCTGAAGTAGCTTGAATGAAGTGTCCTATTTTTAGATTGTTTGCTACAGGGACACAGCAGGAGCATTATCTTGGGCAACCAGCAGTCTTCATATCATTATTTTAGAGAAGTGCCCAAAAAAGACATTAGATAGTGCACCAATACTAAATGTTGCCAACAGCACACTTGAATGACAAACTTAAGAGCAAGATTTACTAAGAAGGGTGTTAAATTGCGAGTGCAGTTTAAAAAATAGCATCTGCTTTTTGTGGGCATTTAGTGTATGATTTACTAGGGGTAACAGCCAAAAAACTTGTTGCCACAAATCTGATATGTAAATGAGAATTTAATGCGTGACTCATGGAAGCCCAGTTTGACAGCTGCAGTTCAATGAAATACGAGAGAAACTAAAGGAAAAAGTGCTGCTGGTAAAGTCTGTCTCTTTGTTGGCACTGCCTTCAAATCAGTACAATATTGTAATAAAATACTCAATTTATAGTTTTATTTTATTTTCAATGCCCCATCACTGCATCAGGACTTTCCTTTGGAAAAGGTTTGCACCTGCTCCACCAACATGCTAAATTTACATGCAGTTTTAGCTCCCATAGCTGTGGTAAATCAAATAGAGACAGCAAAACATTTAAATTTGCATTGCCTCCGCCTTGATTTTTGCACTCTGGCGAAAACATTTTACATATTAATTGTCACCAGAGCAAAATCTGCGCTGTTTGTTTAGCACCTATGAGAGTCGCTAACCTTAGGTGTACCAGGGTTTGTTCCACCTCCTCTCAGCAAGCCTTATTCTTTTAGCATGCAAGCAAACTTTGAATAAATCTGGCTCCAAGAGTATTAGCAAACTTACACTTGTTTTCTGTGCCATCCATGTCCAACATCAGCTTATCAATCTTCTCCTGTTCCAGAACACTCACATTCTGAGAAAACAATGAGAGTCTTATTAAACATAGTCCAGTTTAGGTAACAAATTAGATTAACTCGACAACCCAAATGATGTTAAATTAATGCATCACAGGCTTAAACAATTAGTATGTCTATTCAAAATTTTTGTTATGCACACAAATTGTAGTTAGTTGGCTTTTTATTAGATAAAAAAAATAAAATAAAATAATCTAAATTAAATTCATGTGACTATTTTTTTATGCCAGCACTCTATTATTAGTCAAACAATAAACGGTCCTACCTTGTTAACCAGTGCAGGTGCAATAGTTTTATTGATATGCTCAACAGCTTTAGAGACACCTGCAAAGGACAAGCAGACCATGACTCAGACACAGAAAGTCCATGCAGAGCAGTCGTGACAGATGACCACAGAGCATTTCTTCCAATCTTATGTGAATACAAAAGTCAAATATTGGAGAAAGGTCTAATTAAAGCAGGCAGGAGGTATCATATAAATGTTTAGTATTTCTCTCTTCAGGTCTGTGAACATCTGTTAGGCTTGGCTGGGGTTAATTTCCAAAACAAACTCAAGCATTCTTCATGCTATTCACCGCAACATGGTAGTCTTCCTGTTATTGTATACATAATTTACCTGATTACACAAAGCAGGGGCCAAGAACTCATTTATATATTTTACTGCCCTTTTGACCCCTACCAAAAGAAAATGGTAGAAGTACAATAGTAAGTGATGAGGGGCAGATGGATAAAAATAAGAATGTTGAAATGTCCAGCAAGATAAAACTAGCTGTAAAGTGAAAGTTTGGTTAAGTCAAAGTCTCACCTTTGCCCATGTAGCGTGTTTTGTCATTGTCACGCAGTTCCAAGGCCTCATAGATGCCAGTGGAAGCACCACTGGGCACTGCAGCCCTGAAAAGACCTTGAATATACAAAGGACATCCAGTTATTGTTGTTGAAAAATGCTGTGTCATAGTCTAGACCGGCTGTACTTTGAAGAAAATCAACTGCAAATAGGATTATAAAGGCCCCAATATAAAAAGTATATTACATGTCACACACTGACTACACAGTTAAGAATAGCATCCAACAGTGTTATGATTGTACTGCATTAGCAAGCAGAAAGGGTGACTCTGGTAGAAAAAATAATTGACATGTAGAGTAAAGTGAGGAAATTGTGGTTAGGAGCCTTTATAGTCACTGCAGTTTTTCTACATTAGTATACAGGATGCATCAACTCTCCCTCAGGTGACTCAATACTGTGTCATAGCCAAGAAAGACACAGTTCATGTTATGGATTAAGGATCAGTATGTTTCTATGTTAAGTGAGAATGCGGCTCAAATCACAGCTATCATGCTATCAGATTGAGACCACAGCATCACTTTCATCCATTTGATTTCCTCATCTACAGACAGCCACTGCAGCAGAGAGCTGTGATGTAACAGGGAGCGACAGCAGTGAACTTTGTATTCACAGTCTGCAGAGGGACCCAAACCACGCCCCTAAATGGGTGCCTGGTCATTTTGGATTCACCTAAATAAGAAATCAGGGATGCATGAATTTATTCAGTTTATTCACTGAAGCATGTAAAATATGTGAGTGTGAACTAGGGATTTAGAATTTCTCTGGAGGGTCACAGCCGCCAGACATGAATTTAGGCAAAACAAATAAAACCCACACACAAATCAAGAACACCTCTCCAAAAAGAGAATATACCTATTACCTTTTATCTGCCTTACTGATAATATCCAGAACATCCCAATAACACTGCCTACTTATAATATATCTGTAAAAGACATACTTTAATATGTAGTGATTTTTATAAAGAGAAATCTAGATGGCTTACCAGAGCTCACAACCTCATCATTATTACTCTTACAAGCATAGTAGGCTTAGAGCTGAGGCTACAGCTGAAAGTCAAGCTGGTTACATAACAGGGAGAGACATTATAATAGCTATGGCAGACACGTTCTCACTGCTGCACACTGGCTACAGTCTGTGCTTTTAATGATGCCAAAATATAGCCAGCTTCTATAAAAGGAAGTCTTGTTCTTAAAAAGGGAAAAAAGGGTGATATTTACAGTATCTGGAGAGCATATAAAAGAGTGGATGGTTAAAGATTTCCAGCATTTTGTACAGAGACAGCGTAGTCTATTTGTTTCACTTCCATGTCACTGCACATTCAGGTTAGTTCATTAACATTCAGGGTACATCATTGGGTTGAGCTGCTCTTTTGTATCAGCTCGGAGCCCCCAACTTCACACATTTTCAGGCCATTAATTTGCTAAAGTAAACTGATTACATCCTCCTTCTTACGTGTCAAACACAGCAGGGCTATGATGTGTTGTATAATGCAGCAAACAGTTACATCAATGAAAGAGTAGACTTGTTTTTTGGGGGAATTTGCAGGATCACCAGGTTGTAGGTTTGTCCTCCTGTATTGTGCTAATATTGGTCCTCGAAGAAACTATTACAGTAACATGGAGTCTGGTATTACATGAGCTATTTCCATTCAACATTTGATCTCATCAGCTCAAAGCAGAAGCACCAGAAAAGCAGCACAACATTCAAAGTATTTTACTCCAAAACAGAGCCACAAAATGCAGACACAAGAGCCTAACGTACAATATCATTAGGTTGTGCTGTCAATAAAAAACAACAAACATTACCTTTCTTGGTGTAGAGATCGACCTCCACAGTGGGGTTGCCACGGGAGTCGAAAATCTCACGAGAATGAATCTTCAGAATGGACATGTTTCTGGATCTACAGAGCAAACATAGACGAAGAAGCTTTTAGTGTAGTTCTCCATCAAAAATGACAATCAAACATTGTAATCCAGCCCTGTTCACCTACTGAAATTAAGCTTCAATACAAAATCAATGAGTTGGCAAAAGAATAAGAAGAGTATAACTTAGTGAGGTTAGTGAGGTAGTACCAAAATGTAATTGCAGACTTAGTTGAATATATAAGAACAACCCCTGAGCCAACTAAAGTGGGCTGGTCAAAAAAGTGTCATTATAAGTCACAGTAAGGTGTGGCCTCTGCAGCAAAGACTAAGCAGCTCTAGGTCAGATCAGGTTACCAAACAGTATTGGTACATGCTTGCAAAATCTGTAAACTAGTGTCAAACGGTTGAGTAAGAACAGAAGTCATGACTAAAATAATGAAAAATCATGACTGGAAACAATATATGGGGGACTTGTCAGAGCACAGCTAGCCTCTTTTTGTATTCCTATCACTTTGCTGATATGAGTCAAAGATGTTATCCATCCAAATTCTTGAGTTGAGGTCAAAGTAGATTTCAGATGCAATGCATGCAGCACCATTGATTTTATATTTGCTTAACCCAGACTACTTTGCCCATTAGCTCACTCTGAATGCATGAGTTGATGGGCAGCTGAATGGAAAAACACTATCCCCAAAAGTGTGAGTGGAAACTTGCTACTGGCAGCAGCCAACAGGTGAATACATCAAAACAACCAAATGTTTTATCTCAGATGGGGCTAGGGTGAGGTTAGGCATCACTACGTTTTACTGCACTAAAACTAAATCCCACTACATTAAATAATAAGGGATTCTTTTGGTATAGCAAAGCATACACCAGCATTATTAATAGTATGGTATGGATGGTTTGGATGGTAGAAAGTCTACAAATCTTTATAATCACTTTACCTTTTATACCTATTAATTCCTTTTATTCATTCATTCATTTTCTACCTCTTAATTCCCGTTAGGGGTCGCGGGTGACTGGAGCCTATCCCAGTAACTTTGGGCTGTAGGCAGGGTACACCCTGGACAGGGGCCAGCTTGTCGCAGGATTCCTTTTAAATATCAACTAATCAGAATTTACTGTCTGACATCTATTAAGTGTTATATCCTTAATGTTGAAGTTTTTGACCCTGTGATTTATGAGACACCATTTGTATTGTACAGTGTTTTTGGTATTACAGGAATGTTTTTCCTATAAACATCAGTATCTTCTTTTCGTTGCAAACACTAAAGTAAAAAAATAAAATGGCACCCGGAGATTAATAAATAAATAAGACCTGGTACCTGAGATCATGTTACTTCTCGTGATGGCTGGTTAAAGGTAAAGTTAGGTCACAGCTATAATTTGTCATTAACTATTAATAACACAATGACTATTATCAAGTAGATGACAATTGCCTTAAAAAAATTAAGGCCCTAAACATGATGTGTAACATGTTATGGAGTTAGTGCCATGCAGCGATAACAACCTTACATCCAACATTTATTTTGAAGGATCCAGATCCTGTAGGCCTAAAACGATGCTGCAGAGTACACGGAGTAATTTTCCTCTCTCTGTGGACACACCCCCAAGTCTGCTACAAGCAACTGGTAGGCTGCTCTCTGTCTGAGAGCCCTTGAAGCCCATGACACAGCAACACGTGAACTTAACATCACAGCATTTGAATAAATTACATTAACTTTTATTCTTAAGTGAATGTAGAGTCTTGTTGGGACCTGGGGGTGCAACCTGACCCCCGGTTCCCACACACTGTGCTGCTCAAAATGGAGTGACATCTCGGCAGCTGACGGTCTGGTTAAAAATAGACAGTAGACTACAAACTACTTCTTGCTGCAGATACCCAAAATCACCAACTAATGCGAAAATGCAATAAGGAAGCATCGTAGTAACGCTATAAATTATTACCTAACAAGGTCGACACTAAAAGGTTATCTTTTGTATAAGTACACGGTGTTCAAGTTATTAAAAGAAAGATGAATATTTAGGTTTTGACAAAAAATCTATTCATTCATTGAGGACAAGATCTGTCTCGATCAGAAATAGCAATAAAATGGTAAAAATAAATTTAAACTTACCTTTCCGGTCTAACTGTGTGCAAGGACGGTGCTGTCTCTCTCTTTGTAGCGGGCAGGCAGAGAAGGCGCTAGAGGCGCACTGTGCTCGTTGATAACGGGACACAACCAGGAAGAAACGACCAAACGGAGGTCTGTGATTGGTTAACGTCACTAAACGGCGCTCTGTGATTGGCTGAGCTCCCTCTCACGACTCATAGTACGGGAGAGGATGCACGTTTTCCATCCTGACTCATGGAGACTAATGAATGACACGAGAAAGACGCGAAGTTTCACCTTCATCATCTCAGTCTCTCTTGTAGGTGTCGCACTTATTTAATACTGAGAGTCTTTTTAAATGGAAAGTGTGCGATGTGTGGTTTTCTTTTGTCGCGGTAATAAACTAAAACGAGGTAAAATGCGGAAGATGACGCAGAAATGTGTACGTGCAGAGGGGCAGGCAAAAATCTCCGATGCAGTGGTCACATGTTTTTTTTGGATTTGACACTCTTGCTTTTACCACGAAATGTAAAAAAAGAACCTGGTAAAAATCTGTGTGGGGTTTTATAACGGGACCAATTAACCAGCCACGAGAAGTAGAAACTACTCATTAATTATTTTGCCACGGATGTATCCCAGAAGATGCCTTCCTTAACCCAGCAGTTACCATGGCAACTGTCAAGTTCATTAGCAAGTTAGATATAAATTAACCAAACAGTTTTTAATTATTTTGATTGATGACGACTGATTAACGGATCTTTTATTGCTTACACCAATTATCCTATATATTCTGTCCCTCCCATAGCCCCCGTACACTAACAGTTGCTACACACATGACTGAAGTAACTCTTGGGTTTCCCCAGACAGTGACGTGTTAACATTACAACACTGCATCTGCGCAATACAGTATGCAGCATCCTTCACCCATCTCTGTGGCGCTGGAGACGAAAGGCTTCTGCAATGACCTTGAGACTCGGATAAACCCGACGGCGCCATCTGCTGCCCATATGCTAACAGTAAAACAGCTCAGCAACAGTAAGTGCCCTAAATGCATTCATACTTGTAGAGTAGGATATGGAGTTCAGTGGAGCAGGACAGGAATGTACAGGTTTACAAGTAATTTAGTTAGAACAATGTGTAAATAAGCCTTATTGCATTGCAACTATGTAGCAGTGGATTTTTAACTCGAGATCAAATTTAACTTCACACCATATAATTGGCCAAAGTTTTTCTCCAAATCTAAAATATTACAATAATTGGAGAGTAGATGTAAGTAATTGTGGGGTAGATGCAGCCAACTGGCTAAATGCGGATAGATTTCCATTTTGTCCATAGTCAGTCTCACTTTGTCTGGTTGGATTATTTACATGAATTTGAACTACTTTCTGTCTAAAACTAGTGGAGAGACAAAAATTAAGATTATAAAATTATTTTAATCGAAAACATGCAAACAAACAAATTCTGAGTCTAAATAAACTTATTTTCTTTATAAAGGATGATAAATTTCATTTTTTAAAAGTACTCTTTCAGTGGTAATTTTCAAAAGAATTGTAAAAACAACACATTATTGTCTTATATACAACACACAAATCAATATTTTAACATCTAAACTATGGCTAGTGAAAAACCTAAATGGCTAGTAACCTTTAAAGAACTCTAGCCAAAATGGCCAGTGAGCAAAAAAGTGAATGTCAAGCCCTGATGTAAAACACTAAGCTAGATATAGGCCTACTTTCATTAGGGTTAGTAATTAATATATTTGCAGCATTTACTATAAGCAAAGTCTTTTGATTACCTTGATAATGTATAATGATAACAGTATCAGGTTGAAGAAAATGGGGTTGAAAGTGAATGAACACTTGTAAGACATTTACATTTGACATCCGCAGATTAATTACTGTATAGCATTGCTGCCTAATTGAGATCATGGGCTCCCAGTGAAGTGGTTTGTCTGCCTTTGGTGAGGGAGAGCCTGCCTGTGCTCTGCCTCCTTTAAGTGAGCTGATTGCCCCTCATTGCCATTTTAAATGAGAATTGGTTCTCAATGCTTACCTTGTTAATGTTATGAAATTAATGTTACTGTGTTTTTTATGGCAACTCTGCTTTATTGTAAATTAGTCTGAGAGTAACTCAGCCTTTGTGTAAATTAGTTACGGTAACTTAATTTTTTAGTTACTCTTTACAGTTGCAGTCTTACTGTGAGTTTATTTGCTATGGTAGATTTATTTTAGGGATGCTTACGATATTTGAATTACAATAAAATAAATATTAGGCTGACAACAGAGTATTAAATTAAACTGATTGCAGAGATCTCAATTTTTTTTTTTCAAGCATTTTTCACATGAAAAAGGAAGTGCCTTCTCCTCATAAATTTGGCTTTAATTCTCATAGTTCTTTCTTTCTTGTTGTTCTCATTTAGAATTCTTTGGGACATCTGGATAAATAATAATATCACCCAGATTTTCAATTGCCTACTGTATATCCTTCCAACAAGACACACTAACAGTATTTGTTTTAGTGCAGCTGCTCCGGGAGTCAGTCTGTGATTGTGCTGGGCAGCTTCCAGGTGTGAAGATGCATAACCGTTCAAGTATGAGGCTCACCATTCCTGGAAAATAGTTTTCACTAGACCACGGTGCAATAAAATAATAAGGGACGTTTTTTCAGAGATGGACTAAAAAAAAAACCAAATAAATAAATAATTTAAAGTTAAAGTTAAATTCCTAAATGTTATTGTACCATTAGCTTAGGTCATGATTATTAATACAACCATAGAGGCTCACAAGCCAGTTTACTCTTTGTATGGAGTGGAGAGCGTTGTGTAAGGAAGGACTTCTGGCATATAAATGATTAATTTGCATATCAGTGCACACTAGAAGGCAAGTGATTTGCATTGGTGAACCCAGAAGGGAAAAACCAAAAGGAAAGAAGAAAGTAATAATAATGCTTTACTCTTGTATAGTGCTTTTCTAGACACTCAAAGTAATTTTATAATTTGGGAATTATTAATTTATTCCTCTGTCACACTCAATAGTGGTGAACTACTGTCTAATCCCTGTGTTTCTGTCTTGTCTCCCCCTCCCTCCTGTGTCTCTCTGTGTTTGTCTGGAGCTGGGCGGAGATTTTGGTGTTGGTCTGCCTCCACCACAAGTCCCACCTTCTACTCACCTGCAGCTCAATCTCAAATCAAGACCACACCTTCAGCAGCATAAAGACCTGGATCATTTCTCCACACACTGCCAGATGGTCAGTTTACCCCCCCCCCCCCCCCCCCCCCCCCCCCCCCTCCCGGTATAGTTACAGCTTGGCTCAGTTTGCATTTTTGGACCATGTATTTAGTTTGCCTTTTGTTTCTTCAGACCCTGTTTTATGGATTCTGCTCCACTCCAGCAGCCACCAGCTCAAATCCAGCCACCTTCTTCTGCCTCATTCATTAAATAAACCAGTTAAATTTACTTCTGTCTGCATTTTTTGATCCACTAGTCCCAGTCATTTTAACACTACTTCTGTAACCACAGCTGCCCTGGGGCAGATTGACAGAAGTGATCACAACCACACTGACACATTTATTAAGGGAAGGTGGGTGAAGTGTCTTGCCCAATGACAGTATGCAATGCCAGTAGTGGGAATTGAATTGCCAACCTTCGCATTAGTGGGCAAACATCTCTACCATCTGAACAACTGCTGCTGAGTTGGTAAGGTCCCAATTGTTTTCCAATTAGGTGGCGGGTATTTTATAGTCCACTTTTATCATATATTCAATAAAAAAGTAAATAGTTTTTCACCTAAACCATAAAAAGTACACAAAGTTCAACAAATACAATCTATAAATCTCTGAGTTGCTCCTGGCTGCTGTTATTACATCATTAAACTTGCCCTCAACTTTGAAAAGTATCCTCTCAGTACAGATAAACCTATGATTTACAGAGGAAGAAGGCATTTCTCAGAAGCAGTTTTGTGAGTGAATTGCTGAAGGGCATTGAAACGAGAGCCCCAAATGATGTCATGCTTTGAACTGTGCATCTCATGTCACTCCACTCGTAAAGTTCAAAATATTTTTTTTTCCACCTAGGCCTGTTTAAAGCAGGTTTTATTTGCCCACAGGCACCAATAGGCAAACACAAACAACTGGTATCAATCAAGTGCAGGTCAGAGTTGGGTCTAAACTCTTAACTTGGAAGGATATGACTGGAACAATAGGTCTTAAAGCAAGCCAAGCCCTCTGGTCATTTTATAATGCAATAAGCTCAAGTGCACAAACCCAGACGTGGCCAATATATGAACTGAAGTGAAGTTTGGTTACATTCAAACATAAAAAATAAGTCAAAAGTGAGTTAGCTAAATTAATCATAATTTATTCTGTCATATATATATATATGTTTGGGGATTCCTGTTGGGGGTCATGGGTGACTGGAGCCTATCCCAGCAACTATGAGCATTAGGTGGGATACACCCTGGACAGTGGCTGCACAGGGCTGACACAGAGGCATATGCTGACAGAGCAATCACTCTCAAATGAATACACAATGAGGAAATTAGTTTCACCAATTGACCTAATGCACACAAACATGTCTTTGGATGGTGGTAGGAAGCTGGAGAGAACTCATAGTAACACAGGCAGTACACTGAACAACACACAAATACACTGAATTTGTGATTTGGTTTTAGATTTTGGTGACTCACATATGTAAAGATATATAATCAAGAAAAAAAGAAGCCATAGTAAAAAAAAAAACTTTAGAGAGACTATTAGACTATTGTATATTAACACTATACAATAAGTCTGTACCAACAACACTTGTTCTCGTGTGTCAGGTATACTGTGTATGAAAAGCTACTCCCCTCCACTGGTTCATTTATGCACAATGGCAGTTTTAGGTGGAGATCAAGAACATGTCACAGCTGGTGCAACAAGTCAACAGGTGGTTCGCATCAACATGTCTTCTCTGCATTTACTTATCATCTGAGGTTTCCTCTTTAATGTAGTTATTTTATCAATAACACTACTCAGAGACAAGAAGTGCAGGTTCCCAGAAAACAGGTAATTTCGAAATACTCTGAAAAGTTTGGAGAGAGAAGAATGTTTCATAAACATTTTGGTAAATAGGGTTGTTTACACTGCTAGGTCTTCATCATCATGTCTACAGACTGGTCTTCCCTTCTGGAAATAGCTGAGACATTTTTCAAAACCTTGTAATCACTGCTCTAGATAAACTAATTGAATAGCAAGACTTGTCAGAAAATCAAAAATCAGTGTAAGTTTCTTAAAACAACGTTACAAACTGCTACCAACAACATAAAGGTACACATTTTGGCCATAAGGTAATGCATGAAAGAGTGGCCATATGGTTGTTTTCCTCAATTCCTCTGAAAATCCTATAGATTATGTAATGCATGGGAGTCATTGGTGAGTTTGGTCCTGGGTTTATTCATACTGATAAAAGAGCATGTAATAAAATAATAATAAAAGCATTTTGTAAAGTTGACTAAAACTTGTGTTCGATTTTTAATGTGACTTTGACTCATGATTAGTGCAGAAAGGCGTTTCTAGTGTGACTTTGGGGTCACTGCAGCTGCTGGGAAGGGCGATGGGCGTCTTCAGCTGATGTTTCCACACCTCCCTCCAGTCGCGGTTTAAATCTGGAGAGCAAATGCGTGCGAGGTGTCACAAAACATCTGCCACTATGGAGCTGCTCTGCGCGCTGCTCTACGCTCTGCTCCTCGGTGCCGTCCGCGCCCTGCCTCACGGTGGGATTCACTGGACCTACACAGGTAGGACAAGGGGGTTTGTACTGCGATATATGGGAACTTTGGGTGTCATAAATTGCAAAAATGACTGTGTTAAGTTAGTTTTACGCACAGGTCTAGGTTACAAGTCGCGCGTAAAACTAAACCATAAGAGCTAATTAGGCTACAAAATGTAGGGCAACGATTTATTTTAATGTCTTAATCTATTTATGACCCATAATATCAAAACTAACTATAAGTTACAAGACAAAGCCAGAGAGAAAGCCATGTGTGTGTTAGTTAGCATCAACCTGTGACCACATGTAATTATAAGCGTGAATATTTACCAGGTCAATAAAAGTCACGCTTTATTTAGATGGATATGAGCTGAGCATAGTCATGTGTACACACTTAAGGATCGAGTACTAACCAAATGCAAATTTTAAATAAATATAACCGGCTCTAGACACTTTGTGGTTGTTTGGATTCGACTTTTTTATTTGACATTTATGGGATTTGTTGCAAATATTAAATCAATTGGTGTTAATTTCAAGACAGTTACAGGGTAAGGGAGTGCTCATTTAAGTTCTGTAAGGAAGTGAAAGTACTAGGGAATTATTTCACAAGTCTAATGAAAGCCTACAGTATGACTTTATCGTACTAGGGAAGTTAGATTCACACACTTACACATGGATGACATTTTTCTATACTGTAGTGAAAACAATATTTAGTAACTTTAAATCTTAATGGAGACCTAATCTAAAAAGTGTGTGTAAACAATAGACTTGCACAACTGATATTTATGGACAAATAATTTAATCTTACAATCCGTAAAAATTACACTATGTTAGTTTTAAGGATGTGTGGACCAAGTAAAGGACAATGTCTGCAACTGCACTGCTGTAAACAAACACTGGGCTGTGACATTTCAGAAAATATCTTGTATTAATCATCAAGAGGGGGTGCACGGTGGCAGAGCGTTTACTGTTCTCGCCTCCCAGCAAGGAGATCATGGGCCGGGGGCCGACCAACCTCGGGCCGACCAACACACCATCACACGAACTCTCTGGGTGGAGTCTGCATGTCCTCCCCGTGTTACCGTGGGTTTTCCGGCTTCCTCCCACAATCCACTAAATTGACCCTAGTGAATGAATGTGAGAGAGAATGGTTCTCTGTGTCAGCCTTGTGAGAAGCTGGCCCCTGTCCAGGGTGTACCCTGCCTATGGCCCAAAGTTACTGGGATACCCACGACCCTTAACGGGAATAAGTGGTAGAAAATGAATGAATAATCATCAAGATACTGTGAGTGGAAGCTTGGGTTGAATTGATAAGTATGTCCTTCTTTTTCATAATGAGAAGGATCAAATACTTTATATAGGATTTATATTTCAAAAGTTTCAAGTTTTTTTTTTTTTTTTTTATTAAAACCTTCTATGCTCGTTGATGATATTGTGGTATTTCCTTGTCCCCTTGCTACCCTCAGAAGGGGCTTTGGACCAGATGCACTGGGCCGATCAGTACCCTGCCTGTGGCGGTAAGAAACAATCTCCTATCGACATCCAGAGGCGAAGCGTGAAGCACAACCCGAACATGTTACAGCTGGAGCTCCAAGGATACGATGCTCAGAAAGGCAACTTCCTGATGTCCAACAATGGCCACTCAGGTATCACAATGTAGATTATAAAAAGATTAACTTAAACAAAACGGTGCCAAACTAGTGAACATTTTGAGCCTGTGATTGTTGTGTAACAGTCTGCAAGAGATTAGCTCACCGCAAGATGACAAGCAATAAACTGACTTCCATTGTGAGATAGCTGTTTGGGTAAGTGATTTATCTGAAAAATCATTCAAACCACTGTATATTTTATCTGCTTTCAGTTCAGATTGACCTGCCTCCCACTATGGCCATCATTAAGGGTCTGCCAGGGAAGTACACTGCGGTCCAAATGCATCTCCACTGGGGCGGCTGGGACCTGGAGGCCAGCGGAGCCGAGCACACCATTGACGGCATCCGCTACATGGCAGAGGTCTGCTGCTGTTTTATTGCCCCATTTCCATTAAAACTATGGCTGTCCATGCACCAAAATCAGTGCTTGCTTCTACTGGACTGGAGATAGACCAACTATTTGTCAACCACACAAAGTGACACATTCCCAGCAGCAGTACTGATTTACATTCTTCACACATATTCCTCAATCCCGCAGAATGTCCATGTCATCTGTCTTCAAACTTGCTGGAACTGTCTAAGCTGATAAATATGAGAGTAATATTAGTATGAGGACATTAGACAGGCAATTAAGTGTGTTCATATCAACAAACTGCATTACATTAAAGGTCTGAACTGTAGGTCACTCAAAAATGTTCACCTTGCCTTTCAGCTCCACGTTGTCCATTACAACTCTGACAAGTACAAGAGCTTCACTGAGGCCCGAGATAAAACAGACGGTCTGGCAGTGCTGGCCTTTTTCTATGATGTAAGTACAACTCCAACACTTCCCTTTTATCCTTATCTACAGTCTATTTCAACTCACCATGGTTTTGTTTACCTTCTACAGGAAGCATCATGAATACAGGGTACAATTTCCAATAAAACTAATAGGTATTGCCCAGGTTATCATGCACAACAAAAGCCCATAGTGAAGTGCTGCACTGTTAAATCACTCACAGATCTTTGAAGTCAGTGACACTAGTTTCCACATCCGGTCAAGTACAAGGGCCCATTGAGACTGTGCTGCCTGCTGAACATTTTTTGAATTAATGCAGGAGGCACTATTTTGAGAATCAAGAACATATTTAAACATTACAATCATTACAACTGTTTAGTTGTTTGCCAGATAATATACAGTATAAAGCACAGAACATTATTTGTTAATAGTATACAGTGCAAGGCATCACTGTATAAGATTTTTCCCAAAATAAAAAATAAAATATACAGCAGTATTATAGTGCATAGATAGCAGATAGGGGTTTACACACACACACACACACACACACACACACACACACACACACACACGCACACACTGAATTACTTAACTGGGAATCCACAAAGCCAAGGTGCACAGTAGTATGACAAAACTGTTATTTTGTAGTAATAATTTTGTAGCAGTATGTAGTTGTATTTTCCAGTAAATGGAAATCAACATTTATAACCTCTGAATATCATGTCATAATATTATTTTTATTAGAATTGCATTGTATAAAATAAGGTGTTACACAATGAATAGAATATAAGAAATTAAACCGTTTGCTTTTGTTCGGCTTAGTAAATTTTAAGCTCAGTTAATGCCAAAAGATTGTCCTCCCTAAGTATTTTTAAGTTTAATGACAAACAAACAAACTGAACACTGCTGGAGGATTATGTTTATTTTGAACAAACCAAACTTTGCACAAAGGTTTTGCTCAAAGATAACATGTCTCTACAGAACACCATAGGTGCTCTATACCATAGGTAGTAGGAAGAAGGGAATAGGTGTGCTGCAAAAATTCAGTCTTAATTACAGATATAACTTATTAAAAACCTTGTACATGAATTATGAGGCCAAAACATGAAAATACAAAAAAATTAAAATATGTTTTTATAACTTGAAGCTGAGGCAAACTGCCGATGTTATAGTTAATTACCTGATAATGATTTGAGGTCTCATCATTCTTCCTGACCTTGTGAACTATTGCTAGCACTATTTTTTTAATATAAAATTTGCATTTGTTCATCCTAAAGGGGCCCTATTTTTCTCCTCTCTGTCTCTGAAAATTCTCACGTTGAACCCTGTGGAGCTGCTTTACTTTGGCAGGGCAACTAAGAACAGAGAGTGTTACTCATCTTACAGTTTATACATCACTTTGACTCAATCTTATAATAATAGGCTATATTTTTAAAGTTGACTTGACAAACTAGTTTAGCAATGATTATTGTTGTAAAGGGGAACAAGGGAACATATTGTTAAAGTAGTTGGGAGCTATTCAAACAATTTATTTTTTCATACCTGTTCTCAGGGGGCAGGATACAATGATCAACTAATTGCAAAGCTAAACTGAATGCAACTGTTGTGGAAATTTCCAGTAACTTCTCAGCATTAATGAGTCGTGAAACATGGACTTGGATCAACAATCGTTTTATTTCTTTGCAAGAAAGGTCAGACAGCATTGCAACAGAGTGACCACAAGAATCAAGCAGGTCTGACCGGGATGGTGGGGTAGACAAGTATTTAAGCAGTACAGGGTGAGGAGACAAAAGGACCAGGGGGTGGGGTGAACAGAGTTGAACAGCACCACTCAGCTCAGCGGTGAGTAGAGCGCCTGCCGTGTCCTATGTGAAAGTGGCTTAAGTCTTGAATTTCTGCAAGCAGCTCAGAAAACAATTCTATATGTGGGCAACAATACACGTCATGTTATGTGTATTAAAGTGAACATAGGAATTCAAAGTAATTAGATGCCAAATCTGACATTTTGCTAAATTTAATGCCTTCAGATGTTGAGTTAAGACAATGATACAATTTATACATTTTGGTCTCTGTCCATTAGAATAATGGGACAAACTGTAGTTGAATTTTGAATTTAGCCCATTCTCACATTTTAGTGGAATGGTGATGTTTTCTTATTGTTTGACCTGATGAGCCAATAAAATACACATTACAATACAGTTCCCACTTAACAGTGTTTTGGATTGAACTTGGCTCCCATCACAGTGGGTGGCTCTTAAACTCAGTTGAAATTAAAAATGTGTGCTAAACGTACATGTTTCAATGTGATGTGTTACTTTTGTCCTTTTTGTCCTGTGAGCATTTGGTGCAGTACCTCTCTTCAGTTTCACTAGTTGGTTTGGCTCGTCAGCTGGAATCCATTCCCTTCTGACCCCCTCTGACTGTCCTCAGTCACATGTGTTGTCTGGAAGTCTTTTTGTTGTTTGTTGTTGTTGTTGTGGGCAGCTACTCTGCCACTGTCCTCTCTGGCCACAATGGTAACAGGCATCCTTTGTCCGTTCTTGTTGCTCTTGGGAAGTTGAGCTTTCTATGTTCTCTTTGACACTGGTAGTAGGTATCCATTTTCATTCTAGTCATATTGCCTCTCCCTCGGCAATGGCTTCTGTAATGTGTGGTTGATGATTTTGGATAGTTGGGCAAGCACTTAGAGGCTGCTGCAATCTCTGCAGAGATTCATGGCTGAAAAACCACTGTTTCAAGCTTTGGACACCCAGGAGCATGTTGAAGGCTTCTTCCTGAGTATGGTGCTACAATCTATGAGCAATGGGTGCTGAGTCCAGATAGGAATTTTGAGAGATCTCCTTTCTTTCATCCAGTTCTTGCTTGCTGGAAGGAGGTGTCTTCAGGAAGCTGCTTTTGCATTGCTTTTCTATTTCTAATTAAAATTTTTTCCTTCCACATTTTATCCATTTTTTTTTTTTTTTTGTATTTTCTGTTCTTTCTAATTGTTTTACAGAGATTTTACTGTTTTTTCTCATTTTAAATTATTTTTTACATATCATTTCTTCTAAGACATGCACGTGTTTTAAACTAAAAGATCCCTCCAGTGGAAAACCAAACGCTATTGCCCATACATACAGATATTTTACATTTTTGTCCCCATATTTTCCCGTCATAACATCAACTATTGGACCTACAGGAGTTGCAATCTCCCTTGAATTTTTACTCCCCGTACTAGATGCTTTTCTCACTGGTCTAACCAGTCACTTATACACACCTAGTATGTATATTTTATGTTTGTGGATTGTTACACACCTAGTATGTAACTTTTTATTTAACACACCTAATATGTTTGTGGATTAACACACCTAGTATGTTTGTAGAGTGTTACACACTTAGTATGTAACTTTGTATTTAACACACCTAGTATGTTTTCATGGGTCTAACCAATATACACTACTTTCTTTATTTATTTTTTGTCTTTTTACTCTATTCTGGAGACAAAATCAGGTAGGTCCTAATGATGGATATTATGATGGATACGAAGTGCTATGCCAAACCGAGTCAAATTTCTACAAAATAACAGAAACTTTTATCCCAAAATTAACCCAGTAACTGAAAAAAGGTCAATATTTCAAAACTCACCAAGCAAAAGTTGTCCAATTAAAATTGAGTTCATGGTCAGATTCCAGCGACAATGATCTGGGGATCAGCGGTCAGTCCTCCCTTCTCTCAACATTCAAAGAAAGGTCAGACAGCATTGCCACAAGAACCAAGCAGGTCTGACCCTGGATGGTGGGGTAGACAAGTATTTAAGCAGTACAGGGTGAGGGGACGAAAGGACCAGGGGGTGGGGTGAACTTCCTGATACATATCAAAGGATAAAAGGGATGTGGTGAGGTGGGTTTCCCCCACAGACATACGACAAATGGCACAAAATAACATTAAAATCTAAAAACAATTTATTAAACTGAACTTACATTTTCAGGATGGACACTTTGAGAATACCTACTACACTGACTTTATCAACAACCTGGCTAAAATCAAATATTATGGTAAGCTACTCATTCCCATAACTGATAGTAGTTAGACATTTCAGATCCAGTTCTGATGTGAACGTGACTTCTGTAGGTCAGTCTATGCACATATCGAGCATTGATGTGCGCTCCATGCTTCCCGAAAACCTGAACCACTTCTTCAGGTACCAGGGGTCCCTCACCACCCCGCCCTGCTACGAGAGCATCCTGTGGACAGTCTTCGACACGCCAATCACTCTCTCACACAACCAGGTAAAAAGCAGGGATTTTCAAAACATGTACACAGAGTACCACCTTTTAAAATAGTTCAAGTACAACCTGCGCTTCTGTATTATACAGTATTTCTCCTCATAAAAATTGTATAAAAGAAAAATGTAGTTATAGTATATATACTTGTAGTAGTTCAGTGATTGTCTATTGGTATCATCCTGGAGTTTTCCCTCATCATTTTGTTGATTTTTTACATATTTTAGACACATCTTGTTATTGAAGTCTTGCCTATTCACTTCACACCCCACTAAGAACATGCCCATGACCCACTTTTGGGTCCAAACCCACCAGTTGAGAATGCAGAGTAGTTTAATCACATATTTTTTCAATATCCTAGTACTGGCACTACTGCATTAAAATTGCCTTAACTTATACTAAACTAAGACTAGGCTTAAACCATGTCTAAAGCCAGAGCTAAGCCTTATGAATGTTTAAGAGATATAGAAAAACAAAATATTGTTTCCTGACTATATTTCGTTCAAAAAGGCATAAAAGGTCAAATAGAAACTTGTGTGTTAATTGGTTAATAATGACAAATTTTTGACATTTTTGTTCAGATTCGTAAACTGGAGAGCACTTTGATGGACATTGACAATAAGACTCTGTGGAATGACTACAGGATTGCTCAGCCTCTGAACGACAGAGTGGTGGAGTCCTCCTTCCTCCCACGGCTCGGCAAAGGATGTATGTAACCTGCTCTGTCCATATCCACACATTACTGTACTCTTACTGTATCTAAAGAAATGTCTGTTTTAGCGTTTTGCCGGCAAGATGAAATTGAGTCCAAGCTACTCAAGATTGAGGGTATGATAACGTCTATTGGGAAGCAAATAAATTCAGGTAAAAGAAATGCATTCAGGAAAAGTGACAAGTGTGTTTTATTATTTGTTAATGTACATTTTCTTTCTTTTAGGAGGAATGCGTAGCTCAAGATCTGGTGAGAGCTTTTTTTAAGAATTCACTGTAAAGCAACAATATGTAACTTTTTACCAGTGGTGCAAGAAGTACTCAATTTCTTTACTTAAGTAAAAGTACAGATAAAGGAGCAAACATTTCATCACGTAAAAGAAAAAGTATCACATTAAAATTCCTAAGTAAAAGTATAAAAGTACTTATGTTTAAATATACTTGCAAGTAAAGAAGTAAAAGTATTTTGCACAAACTTCACAACTCATGAATGTGTTAAATGTGAGGGATTTTGCTGAAAAATTGTGCTGATTGCAAAAAAACAAAAAACAATCTGTCATTGAGGTCTTCTGTCTTTATTATTCTGATGTTTCTAAAGGAGTATTACTTTACTGCATCTTTTATATTTAAGTACTGTGTCTACAATAAGGGTACGACAAAAACGTGCTTTTAAACCAAATCAAAATACTTTGTACTTCAATCCAAATCAAAAAGCTACATGAAAATTGATCTTAAGTAAAGTAACTAAGTACTTTTACTTTGTTACATTCCACCACTGCTTTTTACATTGCTGCCTCAGGGATGGACTCCAGCCACCTAACAAGAATAAAAGTAAAAATTACATCAAGAACAATGATATTGGAGCTGATTTCATTTTACCTTCCTTAGATTCTCATAGCCTGTTTCCTTTGGTGTTCGACTTCCTGGAGAAAAACTACGGCAGCTACGCGTTGGCCCGCCCCTCTCAGCCCATGAGCCTGGACAAGTTCACCATCTGCATGCACGTCCTGCCTGAGTCTGACAGAACCTACACTGTCCTCTCCTACTCTAGCAACGACAGGGAAAATGAACTCACAATTTCCATTGGCAGCGAGGTGGGACTGTGGATTGGCAACGAGTTTATGAACCTGCCACATAACCACAGGTCCCGGGACTGGGTCAACTACTGCATAACATGGTCATCCAACACAGGCGGTGCAGACCTGTGGGTCAACGGGATGGTCGGAGAGCAGAGGTACCTCAAAGCGGGGTACACCATCAGCCCAGGAGAGTTCATACTGGGGAACGACCAAGATGGACTCCTGGGCATCTTCAGCTCGGACGCCTTTTTGGGAAAGATGACAGATGTAAATGTATGGAACTATGCGCTGTCCACTGGGGATATCCGAAACCAAATGTCCTGTGAGAGTAACCGCACTGTGGTGGGCAATGTGCTCAGCTGGGGCACCACCCCCCTGAGCCTGTACGGGGGGGTACAGCTGGAGTCTCAGTATAGATGTACATAAGTGAAGTATAATTGAGGTGTCCTGTTTGTTTCTGCTTCAGATATTATAATACTCTAAAGTAGTGATTCTTAACTGGTATCTTGGGACTTTTTCCTATATATCAAACTGAGAGGATAGTTCTTGTCTACAATTTAACCTTTTCTTTACTCAACAACCAGCCAATAGCATGCCCGAGACCCAGTTTGGGGCCCCAACCCATCACTGCTGTCAGCTGAGTTTTAATACTTTTATGCCTGTATGTAATGAAACTGTCTGTATGCTTCTAAAACTATATTTGTTATTTGAACTTATATAACTACTGTATGCTTTGTATTTTTATGGTTTTGTTAAGCCAATAAAGTCTTACAAATAACTATTGTGTCAGTTCATGGTTAGTCACCTTTTAGGTCATCTTGAATCAAATAAATGTGCTTTGTGCATTGGTGCGCAGTCATGTTGGAACAGCAAGTGGCCATCCTCAAACTTTTCCACAAAGTTTTCCACAAAGCTGCAGCCTAGGTGCTTGAGCTACTCCTGTTGCTATGGAAGTGATTGGAACACCCAAATTCAGTTATTTGGGTGGGTGAGTGAATACTTCTGGAAATATAGTGTACTTTGCAGTATTGTGTTTTGTATTTTGAATTTTCTTTAGTTTCCATAATATAAATCAACTTCTTGTTTAGTCAAGGTTTTATCAATGCACAATAATAAAAGTTGTAGTGGAATATATGGTACTTTATCTTTTAACTGTACTACATGTCTTTTGTTAAAATTCACACTACTATTACTGTGTATCCTAGTGGTGGTGGGTAGTTGGAGCCTAGCTTAGCAGCTATGGGCCTTAGGCAGGGTACACACGGGACACAGAGCTGACAGCGAGACATGCACTGACAGACAACCATTCACTTTCATGTTTATTTTTTTTAGTTATCAATTCACCTAACACATGAACACATAAAGAATATGTAGATTCCACTCGTTAAAGGTATATTGAATAGAGGTGAACAATATAACACTGTATAAACAATATTTATAATTACTTATACAAGCTTAATGAGTCATTGTACAGCAAAACTATGTGGAATAAATGAATATGTATTAAATAGGACTATAACATTTCCAGGACATAGGCTCAGATACAGCACACACACACACACACCCTACGAGCACTTCCTGTTCTCTCTCAATGCTCCCATTTGTCTCAAAAGGCCGTGACCTTCCCCTGCTTGTCCTCTGCGCCTCCTGCTTTGGTCTGGTTCAGAGGCAGCTCCCTGTCACCCAGTTTGATCTCCACTTTGTTCCTCTTGGCAAACATCTGACAAATCTCCAGAAAAGTCTGGTTCTTGGTCTCTGGAACCACCAGCCAAATGTAGACCAGCGTGGCCAAGCAGATGCCAGAAAAAACGATGAAGCTAAAGGAGCCCAACCCTCTCTGAAAGACAACACAGGAAGACATTGGGTAATAAACAATAATATGGGAGATTAAACGTGATTTATGGCTGTTTAAAATGGAAAACTTTGGTCTTGTTGTTTCTAGGTTCCAAACATTGACATTCCCATCCCACACAAGTGAAGCTTCAAAAGGAAGTAAACATGAGAGGAAATGTAACGTTTTGTTTACTGGCTGAGTAAAAAGGCATAAAGAATGACAGAGTTTCCGAAAATCAATGGCCCAAAATTAACCCCAGTAGTAAGCATGGATTTACATCAAAATCTATATTATCTGTACAAAAACATGCATGTATAGGTGAACTGGTGAATCTAAATTGTCTATAAAGAATGAATGTGGATATTTGTCTGTCAGTCTTTGTCAATAATCCACAGTGTACCCCATCTCAAGTCCAAAAGAGATGGGATACAATGGTAAATATGTATTAAATGAAATGGTAAAAGCTGTACTGGCTGGAATCAGTGCAAGTGAAATTATAGCATTTTTGGAGCATACACCAATACACTTTCCTTTTAGCTTTTCTTTTTGGGGGTTGCAAATTGAAGTTTTGTGGTGAATGTCTTTCCTAAGAGAACCATCTCTATTTATCCAAGCTTGGGCCATAACACAAAGGGTACCCTGGCTTGTGACCCCTATGTGGGTAGATTTGACCTTTTGTGCTTATGTTTGATTCTGCGATCAGGAAGCTAGCTATTGATTGTCAATAAGATAAGATACAGCCAAATCAAATAAGATGGAATCATTTTGTAATTAAGTTTCTTCCATGATAACCATCTCCACACCCTGAGATGTATTGTAGATTATTCTGTTGAGACACAGTATATTGTAATTGACTTTTTACCCCATCTGTTAAAATTGTGCAACTGACCTCTAGAAAAGGAAAAACAAGGCCCACAGTGAAGTTGGAGAGCCAGTGCACAGATCCTGCCACCATGAAGGCAGCGGGCCGGGCCGCCTGCCTGAACATCTCAGTGGTGACTACATACGGTATGGGACCTGGACATAAAATGAGGTCAACCACAAAACTAAAACACTACAGACAGTCCATCAGTCTTCGGGGTCTTAGGGAGGATGCTCATGTCTCAAAAGCTCAAACATGTATCATTACACGTCTGGTTGCGTCTAAACATCACTTGAGTTAATAGACAGATAATGAGTGAGGGTAAATAAGCAGTGCTGTGGTCACTCACTGGGTCCAATGGCGTGTCCGATGACATAGATGATGACACAGGAGATACTGATGTAGGGCATCCACGTCACGCTGTCCTTTCAACACAAAACACTTATTAGCAGCTAACCAAGAAGGCTTTAAACTGGTTGTTATTTTGTAGTTATATATTCTTAATAATAAAATGTTAGAAAAAGTAAGTAAAGTAAGTGGTGCAGCTCAGAGGAACAGAGAAGGAGAAGGGGATTAGAGGTTTACTGTTGTTGGTTCCTCAGTGTGGTCATTTAGAGTGACTGTAAACTACACAAAATATCTGAATATTGACACTAGAGCAACAGATTCTTCTATAAAATCTTTGGCTGCACTACATCTCAGTCTCACATAGAATGTCATGAGATCATGTAAGATATTAACCATACCACAGGATTCTTACCTGCCTCTGGCTCAGTGTCAAAACCCAGGCCTTTATAATGTTGTGACATCATGTCAACGCAACCTATTTTAAGATTCTTCAGTTTTTTTTTATTGAGTCAAAAACAATAATGCATATTACAGTGTAAACACAAAACATAAATGAACAGACAAACGTACAGTAAGAGGGGAAAAAATACATTTAGAGAGGGATTCACAAGCAGTCATCTTCCATTAAATATATTTTCATAAGAAGTTAACGGTCTATCACTTTTTCTATTATTGGAAATAAGTTTCAGGGATTTGCGCAAAGAATTCACTTTACTAGTATTAAAAAGACAAAACACTTCTGGGATCTGAGGTCGGGAACGTGACATCACATCAGTGGGCACGTCAGCTATTTTTAACCTTAAAACAATGGAGCAATTTTGGATGTAAGCTACAGAAGTTAGCGTTCACACAGAAGTATTATGATTCTTTAGTGTGTAATAAATATTCACCAAGAGTGACAAAGCAGGTACAAGTGTTGTTTCAAGGCTTGTTTGTTTACTTTTTTATGCTGTTGTGACTAATGCTTCTCTATTATAGTTGGCTGTGACCACTCACAAGGCAGATTCATCGCTCAGTGGTCGTTTCACCCAGGTTCCCAATCTCTATAGGTTAGAACCTATTATTAAAAGAAATAGCCAAACAGAGCTTAATCTTTTTATTTTTTATTTTTTAGCGATTGGCCCCATGTTTTCGCAGGAGTTATCTTGCATCCATCTCATTGTCAATGTTGAAAACAACATATAGAACACAGAATACAGATGCTCAGTGTTGTATGTTCAGTTTGTTGCAATGCATTACTACAACAGTGGTATATTTGTTGTGTTATGTGAGTAAAACCAGTGGGGCCCTGATGGCATCAGTCTGGTTTAGTGGTGGAGTGTGTGGTCAGTAGTTTTTGTGCCTCAGCAGCAGTTCACTTTTTAAACATCTCCAATTACCTCAGAAAACAGACGTCCAGTCATCAGTGGTCAGACTGTACAGACTAGTAAGTACAGTTAAGTTAATAAGCACTTGGAGAAATAAACTAGCACCAGCCCGACACTAATTTTAAATAAACCAAACTGCTACAGCTGCAGAGTAGTATATGTGCAGTTAGTCAGAACTATTAATTCAATACTGAACTGTATTCTAATTATTAGGATTTGATTATTTAGCATAACTAAATTTGAAACCAATTGGCTGTGCAAACAGAAGCAAAATGACAAGACAGTGCCTGCTGTGAAGCTGACACAAAGGTCTCAATCTCAGGGGCTTGGGATTCACCAAATATAACCCTGACTAAAGTAAAACAAGTAAAGACACAACTCAAACATACACAGTCAAAAGTTCTAATGTAGGGTATAGTTGACTTTTTATGCCTTTAGAGCCATTAAAATATAGAAAACAGAATATAGAATATATTGGATGAGAGCATATGATGTAGGATATATACAGCATAGAATAGAACAGAATTGAATAGTCATCAACACCCAGAGAAGGGAAGAAAAAAACGTTCTTTTTTGTTACTTTTAGATTTTGTCTTCACAGGAAATCAGAAGATATGTTTTAGGCTGGCCCAACAAGACAGCATTTAGTTTCTACTTCTGAAGAGAATTACATATAGAGACATGAAATGTATCAGATTCAGTTTTTACACTGTTTTTGCATATTTCATGTCCAGGTTTAAACTAACCTTTGTTTATAAAATATCATCAGGCTTGAGAGCTTTAATGGCTTGCAGTGAAATAGAATTGCTAGCTTTGGTCAGTGTGTGCAACTAATTAAATTAAACCCAATGTGTCTTAAGCAAATCTTCTCAGTTGTAGATATTAAATACGCAACCACAAATTGTTACAGCGGTGGAGTGAATTCTTTTTCTCTCATGACCCCTGCTGGCCATCTAAAGGTTTACCAACTCTGTCTGCACTGCTTCATTTTATGTTTGGAGCCGCCAGAGGGCAGCAGAGGTTTATGTGGTACCTGAAATTTGAGGGCCACAGTCAGTAACACACAGGCTGCACAACAGATCCCAAATCCACTGAGGAGCAAGACGCGCCGACCTGAGGCCTCCACAATGAAAACCTGAAGAAATCCAATAAAGACCAATAAATAATGAAAAAAAGTAAAATAAAGTAAATAACAAGATATACTTACAGCAGCTATTGTCATAAAGACGTTGACTGCGCCAGTCCCCACAGTCACATATTGGATGTCACTGGGTTTGACTCCGGCTGTGGCGTATATATTGTCTGCATAGTAGTAAATCTGAAGAAAAAAAACTGTGGCGTTTACATTTTTGATTACAAAAAATTACCACCAACTATTCTCTGAGCTGCCGTTTTAGTGATTTCCCTATTGTTTATAAAAATGTATTCCAAAAAAAGAGACAGTTCTGAGCAGAATAGGGCCTAGCACAACAAGACGGACAGTTTTTATACCGCGTTGACCCCGGACAGCTGCTGGCCCATGTTCATGACAACAATGGAGATCAGCTGCCAGCGGAGCGAGCGTTTGGACAACAGCGCCAGCACGGACAGACGGCCCTCCGCGCGCTCTGACTGGTCCTCCAGACGCATCTCAGACAGCTCCGCGTCCACATCCTCCCAACCTCTCAGCCACTGAAGCCCTGGTGGTCAGAGAGGATCATGTATGCAGTTTGTTTTTTGCTGTCTGACTTATTCTTTGTGTGTTTTCTAACCTTTTCTGGCAGTCTTCTCGTCCCCTCTCTGTATCAGCATGTATCTGGGGCTCTCTGGGAAAAATGGTAGCAGCAGGAGCTCGATCACAGCAGGGATGGCAGTCAGGCCCAGCATTAGAGTCCAACCTGAATAAACAGGAAAGATTTAATAGCCAAAGTTATGGGAAAAAGTCTTGTATCATATCAAAGTCCAGTCTAAACTTTTAGTATGCTTGTTTCCCCTGTAAAGCAAAATATGGAGAAAGCTGTAATTTTAAAGTGCTAACATTTTGTTCAGTCTGCTGCAAATGTCATTAGTACCATTATAAGCACCAGTTTTTCACAGTTCTCTTTTGGCCCTTTTAAACCTAGGCGTACAAGTTTTTTAATAGTGACTACTGCTTTAGTAACAGCTTTTTAACCATTTAGATTCACAAGTGGATTATGTTATGTGTGGCTGAATGCAAAGAAGACCCTTACAGACAAAGTGTGCCAGACTATACACTTCAGGGTATGCAGAATAAAATCTTCATTTGTATTTAACTTTTGTATTTATTCCAGAAAACACCCTCAAAGAAACATATTACCACTATATTTTATTTGTGGCAGAATGTAGGCTATTTGACTAGATGAACACAATTTCAAAAGTGTAATAGTAGTCATCATGTACATAAATGTAACACATTCAAAGACAAAATACAGGAACCTCTACCTGTGCTGTTTCCCAGTATGTTTCTTATGCCCAGGACCTGTGCACTGAGGATCCCAATAGTGATGAAGAGTTGAGGTACAATACCAATGGCTCCTCTCAGGTTTTTGGGAGAGAGTTCACCCAGATACATTGGCACCACGTTGGACGACAGCCCTGTTAACAAAATGTTTAGAAACATGTAAAATATGTTGTAAAATTGGATGATGACTTACAGTATTTTTCTGCTTCAGACCTGCACAGATGCCCACTATGAACCTGGCCACAATAATAATCTCATAGGACTTTGAGATCTCACTGACGCCCATCATCACAGCGGGCACAATGGAGAAAATGTTGTTCAAAAGAAGAGTACCCTTCCTATGAAAAATAATAAAACTACGTCAAAACATAGATGCACATTTACCAGGCCTATGTCTTTGTTTGTATGCATATAATTTTACCTCCCTAGTTTGTTGACCAGAGGAGCCACCATTAAGGACCCAAAAAATCCCCCAAATGGATACATTGACACAGACAGGGACCATAACAGAGTGAGGAAGTTCTCTTCCATCGGTCTATTGTAGCGCTCCAGGTAGGTGGCATTGTAAAACGCCTTCATGCACTGTAACAAGACAGAAGTGGTAATGTAGTAACAATAATAGCTTTTATGGTACAGTAGGTGTGAAGTTTTACCGGCGATGGAGAGTTGATCACAGCCACGTTGTAGCCATATTGGAAGGATGAACCAAAGCAAGATATAAGAGTAGCCAATGCAAGCACAGAGGTTAATCTCTGTCAAAGAAAACAAAGTATTGGAGGGCAATAACTAAAATGTTATAGTAGTCTATACTGTTAAATAAATAGCAAATAAAGAAAACTATATGTTACATGTGCATTCAGATGCAAGAAATATGAGATATAATAGTTTCCAGATGAATGCAAATGGTATAAAACACTAATGCGAATCACAATAATGTAATGGCCTTCCAGTCTTCTGACTGTTTGCTTGTCAGTGTAATAGTCCAAATAGATACTTAAAACTGTGGTTTGTCCTTACTCAGTTCATTTCTACTTATAGTCCCACTCTGTGAAGAATGTTATGTCAGACTCACCCCTCTCCTCTCATCTGGATCTCCTCTCTGTTTGTCCTCCTCCATGGCTGTGTTTGGACTCTCTTTTAGCAGTAATCACAGGACATGTTTTCATTCCTGCCCTGCAGGACCCAAGCTGCCCTTTGGACATGGGACCAGAGATTGCTCAGCAGTGTTTAATGGCTCGGCTCCATTTTATGGTATTAATGCTGCTGACTGTGCTCTTGGCTTCGGTGAGGCTTCTGTAAAATGCACTTCAGATATGTGTGTTATGATGCATTTATTGCACCTTGCACGCGCCTGAAGGGATCTGCAGCTGTTAATAGTTTATTTTTTATAATAATGATAAAACTAGATTAGGCTTATTGCTTATCCACCTGCTGGCTCAACTGCAGGGAAATCATTAAATAGCAAGCAGTAAAACTCAAATAAGAGGCTTCAGTGGGAAAACATTACAATCTGTTGAAATTAAACAAAAAGAAAGTACCTCAATTTTATTTCTGATCAGTGTATAAAGGTTACACTGTTGCCATCGTTGGTTTGTTTGTCTCCTTGCAAGATAATTCAAAATGAAATTGTTGAATTGTGATGACATTTTCAGCCATTTGCCCCTGAACTAAAAGATTACCATTTCAAGTCTGGGCACTGTATCTTTATTATTGCGAGATAGGGACTGGGCCTTGGTGGATGTCTGCACTGTCCCAGAGGTTTTTAATTTTTACAAGTTTTATGACACATATTTATTGCTTCCAAAGAGATGAACATTGAAACTACAGTATATTCAACCTCTCTGCGACACATTCTTGGGTCAGGACCCACCAGTTGAGAATCACTGGCGAAAAGGGAAGAAGTATGATAAATGTCTGTTAAAATAGGTTTTATATTTTTTTTAAATGTTGTCGGTGCAACCTAAAGCTACTGACCTCCTCTCTGTTACCAAAACATGGCAAAGGTTTGGAAAAGGATGACGAAACAATCAAGTTGAACAGCCACATTCATAAAAGAAAGACTTACATTGAACCATTGACTGGTGAATGGTCATTGTATGTAGTGCAGTGAGATAACCCTGAATGCCTCAACTAATGAATTAAGTTGGCACAGGGCCTGTCGAGTCCAAACCAATGCCTCAATGTCAGCCAAACTAGCACAAAGGATTGCTCTCTGCAGTAAATAGGCAGGACACTGTTGTGTTATGTTATGCTCAAAACGCCTTGTCTTTCCCAGACTAACTTTATATCTCCAGCATCCTGTCACTTTTAAATATGGCCATGAAGTAATGACCTTGACTTCGACTCCCATTATTTTGGTGAAAGCTACAAAAATAGGAATAAAATCAGTCGGCAATGTTTTATTTATGTTTTCAGAAAAAACAACATGGGCTGATTTGACGTTACCAGGGAAATAAACACTTGCCAAATAAACCATTTTCCTGGTTGATTAGATCAGAGCTGAAAAGTAAATATTTAATAAATAAATAAATAAATATAATATTTTAAAGTAAATTTTTGGTTAAGCATTTTATTAATACATTTTCTTGGATATCCTGTTGTAGTAGCAGTAGTACTAGTAGTTGTAGGACTAGGCTAGTAGTAGAAGTAATGTAAATAGAAGTCAGATAGATAGTAGTATAGTAAAAGCAGTGGTAGTAATGTTCAGCAGTGATGGAAATAAGTAACAAAGTGCTTTTAATCAAATAATAATAAATAAATGAAAAACTTTTTAAAGTCAAGGGTAGCACACTCATCTCACAGCTGTGGCATCAGTTGTAGCTGTTGTATTAGTAGCAGTAGAAGTAGTAGTAGTAATAGTAGTAGTAGTAGTAGTAGCAGTGCTAGCTGCATGAGTAATTACAAAAAAACATACTGTATCCTGTACTATAAAATACACAATAAATATTTTTTTCACCTTTACTAAAGTAATCATTTTGAGGAGCACTATTACTTATACTTGAGTAAAATATTTGAAATTACACAAACTAGTAGGCTAATAATATCATGTCTGTTGGGGAGTCAAGTGATTATTCAACAAAATACTAAAAATAATCTTACACTTGTATCTAAGTACAGCACAAGCTCATTATCACTGACTGGGTTTAGTAATTATCTACAGAGGCCTCTGAGGGCCAGAATTAACTGCAGCTGAGTCCTCTAAACAAACCAACAACAGTCTGGGTCAAAGGAGAAGTGAACTGTGGTTTCTATGAGGAAGGACGCCATGTGATGGTTCATGCATCCTGCCCACAGTGACAATAATGATGTGTTAGTGAGTTGAATCATACCCATCTTTACAAGTACCGAAATAGAAATGTTGCAAGAACGAGTTTTGAAAGAATGCAGCTCTTGTGGGCTGTTCAACATCAATAGTTTAAAAAAAAAAAAAAAAAAAAAATCAATATACTAAAATACTGCAAAGAGGATAGTTTTGAATTAAGGATCCTTTGGAAAACCAGTACAATACAAAAAATATTTAAACAATATCTGCTGTAAGTATTTTTGTAGTTAAGTGAATGACTCTTTATTTAGGTACTGGCAAACAAAACATCCATTCCTTTTGTATAGCCTTTAAATAAAATTACAATGTGTAATTTTTAGATTTCCATGATCTTATCCTTTCTTTCTGTAAGTGTTGATGACTATACTAGCCCCACAGGGACATGCTTTTGTCTTGAAACCAATCCAACAGAAATTGCTCTGATGAGAGTATATAAACATTTAAATTTGCCTATCCTCTAGCAGTTCTCAAATTGGCTTCCGTCTTGAACTGTAAATAGATGTTTAAATGGCATTGTTTTTAAGATATACAAAAGTATTAAGTCATTTTAAGTGATGTTGTGGAGGGTAAATTGTTTTACACAATAATAAAAAAAATACACTTAATGTTTTATTTTTAAACAATAATGTGACTTTGTACAAATTTTCTGTAACAAAAATCCTAAATGTGCATTTTCTTCCATGCATTTCTATGTAAAACAGTGTACAAAACTTTTAGGTTCACAGTAATAAATAAACACAGCTGCTCCGAAGTACTTCAAGAGTCATAACAGACAATATTACAATAGTACAATTACAAAGTGGTATGATGTAACTTGACTCCATAAACCCCCCACAACACATATAAAGATTTAGACATTTAGTCCTTATTGCTCGTCACAAACAGGAAAGGCAGGAGATCCACGTCACCTCTAGTCCTCTGTGTGACTCTTCTTGGCCAGTCTCAGGAGGCACTTGTTCTAATGAGGCAACTCGACCATGCTCCAGTCACTACAGTTTCACCTCAGTCTGTTTTTGTTTTAAATTTAGCATCATCGGTCAGTTTGGGCTCGGTCGGGGCCATCTCCCTCTGCGGCGCTCTGAGAGGCCCTACATTTGGAGCAGCAGCAACACAAAGCATTGCAGAGGCGTGTGCGAATGGGCTGTGTAAACAACACAAACATGATGCAATTAGCCGCTCCCTGGAAGGTGTTGCCAATTCCCTGTTGGATTAGACACAAAAAATGTAAGTGCGTAACCAGCTCAACAATAACAAAACCATTATTCTGTAAATAAAAAGCACTGATTTTATTTCCTTACACGTACAACTTAGAAGTGCTAGTGTGTACTTTTTAATGTTTTTAATATGTCCTATACTGTATATGAAAATAAAAAATAATAAACTCACCTGATGTTAGAATAAATACAAAATGATTATATAGTATATTATAATATTTGGAGATAGACATTTATTATGTGCATTAATTAATCTACGCATGTTTTTAGGTGGGAGGACTTGAATAAAACACATTACAGCACAAAGATGACCTTCCTGCTATAAGGCTGGATACTAATCACACCAATATTTTTAGCTATACATTTAAGCCTACAGGAAATATGCATATAATTAAGTAAAAATATTTTAACTAGAAATTAACCCCTGCCAAGGCATTACAGATTCTCCCTCGATCCATACAGTGATCTGGATCCACACCAACAACTAATAATTTGTTCCTTTCCCCATTTGTGGTATTTCCTAAAAGTTTCATGACAATCTGCCTGTAATGTTTAGAGTTAACAAGTTAAACAGACAAAGTTTGAAGCACAGAGCCACTTATATCCCTAATATCTAATATCACTGCCATTATCTGCTAATGTTGGATGAAGATTGTAACTTACATGTAAAGTGACCAGCACTGGGTTTTGTCTGGCTCTAGAGTCCGCCAGCAGCAAAATAAAGCGGACTGTGCTCCAAATTCGGAGAAAGATAAAGATGACAGGAATCAGTGTTAACTTCATGTCAGCCATTGATGAGAAAGACTGGGCCGCCGACGTGTTAGCCAAAATGGGACGATACTCAGACAAGGCTGCATGCTGCACAACATTAAAAAAAAAAAAAAAAAAAAAAAAAACAAACAAACAAAGATAAGTTAGTGGAATCTTTTTGATAAACAGTAAATATTTAAGTGGTCAGCACTAAGCACACTTCTACTTTGGGAACCAGACAGAAGCCACTAGGAAAAGACTAAACTACTACTGTGTTTATTTAAATGTGTGGTGTGTTTGTGGTCTGTAGGAAATGCATGTTGCTGAGATAGTGCAAATTTAGTTTCAGATGGCCACATTTAAGTGCCCACTGAGGAGTTTCAAGTTCTGGGTTGTGTCAATAAGGAACAAAATAAAATCATATCATAAAAAACTAACTAAGATGTTACCAATGGCTGCATTAGCAGTCTTACATACCACTAAGCATGAGTTTCTGCTCCTGTCTACTTCTCCTAATTGGGCCTGGCAAATATCTATTGTAGCAGTACAATGTATATATCGTAATGAAATCTATATACTTAGCTGTAATGATATTTATTAGCTTTATTAATCGGCATTTCATTTACTGTTAAATTGTACAAACACTCCTCTCCATTATTGTTCTAGTTATGATAAATTGCAATAACTCACCGCTATATGAATATGCCTCTTTATCAGAATATAGAGGACAGGCAGAGTGACATAGGCCAGGAACTCCCAGATCTTGCCGGTCAGCAGCATCCACAAAACATGATCCGGAGCTTGGATCTTGACCCAGCACCATCCCACGGACACCTCTGATGCATCGTAGCCAATTTTATTCAAGCACAAAGCTGCCACAGTTATGGCTAGAGGAACACCCCAACTATGGGACAAAACACAGGAACAACTTCAGTATTTAGTCACAAGATCCAAAGAGAGGATTAGGCTGTGCACAGGGCTCTTCTGTTAAAGTAAAAGAGCATTTTATAGCTCTTTATCATGACTAAGTATTTATGGATTTGCAAAGCTGCATAATATCTGTATTGAATAAAGTCACATTTTCAGTTTCCCCTGGAGACACAAATGCCTTCTCAAAACAGCAATTATAAACACAGACATAGAAAACTGCATGCAATTTAAAAAGCTCAAAGTCTCCCTGTGTGTGATGTATACAGTCCTTAATGAATGGCTGATGGTGATCCCAAGTCAATAGAGCAGAGAAACAAAATTTCAATGACAAATGCAGATGCCACACTGTGGGGGTGTGAAGGTTTTGTATGCAGAAATAGATCAATGTACAGAGCTGAATCAAATACATTTTCATAATCAAAATGAGCAGTGGGTTCCTGGGCAAGACAAGGGATAAAACATATGCATACACATATGTAGAATGGACAGACACTATCAAATATGGTCACTCTTTAATGTGAAGGTAGTGTGCAAGAACTACTCAACTCTCATTTGATGAAATTAGATCAAATCATTTTAGAATAACTTAAAGTAAAGTTGTCATGTGGTAGGCCATGTCAGTTTAAACTTTCTTAATAAGCTACACTTTTATGGTTGGGTACTGAGAAACAATAGTAATATATTTTAACAGAAGTCCCCAAGTCTGTCTATATTAATTTAGTAATAATTGCAATTATATATGTAAACAGTTAGCAATTGTCCAATGGGAGGTCAGATTGAATTTCTCCTCGCCATTGGGGATTGAATTGAATTGATGTGTAACCATGGAAACGTAGCTAAAGATGCTAGGTGTTTTCTCAGTTAAATTGTTTGTTTATTTACCTTTTATTCATTTTCTAAACTGCACAAATTATTACGTATAAACGTCACTATTTAAACGATCAGTTAATATCGCAAGAAGTTTAGACTTTACGTACGATAGCGAAGACGTGAACGATTGGATATCCCGTGATGCTTCAGAAAAGCGTAACTTATGTCAATTTGCACATAGGGTATTTCAGCACAAGTGCATAACTCGTGGTCTTCTTACCTAATAAGATGGAAAAACAAAATCAAACTGTCTGCAGCTCTTTTGTTCGACCTCACGATAAACACGTAAAGGTAAACCGCAATGGCCACGGTCCAGAAAAATGAGCTGGTGTTGGCGAAGGTGGATATCGCTCCTTGAACCACGCAATCCACCGAGTCCGAGTGGAAAACTCTCCCGACTCCGTAAGCGTAAGACACGGCGGAAAACCAGTCAGAGACCGAGAGCCACACCAGCAGTTTCCTCGGAGTTGTCCTCAAGTCCGACCAAATAATGTAAGTGATGATGATGAGAGAGGAGCCCAGGAAAGACAGCACGCAGGAGAACAACACGATCACCTGCTCCGAAAAGTAAACCTCAGTGTGGTTTGCCATGACTTCTCCGCTGGACAACTTCTGCGATCATGGATCAAAATAACAAGTGCCAAAAGATGCGTGCACACTCTTACAGCCTGTCATGTTGAAAAGAAATAGTTTAATAGTCCCTTGCTTGAGCCCATAACCGAACCAAACGTCAGATAATTTGAGGAACTTCTTGTGTTTAGTTCAGTTCGCTTTAAAAGGAACCTGACCAAACTTTTTCTCCTCTCTCCTCCTCCCCGCCTCCTCTTCTTTGCTCCTGGTTGCCCAACCGGAACCAGAGCTCACGTCAGAGTCAGCTGGTGCACACTGCTCTATTTATGGGCCCTATGATCTTCACTGGTGTGAGGATATGTCACCGAGACATGTAAGAACACGTGACACTGACAGCTCACCTATATTACCCAACGTGGGTATTATGTATTGATGCCATAATGTTGGAGTCTTGACACAGTTATGTGTGTATTATATCACACAATTCACTACAATTTACTACCATTTATCATTGATTCATTACATTTCTTTGTGTTTGGATTTATGATGCATAAATTGTGCATATAAGTTGCACTTGATTTTAAATATTTTAATCCAGCAAATCTGTAAAATAGGTTACATGTTGAGCAGTTACAGTAAATTCTGGATCATTATTTAGCCTATGTTAAGGGCAAACATACACACATGGACAAAAATAATTTACCCTCTAATTTTAATTTTTTGGTTATGGGCAGTGCACCTATACATTAATGTCTTTGGGCGTTGGGAACTGGAGTAGCCCCGAAAGACTTCACAGTTCATTGATTATTGTTTGATCAGATTTTTTTAATCTCAGAAAACATGTCTGGGTTTTGCATTGCAATATATACAACTGCAGATTAAACTAAATTGTAGACTAAGCTATGTATCCTTTAAAACATCTAAAACATTTTACACACTGCAAGTGCAGTACAGTGTAGTTACTTCTCTTGCCTCACAGAAAAAAAGGGTCATGGGATTGGTCTTTGTGGAGTCTACATGCCCTCCCTGTTCTACTGTGGGTATTCAAACTTGCCCCAGGGACCAAAAACACGCATGTATAAGACAACTGGTGACTCTAAAACGCCCAAAGTGAATGAATGTGAGGGTGAATGGTTGTGTGTAAATGTCTCTTAGCTGTGTGATAAAAAACTGGTTATTGTTCATGACCCATAAAGGGGAAGAAATTAATGCATTATTCTATTTTATGAAGCAAAATTAATTTAATATTTCATTTATAATTGCCCAAGGTTAGGGCTTATTGAGCATTGTTCCTCCATTGACGCCTGCAAACAGCATGTCCCAGTCGCTGCCCTCCAAGTCAGAGAGTCAGAGCCCACTGTAGTTACCTGCCACAGTGACCTTCATTAAGTCCTGACACTGAAAGAAGCAGGGGGTGGGTTCAACATAGCAGCTTAAAAGATTAGTAACATAACCAACGTGTTACAAAAGAGAGGGGCACAGGAGAAGCAGATTCTCAAATTATTATTTTGACTTACTGACTATTAGATTTTAACAGACCATTACTCTTTATTGTTTTGTCTCTAGTGTGAAAGCTGGTAATAATTTATGTTTTATTTTAAGTTGAATCATGTTTAAAAAAAAAAAAATAATTGGCTCAAGACAGGAAAGCTATTTTTTTTTTACCACAAATAGATCACTAGTCTTTTTCTCATTACCATTAGTTTCTAAAAAAAAAACTTAAGTATAGCTTGAAGATTTTTTTTTACCCAAAAGTATGATGTAAGTATGATATTAAACCCTCAAATGATCACATAAAAAAAAAACAAGATGAGGACTGAATGTGTTCAAATACAATTCACCTTCTCTGAATTAAAAGAGCAGAGTCAGCATATGGATATTTAGCGTATTAAAGGTCACATTGCATCTACAGTACAACACGAATACATTGTAAGGCAACAAAGAAAATGTATCACAGTCTTAATTTTTTCCTTAAGGGATCTAAGGCCTCCCATAATAAGGTAAATATTATCACAGTGTCAGGTAATAAATCATGTCTTGAATTATGCAAAGCGGCACTTCTTTGTTGGCTGATAACCGCGGTCACCAGAGAGTTTAAGAGTTAAATTTATGCAGCCGACCTTGTAGCAAAGCCGCTTTTACTGCTTCTGCAATGCTGAGAAACCTCTCTGTGGCAATGCAGTGGAAGTACTGTCTTTTTACCTTATGGCCCGCAGTGAGCACATCTGCATCACTAAAAAAACCCAACAAAAAATCTTGTCTAGCAAAATGTAACTTCAGAAAACCACTCCATCTATCTAGCAAAGTGCAAACAGCAGCTGTTTTTTAAGATGTTCAATTACAAGACGTCTATACGTTTAGCTGTAGTCTGTGAAACCGAAATTAGTCTACACCTGGCATCCTGGACTATCTGGTTCCTCTGCTCTCATAATATCTGCAGTGTTCACTTGGCAACACTATTTTAAATAATCTCAAGTCCCCATTATAAGCTCTATGAAGTATTTTATACAAGACAGAGTATGCACAAGAGAAAACTGAATGTGGAAATAAGTCACTGGACAATAGAGGACAATAGATGCAGTATAGATTTTTATTTAAAGCTTCCTGGATGAAAATGTAAAAAAAAATAGTTTGATTTGAACCCATCAACTATTTTAATATTTGGGGATGTCCCAATACCATTTAAATTTGAGCACCAGTTACTACAGTCGAAGTTAAAGTTAATTTCCTGAATGTATTCAATATTTCTCATCTGTTTACTCAGTGAATACAATAGCATCTACAGAAATAATGTAATAATAGGTACAAAAGGCTTCAATATAAAATAAGGTTTTGCATACTGATATAGGTATTTGGACAACCCTTTTTCATATGTTGATTGTTATACCAGAAAAGCGCATGCATTTGCAACTTAAAAACAAGCCATACTTATGAATGACATGGGTTTTAGTTCATCTAAAAAGTGCGGTGCTGGTTTTCATGCTGGGAGGTCAGTCACAAGATGGCAGCAGAGGATCATAAAACATGCTGAAGTAGCTTGACGCTGTGATCCAAGTGTAAATACTGTAGATGCTATAGACAAAATGCCATGCTTGCAGTCAATTTCTCTTTGCTTGTATTCCTTGACTCATGTTATAATTATATCTCCCTTCTTGTTCTCTTCTCTGCGTCCAGCTGAGCAGATCATGGGCCTCTTATTGCGAAGAATTTCTGCGGCAGTATACTTGCTGATTGCTTCGTTCTCACTCCTCACAACAACCAGCTAAGACACTGCCAGAGAAACACCCACAGCAGCCGCATCCAAACCAGACCTCCTCCTCCTTCACTTCCTCCTCTGCTGTGGGACGTCAAACCATTCTGGCTTCTCACTTCCTCCTGTGACTCTGGCATTCACTCTTTCCCCAACTGGTTTTGTTGTGGTCGACTCTATCAATTCTCTCTTGCGTCCTGTGCCACCACCTGGGAAGCCGTATGAGAAGAAAAGTGGAAACAAATTTAGAGATGGATCATATTATCAAACATACCTGTTAAGAAAGCTTGGTTTTAAAATTAAATGTGTAACTATTGCAGTTTTACTTAATGGTAAAGCATTAATGACTCCTCGCTTCACTGCCCAAAGTGTAGGAGCGCTTGTGGCCAAACGGATTCTTGATACACTCCAAGCCATCAGTGTGGCTTCCCTTTAAGAGCATAAGTTGTCCAAACACCCCCAAACTAATAATAGACCAGCCATGACTCATGATTTTGTAACAAGAGTCTCAGTTTGATTCATCTCTCATCCATTTGTGTGTCCTTTCTTGTGTCCACGCAGGAGCTCAGTGTCTATGAGCGGTGCTTACTGTGGAGCTATTTCGGGCTGACTGACCATTCCATACTGTCCTGTCCCTGTGGGCTGTGCTTTGCTGACAAGACAACACAGAGAGTAGAGAGAAATCTGCAGTAGGTAACAAATGAGGGAGGACAGGAGAGCTGTGAAGGAGAGCTGTACACTTGTGTATAGGAGGGGATATTAAGAGCACACTTTGGGACAGATGTGAAAACTAAAGACTGACCTTGGTATGATGTTGTACTCTAGTGTAATTAATGAGGCATTTTTAGTCCTATAAGCGCTCTGACCTTATGTGATGTAACAAAAAACAAGAATGGAGAAAAAATATATTTGCAGCTTTGTCACATCATAGTCCCAATAATATGTATTTGCCTGCTGACCATCACTGACACTAGCAGTGCTTTAATTTTTAATCAAGTGAGTGTCTGTGTGTCTGCCTGTGGTGAGCTGCCTTCGCTGGGCACATGATGACAGGAATTCCTTTTTGCTTTGAGGTTGATGTAATCCCTAATACGGGATTGACAAATGGCAGTGGAAACAGCTACGCTTACTGAATGAACTGGTCCAGTGAATGCTCCAGGCAGCAGCAGCAGGACCAACAATAAACTGCACTTAAATGTCTTCATCCTCACTCTCCATCAGGATTGTTGGAGGTTTTAAATTGTCATATTCTCAACTAGCAATTTATTTACGCTAATGTGCTAATACAAATATACCTTATTACTTTACCAAATTATCTTTTGACTTAAAACATTATCAAACATCCACAATTTACTTTTAAATGCCTATTTAGTTTCAACTTTTAGTATATAGTTAAAAAAACAACACTTTTTCTGTTTCTTAAAAATAGCAATTTTACATGTTATGTTTTTGCTGCGTGTCTGCATGCCCCAGTTCAGTTAAAATATTTTAATCCATATTACAGACACAGCTAATTTGCTTTATATGAAAAACTAATTAATTTCATAATTATTCCTTTGTGTATTACTCACATTCCTTTAATTCCTTCATCCTTTCAATTGGATGTAATGTGTTATCAGAAGGGGGCGGCGTATTAGGTTATGTTAGAAAAGAAGGAACAGCTAGTCGTGCATTCAGTATTCATATTACTTACTTACTTTTCTAAACAATTACATTATTTTAAGCTACTTTAATATAATATTGATACCAATTAGCTTTTTTATTTCTTATACATTTTTTATTATTAGTGTTGTTTTCTTATATACATTTTGAAAGTACACACCGGCAGGCTGTAGATGAGTGAAGTTCTTTAAGGCATTTATTTAGTTAAATTGTGATGATTACTGATTATGTAATATTATGTTAAGTCTTTTTTTTATGAAATACTGAATTATGTTTTTAATAACAGTAGTCCACAGTCATCATAATTAAAATAAAATAAATAGTTCACTCTGTTATCAGCCCTGTGACTAGCTAGCCCCTGTCCAGGGTGCACCCAGCCTAAAGTTATTGGACTGGAATAAGCGGAAGATGATGAATGAATAAATGATTTCACTCTGTGTGTACTGAATCTATGCAACATATGAATTTCACTTTTTGAACTGAACTACTGAAATGAGTAGAGTTTTCCACAATATTGTTATTTATTGATGTGTACCTGTTCATTGGTAAAATAGGGCTAATGTCAGTAGTGATCTGTGACATATTGAGTTCACAGAAACCAGCTTCACCTCAACAGTTACAGTCACAGTGTACTCTTCAATCCTCGCGCCACCTACACGTCTTGTAGCTACAGCTAACAGTATCACCAACCAGCCCACTGCACTTCACTCTGCCGCGCTCTCCTCTTCTTGTGCGTGTTCAAGCTGCTCCTGTGTCAGCTACAACACCCAGACAGTCATGCTTTCCTGCTCCAAACATAATCATCTTATAGCTAACAATGCCATTAGTATTTACTGTTGAGGCATGCTGTTGAACTACCCTACACATGACAAGCACAGTGATGGCATGCTTAGTGAGCTTAGCATTTCACAGTGAAATCAAGTTATTGTTTGTTAAATTGTTTTTACTTCTAATTTCATATATTTTATAAGTCTCAACGCTTTGACATTTGAGTGGTTTGTTGATTGTGTTCAAAGTGGATTACCCACTGTTACCATAAAACAGAGTTGCCCAGTAACTATCTACAAGCCTGACGACAAAGGTAAAATACACAAACCAAGAGGCACTGAATCAGTAACATTTTTTTAGCTATAGGTCGTTAATGTATTTGAGTTTTAAGAGCCCATGTAACTACTCATCAGTTTTTATTTAGAAAATTTAGAGTTAAATTGTGTCAAAATGTCTATAGGTAAAAGTGTGTTTTTCTATCTAATAACTGACTCAATTATCACTTTTTCTTGAGGTGTTGTAATGATCCCAGGTTTACAATCAATTAAGGGCCTCTGAACTTTCTTCCAAGTAACTCTGCAAGTTGGATTGCTATTTTTGAACATAAAAATTACTATTGGTGTACATATTTTAAGGCTTGTTGGTTTGCTCTGAGTTGATACCTCTGTATTTGTATCCACTCTGTGATCACTAATTGTTTGGTGTTACCATGGTGTCACGTTAGCATCAGGATGCTTCCTCAATTGCACATCAGTCAGACTCTAGACTTTTTTGTAGCTCATTCAAGTGGTTCAGTTTAACATAATGCGATTTCCACTCTCTTCAAAGGGTTTTACTTCAAGTATTCACTTTTCTTTGAAATAGCAATAAATGAAAGTCTTGAGGAGAATTTATATATGTGAGGGTTTTTTGCTCTCACTTACCAGGCAGCGATGGAGCTCCTTTATCCTTTTGAGTGCCCTCTGGTGCTGACATCCACCGGCGAGCGTCCTGTCCTGTTGGCCACTTCACTCTGTTCATAAACTCTTGACCACTGGCCTCTATCGCTTCCTCTTTAAGTCTGCTTCTCTCTGCTTCAGTCCCGCAGTACAAGTCAAGGCATGTCCCAACACGCCACCAACAGCCGGACCTGGAGATCTAGCCGTCTCCTAGAGGACACAGAGGGGGAGGAGCGAGGATCAGACAAGGGGGGAAGCCCAGAAAAGGCCCAGGCAGCAGTGTGACTCAGGCTGGCTTCAGCTGCTCAGCAAAAGGGCTACACGTATGGCACTTACAACTCTCATACATGAAAGAGACCCTCTTTGAAGGTAATTATGATTGATGCATCTGAAGTTATCTTCACAAGTTAACACAATGAAATATAATCACTGACTCAAAAGAAACATTCGACTGATTTACAACAGTTTCAAATTATTGTCATAGATTTAGAAAAAAAAAAAAACGTTCAATTTTTTTTATTTCCTCAAAATGTTTTAATATTTATGAGCTACTTGAGGATATTATTAAACACATCAGCATAAACTACATATAGTGGGCGCTCTGCTCATAAATATCTTGATGAATTAATTTCACTGCATTGTAAATTTTGTTGTGTAATTTTGAAATTTTAAACTTTTCTTTAATATGATCATAAAAAACCATTACTCAAAATGTATAACATTTAATTGCCATTGTAGTTTACACCCTTTATTACTCGCATGACTATAGAAAATATAAATAAATTAGAAGAAAGTAAAAAAGTAAAAAAATCCCAGTAGGTTTCCAAAACTGTTTGTATGGATAGACCTTTTGTTTCATGTCATAAATCATGAAAATCTCTTCTGCAGCACTTTCTCTGTTCAGCCTCAAAGCAGTAAACATGGTGTACTCTAAAAGTTACATTTCTTACAATTGAATTATCAAATTTAAATTTTGCTAATTAAATGCACTAATACACATTTTCTTTAGTAGGCATTATTCTGTTTAACGCAGGAGATTGAACTGTGAACAAAGGCTGTAATTTTCACCGCCTTCAAATGAAAGCTGCTGATTCATCAGATCTCTTTAGGATTGCAAAATTTGGCAAAAATATGAAACATTTGTAAAATATTAATATTTTCATGGAGCAGTGATGTTAAAATAGTTTATTCTTGCATCGATGGAGGAATTTGTTTTTCTCACAAAGATAAATGAGAAGGGCATTACCCACTGAGGTATAAAGGGGGATTAACTTTGCCGACTCATCACCTTCAATGAGTGCTAATTATGCAAAGTTACTCCAATGCTAGCTGGTTTTTTTTTTTTTTTTTATGAGAGCAGGGTTGAGGCTGGTTCATTACCGCTGTAGTGGAAGTTGATCACTAGGCAGATTCTGAGTGCAGTGGCAGGATCCAGCTCAGCAAAACTCGCCTGCCACAATATGGTCTGAGTCTAGCTGCCTGAGCGCCTCTTAAGGCACTGAACTAAACAGTGTGTTGCCCTCCTCTGCGGCCTGTCAACACTGATGACCTTATCAATGAAAGAGCAAAGTCACTATGATGTTACATCAACATCAGGGGCTCAGGGGTTTGTCTTACTTCTACTGACAGAAACTAGAAAAGCAACTTTGCAAAAGAGCAAAAGAGACGCGTTTGCCCACAAATAGTCATTTGAATTTATTGGAAGTGGTGTTGCGGCACAGCACTGAGGGGCACAATTTGACTAAGTGCCAGAGTTTCAAGAGTTGGTTCTTAATTTATGGAAGCAGCCAGGAAGTGCGCGTTTTCACGAGTGAAATATGAAGAACGCCTGGTAAGCTTGCTCAGAGGAGCTTATTCTCTGCATTTTGTTAATGAAAGAATCATGTAAAGTTGTTAATAGGGCCATCCATCTCTGTGCTGCAGTTGAGGCCTTACACATCTGTGTCAGTTGAATGGAGTGTGTCCCAGAGGGAATGAGGAAATGGGAAGGAACCCCTAGCCCAGCAAGTTCAATGCTTGCTGCATTGATTACATCATCAGGACTAGAGCTAGAATGGGACAATGCACCATCAGAGAGGGGGGTTGGGGGCAATCGGCTAATCTCACCACAGTCTCCTTTAAAGTAAGTAATGCTTTGTCAAAATACAGGATGTGTCTGTCTCTCTGCTCTTCTGAAGTCAGGCTGAGGTGCTTGGCCTGTGCTGTTACCAGCAGCAGCACATCACGTGATTGAAGACCGTCTGCCAGACTCCCAATGAGCATCACTGTGTGTGTGTGAGAGGCCGGCACACTGCAGGAACTCAGCTGCTGCAGGACACTGCAGGATCGCAGGCTTTTTTCTCTCTCCTCTTTTCACCCAGGCAAATTGCTCAAGGAGGATGCTGGGAGCATGTGCTGCATACTTTTTAGTTGGGGAGGGTGTGAGGAAGAAAGGGGGGTATGTGGAGGTGGTGGTGTTGGGGGGGGTGGGGGGTTGGGGGGGTAAGCATGCCGGTGAGGCGCTGTGCTGGCCAACTGTACCTCGGAGAGACTACAGTAGAGAAATTGGAGACAAGGAAGGAGGAGGGACTAGCAGAGTTTGGGGGTGGGGGAGGGCAGGAGCGAGGTGCAAGGAACATCAGGTGAGTGCGGCAGTTTCCTTTGCTGGCTGCGCAGCACCACCCCCAGTGAAACTGCAGATGATGTCAGGCTCCGGATGTGGCTCGGACCTTTAGCACACTTTTTGCCTGCTCATCTCACTGCCGCCTGCAGAGGACAGAGGTCCAAAGGCCAGAGATGCTCTAACCTCACAAACCTCCAGCTGCGACACTGGGGCCTCGCATTTTCAAGGTCTTAGCACAGTTACCTGAGATGAACCCAGGGCCGACAAGCCTGCCCACTGGCAAACTTAACCTGACTGGGTCAAGAGCATGTTTCAAAGAGTCACATTCTTCTTTTGTTACTTGTTCCTAAAGTATACTTTTCTGCTACTTGTTCTTTTGACAGGCATACAGCTAGCGCTTAGATGCTACAAACGTCACATCAACTGGAGAAAGATCTGTTTTTACTAGTTCTGCTTAAGAAAAAACTAAAAACGCATTGCAAATTGTTAAATTTCTTTTTGGTTTGCGGTTAAATTTGGGATTATCTTAAAACTCAGTGTATTCCATATTTTGGGATTGCACCAAAGTATTGCTAGCTGGAGCACAACTTCAGGACTGCAGCACAGCTCCACTGTCCCATGCAGGCCACTCTAGATTCATTGCTATTTCCCTGTTTCTGTTCTCAATCATCTTTCTGGACATTTGCAATTAGAAACATTTTTTTTTTTGCTCTAAAACATTTACAATTAGCATAAGCTCATAAGCATAAGCACACAACTAAATAAGAAAACAGTGGAGCATGGAACTGTTTGTACTGTGTAACCCAAACATTAAATCAGAAGCTGTCTTCCCTGTGCTGACAACTCTGCAGCCCGTTTAGTTTTTACTCCTTTTGATATGCCACAAGTCTTCTCCATCAGTGACTATCAAACACTGGCTGCTGTTTCCAGCCTGTACCATGTGTTAAACATGGATGAGAGAGCAGTGGAGCCTGACTGCTAACTGTCTGCTGCCTAGTAGTAGTAGCTGCTGCAGAGGGAAGTGATGAGGCAGAGGCAGCCTGGAGCCTCAGCACTGCAGGCATGCATCCAGTACCAGTACCGCCACTACCGCAGGTAATGTTAAAGAAGTGCACTAATCTTTTTAAAGAGGTGAGTACAGGAGGCAGCATGCACGGTAAAAGGATGAGTTAGGAAAAGACAGTGTACTCACAGAGAGTCGGGGCTTGTCAGCCAGCAGAAGGACAGGACCAAAACTTCTCTGCACTCATTCTGAGCCTCTCAGATGCTGGTGATGTGCTTTCATGGCGCGGTAAAGTTGACTGCAGCATTGCCTCCTGAACAGAATGACATTGTTTGCACTCTCTCTCTCTTCCTCTCCTCACCCCTCCTCTCCTGTACGCCACTCCCCCTCCTCTACAGTGCACACTCGCTGGCAGCACAAACTGCACAGCTCAGCAGTGTTCCCCCACTGCCGCAGCAGATCCTGCATGAGCTCTGCGTATCTGTGTGGGATGGGACTTTTAAAGGGGAATGCAACCTCCAGGGTCAGCCAGTGTGCAGAGCCCCGGCCCAAATGCCTCTCCGTCCTGTTCTTCTCAGCATCCCCCTCTCGTTTCCTGCTCCACTGCCCCCCCCCCCCCCCCCCCCCCCGAGGATCATCAGTGTAAAGGACTCCTACGAGAGCCCCCCTCCACACACCTCATCCACCTTTATTCATTTTCACACACCAGCAAATCTCTTCTGAGACATGAATGAGGAGCATTTCCAGAATCCAGAGATGGCATGCTTTGAAGCGTGGCATTATTGTCTCCAAAATGTAATTTCAGAACTGATCTGTGGAAATATGGATTTCAAAATGTTTTATTTTTAAATCTACTTGAATGCCAGGAACGTAGCAATATAAAACTACAAAATTGTAAACCACTTTTACCCACCACTGGTTTAACATCTTACACGAGCTAAGGATAATTCAATCAAGGGTTTTAACAAAATTCACATTATTGCACATTTTGTTAACACGCTTTGGGACAAATCAGCAATAATCATACAATCAGTCAAAGTGACTAAATTAAAGCTCAATAAAAAAATGAGAATTTTAAAATCCTTCTGTGAATGTAAGAGCACCTATACAATCCATATTTCTGTTACCTCCAGTACCCAAGGTGTACTGCTCTTATGGTGCCATTCTGCAGTGCGCTAAAATATAGAAATATCTTGACCAACCAGATTTGTCTTTTGCGCGTTGCACAACTCTATGAGCATGAGATCATCCATCATTTAGTCAGCCAATGAGCTTGAACTTCACTTTCTGCAATCTCTTGACTTCATAAAATTGCACTGGGAGCCACAATATAATTTTTTTTTCTTTGTGTTGACCTACTGCATGTGCTGTGTGTAATGGTGGCTTCATTATAAATTCTCAGTGTTTCAGCCATTAGCGTCTTGGCTGCTCTATGCAGCAGTGCAGCGCAGCCCTTTCAGCTGCATACTGCAGGAGTGGGGCATTTTTTATTGACTTTGCTCTGCCTGGACCCCAGTCAAACATTGTTGTGCTCTCTCCTCTGGAGCATCACACATTACCACATTTCTTTAAGGTTTGAGCTTGGTGTTTGAGGCACATTTCTTTTATAGGAACGAAGATGATGGTTGTTCCCTAACTAGCTTGTATAAGGGCCTTATAAGAGGTGTAGTTTCCTGAATCAGCAGCCTTCACATAATGGAGCTTCTTTTACTCCTGGGAATAAACAGAAAGCAGTTGTCCAGATTGGTCAGTGTCAGTATCTATCACACATATACAGCCTCCATATTTGTCTGAGAGATTTGAGAGTGAAGCATTGTTTGCTGCATCTGTGACCTGCATGCTGCGCTGTACTGCATCCGGCTGAACATCTGTCCTCTGTGCATTCAGTGACACCAGTAAAAATGCCCCCACCAGCAGATCCCTCACATGGGCCATGCCGTTCTCAGTAATGGCATCCCCAGTAATGAATAAGGCATGAGGAGGGGCCCTTTTACATGTCCTATTAGATTACCTTGCTGAGTTTTACCTGGCGACTGTCACCTCATTGCTCCTGGCTCCTGCTCTTCTTAATATTGCCTCTTGTTAGCAGAGCAAGAGAGGAGTGTGTAAATGCACAGTAAGGCTCGTACATCATGTAAACTCAGTAAGTTAAGTCATCTATACAGCTCAGCTAATGTCATCGTACTTGGCCTGCACTTGTATTTATGACAGTTACAAATACACCTCAGTATTATTCAGTTTCCAGAAGAGGATGAGTCTGACCCTTAAACCTGGTATTGACTTAACTAAAACTAACTGACGACTAAATTCTAGTTTTACAAGATCTCTTAAGATGGTCAACGGCCCCATAACAAGATAGTGGAGTTTATTGTTAGGTGAGTACACTTTGAGTCTGTAAAAAGTGGCTTTTTATAATTTATTTCCAAGAACATGAACAGCAAAGTTAACCCTCTGGTTATTTCAGTAGTTAAGTGGTTATGATTTTTCTGGTAAGGTTATGTAAAGCTAATGTGAAATGGATTTTTTTGTATATCTACATGAATTTTAATTTTTTAAAACTAAATGCCGATGCAAGTGTCCACTTATTAATGGCGTGGAAATGGTGCTATGGTTAAATTATGTTAGTTTAGGTTGTCTTTACATTGTGTAGAAATTAGATTACGCTTATTATAGGCTATGTTGGGTCGCAGTATGTCACCACAATTATAGATGAGCTCAAAAAATGATCTAGCAGGGCAGTTTCTCGAAACTTGGAAATCCTAATGAATATGTCAAATGTATCACATTTGGACATTGCACTCACAAACACGTAACAGCTTGAGACATTATTACACACTGACCTGGTGTCACTGCAGATTGTCCCAACACCTGAAGTTATGAGGTAACAAGGTTGACGTGATACTCATGTGAACTGAAAAGGTTATCTGTCCCAATGCCTCGACACAAGCCAATAATGAAGTTGAGACCTGTGGCCTGCGAGTGTATGTGTGTCTGTCTTTTTTGCCATTCGCTGCCTCGGCTTCATTGATCTGTCCGGAAAAGATAATAGACACATTGATTCACAAGCTCAGCAGCTTGCTTGGTTTACACATCAATTCAGACTAATTCTCGATAGTACTCCGTCAAGGAGGAGAATTGCCTTGACTGACGACTGACTTTTGGATCTTGAGACTGTAGATTTAAAAGCAATTTCTCTGAGCCGTTTTCTTTGTTGTTGTGTGAAGCAGAATTTATTTCTAAAAATCTGATGGGTTGTGAAAAGCCCAATGTGTAAAAGAGGAGATGTAGTTTAAGGCAAATTCTCGGGAGGAAGTTGGCAGTGAAAAACAGAGCCAACTGTGAGGCAATCAAGGCTTGTTGGCAATAAGTTATCTTCAAAATGTTTTTCTTTTCTTTACAGCTAAGTTCAGGACATGTGGTAAAGCCTGTTGCTGAATGATGGCACTCAGCGGCTATGTAATAAAAAGCAACAACACAAAGTTATTCATTGCACCAGCTTCTTGTATGCTGACCTCATTTTGTGTAGCTGAGCAGATTCCTCTGAAGGCCAAGTGAAGTGAAAAAGGTGCACACCACAAATGACAAAGCAGGTCAGATAAGGTAGAACAAGACATAAGGCAGTGATGTATCTGCAAAAGCTAACATTCACACTTTATACATGAAACATAGAGTGAGAAGTGCCATTATTTTCCCTCTTTTAAACGATGGAGCAGTAGTGAAAAGTCAATACCAGATTGACATTATGGAGTGTGTGAACTTCTGACAGCCGGCTGCTCGTCTGTGGTGAATGTGCGCTCCGTCAGCTGTCGGTGTCAGCAGCAGCCTGTCTGCTCCCTCTCTCTCCTCAAGCACAATGTAGAGATCAGCCACAACTGAGAGGAGCTGCAGAGAAAAGCTGTTTCAATAGTGTTCAAAGGAAAGGAAAGGGAGCTACACGGCTGCATTGGGAAATATAAGTCTTAAATAAGTGTGTGATGTGTTTATAATTTCAGTAAAACAAAAATCATATGTCAGTCATTATAACAAGCTACTGCATGTGTAGCTAAATGTTAGTGTCAGCTATTAGGCATGAGTGGTCTAGCTATTATATAGATCTTTTCATCATGTTTTGAATGTTGACTTCTTTGTCGCAGTTGAAGATTATAAAAAAAAAATCAGGAACTGTACAAAAAAAAAAAAAAAACGGTACAAAAAGACACTCCTTGTTCTTTAAAACTGGGAAAAATGCTCTTTCACAGTGGGGCAAAAAAGTATTTAGTCAGCCACCAATTGTGCAAGTTCTCCCACTTAAAAAGATGAGACAGGCCTGTAATTTTCATCATAGGTATACCTCAACTATAAGAGACAAAATGAGAAAAAAAAATCCAGAAAATCACATTGTCTGATTTTTAAAGAATTTATTTGCAAATTATGGTGGAAAATAAGTATTTGGTCACCTACAAACAAGCAAGATTTGTGTCTCTCACAGAGCTGTAACTTCTTCTGTAAGAGGCTCCTCTGTCCTCCACTCGTTACCTGTATTAATGGCACCTGTTTGAACTGGTTATCTATATAAAAGACACCTGTCCACAACCTCAAACAGTCCCACTCCAAACTCCACTATGGCCAAGACCAAAGAGCTGTCAAAGGACACCAGAAACAAAACTGTAGACCTGCACCAGGCTGGGAAGACTGAATCTGCAATAGGTAAGCAGCTTGGTGTGAAGAAATCAACTGTGGGAGCAATTATTAGGAAATGGAAGACGTACAAGACCACTGATAATCTCCCTCGATCTGGGGCTCCCCGCAAGATCTCACCCCGTGGGGTCAAAATGATCACAAGAACAGTGAGCAAAAATCCCAGAACCACACGGGGGGACCTAGTGAATGACCTGCAGAGAGCTGGGACCAAAGTAACAAAGGCTACCATCAGTAACTCACTACGCCGCCAGGGACTCAAATCCTGCAGTGCCAGACGTGTCCCCCTGCTAAAGCCAGTACATGTGCAGGCCCGTCTGAAGTTTGCTAGAGAGCATTTGGATGATCCAGAAGAGGATTGGGAGAATGTCATATGGTCAGATGAAACCAAAATAGAACTTTTTGGTAAAAACTCTACTCGTCGTGTTTGGAGGAGAAAGAATGCTGAGTTGCATCCAAAGAACACCATACCTACTGTAAAGCATGGGGGTGGGAACATCATGCTTTGGGGCTGTTTTTCAGCAAAGGGACCAGGACGACTGATCCGTGTAAAGGAAAGAATGAATGGGGCCATGTATTGTCAGATTTTGAGTGAAAACCTCCTTCCATCAGCAAGGGCATTGAAGATGAAACGTGGCTGGGTCTTTCAGCATGACAATGATCCCAAACACACTGCCCGGGTAACGAAGGAGTGGCTTCGTAAGAAGCATTTCAAGGTCCTGGAATGGCCTAGCCAGTCTCCAGATCTCAAGCCCATAGAAAATCTTTGGAGACAGTTGAAAGTCCGTGTTGCCCAGCAACAGCCCCAAAACATCACTGCTCTAGAGGAGATCTGCATGGAGGAATGGGCCAAAATACCAGCAACAGTTTGTGAAAAACTTGTGAAGACTTACAGAAAACGTTTGACCTCTGTCATTGCCAACAAAGGGCATATAACAAAGTGTTCAAATGAACTTTTGTTATTGACCAAATACTTATTTTCCACCATAATTTGCAAATAAATTCTTTAAAAATCAGATGTGATTTTATGATTTTTTTTTTTTTTTTTTCTCATTTTGTCTCTCATAGTTGAGGTATACCTATGATGAAAATTACAGGCCTCTCTCATCTTTTTAAGTGGGAGAACTTGCACAATTGGTGGCTGACTAAATACTTTTTTGCCCCACTGTATATATATATATTTTTTTCTTATCTTAAAATGCTATCACAAATGGTGTGTATTTCCATTGCACAGTTTCAAGGTTTAAATTTTGACCATTTGAGGTTACTAGATTATAAATATAATAATTCCAGGAAACAGAGTGAAACACGGATGATGTATTTTCCTGGTTAACTATTAATTCAGTGTTTATTGAGTTAACCAGGATCAATTCATAAAGAATTCAACAAGAAAACGTTTGTGTATAAATTAGGGCATAATCACAATGAATTAATTACAGAGTAATTAACGCGTAGAAAAAAAAAAAAATCAACGCACTTAATTGCATTTGTCTATGACAACACTGAACATTTCTCAGTGACCTTGTTTTTGGCACACAGTAAGCAGGGATGGACATTCACACTGACCAAAACGCCAAATGTGAGTGGATTTCAGCTGTGGCCAGTTAGATATAAGTGCTGTGCCTATAGAGTGCACTACAGATAACTGCGGGGTTTTCTCTGAGGCCTGCGCACATCCAGCGCACGGCTTCACTACTTTAACGCGCAGCTTCAAGGTGCCACTCACCCTATCTCCGATCGTTCACAGCTGACACACTGTCACACAGGAGACAGCTGTCCCTTGAGTTCAGACCCGAAGGGGACAGGTCCTGTGTGGGGGTCCCACACGGAGCACAGAGGAGGAGACAGAGAGAGTAGAGAGGTACTCAGTGCACTCGGAGGCAGAGGTTGGTGCACAAACGCTGAATACGGCCCTGTTTGACCGCAGTTTGAAATTAAGTTAAAATATGCTAGAACATACAAATAAGCTCCTGTATTACTTTTCTGACATACAAATTAATTTTGATTAATTAATTAATACAAACCCTGTAATTAATTAGATTATTATTTTAATCGAGTCCTACCACTAGTATAAAAAATATTTTTGATGTGTATTTTACATCTTTATTTTAGCATTGTAGCATTAAAGTAAAAATTTTCTTAGCAAAAGACCTTTGGACTTTGTTGGATGTTGTGTTAATCTCTAATCTTTGGTTGTCGTGGGCAGAGGGCATTGTAGTTAGTAAACTATAAACCTACCATGAAGATACTTATACTCTACATATAGATACTTTTTGATTTTGTTCTTTTGGCAATTGCATGGTTTTATTCTAGTCAACATGATCATCTTGAATGCTTTCAGGGACCTTGCTGTGTTGAAAAATAGCCTGTATCGGGAGCTGCCACAGTCTGTTAACGTAAGGCACTTTTATTAAAATAGCACAATACTCAAAGAATTATTGGTGAGTTTAAACTTTTGTATTCTACTTGTATTTGTGAGTTGTTTTTATCTGCAGAGATGGCGAGGGATGGTGAGGTGCTTGTTATTTTTGTCCTTTTGCTGCTGCATTGTGTTTCTCTTCCAGGTTTTTGGAGGACTGCTGCACATCCTCCAAAACAATGCTGGTCATCTCAGAATGTGTGTTGACTCCTGGCCTACATTCACCACTGCCATTTGTTACCGTCACACACAGGTATACAGCACACATGGACAAAGAGGACTTATTGGCTGCTTCGTAGTGGCCTGCTGATGTCTGTGTCTGCTCTTTATAAAGGACTTTAGCAGCATCGGCGGTGGCTTGGGGGCAGTTCCTGACATATGCGCTGTCTTCACCAAGGACCCCGACGCACTTAGACGTCTGCTGGTTAATCCCAAAGTCATAAGCTGGAGAGATGGGCTCATTTTCAAAGGTACTAAAGTCAGAAATTGTTGCATTTTTTTTTTACTTAAAATAAAGCATTGCAATACATCTCAAGGAATTAATTAATTAAGCAATTAATACCTATAACAAATATTACTGTTATTATAATCAGTACCATTTTAAAGATTCATTAGTGCTTGTTTGGCCTCCTATACTGACATGCTATATGATAATTTTACACAGCATTTTTCATTGTGTTGTTCGTGTAAGTTTCTGTTCTCCTTTTTCTCTATATTTAGAAATATTTTACAGTAAATGAATATAATAAAAGTAGAACAAATTGCATATAACGCAAGAGGCACTACTCTCAAAATAAATCAGAGAATTATTTATTTATCTCTACTCAGTATGTTAAATACTTGCAATTTAACAGCTGCTGGTGCTGGGTATTAGAACATCCCTACTGTAAATTAATTATACAGTTATTAATTTGTAAATGATGTAATTATTAGTTTTTCTCCTTAAGCCATCCCCAACTCTCTCTGTGACCTCATCAAGGAGCTTGCCTCTCACAGGAGTCTGAACGTCGAAGATTATGGAGGATATAAAACCTTTATGCACCATAGTACAGAGGATATTACATTTTGGCATGGGTATGTTAATGTTTGTCAAGTACGTCAGCTCTATAATAATGACAAAATAGCTATTTAATTGCTATTTAATTTAAAAATAGTAAATATTTATGTCTACATCTTTCTCTAGAAAAATTTCCCAGCTGCCCATTTCAACACTGGATGAGTCCCATGCTGAACTTGTAGACAGATACTTGCCTTATGGGGGAGGCCTACAACATCTCAACTATATTAAGTTTTGTATTCGCCACCTGCCAAACTTTTGTATAAAAAATGAGTATGGCCGTCCTGTGTCTTGGGTTTTGAACGATGAGCTGTATGCGATGAGGATGGCCTGTACTCTGCCTGAACACAGACGATCTGGTCATGCCCTGTCTTTGACTCAGACCCAAGTCATGAAGCTGAAGTCTATGGATGTCCCTATCTACGCCCATGTGCACCAAAAGAACCAGCCATCTATGAACCTTTTAACATCAGTGGGCTTATCCCTTTGTTCCGAAATGGAGACCATTTCATTGCTACAGATCAGTGACAAAGGGTGAGTAAACTCAGTTAATCTGTTTGATAATTATAATAACAGCCACATATAGACTGAATAATTATATCACAATAATAAATGCATTCTCATCAAATAATGTATGAAGGACAAAATATTTGTATCTTCTAAAAAGATACATCCTTACATTTAGATAAAATTACCAGCTTTATTTTATCACTTAAATAATTTTGTAATCTTGGCCATGTAGATGGCTTCCTGGATGCACACTCAATTAAGACTACTTAGGGCAAATTTGTCAGTGGCCCTTATAATCTGGTCTGGGACAGTGTGTCTACCTTCTATTATTAGGCTCTGTCCTAATCTTTTCCGTATAAATTGCCTCCTTTACTAAAATAAATCTCTCATTCTAATTTTGCTTTTATATATAAATAATTACAGGGTCCAGGACGAGAAGCGTTCAAACACGTCACTGCACTGAGAGTGAGAGTGTAAGTAATAAAGCAAACCACACTTAAAATGACTTTTGTGTCATTCACGATCTTGAAAATGTGTATAAATTAATTTTCAAAACCAGTTTTTTGATCCTGTAAGCATGAATATCTTAGGTGGTCATACTCTTTTATATTTTATTTGATATATGGCAGGGACGCATGGCACAAGAACACTCACACTACAATTTGCTGTCATTGATTTTGTATCAAGGCCAATGTTCTTTAATATATGACATAAAAAGATGAAAAATAAAAACAAGCTAAAAATGAAAAAAAGAGAATATTGACCATTTAAATCTTAGTTTGACCCCTTGTGTTTGCTGACTGGGACTCTCTACTTTTTCTGCAGATTCCCCCTGCAGGATCATTCTCACCTGGGACCCCTCCTCAGAGGTGTGCAGTTCCCTTTGCTGATTGCCCTTCTGTGTTTTAGCAGCAATGCACCATTCAAGTCTGCAGGCAACTTGACAAACGAGCAGCGATCTGAACAGAGGGGGATACTCGTACTGCACCACACATCCTGTCCCATCCACATCCCCCCGTCCCGCAGTGGTGCACCTTTTTAAACCGAATCCCTTGCTTTAGCTCACATCGGTAAACACTCCTCACAGAAATACAAGGACTACATAAGTATAGATGCACAAAAGTATAAAAAAGTGGTAAGTCGATTAGGCCACAATGTATTAAATCTGCTCTAGAGAATTGTTAGCACTTATTGTTTTCTAAAACCATAAAACACTCTTTAGTTTAGCTGCTACTACCACACTAAAGTGAATCATTATGATTATTACACTTAGTTGTACAAATACAACTGCCTCTATTTTGATTCTCAGTAGATATGTTTACTATTGCATATACAATGTATTAATTGTGCTTTATTTAATACATAATACATCACTATTAATAAAGCTAGAGCTACTATTTTTTGTCTTGATTAGGGTACAGTGCACTTAAAGTGTTAGATTTCTGCAAATATTAGACCATCCTATATACAGGAAATTACAAATCAAAAGCTTTTTGTTTCATCACATTTCATATACTTAAACACAATTGATACACAATGGAAAAATAAAAGTTATAGTTTACATGTTCAACTTCTATAATAATATTATATTAAAACAGGTTATCCTGCTGTCTTTGCCTCTACATTTGAGTTACTAGTAAAGTATGTTATTTATAGTATCAATCAATTTATCATGAACGATTGCTGCCATCTAAACCAAGCTGGACGGTTTAGGCTTATATTTCAAGCCGCTGTAATTTGAGGTGTCTCTCACCTAGAGCATGAATCTTTTTGAGTTTTTCAAACTCAAAAAAAGACTATTTTTCTTCTTAACAGCTTACAGTAGCTCTCGTCAGTCATAGAGTACTTTGATGCTGATCTAGTCTTACGTCTTCCTTGGTAATGCTTCTACATCTGCACCTAGCACTGGAGGACAGCATACACCCACAAACTGCATCCCAGAACAAGGGTCTGACGCAGCACGCGATCATTCACCTTGGCTGCCTGCTCACACTGCTCTCACTTAACTTGGTGCAGCTGTCCACACACCCCCACCCCCTTCCACTCACCCCAGCAGCAGAGGCAGTGAGCGGGGCATGCTATCGATCCTGCTGAAATGATGGTTTCTAAAAGGGAGGCAGTAAGCATGTCTGCACTCCCCTCCTCTGCTGTACAAGGGGCCCGAGATATCACCCAGCTCAGCACATTGCACTCACTGCATGGGAAAATGGGATTTTTTCACTGGGAGACAAGCTGAGGGGAAGGTAATTCAAGTCGTGGAGCTATGTTCCCTATCAAGGTTGTAAAATGAGCCGTATTACCTTCACTCCCCCGACACAGTGGACAAATAAGGTCATTTAAACATTTAATTCAAAACGATATGACATGCAAAGTAAATCTGAAGTTGGAAGAGGAAAGAAAATTTAATATTCATAACTTTCACACTTGACACTTTCACAGTAATTTTACAAAAGAAATACGAATGATTTAATTACCTGTGCCCATAGAAACCTAAGTCAATATTGTAGCATAAGGGTCTGAGCCAATGAAATTTGTTGAGAAACCACTAGATGGCGACAGTATATTAGCTTTTACAACGAGTGTGGCCGGGGCTTGTCATACATATACTGGCCTGAGCGAGATCATTTGAACCTCGGTCTTTGACATTATATTTATGTTATAGATTGCTTTATATATAAAATGTTTTCTTGTTATATTGGGGTAACCTCTGAGGTATAATAGGTAACGTAACATAAGCTGTAGTTATCACATTATGAGCTGGTTTCAGATGATGGCACAACATTTTAAAAAACTGTAGTGTTTAACTGGGATGGGATACAGGCAACAATTATATTGTTAATATGCTCTTTTTATGTAGTGGGATAAATATAGCCAGGCCAAGGACCTTGTAACTAATATAAATGATCAGGCTCAATATTTCTGCATTTTCCTTGTGGATGAAAATAGGATGTGTCACACTCTCAGATGGGGGGCAGGACCTGTAGTCAAGAAATATCCACAAGGAAAATTCACAAATGTTGAACCTAATCATTTATATAAGTGACAAGGTCCTTGGCCTTGCTATATTTATCCCACTACATAAAAAAGCATAATAACAATATAATTGTTGCCTGTATCCCATCCCAATTAAACACTACAGTTTTTTTTAAATGTTGTGCCATCATCTGAAACCAGCTCATTATGTGTAAACTACAAGTTATGTTACCTATTATACCTCAGCTGTTACCCCATTATAACAAGAATGCTCTAATGTCATCTGAAACCCAGCAATAGGCCAGTTTTAAAAATACTGTGTACCCTGTAGTAATATGCTTGCTTGGACACTGTAAAAAAGATTATTAGAGAAGCAATTTTGAGTTTGACAATAGCAAAATCTCAGTACCCCTACCTTTATGGCAGGGTAATTAACCAAAAGATTCTGCACCTATCTGACTGAAAAGTCAAGCCTAGCGTTTGGACAGTCAGGCTGCTCTTTCTGAAGGGTGCTAATAGCCCTATACTGACAAGTCTAATACTGAACGCATGTTTAATGTAACTTTTTTAGGACACTGACTTTTAAGATATTTTTAGAGAATAATAGATAATGTTAGTTAGTGTTGTAAAAAATTTGTTACAGTAGCTGTAAGTCTAAGAAATCCCTCAGATTAACTCAGATTTTAGTCTCTTTAATATGAATTGACATCTAGGCAGTATAAAATAAAGTTGTTGGCTTAGTCATTTACTATTTGCAAGCTGGTTTGGTTTTTTACATGAATATAAAAGATTCTCCAGACATACCTGACCCTCAGATTAAAATACTCACCTCCAATGCTCACCTCTACTTAAATATAACAATGTGCAACAAATTTTAACAGAACACCATAAACAAGTACAAGCTGAAGCAGTTCATTGAACTGCCAGCAGGTTCACAGTAACTTTAATGAAAAATCCCCATACTATACTTTCTGAATGAGCCTTCTTGTTGATGGAGCTGCTTGTGTTATTCAGGAAGTCAGCTATGTGCAGAGTTTATGTTTCTGTGAGGTGACACTGCCTGACAGTCACACACTTTCAAAAAGACATCTTTAGTATGATCAGTTATTAAGCTGAACTCAATTGTCTTAATGGACAAAGAAAAAACTTAACTTAAAACTTAATTTAAACACTGTCAATTAACAGCTGGCTCTTTCTGTACCATTTATTTTTTTGGTTGAGCAGTCAGTTACCTAAGTCAGTGGTTCACAAACTTTTTATGGGACCCACAAATTTAAGCAGAACCAAAACTTTATTCCTAGTCTGGTTAGAGGTCATTTTTCTTTTGATTATATTTAACATGTATTTAAATTTGAAACTCTCTTTTATAGCTATTTCCCATTGTATTATTATATTATTAATAGTAAGACTAATTTCAAGCATCTTCAGTCTCTTAATGGCATCCTTTGCTTTTTTAATCACATCAATGGCGCCCCACAGGCTTGAAGGTCAAACCCAACAACAAAGTGTCCCAGTGTATCTGGGCCCACCCAGATACACTGTAACCACAGTCATGCTCTGACAAAAGCTAATCATATGGAGTTGAACATTCAATGCACCAGAGTGTTCATTTATCTTACATCATGTCTTTAGGCTATGGTACAATATATTTTTAAGAATCATCAAAGATAGTGTACAGAGAAAAGATGTAATGGTGGCTATTGTAGACAACACTCAATGTGACTAAACTCAGGATAAATCAAGCTTTTTCTGTTGATTAATAGAAATTACCCAGTTGTCCTAAGAGTCATTTGTACAACTGATGACGTTATCTGTAAGTACCAACTTGGTAACGAGGACCAGTTATCTTGCCTCTTAGAATTTTAATGTGTGGGCACACAAAGACTCTGAAGAAAAAGTAATTCTGCATGCTGTCCAAATGAGTAACTTATACAGATTAAGTGCAACAAGTCAATCTGGAAAGATACTGTATGTCATCTAAGAAGATGGGAGTGTGCTCTGACACTGTAGTGAGGATGGTCTTTGTCTTGAAAAGATGAGTCACTTTTTCATGGTAAGTGTATTAAGGACCTAAAAAAAACAAAAAACTATTTTACAATGTGTTAAAGATAGTAGGAAATGACTAATCATCCAGTTCAATACTTAATTATCAACTATATTTAATTAAATTGTCCATAAATAATACCTTAATAAATGGTAAAACCACCTACATTGAGTGGGTGGATTAGATTAATATGAAAAATTTACCTTTCATTGAGATTTTACTTAAAATCAAAATCACGCAACTTGTAATTATATCCAAACATAGAACATAAGCCATAGGATTATATATCATGATATAGACTAATTTTAAGCATTATTACACTTACATATTTTTAACTACTTGACAACTATTTTGTCTGATAAATTAAATAGCAAAAAGACTAAAGCATTTGGTTATTTGGTTATTATCCCAACATGTATCCGTCCATGCCTCATTGGGGAGGTCCTAATCTTGCAGAGCAGCAGCTGGGAGCATTTGACCACGTGATCAGGAGATGTTAGTGAGCAGCCATCAATTCACCTAATTCATGTCTAGCCCGGAGTGCTAAAAGGTAAGACGGCAGGGAACCTAAAATTATGATGGAGTAGGACGTCAAGAAACCACCACTTTACAGCAAATCGGTCACTTACACCGCTTTACAACTCTGCGAGGTTTGTTCTTTTAAACGCTTTATGCATTTTTCTTGTTTTGTGCTCGTGGTGATACAGGCGGAGGTTCTTTTCCCCCTTTTCCATTATGTACATAATAAATGCGAAAAGAAACGCCCGCAATATGTTTTTGCTGCTGAGAAACCCATGGTTCGTGAGGCATTAGCTCGCTGTATGCTAACTATATGTTTGCCGCTAAATGCTAACACACTCGCCGCTGCGTGCGTTTATAAAACGTAAAAAACGTTCTAGAATGAACGGTTAATTTCAAACGGTCCAATCGTGGGCCCGGTCAGGCGTTCTGGAACCGAAACACACGGTTACCGGGACTACGGTGGCTCGGGGCAGAGGCAGCTGGGTCCCACAGAAGGCTAACATGGCACGCTTCAAAGGGTTAACTCTACTCAAGGCCCGGATAAACTCGCATGCTAGAGGTACATGAGCCAACCGGGAGCACACCTGCCCTTCGAGTAAATCTTGTAACGTTGAATTTTGTGTACTTTCTGTTTTTGCATAGGTGGGCATAGGTAAATGACACAGACTCCTTACAGTAGTTAGCACAATTAATGTTGTGTTTGATTGTTTAGACTAGAGCTTTTACCAACTATTGGCTTCTCAAACGTTTATTAGGTCGTTCCCATTTTAAGCATCAGTTTGTGCTATGTTGTTTAGCTCTAGTTCTGTATTTTTTTTTGCATATTTAATTTAAACGGTAAAATATCGGCACCAAAACACACCACACACCTTAGGTCCATAAAAACTTGTAAAATGTCACATTTTGCCATGGGGCTTTAGTTTCACATGCTAATAATTCTATGCACTCAAACTGGGGCTTTTATGTCTAAATCCACAAATGCCTACACTGGTTTGTTTTGTTTAAGATTTTTTTGACGTTTATGCCCTTAACAGGTCTCCAAACAAACTGGGGCTTTAGTTCAGATGGGCCTGGTCTAAATTGGTGACCACAATAGAGACAAGTGTTTTCTTGGCTCAGCAAATCCAGTGAGTGTTTTCTCTTGCATTTTAATCAACTTCAAACCAGCGCTGGGGCCCAGGAACCCCAACCGCCCCGGCCAGGATCCCGTCCCAAATATATCCAACCACAAGCCACCTTTTGTACTGCTGACGGGTCTGTTTGTTTTTCCATTTGAGGTAACTTTGGGAAGACCTGTATTGTTGGGTTATTTTTGATTTACTTGTGCGTGTTGTGAGTGAGGTGGCCCTGTGCCATATGGGGAGGGAACAGTAAACTCCTGGCTCAAAGACTGTGCAAATTAACATGTTTCGTTTTCACTGAATGCTGGACAGCCATTGAAAAAGAGATTGTTTACATTCAGATGGTGGCCACCCGCTGCCTGCTTTCTCTTCCCTCCTGTTTCCCAATCACTGAAGAGACATGACCCATTTAAATGGTTGTTTACTTGCATTAGAAGAAGAGCCAAAGCACTTCTCAATGAACTCTTGTCTACAATTCAATTAGAGTGGCCTTCCCAGTAACAGTTTTCCACATTAGACAATGCTTCGTGCAGCACCGGCGCTGCACAGCAGAAACGCAGAGCAAAGGGCAGCAGTTTTTACCAACAAAGTCACTCTTGTATCAGGCCTCTGTTGTCATACTGTAGTTTCAGGGGTCTTTACTGTTCAGGAATGAGTCTCAGGCATTTGGTTGAACAAGTCAATATTTCTAACAAAGTTTAAATGGAAATAAAATGGGCAATGTCATATTAGTGAAGGTAATATGAAAAATGCGGGCTTTAAGGGTCAAATAGAGTCAAATAGAAAATTTACTACCAAGCTTTGTTAGTAAACATACAAAGAAGAAGAACTACATCAATGCAATGATTTTGTATTTAGTAATATTGACAAAATTTCACAAAAATGTGAAGTATTTTGAGATTTGAAATGACAGTTTTGCAAAAAATAAAAACAAAAAAGCATGCTTGTCAGTATTAATAATATATATTTTGTGTTTCTTGTGTATCTCTGGGATTGTTGACGCTTTGCACTGTCAACAGCAGTGTTAGCAACAGGTTTTCAAATTCTTGGTTTGCCTCAAATAAACCTGAAGGTCCTTCAGTGAAAGTAATGTGTAAAATTGAGAGCATCAAATCAAACTTGAGTGACTTTCATGATGTTGCCGTGTAATAGTCTGAGCATAAGAACATTGGTGTTTAGAGCCAATTACAAGAATCCAAGTGTTTAAGGTTGTGTGTGTGTATGTGTGTGTGTGGGGCATCTGGGTCAGCCACAGACAAGTGTGACAAGTTCAGACATGACATATGGTCTATTACAGCTAATATTTTGTAATTATTTCAAAGAAGAAACACATTTTTTTGTTCTAACTTGTTGATCTACATTATATGTTTTGTGATCTCTGTCTGAACCTGTCCTGTTTATTTTCTTGGTACACTTTTCTCATTACATGTTTAATTTTTACAAATATGTTTATGGCAGTTGGCTCAGGGGAACTTGTTGATCTTGTTTTTCTTTCTTGTCAGACTGGGAGGGACCAGGCTGTGCAGCCTGGATTCACTCGTTTGCTCCAGAGTTGAGATTAAACTGAGATAGCCGTGGTTAAATACGTCACAGCGATAGCACATCTCTGCTTTCTTCACTAAAGACGAGTGCGAATCCAGGCCACAGTCTGCAAATGTATAGGATTTCTGCTGCTACATGCATGCAATGTTAACAAACTGATGTGGTATTTGGGCACATAACAGCTTAGTTACGTTACAACAGGGTAGTAAACATCACATGGAAGCAAAGTCACTTTTGAGTCCTGCAGTGAATTAATTTAAAACAAAGTGAAGTTTCTATTTGTGTAAATAAGTGCTGGAACAAAGACTTGTTAATTTGTAGCTTTTTTTTTTTTACTCAAATATTTATTCATGAACTAGTCTGTAGGTCAGCTATGGTACTTGGCCATTGCACCAAATTTATTAAGGATGTACATTTTTAGTGCAAAATATTATTTATTGAAATTTTGCTTTAGCAGCTTGTTTCCAATAAGCTAATGGTTGATCGTTGTGCAGTAGACTTTATTTCATCAGCTTTTATCAAGCTAGTCATTATGACTCGTTATAGTTTTATGAAAACAAGTTTTTTTCCAGAGAAAATAAAAGCTACAAGTTAACTTAAGAACTACTTTCACATTTATTACAAATTTCAGTGTCATACTCTTTTTAGACATTTTGTCACAGGCTTGTTTTGACAAAGGATGTCTATTTCATAAGTTTACCAATACCACTATCAGTATATGACCAATCCTGCAAATGGAGCAGCAGTTGTTAATTGGCCTGAGTGTGGGGCCCTATGTTATCCCTGATAAATTAATTGTGACTTACTTTTTAAAGAATCATTTGATCACATTTTATATCACATCTTTGTCTATATCCACCAGTTGGGCGTTACTGCAGTAATCGACATCTTTTCCTCTTTATTTCTCCAGGTCAGACCCAAAAACACATGGTCTCCCCCCAGCTGCTGATTCAGGCTGTCTGACCGACACAGAGGTGAGCACAGTGGAGGAGACGGTCCTCCTTATCTTAAAAACTCCCCCCATTTGAGTTTGAGGCGGGGGGAGGGAGGAGGAGCGCTGCTACATCCACCCAGAGCATGGGGCAGAAAGTCCCAGGTGGCATCAAAACCATTGATATGCGGGACCCGGCATTCAGCCCCCTCAAGCTCGAGCTACAAGCCTTGAACCACACCAAACCTGCCCGGCTGGATCTACTGCTGGATATGCCCCCTGCCGGAACGGACGTCCAGATCCAACACTCCTGGAACAACGACGACCGCTCCAGAAACATATTTGTGAAGGATGACAACAAATTGGTGTTTCACAGGCATCCGGTGGCTCAGAGCACAGACGCCATTCGGGGCCGCGTTGGCTACACACGGGGACTGCATGTTTGGGAGATCAGCTGGGCCATGAGGCAGAGGGGCACGCACGCTGTGGTGGGAGTGGCCACAAGTGAAGCCCCTCTGCACTCAATGGGATACACGGCTTTGGTTGGAAGCAACACTGAGTCATGGGGCTGGGACCTGTGCAGGAGTAAACTCTACCACGACGGCAAAAACCATCCGGGGAAAACATACCCCGGCTTCCTTGAGCCGGACGAGACCTTCATCATCCCAGACTCGCTGCTGGTGGTGCTGGACATGGATGAGGGCACACTGGGGTACATAGTAGATGGACACTACCTGGGAGTGGCCTTTAGAGGACTCAAAGGCAGGAAGCTGTACCCAGTGGTGAGCGCCGTGTGGGGACACTGTGAAATAAGGATCCGGTACATTAACGGGCTTGATCGTAAGTACAACTCTCTGGTGTTGTCTAGAAGTCTTACATTAGCACTAGCAGCATTTTGGAAGGCAAATAACCAAGGGTCACTATCTCACCCAAACTGCAAATAGAGTATTTTTTGCAAAAACACCACAGCGCTGTATTGGCATATACAGCTATTTGTGTATTAATTTTAAACATAAACTAAGGCTGTTTTCCAATTCAAAGTGTGGATCTGCAGTACCAGTAGCATTGTAGCATTTTGCATGCTGAATTGTGCTCTGTTTTGTTGAAGTTTATTTTGTAGTCACCCAGAACCATGCACAGGACGGTAGCAATACACACCCTGCTACTGACAGTCTTTCCACACATTGCATAAGGTCTATAGTAAATAAAATCTTAACTGTTTAAATCAACTACTCTACAGTGGAGTACAATTATTTTTTCTTTTCAATTCGCTAGAGAAGGTGGAGCTGAATTTCAATTATAAACATTATCTGAAACTTGTCATATATAATTGTGTTATGGTCATGAGTTATACCATAGCTGATTAGCCTGAGTCAATCCTTTATACCCTAAATGTATATAAATAATATTTTTAATTTTATTTTTAAAGGCTATGGGAAAAATAAATGAGTTACTTCCGGCGGCCACTGTTGTGCTCTATTGCGTCTTGATACTCTGTGAGAGACCAGGGCAGTTACTTTTGACAACTGACCAATTGATGTATGATTAGTCTGTAATTTGTTTTATTGCTGAAATATTAGAGTAATGCTGTATTTAATAGTGCAGTTTGAGCAGAAGGCGTAACAGGATTTACTTCTGTCTTTCATCTTGATGAATACCATGAGTTTGCACTATGCTTTATTATCTGTTGCCCATAATGTTGGAATAAAATATTTGTTATCTCTTATCAAACAACAAACAATTAGTAAGCATAAATTGGTTTCACCTGGGTAACTGGGTCACTGGGTGTAAATGACATTGCACCTGATCAAAGGTGATTACTGATGTGTGTACATAAGAATAAAAAGAGCAATGTGTCCAAAACAGAATTACTTCAAGTTTATGGGCAACAGTGTAATTCAGATAGCATTAGCTTTGGGTGTTTTACTTTTCCATTTGGTAAAACTCAAACATGACATTGTGGAACATTGCAGAATATGAGAGCAAGAAAGCCAGAGAGTGCACACTGGCTCCTCTAAAGTACTCGGTTTTTGTGCTAATAGTGCTTTGACCACCTCAAATTCAGTTAATATTTGAGCAGCACTACACATTCTCAATATCCCCAAAGTCATTTGGGGATATTGACATTAAAAGAAATAAAGGTTGACTGATATATCGGGCTGATTTTTGCCTTTTTTAGTCAATAGGCAGTTGGCTGATTCTTGCCCTTTAATGCCGATTTTTGGTCAGGCACATGTCCGGGCAACCATGTGACTGAATTACCCCAGCTTCCCTAGATTTGAGATTTGGCTTTAAGATGCTTTGGGATGTCCTGAGAAACAGCTCAGTGTCCCCAGACCATCTTATAGCAGTTTAGACATCTTAAACTTCAGTTTATAGAAAACATTATTTATTCATTTATTTAATAGGGACAGTACATATTAATGAGCATATATTCAGTCAGTGACAGATGTAAACATACTGGATTATAGCAACAATGCTAATTTGCATCCATAGTCCCTAGGCAGGTAACACAAAAACATGACAACATCCAAAATCGCTTTATCTCAGCCTGAGAAGCTCAAAACGACTATAAAAAGATTTTGCTCATTTCACTGGTATAGAACCTCATAGAACTGAAAATGTAATAAAGCATTTTGTAACTCGTACAGCAAGTTTGATTGAGATTGCCTTATTGGTTTTCTCAAAAAACTCATCTTTAACTGTCAAATTCTAATACTTGTTTGCATTTTAATTGGTATTTCTAAGAGAAATGGCTATATATATATTTTTTTTTTTATAAAATTAACAAAATCGGCCCTATATATCAATCTCAAAAAATTGTCAGGGTTTATCGGCTGCTCTGAATTTTAATCATCAGCCATAGAAAAACCCACATCGGTCAACCTCTAAATAGAAATCTTAATCTAATTTTCCCTTCTTGGTGGCAGGCCATTTTATGTGTTTTTTTTTTTTTTTGTGAGAAATATATCTCACCAGATCTACACCATTCTTTACTTTTAATCTGATAAAACTGAGACATAACAGTCCTATCTGAGTTTGCAGCATTGCAGTTGTAGCTAGTCTTTTACTTACAACTTCTGAAAAATGTATTAGACAATACAATATTATCATCACTGCATTCTTCAACCACATTATCTCACATTTCTGCTAATTCATTTCTACAACTGCCAAGACGTGAAGAAATGGAGTTGAATGACCGCTTGTAATTCAATTTACTCAATTTACAAAAGGCATTTGAAGCACATTGCAATATATATACAACATTGTACTGTATATAAAAGCAGTCACTGTGTTAATAGGCGATACGCTGTAAGTGGCATAACATATTTCCCTTCTGTACATACCAGCAACTTATTTCCTGAGACAAATGTATGATTTGATTATTCCCTATTATTTTACATGGTACAAGGGTCATGAGCTGTCAGGGAGGAAGAATAGTGCTTATCAAAACTTGCTGTGCTATCCACATGCCCCAAATCCTCTGCACTCATTACAATTTTATGTCCTGTTGGAAGCATTGACCTAGTTTTTTTTTTCTGCGCAAAAGGAAGCGCCATGATACACTGGCACTCCAAAGGCAGTTTTGATAAGATCACAGTTTTGTGTAATTAGTAAATGTTTATCATACTGTATCATGGAGACCCCTCTGGTCAGTAGTACCTTTTAGTATTGCATTTTTATCTTTTAAAGAAATTATCTCTATCTCCATCTTTATAGATAATTGCATTGATGGCATAAACCTTAGTGCATAATACTGCCTTAGTTGTTTTGAATAAGTGGACTTATGTCTCATTACATCAACAAAATACTAACCTAAGGAGTCAGTTATATAATAAGGCAATGAAATGATTTGACTGTTACAGACGAATTGCTACAACTTCAGGATTTTTCCACATTTATTGACTTTATGTTAATATCTAACCATAGGTGGGAATACAAGCTTGACCATCCTGACCCTTTTATTTTAGTGGGGTCTGAGTTTCCTTCACTGTTGTCACTTGCATACCTTCTGCTCCAAACTCACAGGGGACTGTTGCATGTAATAACATACTGTGGCAATCAAATAAATTGTCACATTTTCTCTTTTTTTGTTACATTCTTATACTATGCTGATAACACAACAATAACCCAACCCTAGCCCTTAATCTTTTACCAAACTATATATTTATTGTTTGTGTTCATATTTTATTAAGTTGACTTTAACAGTTACCAACCAAACCGAGTTGGTGTTGGACGTTAGGCTCCGCCCCCGGGCGAAAAGCCTGGTTTTTAGTGCGTCCCCATGGGGCTAACTTCTACCAGTCAAAGATCGCAAGCAATTTTAAACAAAAACTGAATATTGTACGAATATCTTCTGCAGTACTGCATCAAACCATAGTTTAAAGCAAAACCACTCAAAACTTGGGCTTATTTGAATGCACCACATTTTAAGGGTTTACTTTGAACATTTTTAGCAAAAGGTTTGGGCAAAGAGATGGTCTATGGAAAACCGCATATGCTGCAACACAGACATTGTACCATTGGCAAAATTAATTACTTTTGCACCATCAGGCAGACTGCCACAGTCCCTAATGATACGCCAACCTTAATATTGTAGTTAGTTTTGTGGCCTGTTTAATTACATTGACTTTTATAAGACTAATGTTTGATCACATGCCCATCCTGACCCTTCTCCTCTCCCCTTCCAGCTGAGCCCCTCTCCCTGATGGACCTGTGCAGGCGCTCAGTGAGGGTAGCTTTAGGAAAAGAGCGTCTGGCTGAGATCCACAAACTGCCGTTACCCGCTGCTGTGAAGAACTACCTGCTCTACCAATGACAGCACTCCCTCCTGCGTCTCATGTTTCTCTGGGATCCTGCTCGGGTTGGACTTGTCCGACGACATAACTCAAGCCTGCGGCGTTGAGTCATGGGTGATTCACCGACACACATGCTCCTTTGTCAGTGGCTCAACTCATTTCTTAAACTTGTTTTTATGACATCAACTGTCTTCTAACTTTCTACAAATCAGGAATCACTGAACACTATGCACAGACCTGACAGTCAATGCTGTTTTATGGTAAAACATTGAGTTTGCACGTCGATGTGGCATACGTGGTTGGTACATCTACTGTGATTATGTCCAATGCAGACTTTTTAAATTTAAGTGTCATTAGTTGTATTAAAATAAAAAAATATTTTTTGGGAAAATTACATTTTTGGTGTTTTAGACGATGGAGGTGCACTGCCAGTATCTGACCACACTGTGGCAGCACATTCCCTTTTTCCACTTTGAAATCAAGGAACAATTGTAATTGTTAGAGGATTTGTGAATTTTTTTAAAGTAAATAAGTAATTAAATATAATCCGCATCATAAATTGTTATTATACAGTCTGTAGTGCAGTGTGGCAGAAACACTGTGTAGGAGCAGCAGCTCACAAACGCACAGCACGATCAGATTTCAATGATATGGAAACGACCGGTTGTTAAGCTTTTAGACAGGAACAATGTCAGCAGAAAGTTAATCGAAGGATACTGTCACTGTGATTATTTGTAGCATGCCTCTGCAGGAAATATTCCTCAATACACTCAGTACTGTCTTATTTGTTGTTCACTACTGCTTTTAGTCGCATAGTAGTTTTGAAACATGCCGTTAAGATCATAACTTAAGGTTGTATTGTATTATGTTTCTCTATTTCCCAGTATGGAGAAGCAGACACAGGACCAATGACACAGGCTTTATGTATGGCTGCTAATAGGGCACATTACAACATTCTAAAATCATCTAAAAAGCTTTGCAAAGTAAAAAATATCAGTGCATGTGGTTGTTTCTTTTATGCAACTAACTTAGTCATTTGAATCAACCATTGAGGCCAGTCCTCATCCACACAAATTGTCAGATATCTTCTGTGGACCACATGTGAAAGTCTAGTGTGCTCCAGTCTGCTTCTCCAAACTAGTGCTGACAACTGTCTACTGTAGGAACTAGTCTGTCCAAAGGTATGCAACAGAACCACCATTGCTAAACACTGAGCTATCTTTAATAAATAAAACATGAGTTATGGAGCTCTCTGGCTTATAGTTGACAAACATTAATGAAGTGTTTGTGTTTTCCGGTATGCAACTTGGGACAGGTTTAAAAATGTACTTAAAGGTGTGGTGCCTGGGGGTAAATTTGGAAAGTCAAAGGAATCAAAGTTAAAAAAGACAATCCACAAAATGTGCACAAATTAAATAAAACAAAGGTCTTATTGCCAAGATTTAGTGACATGCCATATCACATGCCTGTCAATGTTAGTCTTTTTTTCATGTGCAAATGTAGTCCTCATTCGGTGCTGTGCTGAGTGGGACTGACTGTGCCACACATTGGCTTGCTTGCAATTTCCATTTTATTTGTAGTTTTGTTTTAAATATCTATTAAAGTATATTTCAAATTGTTAGTAGACTCTTGCATTTTTATTGCCGCCAGCACATTGACAGCTTTGCATAACGCAAGATGCATTTATTAACTTTATTTCTTTTTTAGCAAGAATGAACCACCTTGGGTCACAAATAAGGAAACCCTTGGGTGAATAACTTTTGGAAATGGGACATATGCAAGTATCTAAGCATTTTTGAAATGTCCATTTACATGACTTTAATTGGAAATCTCAGGCTTTTGAATATTATGTTCTCATCAGTGCAATATTTGAATGATTTTGAAGCAACATGCCTTACTTCAGATATCTTTATGAAGAGTGTTGACTTTTACTCCTATAATCTTGACTTAGGACAAACCTATAATCACATGTACTCAAATTCATAAGGGCTCTCCACATGGTTTGTCACCAGAAACTAAATCCGCAGACCTTTTTAAGCTTCATTTTATAAATGGTCCTAAAACTGTCTTTTTACACACTGACTCAGAAGAGGATCAACATGTTTGGGATTTTAGGTGCTGACCTGTCTGGATATACTCACCCATAAAACCAGCTTGTGAACAAGAGTCACTGTGTCAGCAAAAATTAAAGCTAGCTTCTATGTAAAGCATTTGCATGGTTTTTAAGTGTGTAGTCTTTTTTTTTTTTTTTTTTTTTTTTTTTTTTTGTGTGTGTCCAAATACATTAATAACTTTTTTACACTGTAGTATTTGTATGCTGAAGAAAAAAAAACAGTTAACACTTTTTAAAGCACAATAAATCTGTAGAATAAAGAACACACAATTACTCCAACTATTTTATGTCTCTGAATTATTTGTATCTCAAAAGCAACATGTTGGCTGTCCAAACTAATAAACAGCCAAAGTGGCTTTGTGTCGTCTTTTTGCTGGCTTATGTTGTACAGAAGCCTTGCTCCACTTTTAAGTCATTGCATGTTGAAAATACTAAGCCTTGAAATATTAGCTGATCAAAAGCCTTAGATCTTATGGAATTATACAATTATGAAATATTTATTTGATACTGTAATGCCATCAATGCATATAAGTTTTATACTGTACAAAAGTCTAACACAATACAACAAAAGGCCATCGTGTTGTATTGTGGGAAAGTGTCTGAACATATTTTACTTTGGCCTCAGTGACAGTGTAACTAAAACGGGACAGGATTCTGCTTAATCCCTGCTGTAACTCAAACTTTCACATAAGGCAATAAGGACAGTTTAATGAATGAGACACAAAGAAAAACAATTTGTAAAAGTGTATAATTTATGATACATTTCCCAATTATATAATTTGTTTATTAATAATGATTAGCTTTATCTTTAAGCAATGTTTAATTACTATAAATTCCAAAAGCCACTGCCTCAACCCTGTATGTGCAGTATTACATCAATAAAAGACATGTAGGAGTACTATTTTTTAAAAGTATGTACTTTATAACATTATTCACAATATTATGAAGTGCTAAAACAACAACTAGCTGCATCCTGTTTGTAAAACCATAAAATGCAGAAATGTTTAATAACAGTGAATTTATTCAAAAAGCAATGACCAAAAGGCTAGACCTCAGCAAACGTGAAAATCTGTAGATTTTCCTTTTGACCACTTGATGTCACCATTTCCTTCACGATTAAACTTCACGCTCAGTAGTAGTAGTCTTCAGTATTTACAGTGCTTACATACAATGCAATTTCAGTAACATATTTAGTTTATTTGTGACCTTCACATATTATCGTCCAGTCAGAACAAATGCAAACTCATAAAATTAGAGTTTGGTTAAGGAGGCAGAGTTATAGGTATTTAAAATGATTAACTGATTTTCAATTATTTATGATGTGCACATAAAATAAAGTCTGTGTTTTAGGCCTTTATATTAAATAACCAAATAAAAGACCAAATCAGAGTGTGAGTTCAAGGCAAGTCTTGAGGCTCATACTACTAGAAATAAGGCAAGAAGCACTAAACTCACTGATTAAACAGTATCATACAGTACCTTATCTGTATGAATGAAGTGTGGTTATCAACAAGTACTCACTTTTAAATACTAATCCTGGAAGAAAGTTGTATTGGGACATTGATTCAATTATAACATTCATCGTATTATTTTACTTTATATACTCATGGTAAATAATCTATTCACCGTAGGCTGTATACATTAGCTGTAGTCAATGGAAATTACCAAAAACAAGATAAATGTTGTGTCAAAGGCAAAAACATGCTTGAAAAACCAGTGCAGCTGGTTACACCAGTTTGTTTTGCCCTGGTGCCACAGATGTTTTTGAACAGAGAGTGACAAGGGGCTGTCTGTCATAGCTGTTAAGTGACATTTCTTTGTTGTTGTGTGGAGAAACCCTGAGGCTGACCATAGATTCTGCTTCAGCTGCACTCAGCCTGCAGTGGGAGGGCACATGCCATAGTTTTACAAGGTCATGAACAGCAAAACAGCCTGGTGTCATGTTTTGATCCAGTTAGGTCTGTTACACCATGTTGTGTTTTTGAAGTGTTTTATCTCAGCAGTTTTACACTTGTTATCATAAGTAGATAAAGACATGTTTTCAAATGTGTGTAGTAGCCTATGCCATTCACAAGTAATAAATACTGTTAGATAACTTACACAGTGGGACAAACAAGATGGCATGTGATGGTGCTTATTATTATGCCATGACCCTTTAAAAACACTGTTTACATCTATGGAAGTCCAGATGTAACTGATTAACCTTTCACAGGTTTTGATAATTGATCATTTTATTACCTGTTACTTTGCAGATCATTTTAAGGAACAAAGGTGTGTAACCTGACTGCATTTTTTTATGCATAACTTGATGTGTGTGATGCTTTTCCCCCCATTGATTATGTAACCGGATGGGCTTTGGAGGCTATTACTGGATAGAATATGATTAAATAATTATAATTTAATTTGATCAGCAGTCTTTTAACATACGTTGCTGTTTTTGTTGGTTTATTTAGACAAAAGCATCAACTTGTTTAACTTCCAAAACGGTGCTAATTGGCACTGTATGAAATATGCATCCTATAACCTAGACATTTAAGCAATTTAAGGCTTGAGTCGAAGTGTCCCGGATAGTTATACTTGTTAGTTACTATCCAATTTGGCTAGTTTCAAAGTAGGCACGTCCCAGGGCAGTCGACCAGAAACAAGTGTATTGTTAGTCACCTAAATTATTGCAAAGGTTAATGTGTCTAAATGTGAAAACTCATGTGACATTCGCGGGTTGAAGGTGATCTCGTGTTGTTTTCGGGAGCTCTCAGTAGACCCTATTTGTGCAACTGCTGAGTGGTAAAGGCCAGAGGAGCAGGTGACCATAGAAACGGCGCACATGTCTCGACGTCACAGACAACACCCCCGTACGTCCCACATGACGTCAGTGCGGGACGGTCATAGCTCACCTCCCCCTGGTGTCCGCTGACAGCTCCCACCTCCAAAGCGAGTCAAAGCCGGTACGTTATCCGAGCGCCGCAGCTGAGAAACACATCGAAATTCTCGCAAGCAAGATATTTATTAGACATTTAGTATAACACCATGGCTGTTTTTAGTTAATAAAGAAGAACGGCAACCAAGATGGCACAGAAAGACACACTGCTACATCTCTTTGCTGGGGGGTAAGTGACAGATAAATGTTCCTCCTTGTATGTGCTGGAGCTATAGTTGTATGTTATCGTGTATATCTATGGTTAAGTAACCAGTATACAACACGACTGTCCTTAGAAACAGCGTGATGTTAGATCCTGGTAACGTTTGCTACCTCGTGTTAGCACGGCTTTGCTATTTTACGTTTTTTAATGTCGCATTCGTTAGCTTCGTTAGCTATAATTGTTACAAATCATTTAACACTTTACATCCTTACTGTGTACACACAGGAATGCTTAATAAATTTAATATTGGTTTCATTGTCACGCTTTTAACATCATTTTTTGACAATAACATGGCCAAGGTTATTGAAGACAATGAGCAGCCGGTGTGGGACCTTATTTCATCAGCCTGCGTTACATCCGTTTGTAGCAGATGATAGCCAGCATTAGCAAAGCAGTTAGCATTATGTTAAAATGTGTTTCCATAAATAATTATAATAACATATAATGTTTCGGTTGTAGCTGATGTAGTTGTGGTCTGTGGTTGTATTATTATTATTATTATTTTATTTTATTTATAAATTTTTTTTGAACCAGCACAGCACTATTTTCCGCCGGAGTCTTGGCTGGACGCGGCGCAGTCACGGGAGTCATTAGCTTTTAGCTGCGTGATGTCCTTCGTTGTTACATAACATTAACTGTGGCTTAGCGTTTCCCGGAGCTTTAAGATCAGTAAACCAGAGAACTCACTGGAAAAAGAGAAATTATTCTGCCTTGATTTATTATTACTAAAGGGTGACATGGCTGCAACGTTGAAGAGACATATATGTAACAAGACGACGCCATCTTTACCCTTGAAATATTTTGGCATTACAAAAATCTACATATTTATCTCTGTAACGGTGCATTTTTGGAATTTCTTTCATAATAAAAATAAATTACAAAAAGAGTTTATTGCTGAGTGTTGCTTCATAATTTCAAAGGTCTTCATCTTGTCCTTGTTCACCTGTCCAGTGATCAGTGGTCATGGACAAAACATCTCCTCCACTGCTCAAACATTACAACATCTTGCGTTCGTTTTGTTTGTCAGATAATATGACATCTGCTGGTTTATTTATTAATTCTACAACTTCAACATCAAGACCTGGGTAAATTAGACTTTAGATTTTGGATTTAGGTCAGGTCTTTTTGTCCCCAAGTAGTTTGGCTCTTTCCTAGATATTAGACATAGGCTTATTCTAATCCTTCCAATCTCTTAGCTTGTCCGGGTTAGGACTGATAAGGTTATATTTGTTCACACTTATGTATGTACAAGTGAATTTAGAGCAGGCTGATCTGTCAAGGCCAACAATTTGGGGGCCAATATCACTTACTTATCCATCTTCTTAGCTACCAAGAATCACTAAGATTATATAGTTTTGGCATTGGTTAATTGCACAGTAGCAGAAACATACTTGTTAACCTGGTGGTGATCTTTCTGGCTATCTGAAAATAAGTTAAAGGTAAATTGTATCGTCCATGTCATGTCAATATTGGCAATCTATTTGATGACCAAATATATATCTTTTGGAAGGAAATCAAGGTCAAACCTTTTTGATGCAGTGTAGTTACAGGCAAATGTAACATTATAGTGATTTCAGTAGATATACTTTAATGTGATAATTGCTGGTTTTGGGAGTAATGTCTAAATGTTTTGTCTTTCAGGTGTAGTGGTACAGTGGGAGCCATTGTGACGTGCCCTCTGGAGGTGCTCAAAACTCGGCTACAGTCCTCAGGTCTCACTTTGCGGCCGGTTTTCCAGGTTCAACTCGGGGCCCTCAGTGGTACTGGTGCTGGTGTGATCCGTCCTGGTACTGTCACACCCGGGCTCCTGCAGGTCCTACGGTAAGATTGTTCTATCATTAAATTTAATTAGAAATTGGTTTCACCTACATCATGTTTGTGTTGTTGTTTCATCAAGTCGTGCTGTTGCTGTGGATTCAAACCTATAATTTTATCTGTGCTTCCATTAGTCAGACTCAAAAGCCATTAATCTTTCTCTGCATTATGTTAGATTAGTATACACTGTCCCGCTTCTACATTACGTCCTGAAACATCTGTTTTGAGTGTCACACAATCTAGAGATCCCTTTTAGCAGGGTTTGAGTCCCTTATGTGAATTCTATGTTTTATGACTCTGGCCCTAACCTTGAGAAGCCCCAGGTAGCCAAAATGAGCAGTCTGGGAGGGTTGTATTACACTTGCGGCCCACAAAACGACCCAGTCTAGGCTGGTGTCTTGAATACTGGAATACTGGAAGCTAGATGCTAATTGTCTTACAGCTTTTTTGTTGTTTAAAGGAAATGTGTGTTATTCTAAACTGTTTTTGTACAGCATTAGTTGCAGCCTATACAAAGAGCTGTGTAGCATTTGCATAAGCAAATTGAATGTGCTACTGTAGTTTGGTCTTTCGTTGGAATTTATCCTTACCCTGTTTTTAAAACGAGGTTACTCACGGCCAAGTAATGCAAAGAGACTATGTTAGGGGTTTTGCTTTGCGTACATACAGCACTACCTCTCCCCCTTTCCTCTCTCTGCTTTCCTCTCCTAGAGAATGTGAAGGTTTTATAACCTTATAGATGTGGCTTATGTGACAAGCTCTGCACCAATGAGATTTTGATTTAAGTGTAGCCACTAGTCAGTTACGCTAAATGCACCAAAGAGGACAGGACTTATGTAACTAGCTAGATTTCATGAGGCGGCCAGATCGTTCCCTAAATAGATCTAATGGGTAAAAGATATGACCCATGTCTTGCCAGCAGACGTGCATGTATGAGAGCTTCTCAAATATAACTTAGGTTACTTGAAGTCATAGTTCGCATTATGTATCAATGCATTTTTCATTACTTGTTATTGCTATTCTTTTTCAAGCCCTTTAGATGGTGCAGTACAGTATTCTTGTCAGTTTTATTTGCCAATTTTTTACTAGTATAAAGTCTAGCCATATTTGATATATCAATAAATCATATTCCTGGTTCCTTTTAGGCATTCTATTTGTAGCTTCCTTTGGGATCTTGTAATATATTAATTGCTTAGCCTGTGGTATCATTTCTTGCCTATTGTCTGTGTTCATGAAAAGTGGCCATCAACATTATACAGTTACTCCAGCATTGTGTGAAACCCTATCTATTCATATACACCAACCTTGTCAGCTCATTATGGCCCACTCAATTGCAGGAAATGTCTGGCAGGCACAATCAGGTTGGATCCAGTTCAGTCTTTGTCCCCAGCAGCTGTTAAGGGAAACACGTGAGCAGATGTTTAACATATAAATGATTTAATTGATTACTGTTTTGTGTATTTCAGGTCAATCCTTGAAAAAGAGGGACCAAGATCGCTTTTCAGAGGCCTTGGACCAAATCTTGTCGGTGTAGCTCCCTCAAGGTAAATACAAATTTTTAGGACATTTCAATTGAATAAAATAAAGTTAATACAAAGGACAATCTGTTAAATAACAAAAACAAAGATTACGGGCGTTGAGGTTTGTGAATATATAATTAGCAATAAACACTAAATAATACTACTATTGATATTAAATTTAGGTGAAAAGAGGTTACAAGGAATCATTTGTTGAACTATAAACACAGAACAGACACAGAAGTGAAATGGGGATCATTTGTTGTTATCAGGCGTAAGGGCACCTCAGAGGGTTTTAACCACATGCAAACCAGAGGAAAGGAAGAGGCTGTTTATACTTTGCATGGTAATTGTTGAGAGCTTTAGTGACTTTGTAAATAGGAAATTGTTGTCTCGGCAACAGCAGTGATGTCAGATTACTGTATGTAAATTGACTGTAAACATCTTTACAGAGTAAACTTTAACATATGTTCAGGGAAAGATACATTTTCCAGTTTAGAAGTAAATATTTAAGGTTACTGTATTGTTGTAAGAAGGGCCAAATTGTGTGTTGTTTTTTTAATAAGAATAAGAAAACCTTTATTAGTCCCTCAGTGGGGAAATTGCATTGTTGCAACAGCTTAAGTACAGTTGGCAGTATCACACAGTGTTCTCACACAAGAGCACAAAGTGTATCAGAGACCAGTGTGACCAAAGATAATTAAATAAAAAAAAGTACAAGTAGAGCTAAATTAATTAAACTTGAATATGAGCAAATGAAATACACTATAATAAATAAGTACAGTATATAGTCTGACAGAGTTATGGATATTCAAAAATACCATAGGTAAAGAGTGTGCATTGTGAATAGCTGTTTAAAATTCCCAGAAGGGAAAAGCGAAAAGGAAAAAATAAATTAAGTAAAGTGCCCATGTGTCTTAGGGTATACACAGCATCAAAATCCAAATGTCCATTTCTAAAAAAAGCCAAACTGTATGCTTTCAATCAGCAGGGATACGGTTACAGCCTGGATTACTTGAGACTAGCCTTACACTGGTCACTGTAGCTGCTCCCTCTTTAATTTTAAATGACCCTTTGGTCATCTGGTAGGGGAGCTGGGCCTGTTTCCAGCAGTACACTACCAAGCTTATGCAGCTAGGTCAAATAATTTCATTGCCCATCATCTACTAACTTTTAACATTTTATACAGTATAATGTACATGAAAGAACTTGATTTCATAATATTACTGTAATGTGTGATATACTTGATAGATAGATGCGCATAACAAAAACACTGCTAATATTTATTGCTGGGAATCATGTCTAAAAGCTATTTGCTCTTTTTTGTAGCCTTTACGGTCAGGTCATTGTGCGTCACATTTCTTCATACATTAGGTTTAAACTTTAACATTTGTTTAAGAAAATACAACCACAAGGACCTTTGACTTGGTTTTAAATCCACTTTCAATGTTTATTTAGTTTTACTGATGAGAGGCCTTCGTAATGTGTCATGCAGGTTTCTGCAAATGTTTATAGGGTTCAGATCTAATTGTCACAATTTTACTTGTATATTAACAATTTGTATAAATAAATAAAATTATCATCATATGAATTATGTTTAACTTGTAAAGCCCATGACACATGAATGGCATGTATTTTATACCCAGTTATTTTATTTTTAATATGTTCATAACAAACTTAATCTTTTGGCTTTTGGCTCTTTGGGTTATTTTATCTGTAAAGTGACAGCCAGATAGGGTTCAGAAAAGGCTTAACATTATTTGGGAAAGTGATTTAAATTTTGACTTTAGTTAATGAGCCCTCACTATAACTAAGATAAGATTGAACTTTATTTAACAAGTGGAGAAATTCACTAGGGGATGAACAAACATATTATGCATTGCATTTCTAAAGATCACTGCAAAAGACTCTGCTTTCACCGTTGTTCCAGTTTTAGCATCTATAAAACCTTGTACTTCCTGATAGATAAGATGTCATGTATCCACTCGAAAATAATAACCACTGCATTGACCAGTGTTGGGTTAGTTACTCAAAAAAGTAACTAGTTACTCTTTTAAAAAGTAATATATTACTTTACTTAGTTACTGACTCATGAAAGTAACTTAGTTACTTTACTTTTGGATTACTTCCTAACAAGAAGGCCTAAATGAACCCAGTTTTAAATAGAAGAAGCCTATCGCCTCACTGTTGCCCTGACCAGATCTCTTATTACATTCTTATTCAAGTTTTTTTAGCTGCATTCATTTCAGCAGCAGGGCAGCCTGACACAGCAAATACTGCCCTTTAAGTTCACCTGCCCCTGCTCCTGTGCAGCGTTCACATGCACCCCGACACACACACATGCACCCCGACACACACACATGCACCCCGATACACGCAGAGAGGGGGACCAGCACACGGACAGGACGAGTGGCCGCTGCGCGCAAAAAAAGGAGCAGAGAAGGGAATGAAAACAGATGATAATAAGTTAGGAAACGTATTAGCGCTATGGGTTTAATGCATTTTCATTCCGTGTTCTTGTGGTAAACTGCAGGTAAATGAAACTGACTGTAGTGACTGTAACGTGAGTAACTAATTGGGTATTTTGTTAGTAACTGTAATATTATTACTGGGGGCTCAAAAGTAACTCGTTACCCGCTGCGTTACTGACAATTGTAATCTCGTTATTGTAACTCGTTACTTTGTAACGCGTTACTCCCAACACTGGCATTGACCACCATTACACATTGGCTTCAAAACGCAATGAGACTTTGAGACTGTTTAATGACAAAGGTTACATACACTGTCACTGCTGTTAATAAGTAGCTCTAGTCTGATCTTATATCAAGTATTCCGCCCCAGTGGGCAAATTGGATGGCTTCACAGCAGCTCAGCAGGTCTCTGTGGGGCTGTCTGGTTGCCTATTGGGTCCATTGAGTGTTAGGGCAGCCTGTTTGAGAATCTAAACATCCCAGGGCATGTGACAAGGACGTACCGCACCCAGCAATGTTACATAATGACACATCTGTTATTAAACAAAGCTCTTTGAAATAAACACCGTCTTTTAATCATTGTATGTGTTGTTATTTATTTATTTATGTTTGATAAAAAAAATTTATAATGTAACAATTACCTTTTTTTCAGAGCCATTTACTTTGCTGCTTACTCCAAGTCAAAAGAGATGTTCAATGGGCTATTTGTCCCCAACAGCGGATTGGTGCACATGTCGTCTGCGGGTACTGCAGGTGAGCAGACTGAGATTCAAATATATGCACTTCATGGACACTAAAGTTTTACTGAAGAGTCTTGCAAAAACAGTAGACAGTGCTTGCTTTCACAGAAAGGACTTGGCAATTACATATATATTGTCCTGGAAAGATGTACAGATATTTTTGCCATTCACATTTATAACAATATCGCTCTGTAAACAGAGATTCCATTTTTTTAAAACATTGAAATTATAAAACTAATGTAATGCAGCATGTAGGCCCCCTTTGTAAATCCTTTGGACTTCTTAGGCTGTTGTAGTTTAGACTAGAAATAGTCAGAATTGTCAATATATCACTATATCAGCAAGTTACTGCAATTCACATCAAAATATACAAATGTACTTTGTCAAAGGGGAACTCAAGCAAACGTTATGTTTTTCTAGTGTGTCACAGCTTCGATAGTAAATTGTAATTGCCTTGACATTCAGCACACTGTAATGTGCTGAATGAAAAAAGTACCTACATTTATGTGTATCATTGTCAGCTAGAAAAGGCTCCATCAAACTGAATATGCTTTGTTTCTTTAGCTTTTGTTACCAACTCGCTGATGAACCCCATCTGGATGGTCAAGACCAGGATGCAGCTGGAGAAAAAGTGTGTACACCTTTTACCATTTGTAAATAACATGTAGCCCCTCCCATTTCACCAGTCATTTTCATTATATTCATAGATAAGTGTCCCGGTTGGTTTGAATGCTCAAATCAATACCAACTTTAGTGGTCTGAGCTAAATTGTAACTTCCTGAAATGGTTTGATTGATCATGCACTAGTTGTTATAGGCCACAGGGGAATTTGCACATAAATAGGACCAAAAGCAATAATGAAATGTGACTTGATTAAAGCAACACAATTTTTTTTAGATTTGCACCCACTGCTACTACTTTTACAAACATATCTGAGAATATTAATTTCAAAAAACACAAAATATCCTATATATCATTAAGTTTTAAAGTTATTGTTAGTTTGATGATGAAAAACATTATTACATGATGCAGTCTTATTTATCAAGTATAATTTTCAACATGGAGAAGGTGGACATGCTTCCTGACTGCCATTTAGCTGCTTCTCTTTTTGGCTAAGGAGGACATAGCAGACATTTCCAGACATGTCTTGGTCTTTTATACTGCCTGACTTGGCATTTGGTGTGTATGCACCTCATAAGTGACCTTTGCTTGAAACCTTTAGCAGCCTGAGTCTACAGCTCTGTCCTTGGGCTTTGTAGCGTTTTGGGCCGAGCGTATGACCTGGCGCCATAATTACACAGTTTGCTGACGCAGTGTCCTGTGTGCAGAGGATGAGTCTATATTTACATTACCAAGTACAGGGCAGTAGTACCATGTGAGGTGGCAGGGGCCTGTTCTTTAAATAAAGTCCACCTGTCCCGCAGCACAACAGAACGCCCCTATGTTAGAATGACGAATCATACGGGATCGTTTACGCAGTCTTATTTATGTTTCTACGTAAAAGATTGCTGTTTATGTGGACAAGTAAAACAGTATGTGGTGAAACTGATGCATTATGTTTAAGGTAGTTGTGCAGCAGTTGAGTATTTAGTGGATGTGTTTCCACTACATTCATTAGGATTACTAAATAATTATCTACAGTGGATGGCAGGTACTTTCAGAGTATTATCCATGGACTATGAACTGAGGATGGAGCCAATGACATTTTTATCTTAAATACATTTAAACTATTGGACTGCTTTGTTTTTTTTTTTTGTTTTTTGTTTTTTTTTGGTGATCCATAACACATGCATAATATTTTTCCAAATATATTTTCTATCCAAAACTTATCCTCTATTTTGGTTGTGAATATTATTGAGGGTTAACAAGAGTTAACCTTTTTGCTTTGATATTACATCTTTTTGTATATATTCTGTAATCACTTGCCTTGTGATCTCTTAATTATGTTGGTATTTTTATTATGTTTTCTTTATATGTGTGAATTAACATTTTTCACTCATTCATTGAAGGAATAGTGGCTTGTTATAGGTCAAATAGTGAGCTAAAAAAAATAAACTTTCTGACCTTCTGCTATTGGTAAATGTTGGCTCACCATTTGGAAATAATGTCATATGTATGAAAGGTTACTGTTGAGTAATAAACATAGAAACTTCCATGTTGTAGATTGTTGGGAGCACTAGGTGATAATTGTCTTTGGAGACCTAATGTTAACCTTTACTCTCTTGTCTGTTCAGGGCCAGAGGAGAGAAGAAGATGAATGCGCTGCAGTGTGCCCGGTATGTTTACAGAACTGAAGGTGTTCGTGGTTTTTACCGAGGCCTGACCGCATCCTACGCTGGGATCTCGGAGACTATGATCTGCTTCTTGATCTATGAAACACTGAAAAAGCACCTTGCCAAGAGCCAGTTCGCCTCTCCGACTGGTGAGGCAGAGAAAGGGGCTTCGGACTTCCTCAGCCTCATGATGGCCGCTGCCTTTTCAAAGGGCTGTGCGTCCTGCATAGCCTACCCACATGGTAAGCACTTGACTCATCTGTTTTTGTAAACCGCCAAGTTGAGTACAGCAATTTGGTGCTAATTTTACCTCTCTTTGTCTCCATTCAGAGGTCATTCGGACAAGGCTGCGTGAAGAAGGCAGCAAGTACAAGTATTTCTTCCAAACGGGGAGGTTAATCGCTGTGGAGGAGGGCTACGCAGCTTTTTATAGAGGACTCATTCCACAGTTAATCAGGCAAATCCCCAACACAGCGATCGTCCTCTCCACTTATGAACTGATTGTGCACCTACTCGGAGATGCTAAGTGACGACACCTTTTCTCGATGTATCATGGATGGCACAAGAATCCCAAGGAGTGCTGGCCAAGAGACTTTAACATGTAGCACATTAAAGTTTAAACTGTGCTGCTATAGAGGCTTTTACGGTGAAACTGAAGCAGGTTGTACTGTTATCCAAAGAGTTTAATGTGTTTTATTAAACTGCGAGCTTGCCCTTTGGAGATTATCAAAGTAACTAAAGAAGTCATGGTACTTGTTAAAACTTGTGTAAAAGGTCATCTTCTTAGAGGCTTGGTGTTAAGTTATAAATTATTTTATTTTATGGCTGTGTAGATTTTTTTTTTTTTGTCCGCTGTACATGAATACGCCAATGCAACTGAGCAGGGTAATTTTGAATAATGAAAGGACAAACTGAGTTAAGAGCTGTAGCTTGTGCTGTTCATTGCATTGTAATGATTGACCACACAACCAAGATTTCTCCTTTTCTTTCTCATATACAAAATTCTCTTTTGAATTTTGAATTATTGAGAGGGTTCTTATCTCAATTTTCAATAATATATTTAGGATATGCAGACATATCTGTAAGTTTTCTTTGTGAAAAAGGAGGCTGACGTTTTACAAAATAACACTGTGGATGCTTATTTGACCAGTGGCTCAATAAAATGCATCTAGAAAATAAATGAGTTGGTGTCTTTGGATTTCTGACTGCAATTAATAGCTGATGAATTGCAGTCAATTACCCTTTTCTCATTTAACATAGGATCAGTTATTAATTGCAAAAAAAAAGTTGTGTATTACATATATTTAACTAATGGAAATCACACACTACAGAAGAGCTGTAGGAAATGCAGGAAACAACCAAGGCCTTTCCTACAAAAAGAAGTTATAATTTTAATGGTGCATTTTAACAACTTCAAAAATACCTGTACTATTGAAGCAAGAGAAAATTAAAAATATATTTGTTTATATGGGGTGAAAAAAAAAAAAAAAACTGATACAAAAAGTGGGTGGAACCTGTTCCTCATTGATGTAATGGTTGATACACCCAGCAAACAGAACTGAAATATATGTAATATGTATTGAATTGATCAATCTAACCCAGCCACAAGGGTCTCCTATCCACTTTCAACAATCAGAGATCAGTAAATAAATGTCTGCACCTTCACAGGACCCACACAATGTTGGGGCAGGTGACAAGCAGCAGGAGGTGTGTTTGTCTCTACAGCAGCCTAATCCTAGCCACATGGAGTATGTTAGCTTTGCAGATTATAGGTACTGTATGTATGCTCCATACTTCTACTGCTTTAGTTAGTGAAATGTAATGGTAATGGAAGAAATAAAAGAAACAGGCTAAATATCAGCTGAATTAACTTCTCTTTTACTGAAATTGTTTAAAGGCCCTTCCCTGTTGTTTCCTGTTACTATCACGTGAAGTGGCAAGAAGACACAACTTTTGTTAAACATTTGAATGTGAAGATTTACATCTACAAGGCTGTGGTGTGCATTATTTTAACGGTTTCAGTTTCATATTAACATTTTAGCCCTAATATTCAACAAGAAACTGCTGACATTGCCAAATGATTCACTTGTACATTACACCATGTCTCTCTGTTTCAGTGTGATCAGCAGAGAGGAACCAGTCATATCTGGCAGGAAAGGAAATGGTAAATCCCTCACTGAATATTCTGGGAAACTTCTGGTTTTATTGTGAAAATGATGAATTGCATCAACATGACTCAGCAAAGACACACACTATGTTAGGTCCTCCTGGTGCCTTTGGGTCAGTCAGCTTGAGGAAATGATTCATGACTGACAAAAACAGGTTAACATTGCTTTTGAAGTAGTGAGAGGGATGGATCTAATCTAAATATATACATATGAGATTGGCCCTGTGATTTTAAAGCAGTGTTGTTTACATGTTAAAGTGGCTGAACCATTGGGTTAATGCAAATGTAATCTCTCTCTTTTGTTTTTTTAATTATCACCAGGTGACAAGTAACATTACAATAGACGACATAAAACAATGACAAATGGAAAAATGCTGAACAGTATGTGATGGAATGTATCTAAATGAAGAATATTTTTGTCCATGGCATTCCGGTCCTCTGATTATTTATTAATCACTTAATAAAAATATATTAAAAATTACTATTAAATTATCACTTAGCTTTCCACTTGTATTGGCCAACACAGAACAAGATCCAAAATGTATGAAAGAAAAGTCCATCAGGCAGTGCTGCGCTCAGAGCCGGACCTTCCTATGAGGCCCCGCCTCCATCTCTCTGACAAAGCTGTGGTCACGCTTCTATCTGTCCGTCACTTACGACAAACGGGGCTCTGTCTGATCCCTCTCCAAATACCGCCCTCTGATTGTTTTTTGCTTTTTAAATGCTCACAGCAGAGCCCGTCCTATGTAGGTCTATCAGAGCGCTGCACGCCTCTTGTCCCTCTCCAGCGGCGCATCCTGAGCGCTCCTCACTTTTTCCGCCGTTAGGGAAATTCCGGTTTCACTCTTCTATCGTTAATTTTTCAGAAAAATACTATGTTTTATGGCAGCGCCGCTGCGTCCTTTCCTCTCGTCTCCCTCTCACCCCTCGTCTGCCTCGTGTGTGGTAAACAGAGGAGAAAACTCGGGGCTACCACGAGCAGAAACTGATTTAAACCAACTCCACAGTGTCCAGTTGAGGACAGAGATATCCAGACACTAGTTTTCGCATAAAAGTGTAGAAATTCACGGCTGTATTTGTCACGAGGTCGAGGTGCTGTTTATCCCGCAGAGGCAGAGGCTGCGTGAGATGTGCGTAGTTACTAAATATCCTTCTAGAGGGTCGACGTGCTGTTTGAAGCCAGTCACCATCAAAGTAACTGGTCCTGGTACAACAATAATCTGTTAAGTACGAGTGTAAGTGAGTTTGGCACAGTGCTTCTCAAATGGTGGGTCAGGGCCCTAAAGGGAGTCACAGTATGTTTAAATAGGCTACAGCAGCCAACAATATGTTTAGTTTTTCTGAAGCCTATTACAATACTACATCTGTGAAATATTAAGAAAATTAATATTTTATAATAATATAATTAAGAAAATAGCTTTAGTTCTGTAAAACAGTGAGTTAAGTTATTCTAATATAAAGTTGGCTTTAAAAAACTGATGCCTACACTGATGTGATCGATGAAATATTTACTAAATAAGGTTTTTAGTTAAATTAAATGAAAGCTAGCATGGATATTATACTGACATGGCTGATAGTAGGGCTCCAGAGCTGAATTTTGCATAGGGCCTCAGAAAGGTTAAGTTGAGCAATCCAACAGATTCTCAATGAGCAGCGAAAGTGTGACTTCTGCATAGCTGCCCAAAGTTAAATGTGCATAGCAGGACATAATCCACTGTGAATTATCGCGCAGTCACAGTCAGTTTAGGTGTGGGTTAATGGGTTAATGCTGACCTCTGGCTGCCTCGGAGAGCAGCTCAGCCCCGGGAAGAGGGCACGGCAGTGACGCGAGCTGACTCTGGAGGAGGGCACCTGCGGAGCCATATGCGCAGTTTTCCGCCTGACTATTTATTTATCTATCCTGTTGGAGAGAAACAAAGCAATGCAAGTAAACTCATGTTTACATGCATTGCTTTGTTGCTTTGACTTCAACACAACATAATGCTAGTGATAATATAGTATACGTAACTTGGACGTCACGCGGCGAGTGATCACTTTGGGCTGGAAACTGCGTTTGTGACCTGGCAACCCTTGGTCCTTCACCATTCTCCAGTGTTGTTGCTAACCTCTTTAATCACGTTTTTCGCTCAGTTCAGGTAGCGTTTACATCAACAACAGGGATATTGCAGTTTTAAAGAAGTGATTCCTGTGTGTTTACGTTGTGTTTTTTTCTCTAGGATGTGTTTACGTACTTTGCATTCACAGCTTGCCCCTAGTTTGTAAACGAATTTGATAAACTTCTTCATTCAACTTATTAGCCGCTAGCTTTTAGCGGCTAGATTTCGCATGTAGTCATACATTTTTGTGAAAATTTCTCAGCGTCTCATCTACAAAAAGGAGCTTTTTAGTCATCCTGCCGTCTGATGGAAGGGGAAAGATGCTTAGGTTTTTCAACATCCTCTTGACAGGTAAGCTTTGTGTTTGATGAACACAAACCTCTAAGCAGCTAACCACTTGGCAGCTTATGCCTTTATTATGCAACCAGATAACCGCAGTCATTTGAGCGTTCTAATACAGCTTTCTACTGTGCGTGTGGTGTTGATTTATTTGGACAATTAACCCTTGTTCATTGTTTAAAATAACTGCATTGGGTTTAGAAAACACATCCAAGCATATCATCACTTTGGACAGGTAAAGAATTAGGCTGATTTAATTGCTTTATAGTACCACGAATCTGTGCTGTCGAGCGAGGATTTAGCAGATTTTGTATTGAGGAACACCTGATTGTTTTACTTATTATGTGGCTATTTTGTTCTACTTCTGTAATTAAAGTTACAAAGTACTTGAAAGTACACTTAATATTTATTCTTTACTAGGAATAATTTGACTTCTATTAACAGTGACATTAACAGTGCTATTGCACTGTATTGCAATACAGTGGTATACATTGGTCTCCTGGGGGTCGGGTGAAGTGAATTATTGTATTATAAACTAATAAATAAAATAGACCTGTAGACTTGCCCGCACTTGCCAGAATTATTCCTTAAAATGATTTCAACTTAGTTTAATCTTCATCTCTTGGTGTAAAATCCTGGCACTTAAAATGCTGTAACATTATTGCACAGTGTTTGATACCTATATTCTATATGATTGTGAGTTTGATTGTGAAGTTGGTTTACATACATTATTCTGATCTAAAATATAATATATTGTTTTAATTTGCTTTCAGGCCTGTCATGTGTCCTGTGGGATGGAGTTGCTGCTTTTGGTAAGCACTGAGATTAACATAAGGTTATCACATCTTAAAGTAGGCACCATTCTCATTCTGTGTTATGGTTTACTGTGCCATATTTGACTTTTATTGTAAGGTGTCCTTGGGTGTCTTGAAAGGCGCCAACAAATAAAAATTTAATATTATTTTCAGCTGGGGTGCGGTTAGTTGACGGTGATGATAAATGCTCTGGTCGGGTCGAGGTGCTGCGCAATAACCAGTGGGGAACAGTATGTGACCACGGCTGGGATTTCAGAGAGGCTCATGTGGTTTGTCTGGAGCTGGGCTGTGGATTTGCCGAGTATCCTGTTCAGGGGCCTGCCTATGGGCCCGGCAGCGGAGAGATCTGGCTTCGACATGTGCAGTGTTCGGGTCATGAGTCCAGTTTGGCCCGCTGTTCTTTAGTCCTTAACAGTAACCTCTACTGCACTCACCAGAATGACGCAGGGGTGAAATGCTCAGGTAAAACCATATACCCTATTAATATTGGATTTTCATTTCTTCTTAATGATTGTGATTATGGACTTGAGTGGCTCTCCATGCATCTCAGAGAAAAGCTGAAAATGTATAATGTTATTTCCGAGTGAAATAAATTACATTTATTTAATGTTAAAACTTTCTGAGGCAGCTAATACTTTGTGGACCTTTATATCAGATCAAGCAGAATCTGGAATTGGTTGACAGCTAATGAGAAAATGCTGCCCTGCACTATCAACAGGTCCATGCCATAGAAGAGTATTTGTTAAAAACAAGTGACCACTTGACTAAACACTATGATCCAATCACATCTGTTAGAGCTATATAACCTTCTCAGAAATCACATGTATATGCCTGAAACCTAATAAAAGAACATTAGAAATGTTATCCAGTTTTATTGAGAACAGACTTTTTGTATCTTTTCAGTCTAACAATTGAGGTCATTTTAATGGCAACTGATACTGATGTTATGCGTTTAGAGCACACTTAGGAAGTTGGACAAAGGGTTTAAAGTTGATTAAATTGCCTAATTATTGGCTGTCTTTTGTCACAGGATCTCTTTTGATACCCACTCTCACACTACTGTCCCCCCACGCTGTGTTCTCCTCTGGGGAGTCTGTCCGCTTCAGCTGCCATATTTTGGTGGGACAGTCTCACCTCAGTGACTTCCACCTTTATAAAGAAGGTGTCCAGACACCTCTAGTGATTCAGAGAGTGGAGCACAGCCAGTCCCAGGTCGAGTTGACGCTTTCTGACTTGGAAACCTTTCATCAGGGCAGCTACAGCTGTCGTTACAGGATCAAGGGCAACTTCCCGCCTCATCTGCTCCGCTCCCCTCCCAGTAATTCTGTCAACATCACAGTGGGTGAGGCACTACGGTGAATTATTGTCATTATGTGTTCTTTAAATTGACTCATCTCCAAAGGAAAAACTGAATGCCATGCAGAACAAAACCCACCTGCTGCGTGTTTGTGCATGTCTGTTTTGTTTGTGCATGAGATACAGCTGGTTGTGGTCAACAGCTCCCCAGGTACTGTTATTGTTAAATTTGTTGACAGACACATTGTGTATGAACATTGTAAGCCGTTTTTCTTCCTCAGTCATTAGTTGGGCAAATTCAGTATAGAAAAATAAGCCTTTTTTGAGTCATTGTGGCAAGTAGATGTCACCTGTTCAGGGAAATTAATGAATATTTCATTCAGACTTTTTTTCTAACTGTATATTTAACACGTATTTTGCCTTTCCTAGTGGACCTGCTGACCCCTCAGCACTGGTACAACACGTCGGCGGTTGCTCCACCCGGCTCCGTGATCAGGGGCCACAGTTTCAACATCACCTGCTCCACTCTGCAGCAGTATCCAGGAGCCTCTTTTCAGCTGCGCCTGGTCCGCTCCAATGGGACGGTCCGACAGTCTCTACCCGCCCTAACATCAGCTGTAACCTTCACCTTCCCTACTGCTCAAACCTCAGATGAGGGCTACTACTACTGTCTGTACAGGGTTCAGCTTGGGGGCCGCACATTTGTGTCCCGAGAGAGTCAGCCGCTGCCCATTTCTGTCAGGGGTAAACATGGGTTTTTAATGGCATAGAAACATGGGTCAGATCGATAAAATTATTAGACATTTTAAATTCAAATGTATAAATGCATGAAATGCATGCTGCTAATTTTTTTGCATTTAAATAATTGAAAGGGGCATATTTAAAATAATAGCAGTGTGGTGTGCTATGAGGGAGCTCATTCAGCTGTGAGAAATCAGCTTTCAAATAGCTGCCCCTTATTTAACGACAAATGCGGAACATGTTGTGCAGGGTGGTTATATCGCATATCTAAAAAAAATCTGTCGTTCGAGACATTGTTCAGAAGAATGGCATACTTTGATGAAAAAGTTGACTGGAGAGGGGAAAATATAAAGAAGTGCAAAAATGCTAGGCTCCTTGGCTAAAATTATCCTAAAAGCTCTAAAATGGCGAAGGAAACAAAATATCATTGTTCAAATGGACCAAAGAATAGCCAAAATGGGTTCAGGTTCAGCCAATGATTAGCTCCAGGGAGATTAAAGAAGATCTAAAAATACCTGTGAATATTGTAACAATTAGAAGACACCTTTGTGAAGCCAAGCTTTCAGAAAGAAGCTCCTATAAAGTCCCATTGTTAAAAGAAGGCATGAGCTGAAGAGGTTACAATTTGCCAAAGAACACACTGACTGGTCCAAAGAGCAATAACACATTTTGGGGACTGATGAAAGTAACATTGTTATTTTTGGACCTTAACCCTATAGAAAACTAGTGGGGTGACATTAAACATGCAGTTTCTGCGGCCAAACCAAGAAATGCTCAGGAATTATGGAATGAAGTCCAATTGTCCTAGGCTGTGATATCTGCCAGAAGTTAGTGGACTCCATGCATCACAGATGAAAAGCAGTTCTCAAAAAAATGTGCTTCTACAACTAAATATTCATTCAAAGATCCTCAGGGAAGCTAAATCTTAAAACATTTTCAATTAATGTAGTAAATTATTCAGTTTGTTGGGAATATTGCAGACACTGCTATTTTTTTTTTTAAACTTTTTGATTTATGATACCGTTTTTTCCATTTATGTTTTTTTTACATTTATGTAGGTGATGGAGGACCCACTTTTTCCAGCTTTATTTATGTCATCTCTGTGTTGCCTTCACATCCACAGACCCAGATCCACTGTTGAGCCCGATGGTGATCAGCTGGTTGGTGTCGGGCCTGACGTTTGTTATAGCTGTCATCTTTATTATTATTGTAGCCAAAGTCCTGTGCAACAAACAGAAGCAGCCGTCTGAACTGGAAAGGGAGACCCGAACCTGTGAGTTTAAGCCTTGTGATCACTGCTTAAGTTTATGGTATTGCATAATTTTTTCCTTTTAATTTGGAGTTATTTGAGATTTGTTCCAAAATTGCATGTATAGGTGAAACGTTGACTTGAGTGAATGTAAGCAAGATTAAATGGTTGTACTGGCCTTACACTTAAAGTAGCTGGGTTAGGCCCCAGCCCTTTTACTTGTAAAACATAAGTGGTAGAAGATAAAGATAATAATTAATTGATTTAGTTGATTGTTTTAATCCCCTTTAAAAACATATTGGGCAGTGTTCTTGTGGCTTAATCCTACTCTTAATTTACAGGTGTAGACAACACTTATGTTGCCTTATCGATTAACAAGATATGACCACGCATTGTAAAATAAAGGTAGGTCTTTGGTTTGTCTTTGTTGTCTTTAACATAAAAAAGTTATTGTGATTCAAGTGCTGCATACAACACTGCAGAAATAGTTTTGTAAGATTTAGATTGTGTATTCTTTTATACAGTGTGTTTTACTTTACATAAAGTAATTAAATAAATTGATCATTAAGGAGTACCAAGTAGGGTTGTCCATACTGAGTGCGTATTCTTGGTGTTTTTACTTTACATTAAACTTGGTATACTTGGTACCTGCCAGTATCAGAACTTTTTGATCACCCCCGTTCTGTCACACTTGTATAACACTATATACTGTATTACTATAAACAACTACTAAAAACTTTAAACAAATAGAATAGTAGTAGGACAAAGTGGCTCAATGGTCCTTTAAAACAAGTCTGTGAAAATGTATGCATGGTCCAAAAATATTTAGTACTTTATCGCTAAGTCTTTTTTTTTTTTTTTTTTTATAAAGCAGCAGGGTTTGTCCAACTGACTGAACTGGACTCCAGGCTGTCCAGCACCTTCACCTCTGGGACCAGTTCACTGCAAATTTTATGAGCCACTGAACAGAATGGAATCCTGTGCTGGATGTCCTACACACTATGTCTGTCCAAATAAACTACAGCAACTCTATCATTTAACAGAGGATACACAGTACATAAGCTAGTTTAGGTTAACACTCCTTTATTGCCACAGAAATATACAATGGAGTTTTTTTTTTATGTTTGGTCTGACTGTGGCTGTTCCTGAGTTCGTACAATGCTGTAAATGCACTGTTTTATTTATTACAAGTGACTCCAACAGTTCCTTTAAAACTCATTATGTACTATAGAGATCAATGGTTCTCAAAAGATCATCTAAAAATCTACTATGCATCATTTATTTTTTCTATTTTAGCACTAAAACTATGTAAATAGAAACTGTTTGTTAATTAAAATTGCATTACTACTAACACAGCATCTGAGTGTGTAAATACAGCTGTTAATCTACGAAGTTACAAGTGCCAACTTTTTGACAAACAAGCATAACAATACACCGAAAATGCAAAAAAATAAGTCCAGATGCCAGTAAATGTTTTTTGACCATTATGTGGCACTAGTATCTTTAACACATTTGTGTCATATTTTTCTTTTATTGAGCCCAATCCTACAAGGGTGTACTGGGTCAAAGTGTCCACATGTTCTTGAATTTAACACATGTAACAATACACTACACTCTGATTAACCATGTGACAATGAATTACAGCCAGTATTACAAGAGGCACTTAAATACAGGTTTGAAAAACGTGCCATTTTAACAACTTTCCAGGTAGATTATGTAACAATTTTAAGCATTCAGTTGAACAGAAAGTGTACAATTGACTCAAAATAACTTTGTGTTTGTGTTTCTTAAAAAAATCATTATGAACCAGTATAAAGACATTTGTTTTATTAGTTTCTGTTCCTACAACTGACAGGAACAGACTAAGCAGTGCTTTTTTGGATTTTTTTTTTATAGGAACTTATCACTGGCCCATTTTCTGTGGGTTTAATAGACCACTGTATGTCCATGTAGAGCTACCGTAGAAGCTCAAAAGCTATAGAAAAGACTGATATGTGAAACTGCAGTAATTTCATCACCGGATGAGTGAAGTATTCAATAACAATTTACAGTGAATCAGAGCAAAGACTGGTGTAAACACCAACAACACTGAAGATGACTTAGTGGGGTAAGAACATGCGTAAAGTTTTTTAAAATCCTTGTATAAAACATTGAATAAAATTATAATTCTCAAGCAAAAATAGCAGTAATTAACAGAATTCGGAATTTGATAATCAAGCGTCTCAACATGAAACAAAATTTAAAAAAAAATATACTGCCCCCTTACTTAATGATAGTGGCTTATGTGGCAACTAACACTTGAGACTAGTTTGAGCAAAGAAGCGGTTATATAAAATGAATTACCACAGTGTCTAAAAAAAGACTCTGGGCCATATACAAAAATGCAAAGCAAACAATACATTCCTCAAAGATTAAAACCCTTAACACAAACGTTTTTTTTAGATCAAAATCTCTCACGCAATGCCTTTGACTGGTTCATCTGTCTCCATACTGGAAAATACAATGTAGAGGAAAATTAGCACCACAAGGAAAAACACAACTTGAACCCAGGCTGGGATAAGACCAGAAGATTTTGGTGCTGGAGTGTGCGCTACTCCTGCAGATGTCATTGGTGTTGATTTTAAATAGGAGCTTTTGTAAGAGGTCGGCGTGCTGTAGGTGTAGGGCCTGAAATCAGAAAGTGAACCACTAAACACAAGTGTGAACTCAATACTTAAGTCAGGGTTCCCACACTTTAAGGGCACATTTTAAGTTCCCCATTCATAAAAGCCTTAAAAGTCATTCATTCATCTTCTTGCGCTTATTCCCATTAGAGGTTGCAGGAAAGGAGCCTATCCCAGTAACCCGACTTTTAAACAATATGCAAATTAAAGCTCGTGAAATGCCATCTTCAAATGGTCAGGTTAAGTATTTGTCTCATTACAATGCTAAATATAGGACATTGAGAGCCTGTGGGAACCCTGAAATAGCTGTTAATGTTGTTTTGTGTTTTTTTTGTTAAAGACGTACTTACTCATCAACATAATCCCTTGCTTTGTAGTTATGTGGAGATCTTGTGTATGAAGTCCTGCAGCAAAAAAGAAATAATGGGTAATTGCCTTGTTCTCACTTCAAAAGTAAAAAAATATTTTATTATTACTCACTCAGGTTCATATTCTCTTTCAGTCCACTCTGGCCTTGATCTCATGTAAGCCCCACTGTAAAGACAAACAAAAATACTAGTCATGCTTGTTAAGTGGTCAATATTACTTAAATCCAGAAAAACTGACCTGTCTCCCAAAGGACCACCTCTGACCTGAAGGGAGAAAAAAAAAAGGATTTTGAAGTCCTAAAATTGTCTTGGGTTATACTTACACAAATGTGTGGTACTTACTGGTGTCCTGGTCAGATAGGTGACTTCCTCCTCTGAAACAAAGCAAACAACAGTCTTGTTATTTAAACAAAATCAACATTACGTGAATGCATAAAAATGTATTTTTTTTAGGTTTTGTGTTTCACCCTTTTTTTTTTTTTTTTTTTAGGTAATAATTGTTTGTTTTGGGCCCATAGACCAGTGGTGTTTCCCAACCTTTTTTGTCTCATGTACCTCCTGAAATTTTTGGTAATACCATTAGTACTCGATCATGACCCTTCAACATGACATTTTTACATACTTTATTGTATATACTACTTCTCCTGCATTTTTTCTTTTAAACTCAAATTTTACTTAAAAATAAAACATTCAAATTAAACAAAAATCAAAATTCTCCTTACTGTATGACATTCTATTATATTTACAAATTTTGCTGAATATTTTATATTCAAAATAAACTTACCGTATTTTTTCGCACTATAAGGCGCATCGGATTATAAGGCGCACCTTCAATGAATGGCCTATTTTAGAACTGTTTTAATATATAGGGCGCACCGCATTATAAGGCGCATAGAATAAAAGCTGTAAAAAACTGTAAAAAGCTGTAAAAACTGTAGTGGCTGGGGTTGCGTTATGCATCCACTAGATGGAGCTGCGCTAAAGGGAATGTCAATAAAACAGTCAGATAAGTCAGTCAGTCAAACTTTATTAATAGAATACAAACCAGCGTTTTTACAACTCCGTTCACTCCCAAAACAAGTTAGTGCATTCACAATACTGTACCGTACATACTGGTAGCTCTTATTTGCGCCGCCCTCATTGAAAACAATGTATTTCCAACTCTTTGGAAATTTGTCACAGTTCAAAGCTACATGAACAGCGTTCGAGCGCTCAGTTTTCTGTCCCCTCAATGTCGCAACTCTTCTACTAGATGGAGCAAAGGCTGCGCCTCCTTGTTCTTTTGCAGCAGGATCCATATGCGCCTTATAGTGCGGAAAATATGGTAAAAAAAAATTAAAAATTTAAAAACTTTAAAAAATCTTAAACTCAATAAATTTACTACAAACAAATGTTTAAATAATTCCCCTTTGATTCCCCTGCAACATGCCCGCGTACCCCTAGGGGTCCCCGTACCCCTGGATGGGAAACACTGCCATGTTCCTGCTTTGGCTCAAAATTTGGGAACCTCTCGTGAGTATTTTTAAATTGTAGATAACCTTTTATATTGTTATATTATGTACTATTTCTCTGTAAAGGACATTCAGATTAAATCATACCCTCTTCTCTGTAATATGTCTTATCTGAAGGTTTCTTCGCTTTGGACATTGCTTCTCGCAGTTTCTTCTCATACAGACTTCTGGTGGTGTCTGCGCGGTGAAAAAGTAGTACAGGAGTTTAAATCCAAGTAGTACAGAGCCAACATATAAGTCATCCTCCTAACTTTTGACTGACTCAAACCAAACTCACCGACAATGGGTCCATGTTTAATCCCATATTCGTCCAACAGCTCGCAAAGTTCCTCCGCTGTCTTATTGCTCAAGTTCGCCATTTTATTTTCTATTTCTTTCTATTTCTCCAAATATATGTCCACAGGCAGTTTCAGATGTTGTTGTTTCTTCCAAGCTTCAGTTTCTGTTGGAAAAACTAAAAGACAGCAGACTCCTCCCACTCGTGCTCGTTTTAAATCGCGGCGTCGACCGTTTCAACGTGCGGGCCAGCGTTGCCGAGGAGACGCGCAGAGAATGAAGCACCGCCCTTGTGTTCAATAGAGGTGATGTAACCAATCGCAATTCCAGATTGGCAGCGTTCTTCTTCTGTGGTTGTAATCCTCATTGGCGGCCTACAAACCAACTGAGTTTCTTCTAACGCCATCTACTGCACTGAAAATGGTCTTGTGCAGAAACATTTTTTAATAATTATATAATTTCAACACTTATGCGAATATTGAAGAACTTCACATTATGTTAGTAGGTTTGTTTCAAATTGTGGATAAAAGAACATATACATTGGCCTACCATGGTTCAACGGTTTTCCTTCAGTATGTAATGCTTTATAGCGCCATCGTGTGGACTACATATGCTACAGTAAATACAGTACATTTATGTTTCTCTATGTATGTATTTATTTATTAGGCCAATAAGAGGTAATAATACAGTTAATATAAATTGTATTTTTTTTATTATAGCGTGACCTGTGCTTTGTTGAAGTGTTAAAGTATGGTCAAACAGTATATAACACAGAATAATGAAAGCAATAAAAAGTGTATTACTTTAAAAACAAATCAAATTTGTATGAAAAAAATAGTGAAGAAATGAAGAAATAGTTTTCTCAGACAAAAGCAGGCCACTCTTCTGCATCTGTGACCCACCAGAACATGACCAGTCCCATCACAACGACCAAGAACAGGCTCAAAATAATCCTCAGCACAGAAGGACACTACAGGAGGAAAAAGCACAACAGTAAAGTGAGAAAAATCTCAAACTTAAAAAATCTCAAACTTAAAAAAGTTAATATATAAATAGTGAGCTACTGAAGTTGTGACCCGAAGCCATTAAACTATTTTTATGTATTTTTGACAAAAATAAGGCAGATCAATAAAATGGGCGATGGTTTTAAAAATTAAACATTGTTTAACTTAAAAACAATGACACACTGAAAAGATCTCAAATGTTTTATTTGAGTCTTTAATAGCTCCTGCGCCATAACCTATAAAAGCAATGCAACACAATCTCCTTAAATATGCAGCATCTACAACCATCCACTCACCCTGTCTTTTCTGTTGCAGATTGGTTTGTTGGTGCTTTTTGACTCCTTCTGTGATATTTCAGAAGTATTTTGTGAATCACAGTCCACCTGAGGGACATCTTCAACACTCTGTGACTCCTTGGATGATAATTCTACTTCATCTGCTGAACCTATTGATGGACATTCTTCTATGTCATATGTTAAGTTCAGGTCTGTGTCCTTCTTGCCCTCATCCTCGTGCTCATCTTCCTCTTCGTCCTCTTCCTCGTCCTCGTCCTCATCTAATGAACTGCTGAGTGAATCTCTGTCACTGCTGAAGAGGAGAAGCACAAGGGCACAGATTAAACTTACAGCTAATTTTACTATAAAAATATATCATATTATATTTGACTGGAGCTTGTTCCACTCACCTGTCAGTGTCATAATGAATCACCTGTGACAGTGCCTCTGTACAAAACTGGACCTTTATTTGTCTCTCTGAAACACGCATAAAAGATGAACCAAAAGTTATGCAAAACATGTTCATTTCTAATGAGCTTTTTATTTCCATCTAAAGGTCTTGACGGTACGAGTTCAAGAGTTTAGCAAAAAGGAAAATGAAAGAATAGAAGAGGTGACCATTGTGCAACAGGAAATAGAAACCATTAGTAAGGGTGAAGTATTTGAAGCAGTATGGTTTCATGCCAATAAAGGGTAATACAATATTTGAATGCTGATATAGAAGTACAGACTCTTGACCCCTAAAGTTAACAGCCAAAAACTGACATAAGCCACATTAATGAACCCCCTTTATGACCCACCTTTGCTAGCCACTGCTTTAATACATTAACTACATTCATTGAAATCTATCTAATCTAAACATTTATCAAACTCAAAAAAAGGTTCTCAGTGAATCATTTAACACTGCACTCACCTTCCCTGCCACTGTCTCCATCTTTGTCATCATAAAATTTATAAAATGCCTGGATCCTCTCCTGCTCCCACTTCTTCTCCTCTGTATCATCCTCCATCTGCCAGTCCTCTGTGGCCTCTGACACTTCATACCCCTTAAAGAAGAAACTATCATCCACTGACCCCAGGCTTGAGGACACTGTGGTTTGACCTTCTTGTGTCTCTGTGCTGCTCTTTGCATCATTACCATCATCTCTGTGGGCATTTGAGAGTAGTTTTTCTGTATTTTCTGATTTGAGTGGTGTTGTTGTGTCTAATTCCCAGGAGACACTGTCATCGGTAGTGTCTGGATTTAGGATTTTAGTGGCTTCTTCAGCAGTGCTCCACTTAGAAAAAACATCTGCTGTCCAACTTTGAAGTGGATTATTGTCTTGGTTTTCAGGAAATTGTAAACTCTTAAAATCTTGATTTGCCATTTCCATTTCATCAAGGTCATCTTTGGCATAGCTGTACAACTTACTGCCTTTTTCAATATTGTCTTCATCAATGCAAGCGTTCACCACTTCATTGTTCAAAAACATGCCTTCAAGCTCTACTTTCTCAGTGCTTTTAAGTTCAGTTGTATCCAGATCATCAGCCATGCAATCAAGCTGTGATTCAAAGTTGCTTTCTTGGACATTTCTTGTATTGTCAGCATATTCACAGGAAGAAAAGTCAGATGGATAATCCGCAAAGCACTCTCCGGCCTCTTGGTGCTCCTCTCCTGAGAAATCCTCCATCTTGTCCACATCATCATCATCATCATCATCATCAGTATCATTATCTTCATCATCGAGCAGCTCCTCTGTACTATCATATGAGATTTCCGGATACTTCAAAGTGTATTCAACTTGGAAGAACATAGTTTTTGTTGTGTCTTGTCCTTGGTCTTCCTCTTCACTCAAACTGTGTTCATCTCCAGGGACGTTCTCAAAATTGGACTCTCCTTCCTCCTGATTACTGATTTGAGCTTTGTAGTTTTGAGCCAGAGCTTGTTCCATTGCTTCTTCATCGTCATCGCTGCAGTGAGCCGTCCCTAAGAAATCCCCAGGTTTCTCTTTAATTTCACCTTCATTTTCTCCACACTCTTCTTCAGAGCTTTGGCAATCTTCTTGTCTCAGACTGACTTCAACATTTTGCATATTTGTAGCATCAGATGTCTCCTCATTGTCATTGTAAATGCATGTAAATGTTTCCAAGATAGGAGAGATTTCTTCTTGGTGTTCATTGTTTTCTTGAATCAAAATAGTCATGTCCTGGTTTTGATTTTGGTTGTTGTCTGTTTGTGCCAGATCTTCTCCCATTGCATAGACCTCTTCGCTGTCATTGCTGCAGTAAATCATCCCTAAGAAATCCCCAAGTTTCTCTTCAGTTTCATCTTCGGAGCTTGTATGATCCTCTCTGCTATTATATTTAGCATCAAATGTCTCTTGTTTGTCATCATTAATGCATATAGCAGTTTGCAACAGAGGAGAGCCTTCTTCCTGGTCTACAGTGTTGTCTTGATTCAAAACCGTCCCATCATCTTTGAAATCTAAGCTTTCATAATCCAAATCTTCACTTTCAGGAAATGAAGGAACTGAGGTTTCTGAAAAGGAGTAGCGTTTTAAAACCACAATTTGTATCAATTTATATACCAATGTATCTTAATGATAACTACAAGACATAAGTAACAAGAAATTTATATTTGATCATGCTAGTATTCAAGACAAAAAATAAATAAATTTTGAGGCAAATAGGACATACACATTGTAAATTATATATTAGGTAATAATTAGGTAATATTTAGGTTACTACAGGTAACTTCAAAACTAATGCTAAATAGTGAGTAGTTGTCGTATTGGGTTGCCAATATCTGTACAGTATAACTTTTGTATGCAAAAAAAAAAACAAAAAACAAAAACCTTACCTGGAAATGCATCACTCCATAGATCGGCAAAGCTTTTTTCCATTTTTAAAAAGCAATAATAGAGCAATTATCTATGCAGAAATAAACATTACCTTCCCCCAAATGTCTCTGAGAGGAAGAGACCACAAACAAAACTGAGCTGTCGAGCTTGCCTCAAACTCATTTCCTGTCGCACGAATGGTGCACCAGATAAATGTTAGTGCTCTTGCAATTGGACAGATAGAAAATGTATTGTCAGTCTAGGGCAGATGTATTGAGAGCATAGGTTGGAGAGGAATGTTGTTGTTGAGTACAGTATGTTTAATGTCACTACAGAAATACTGTGCCCAAAAATTAAAATTATGAAATGATTTCAGCTTTGATGTGGTTTTAGTTTCAGATGCATAAAGTGTTCCTTCAGAATGCTTAGTGTTTTGAGACCTGTAATGTTATGTCAATTTTAATAATTTAAGTTATTATCATAGGGATCATTTCCATCCTTAACCTTAAGACAAAAATACACATTGTGTTTGAGATGTTCATCACAAAGCTTGTTCAAAACTATAGTAAGTATTGGAGCATCTGGGATAAGCCCAGCCACCTGCAATCCCTAATCAAAATAAACAGACAATGAATGAATGGATGAATGAATGTTAATTGTTATTAAAATGATCACACAAAGGTTTAAAATTAAGTCTCGAATTGCCATTAATAGCCTGGATGGCTGAGAGTCTTCACAGACATATTAAAATGATCCCATTTGCAACCATACATCTTTACTTTTGTCTGTTTCTCCAAACTGGATTGTTCTCAATATTATTTTATCTTACCCTCTCTTACAAAATACAGTACATTACTAACCCAGTAAAGTCAAATGATGTGTGTTAGTAGGCTGTACCATTTTAATGACAAAATTCAGTCACAATAATAAATAGCCATTTATAATTAGAGTTTAAATTATTTTAAGACCATATAAAACTGTCTTTGCCATTGCTGGGCTCAGTGGTTCACAGTTCGTGACGAAGCAGGTAGCGATGGTTGGGCTTCAGCTCCACCTCCACGGGAAAATGGTCACTCACTTCAAGAGCCTATAAAATGTGAGCATGAAGTCTTTTTAAGAGACTAGATACAATACATTACTTTTTATGATTAACTTATATCAGTTGTACCTCTTCCTCAGTGAGATGGAAGTTCTCCTTGAAATTGAACGGTTGAGCTGAACCTGGGACTATGCTGGAAATAATCTCTCGACCATGCACAATGATCCTGGGGAGAGTAACATAAATCAGAATCAGAATTATGGCCATATAAGCGAAGCCGTCTTCACATTACTAGGAAATTGTTTTGGGAATTGGTGTGTGCATAAAACTAAATTAAACAGGTGACATACTATAAGATAAATACAGAAAAAAATTAAGCTATAAAAACATCTTAAAAATGACAAAATATATTAAGTTGAGTGCACATAACACTGCACTGCAAAAATGTAAAGAGGTGTGAAACAGTTTTTTTGTTTTTGTTTTATTTAGATATTCAACAGAAGCACTTGTAGAGCAGTGTTTAAGTGATTATTAGCCCTTGAGCTATGGTCTTTCATTACTAGAACTAGAAGCATTTGAAGAGCACAAACTTCCTCCAAGACCCCTTTAGACCCAGACAGTGATCTGGAGCAACACAAAAAAATTATATTTTGTCACTTTTCCCATTTGTGATATTTAGTTAGTTAGTTGAAAATTTGACTGAGTTGCAAATTCAACTGAGACATGGTCCTGGATGTTAGAGAATTGGCCCTAGAGTCAGACATGTATATAGTGGATAGCTCAGTTGGTAGAGCATCTCCTCTAACTTAACAAGCGATTTCATCACAAACCCTTACTTAACAGGTAATATGATGCCTTGGTAGTCTGTTATTGCTTACATATGTCCTGTACTGACCGGTCGTAGGCGCAGTGTGTCTTCTCTCTCACAGTGGTGTCCTGGTCATCTTCGATGAGCCATTGAAACTTGGGGTCACCCCTTAACCTCACGCTCCTCCAGCCTTTCATTGTTACGTAGTGACAGGCAGCGTTCAGGTCTCCCAAAATCATCACGTTCTGAGGCAAAGACAGGTGAAATATTCACAATGTCATCATTACACACACACACACACACACAGAGTTAAATGTTGTATAACTAATATGGTTGGACTTACGTCTGTTTTCCATTTTTTGTAAATGCCTTTAAACACAGAGTACAGCTCATCGATCTCCTTCATGGCAGTTTTGGGGCAGGTGTGTTGACCAATCAGAATCAAGTCTTTTATCACTGTAGATACATATATATTAATAATCTATTAAGGTGCATTTTATGGTCTGTTCTTATGTTTTAAATTGCTTCTTGGTTATTACTCAATATAAGATTTGTGATAACATGTATAAGCTTTGAGAAATAACATAAAATTAACTTAATAACCAATTTTCCCTTTAAATCATTTGGTCTTAATCTGACTCATATCATTGACTGTATGTTGAAAATTTTGTATATAGAATAGTCTAATTCAGTGTTTTTCAAATGATGAATCCAGATCCAAAAGTGGGTTAGTTTGTGGTATAGTTTCAATGTTCAGCCTATTTAAAGTCTAAATATGTTTTTTTTATGCATGTGCGTGAATAACACTAATTCTGTAAAAATAAGGTCACAATAAAATGACCAAGTTCCCACAATCAGATCCATTCAGAAACATTCATTTAAAGCATTTAAAAAAACATATTTCCTTAAAAGTATGTCCTGTTATATCCTTAAAAATGTTAAAAAGTAAGACGCTTTAAGCCCCACAATAGTTTAACTCAGTCTTACATGTTGTTGGAGAGTGAAACCGAACGATAAATGGCTCTCTGGAGAAGACATCCGTCTCATTGGTCCCGTCCTGTTCCAGTTTGGGATACTGATAATGATCTTTGACCTTCAGCACATTGTCCCTGCACAGAAAATATGATTTTAAGTTTACATTGAGGCCTATTTTATGTAGTAATATGGACAAACTTGTGTCTTACCTGTAAATGTAGACATACTGCTCCTTGTAGGTTTTCCTCCCGAGACGTTCACTTTGTAAATATGAGTATGAGTTTGACTTATCGTATCTGTAGAAAAAAAAACTGGTCAAAATGTACGATTAAAAAACAATTTAAAATAGCAATGTCTTACCTGTTTAAATTCTTCACCAAAGCTTGTATTGCTTCTCCCTTTGAGTCTCTCACCTCTTGGACCAGGCAGAGGTCACACCTAGAGAGGATCTTTGGAGCAAAAAAAAAGGACAGTGTTGACTTTAACTTGATCTAAATCTACACAGTGACAGTATGCAGTTTGGAGAGAGGTCTGAACCACTGGCTAGTGTCGCCCCATTTATGCTTGATACAAAATCGGGAGACTTTGAAGTAAATCTCAATATATTCTATGTCCAAGAAATGAATGTCATGAGGGAACAGCAGATTATATTTACAGATATTAGTATTGACTATTGAAAGATTAAAAGGTTACATAGAGTTTCTGACAAATGTATTTTTAGTGTGATTACTAAAAACCACCACTAATTTATTTTCAGAAGTGGACAGTAACTAGATACTTTCTGCGTACATTTTGTAAATCACTAAATTAGTATTTATACTTTGGTGGCAATGTAGGTAGTACTGTAAAGTAGTAGAAGCAGTAGTTGTACTTATAGTAGTGTTAGGTTTTTACTTCTTCTTTATACGTTTGCCTCTTCTTGAGTACATCTTCCAGCTCTGTTTTACTCACTGTTATTGATGAGATAAGATTCAGATAAAACTGAAAAAATTCAAGATTAACCCTTATATCTCACAAAGGTAAAGAATCTACTAAAACTAATCATTTGTTATTTTAGTAAGTTAAGTTAGTATCACGGGTCTGTATCCAAACATGGTACAGAATCTCTTAAAACACTTTGCGCTAGATCAATACCAAAATGGTCCTTGGCCCATTACTGACCTTGACTATAGCGTACCTTTAGTAAAATGCTCATAACCTTCTTGTTGTGTGCCTTGGCCTCTCCAAAGCTCTGCACATTGAAGGCACATATTTTCAGGCAAAATGTGGCATTAAGCACACACAGCCCAGCGACCAGCAGCAGCACCCACGTCGTCCTCATCTCGCATCGTGCTCTGTTACGAGTCAGAAACAGTTTAGCAAGTTCCCATGTGGTGTTGTGAAATGTGTCACAGGAAGCTCTACACTCACCCGGCCTGTGGTCTCGTAGCCTGGCTTTGACCAAGAGATTGGCCCCGGAGCGGTAAAGGTCCATCTCTTGAATAGTGTGTTGGTGGGTTCAGGGAGGCTCCAGGTAAATGTGGGCTGCGGGCTGGATGTGCTGATGCAGAGCAATGGGACAACAGGGCTGCATCTGGAAACAGTGGGTACAATGGACAATGGGACAGAGAGTGCAGGGGACGGTGAGTGAAGTTGGAATGGGTCAGACAATAGTGAAGCCTGGAAGAGGAATGGGTAAGAGTTTTTTGGTGGTATTATTTAAGTTTGAAAGTACAGGTATCCAAATGTAGGCTCAGGTAAGTTCTAGGATACAGAATAGTAACAAGAGTAGAAGTTTATTAGTAAAAGTTGTTAATAAGAGTGACATGTAAGTACTAAATTACTTCTATTACTACTACTATTTGTTTTTAGGATTATAGATTTTTTTTAAAGAGTATTCACATAGATCTGGAATAGGACTTAAATTCTGGCTAAACATTTGAAAACAATGAAAATACAGTCCTACATAGAGATTTGAATCATCAAAATACCTTGTAGAACAGTCTGTGTTTCTTAAAATGTTGGTTCAGCGTGATCGCGAGAACTTTAGTATAGTTTCAGCTCAATGAAGCCTAAATATTTTAGTTTAAATTACACAAAACGGTGAAAAATGGCAGGTGGGAACTATGTCATTGCTCTCCTAAAATGGTTACCTTTACAATGACATTTACATCCCTAGAATAAAGAAATAACACACAACTCAAGTTTGAATCTTTTCACTTGTATTTCAACAAATACAGTACTTTACAAAAGTGTGCCATCACAATATTATCACAACAGTACCAATTTGAGCTCCAAGTACTAAACTAAATTCACATTTGTTTTTAAAAATCAAATATTAACTATTAAAAACCTAAACTCTTGAATCATACAGGTCTAAAACAGCCTGAGCATTGCGGGGAGGACATTTCTATCAGGTAATGTTCTATCCTGGTCTCCATGTCAGAGTAGAGGTCCTGCAGCTGCTCCCTGAAAGGTGGATACCACAACCACAGCATCACCACAGCAGCCAGGGCCAGCAAGACCAGGAGAGCCAGGCACCAGCACAGCCACGAGCTTCCACACGCCTGGACAGTGGACACAGAGGATAAAGACTCTTGAATGACATGAGAAGCTTTTTCAGCTGTAGATAAACTACAGCAGCTCACCAAGAAATATATGAAGAAGTACAACATAAAGGTGCACAATATATTGCAAAATAATTATTACCAACAACAAAAAAATTCTGAATGCATTGAAGCTATGGTCTGGTAAAATAACAGTCCAACCATAGCCTTGAATTTAAACTGACTTGTTTTGCCATAGTTAAGTCCTAAAATGTATAAACTTTATATATAATTTAATCTTGGGTTTGCAGACTTCAATCATAATTTAACCCTAGTTTTGATAAGTTAAAATTAGTCCAGAGTTGTGTATTTCTAAGTCTAAGCTAAGACTAAATAAAATGAATAAAATATATAGTCTGATATAGTGTGTAGCATAATATGGCAACATAAATTACGTCTAAAATGCCAATACATTTTGCATCATCCCAAATAAACCAAATGGGCATCAGTTTGGTAGGACAGACATCCTCATCCCTATTCAAATCAATGTTTAAAATTGGATGTTACAAGTATTCAGTTGCTGAAGTCCAAATGAATGGGAATCTCTGCATTATTAAGTATATTATATGGTCATAGTTTGGGGACATCCATCTTCCTAAGGACATTTTAAAGAACTGTATGCTTGTATTGTGGAAATAAAACTTTGTAATCATATTCACACATATCAAACCTGAAGCAAAACAAATGTCTCATGTTTTTCCTCTTTTACTCACAGATGTCCTGGGATGGTGGGTGATTTGTCTCAGCTGTTCTCTGCACTGGGACAGTCGAACCTGGCTGGATTGACACTCCTGCTCCATCGCACTCAACTCAGTCTGCAGCTCCTCACACTGCAATAATAATAATAAAAAAATATAAAAAATAATATTGGATTAGATTTATATTGCGCTTTCAAAGCAGAAAGCTTCTCAAAGCACTTTTTACATACAACACAGATGCTGAAAATACAAGAAACACACTCACACACTTATAACTAACCATTAATGCTTCATTACATTCAAATGGATTTGCCTGGCATCACTATACAGCAGTGCACAAGATGAAGTTAAACAATTAACAGGGCATAAAATGAGAAAACAGCCCACTCTGCTGAGCTGAACAATTTTAAGACTTCAAACACATTTTTTACAAACTCTACATGTAAAAAAAAAAATACAAATACATATAAATGAGGTAAATAAATGCATCATAGTTGTGTAGATCTTGATCTAAAGATATACATTAGCAGCTGATGTGGGGAGTATAAAATGTCCAACCATCTACTTCTATATTAAGTCAGTAAGAAAACATAATCTTTCATTTAATATGGGTGTACATGACAATTTTTGATACATGTAGCACTATTGGTTGCATTTTCTGCTATGGTTTTATAATTATATGCAAGTTTATAATTTGAAGTGTATTTGTTGTTCTCTTTTATACACCTCTGAGATTAAAAGAAGCAACAGTTTGATTCTTATTGCACCAATAGTTGACTACTTTGAGTCTTGGTATTCACTGTGACAAATCTTATTATATTCTTATATCTTGAACATGCTCTAAATGACCAGGCTGAAAAGTCCCTTTTTCACCTCTTTCTCTTTTAGCTGAAGTTTCTCTAAAGTGCGCTGGAGTTGCTCCTCGACCTCAGATGACTTCTTCACCGCCGATGGACGCTGCTCTGTTTCTTCTGCCGTCAAAATTTGCTGCACCAAGACGCCTTCAACCTCACTGCTGCCATCTATAAAGTATACAAATTTATATCACTATCTTTCTGACATACATTTTAGTTTACATTTTACAATACATTTTAGTGTTTTTAAACTAAATAAAATGCTGTCACTGACCTCTCAAATTTTGTATTTCCTCTCTCAGAACGTCATTGTCCTCTTCTAGCAAACATATATTGTACTGTAGCTCTTGGTTGTGCTGCTTGAGTAAAACTAGCTCCTCCTGCAGCTTGGCCTCTCTGACCCGGGACAGCTGCAAGGCAAAATAGACAAATACTGTACAGCTCAGACCCTTTTTGGACTAAAGCTTCTGCCGTCCCTCAGCCTTTTGACAAGTACCTCCAGTTGGTCGTGCAGTTGTTGCAGTTGGTCAATGCTTTGGTGCTGTTTTTCTATGAGCTGCCCAGAGCTGAGTTTGAGTTCCTCATAAAGACGCTGCCATCTTTGAGCCTCTGTCTTTGCTGTGTTTAGGGCCTCCTGGTGGAAAATTGATGGATCAAAATTGTATTACAATGGTAACATAAAATTCAGGCGCAAACTTTAGTTTCATTGCATAAAGTGACACATATCCAATGCCAAAAGTGCTGCTAATTGACTTCCTTGTAGCAACCTAAAAATACTTGAAATAACCAGGAATGCTTTTTTGTTCTTTTCACACACTACATTCTAAAGAAAAATAATATAATTGTGGTAAAATAAAAAATATATGCATGTAGAGCCTGTAGCGGAATGTCTTATTTAAGTGTATAAAGATTAAACTGATTTAAGCTACATTTTGAAGTTCTCCAGCTCAGGTTATGGAAGCTAAGGCTATAAAAGGCTGCTTCTTTTTGGTATAAAAAAGTAAGAAAAGATTTCATAAAAAGCTGGCACATTGTTACTATGTAATTCGTAAAAATACACAGCATTGAATTATGAGTACAATGATAAATTTGCTACTTGGTGTCATTTACTTGGATTGACCAAACAAAATACAACCTGTTAGGCTTAGAGAGAAGGTGTAGATGGCAAATAATACTAATCTTGCCTGAGCAGCCATCCTAATTTTTTTTTTTTTTTTTTTGTTGACGATATTTCCAGAGGGCTGTACTAATGAATGCAGAGTAAATTGCCTCTGGTCACGATTGAACCGACAACGGTAACGGTTACAGTTGGTCCAACAGGACTTCGACTTGCAGTGTGCAGTAATTTGAATATCAATTTTGGAAAAGATTTTACACTGGATACCCTTTTTGACCCTTTCCATTTATCTGAGCTTGGGGCCAGCACAAAGACTACACTGACCTGTGATCTCTTGTGGCTGGATTATTTATTAAGTTTTAGTAATTATATATGTCTGTCCAGTCTTTGTCCATGTCTTGTGTGTCCAGTTTAGTGTGTTCTAGTTTAAGTTAATAGTTAACTCAGAATAACTAAATGTATTTGAGGGCCACAGAAACATAATGTTGATTTGTAAGCCTTGAGTTTGACACGTCTCATATTAAGTTGTACAGGAAGTCTTTGTCTGTTTGAAGGCAAAATACCTGGAGTGACTCTGCTTTGGTGACAGCTTCAGTTTTCTCTTGTGTGGCTTTCTGCAGAGCAATCACTGCTCTGTCTTCATAAACCAACTTTTGCCTCTCCATTTGCAAGAGCAGCTTCTTCACGGCATCCTTTGGAAACTTCTGTAAAAAATACACATTGAATGATATACAATGAGAAAACCACACACCCCTTGGAAAGTCTTGAAAACAGAAAATGAATCTATTATGACTGAGAAAGTGTCACAGAGTACAAGTGAAGAGACCTAATTTGATTTTAAACTTCATCTACTTATATTGTTTTGTTTAATGGATGATTTCATATACGTATTACAGTTGTGGCGCTTACCTGCAGACAGGCTTGCAGCTGTGCCTCCAAAGCCCTGATCTTGTTTCTCAGTAGGTCCTCACTGCAGCGAGTCTGTGGGTTACAAAGGAAATGGTTGGTTGTCTGAAAGCAGCAGATGGAAACTTATGAATGCATGAAGTTGAATCTGTGGCAGAATGAAGCTACAGCTGATTGGTGCACACAAGAAACTGCATCAATAAGCAACAACAAAGACAATGCTTCATATATTCAAAAAGAGTCCTAGGTTATTCTACCCTTTTGCATGTAAAGACCACTTCATTGCTGCTTATGTTGCAAAAACATTAGGCTCATATAGGTGCAATGTTATTATTATGTGGTCGATCAACTGTGCAGATTTGACTAAACTTAAAATAGTACCACTGAAACTTAAGTAAGCCTTATATAGTCTCATGAAATACCAAACATTTGTTGACTATGGATTTGATTCACCTGGGTAACAGTATGTAATCACTGCAATATATATATATATATATATATATATATATATATATATATATATATATATATATATATATATATATATATATATATATATATATATATATATGAAATTGTTATGCCCTCATGTATTTAGAAATGTGCATGAGCAAAGTAAATATCACATGTAAAACGATGTTTATCAGTCCAGATTATGTGTATGATAGTGTACATTGAGACAGCCCCGCCCTTCCTATTTAAGAATGACAGCTTGCACTGTTCTGCAGCTAAAGTCTGCAGAGCGGAAAAAGGAAGCTTCAAAACCACACAGTGCACAGGTCTTACACTGGCTACACCCGGCTACATCAAACTCATTACAAAAAAATGAACAATGGACAGTAATAGTGTGACCTTACAAAATGGGAAATGTACGTTTATTACTGGGAAACAGTTATTGTGGTGGTGTTTGTGTGAATGAGACTCACAGTCCATATTTTATCAGAGGAGTTCATGAGGTTGGTTGTACTCTCCTGGAAAGCCGCCAGCTTTTTCTTCAATGCCTCCTCGCGCCATAAGGCCTCCTTATATGCATCACAAAATCAAGCATTACTTTTGATATTGGATTATGAGTCAAAATTAAACAGACAACAAACAGTAGACAACAGTTGCTGAATAATAAACACTTCAGCAACAAGTGACAATTGATTATGTAGGCATCTATTTTACAAAGAGAGAGGCCACCACAATGAACTGTTAATGATTACTTTAGGATTGTTTTGACATGTAACTGAACGTACCCCTGTGTCCCCACTGTGGGACAAATAAAAGTTTTCTTATCTAAAACTAGTGATTTATCATATTTATTTTGTATATAATAATAACAATAATTGGTGCTTTTTACAGCATGTTTTACCAACTACGTATACAACAATCTAAGTGTGACTGAACTAAACTTAAAATACTACAAACTTAACTTATGAATATACAAATGATCGTAAGTATAAGAAATTACATTCAGTACCTAACACACAGACTTACAAAGTATGTCATGTTTTGCGCTTTCAGCATCAGCAGCTACTCTTCTACACTGATTCCCTTTCCAATAGAAAATGTGATGACCTCTGTGAGATAACCTTGGCATAGCTTTCAACAACATTATGCAAGATAATACAAACTAATATTTTGTTATATTTATCATAGACTTGATCAATGGTTATGAATAAGGTTAAATGGTGATTCAAGTATGTTTACCTGTAGGTAGTCTGCCAACCTCTGTAGATCCTAATTTACAAAAAAAGAGAAAGATGAGTCATGATTGTCTAATAAACAGATTTAAAGTAGTCAAGCATCACTTACTGCTTCTTTGACAGTGACAAAGCCAGACCTTAAGGAAAAATAATGATAATTTAGGAGAATGTATTAACAAAAATTTTCTACACACAAACTGGACAGAACTCACTCTGTCTGGACACTGGCCTCTCGCTGCATCTTCTTCTGTTGTATAAACTCACTTTGTTGAGTGAGTCTTTGTTGAACCTTTTCAGATCTCATAGTTTTTACACTTGTGGATCGCACTTGGACAGAAGAAAGCTGATTTAGTGAAACAATTACAACCTAATACAATGGTACAGGCCTATATGACTTACTATTCACTGTGCTTTTCCCTTTGAGCAGGCTTGAGTTTTGGGTTTCTGAAGCAGAGGTATGGCCTTTTGTTACAGGCTCGGACCACAATGAAGTCTAGTGAGCAAAAAGGACACTGGTTTTAGGCTGAATTTGTGGGAAAATAAAGGTATATATTCAATAACTTACCCATTTACTGGTGCTAGGAGATTCACTCACACTCCTCTCTAAAACTGTGACTGGACTGCCAATAGCAGTGGGACTATTTTGACTTGTATTTAGAGTCTCTGAAGTGTAACGTTTCAGTTTAAACATTCTTGGTGATGCCTTTTTCTTTGATTGTCTCTCTGCTGACTTTGATCCACACATTTCTGGACTCACGGATCTCCTTCTCAAAAACTCCAACTGCCTCTTTTCTTTGAGGTCATTCTTTATCGATTTTGTGTCAAAGTCTCTCGTCAGGCTCCGGCATGAAGTGGTGTTGTTACGTCCTCTAAGGTGTTCGTGTTGCTCTGCTCTTATGTGGGATTTTTCTTCAAAGTTTAGTACTGGTCTAGACAGGTGGACTTTGGCAGCAGCCACGCCATCCATGACAGCTCCATGAACTAAGAAATGAGAGATTTAAAATGAACTGCTAGTAAAAGGCAATACATTTCTGGCACAAAAGACACATTCAGTCCATGGAAACACATAAGTAATCAGTACTAATGTTGCAGAAGAAAAAGTCAAAAGTTTATCAAACATTACAATCTCGATATAAACAACAGACTGGCTCACTAAATTGCATGCACATTTGCCCAATTACCTGAAGTGAAAGATTAATTGTGTATAAAAAATAATTGTGAAAAGTGCATTGGTGAGAGTCATCAAAACGTTTGTGACATAAAACTACATAACAAGTTTAATATGCATATTATTCATAATATAGGCTGACTGCTGTTGTCTGATAAAATTATAATGCAATGGGAGAATGGAATCAATTAAGCTCAAGTTTCTCAAGTAGCAAAGAAACACCCTTAGGTTTCTGTGCATGTCTACAAGAGTGTACAGTATTACTGATACACACTAAAACACAAGTGCTCTGAGTCTAGTTAAGAATCTGGGGACAAAAAGAACCTGTCCCATTTATCGGTGACGCCCACGTGGCTCACACACAATTTTTGGTCAAAACTGTTAACTGCTATTTTAGGCCAATTGCATTGTTTAAATATTTGAATGATGAAGGACCAGTGTAAAAGGCATATTTTGCGCTATGGACATTATGCTCACTGATAGACTTGCAATAGTTTCATCTATTGAAGATGAAAGCACGGACTGGATTAGCTAAACATTCTCTATGCAGTCCCTTTCATGCATCCCATTCTTCATATTTTAATGATTCAAAAGTATACAGAAAAAGTAACACCATGTGGTTCTGTTGCAGTACAAGTTGGGTTAAGTGGAGAGTGTAAATTGGGCTACAGCACAAGTGTTTAGTGATTCTGAAGAGCTACAGCATTTACTGCAGATTCACCTTCCCATTCACCTATGGTTATTTCAGGCGGGCAAGGCCTGAGTGGTAGTTTATAATAGGAAATGTGCAAAAGTTAAAATTTACTAATAGATTCAAACAGTGAATGAAGTCACTTACCTACTGCTCCATGTCAGTGAGCATCAAACACTTCACAGTCATTAAAGAAGCCATCCATTTTATCACTCTCCTCAAATAGTGTCCGGACGCTGTGTCTATGTTTCACATGTAGCTCGTTCTGTTGAGCGTAAATTTACAGGAAGTCGAGTGAACCACAGCGTCATATGTTCCTCTATCTCAGCAGCCAGTCGCTCTGAGCTGATGCCATGCACGGGTGGGCCCCAAGATTACAGACTGACAGAGGCAATTCCCCTCAAGACTGGAGAAAAGAGCACATTATTGGGGAGAGCAAGCTCTGTGGTCACCTTTTGGAAATTTCTTTTAATGTTTCCTCTGAAAGGAGTTAGGTTCATTAAAGTGGGCTACTGACTTCTGTGGTCAGCATCCATTTATTTGTATAGTCATATATATATATATATGTATTTATTTATTTATTGCTATAAAGTTGTTATATGTAGGCTTATTTTAACAAACGATTGATACAATTTTGGTGATTCGTCTTAGTGATCTAGTTCTGTCAACCTCAACTTAAAGACTACAGTATGTGAAAAGTGCAAATTAATAAAACTTTGTACAATCCACATAAACCTCCTGCTTTTGTGTTGGTCCACTAAAATAATTTTGAATACAGGCCTAACTAGTGCCACATCTGCAGAACCTTGCTTATCGAAACTGGTCATCTGACTGGCTTTGGTTAGGTGGTACGAGTAAATAAACAGGACAGAGAAATGAGAGGTGGACAAAGGTTTTTGTGAGGTCAGTAAAAGATGTCCCACTCTAAGGCCAGGGAAACCTTTAGAAGACCAAGGGGACAAGAGGCAATAAATAACAGTATGTAACAAAAGCAACTGGTAACAAATTTAATGAGAGTGATGAGAAAGCCCTCCCCAACTGCTGCATCCTTACAGACCTGAACTATGATACTATAGATGCACTAGTGGACTTTATTTTAGAGTCTGAGACACATTTAATGCCTGACCATCCTGGGAGAAGATCTCTCCTTCCTTACCAAGAAGGAGGGTGAGTACAGGGGATGTCTGGGGTCTGTTTAGTTTAGATTAGTGTAGTAATTGTTTATGTTTTATTGTGTGTTATGTCTGATTGTGTGTTTATGTTAGATTAACTGGTTGTGAAACCATTTGAGGCAACTCTTGTTGGGATAAATAAAAATAAATTGAACTGATTAGAAAAAGAGCATACTGTAGTGTTACTCTACAGTAGGCCTATTGCAGAAACTATTATTATAGGCCTATGCTCTAAATGTAAGCTCTATCTAAGTTATCCTAGAGCTAGAAAAACTATCTTTTATTACACCTGTAAGCTAAAGAGAGGAGCCTCTTAGCTAAAAGTTGTCTCCTTGTCAGATTTGAACAGCTCTACAAAGCATATCAAGCCTATTTGTAATACAACTTAAAATTGTAGGCAGTTTAACTACATCTCGATAAACAAATAGATCTAGAAAATATATCATTGATACTTACAACTCCAAAATGCGCCGTTAATGGCTCCTTTGAAAAAAAAAAGGTGCCGCAATTATCACTTTGAGTCCGGCACCGCCATCTGACGGACTCCTCCAAAATTACTTAACACTGAGCTCTCGCGATATTTGAGTGCGACATCTCGTGCGTCCACCATCTTTGCGGCTCTTGGCAGAAGGGCACGGAAAGGCCGAAGCAAGTGTGCCCTGTGTACTTTATCCTTCAAACATGCTGTCCAGGCTCGTCTTTGTTTCAGGTAATTTAAGTTTATCCATACGTGATATATTTATAAGATTGCCAAGACTTTAATGCAGAGGAATAAAATCTTAAATTGGAGTGTGAGTGTGAAGGGTAAACTGAAGGCCACACATTTGAATGGGAGACGTGCTAATGCTAGTGTCAGAAAGCAGCTTCACTGTTACTTGCTCCAGTAATAAATAACAGCAGTATCTATGCAGGTATGCCTGTATTTTAAGCAGTAATAAAGAGAAGTGTAAAGAGTCACAGGTGGAAGTGTGTAGATATTGCAAACAAAAGTTGCATGAGCTAACACCAGCTAACTCTGCAGGTCTGCAAATGTCACCTTTTGACAATAGAGCTCCGACAGAAGAACATTTTGTATTGTAACACTAAGTACTGAACACCGGATTTAATGGTTACTTACGATGTGCTGTGTGCTTTCATTAATACTAAAAATATATTCTCACAAAGTAACGACCCCTTCTTCAGGTGTCATGCAGATATTCGTTCATAAACTTTGATAGAGTGATGCGCTCACTTAAAAACATACATTTTAATGTTTTATACGACTTCAGTGCTATACACACATAAGATCTCTCAAATGTTTTCAGTGCAGCTTATGGCACAGTAAGTTTATATTTAGACTTTCACAGGTCATGGATGCCCACCCTCCTGCCTTTGTACTTAAGCTAATGTCTTCTCTGTTGTTCACAGCCAATTCCCTGAAAAGCAGTGGGCCCCTTGGCGCTGGGTAGGTGTCAACTTTATACCCTTTGTCTCCATGTTTGGCAAAGTTGTATGGTACTTATGTTGTTGCTTTCTGCAGTCTGGTCCAGGCTTCCCGCTCTCTGCATGCATCATCCCAGAGCCTAGCCCCAGTGCCCCCTCTGCCAGAAAAAGGAGGCAAAGTCCGTCATGGCATCTTCCCAGAGGAGATTTTCCAGCTCCTTTATCCCAAAACTGGAGTCACAGGTTCGAAGACTGGCGCTGTTTGTGACTGGTGATGTTTAGTAGTTCCAGCTGTACCATCCATTCAAACATATGTTTAATTGTTTTTCCAGGGCCCTACATGCTTGGCACTGGTCTTCTCATGTACCTGCTTTCCAAGGAAATCTATGTCATCAACCATGAGACTTTTGCTGCTGCTTCCATAGGAGCTGTAATCATCTACGGCATCAAGAAATTTGGCCCACAAGTTGCAGCTTTTGCAGACAAACTAAATGAGGCACACTGATTTTTATTTTCATTGCTTTTACTGTACTACTTTTAGAAGGCAGTAGAGACTTGCCACATCTGTAGACATCTGAAAATGTGACGATTAAGATTGAGCAGCCACCCCATCATAATACTGTTGTTTTGTAGGAGAAAGTTGCCAAGGCTCAGGAGGTGAAGGACCTGGCCATGTCCAGTCTGACCCAAGCCATTGAGGATGAGAAGAAGGAGCAGTGGAGAGCAGAAGGCAGATCAATGCTCTTTGACGCTAAGAGGGTAAAAGCATCATTCATTAAATCACTTAATTTAGTGTCAAGTTTAGTATTGACATATAGTGTCCTCTTATGGCTCAAAGTAAATCTGCAACTTTACAAATATAAAGAACAGACAGTTTAATTTTTTATTATGCAGTAGTTTCAGTAAATGGCTCACTTAATATGACTGACAAAAATGTTCATATAGTGTTTATGTTATGTAGTGTAGTATTAAGTATTTCATAATACATCCTGTGACCTCCTGTGGAAGGAGGAACCAGCTGACCTTTTCCCTATGCTACAGAACAATGTGGCTATGCTGCTGGAGACCAACTACAGGGAAAGACTACACATGGTCACAAACGAGGTGAAGAGACGGCTGGATTACCAGATTGCGCTGCAGGACCTGCACCGCCGCATGGAGCAAGAGCACATGGTCAACTGGGTTGAGAAGAGCGTCATCGGCAGCATCACACCTCAGCAGGTCTGCACATATAATGTTGCAAATGGCATATGGCTCACCTTCGAGTCTATACCACAGAAAGCGCAGTTTGGGTTTCATCTCCAATTGGCATTCCCTCTCCATTTTTCTTTAAAATTGAAGTTAAAAACAGCTCATTGATTTTACTCTCATCCTACGAACTTTATAAATTGCAAAACAAAAGCATTTTTATTTATTAATATTTAATTTCCACAGTTTAGTAAATGTGTGTTGTTAATAATTATCAATTCATTAAAATTTAACAAAAGTTTTTTTATTTTATTTGTTCTTTCAGGAGAAGGAAAGCATTGCCAAGTGCATCACAGATCTGAAGGCTCTGGCCAAGGCCACGCAGGCCAAAGCTACAGCCTAAACTTAAGTCTTCAGAGAAGACGACTCTATTCCTGCTCATCAACCTAAAGGAGATGCCCACTTTTTTTCATTCAGATAGAAAAGTTCCTCTCTAAAGTGTCTCTGTTAATATTATGGGTGTGTACAGTATTTACACGTCAGCTGATGGTAAAAATAAATGGTTCTCTTATTCAAAAATGGTATTACTGTGTTGTGTTTTGTTTATATTGGTAGTTGATCTAAACTCTTTTTATTATAATCACACTAAACTTTTCTTACATAAGTGCATTTAATGGAGCTCTGAAAAGACCTTTGACCATGTTTATGGAGATACTGAGAATTTTTTAACCTCTGGACTCATCAGAGCACAAAAACCAAAGGCCTGCCCCCATCATTTAATCGTCACACCTGAAGGACTGTTGCCCTTTGATCCTGTTTAAAGCAGGAAGTTTTCTCCCTCTAGATCTCGTAGTGCGTGGCGTCGACTAAAAATGGGACTAGAGACAATAATGACAGAGGAGCAGAGCTGAGGCTTACAGGTAATTATGTACAGAAATATCAGCTTGAGAGGGTGTTTTTAGGATGTCTAAATATCCGAATATTGTATGACTGGTGTAACATGGTTTTGTTTTATGTATAATGCATATTACTTCAGATTTGAACCATAAATTTACAGTAGTAGTGCAGTAGGTATTTGTACAGTTTGATCATTGTATTTAATAATGAATATGGTGATAATATGTGTAATAATTTAATTTATAATATTATATAACTTAGTTTGCTCTTTATTAACAGTGATACTAATTCAATTTACAGGTTTTTTGTGTATTTTTGAAACACAGCAACAATGTTTGGCTCCAGCCCGTTTTCCTACGCCCCAGGGTGAGTTAGTTTCATGTCACGTTATTGTGAATCATCATTCCTATTTTGACCAAGGCCAAACTATTGATTCCTCGTTTTAAATCTTCACAGCCGTTCCTACACCTGTTTACAGCCTGTTAGATAAACTCCACTCAGCTGTCATGGCTCTCTCTGGAGTGGCCTTATCTCAGCATGCCTGGGTGGTTCCTGAGCATTGTTTTATTGCAGCCTGAGGAAGGATTTTTAGGCCAATCAATGTGCTCCACCTAAAACTGGTTTATTAGTTGTGTTTTTGCTCTTTCAGGGGTTTGTCTCCAGAAGACCTTACTCATAGACGTAGTTTTCATAATGACGACCAGAGGGCTTCTCCAGTGCAGAAAAACAATATGTCCAGACCCACAGGAAAATCTATATACAGTATGTTCACACTAAACAGACACATTTTATATTTTGGCACATTTAGTATTTTTTTAATTTAATTAAAGATACTCATGTGAGGAGTTGCACCAACATTTACATTTTTATAAACACATCAGACATAACATCCACTGACAGGGAAGTGCATAACACTGATTTTTATTGCACCTGTTAGTGGGTTGAATATATTAGGTAGCAAGTAAACATTATGTCCTCAAAGTTGACGACTGCTTTAGGGTATATCCAAAACTTCAAAACTTTGTTTGTGGATGAGTATTAGGTTGCCATAATGTTGTGCCTGATTATTGATTATATAAATGCTGATTTCACATGATATATATAATTTTGGTCTTTAGTGCAGAGAAAAGAGTACTCGGAGTCACTGAACAAACAACCAGACAACTTAAATGTCAGAGTCGAGGTAAAACTTTAAATTAATCACCAAAGTAAAACACAGTTATTCCTCTTACCATTGCTCTTTATTTATTATTTTGTCTTCTCTGACCCACAGCACCTCTTGACCTGTGACATAGATGGTCAGGATGTGAGCTCACTGAGTGACTGTGTGGCCAAACTCAAGAGGCTGGATGCTAAAGGTCGGCTCTGGTCCCAGGAGATGATCCTGGAGCTGCAGGGTGGCTACCTGGTGCTCTGTGACATTGAGACCAAGGTTTCACTATAGTGTTTACATTATCTATGTAAAAAAATACACTATTACAACATAATCTTAAATGTTAGGATTATAATTATTTAAATCAGTAGCATCTCAAATTTTCCAATATAAGCACTAATATTAAGTAAGATATGAGTACAGAATAGTTAAGACATACACATATTTATATTACACATATTTATATACACAGTCTCATTTTGAGTTTTTGAATGTTTTGTCTATGACTTGTTTTAAAGGAGCCAGTGTGATGCAGCTTGAGTTTAATATACACAGCGTTTTACTAGTATTTGTGTTCGTGCTCTTAGTGCTAATGAGAGAAACAGAGTCTTGTACATACAGTATGTAGTGGCTGCAATACTAGCAAGTACTAAGTATTCATATCAGTATGTGGCCCACCCACATATTACATCTGTATAGGCTGTGTAAAGGCCCATGTGGCTTATCCTAATCCTTATGTTTTTTTCTGTGGGTCTTTAGTCAGAGTTGGACTCACTGTCTTTGAGCAGCATCACTGAAACTAGTGCAGTGTTGGACACTTGTGCTTACAACTCTGTGCTCACAGTCACCGTCCAGGAGCGCAACAAACGCATCCCTCAGGTTTACATGTTTCAGTGTGAGGAGACTGGGGTGAGTCAGAATTCACCAAAATCACTGCAAATGTTATCAGCGTCTTCTAATAGGGGTGACGCTGAAGTTAAAATTAGTAGTGTTTTTAGGCTGAAGTCCTAAAAGCCGACCTGGATAAAGCCATTCAAAAAGGAGGACAAGGAGGAGTGGAGCCTCCCAGAGGCCAAGCAGATATTAGGTACTACTCAAGACATGCAAAACATCAAAGGGTTAATTATTGTTCTCTTTTAAAAGAAATAAACATTGTTTATCTTCTTTTCATAGGATCAACCTTGAGAATATTATTGGGCACCATGTGTCAGGAGGGTACCGCCCTGAAGGTCCTCGTGCGGTGCTGCGAGACCGTATCACACCATCCCCAGAGCCTATGGCCCCTCAGCGGAGCAGAAGGGAGCCAGGTACTGTCTGGTTTGTCACAATATAATAACAATATGCAACAACAATATAATTAAGTATTCCTAGACCACTCTGTCCAATGTGGTACATGAGCCACAAAGGTGCCCACATGTGAGACTCAGCTCATGCTAATGTTTCTCCAAAAGATTTTGCAGAAAGCTATCCTACTGATGAAGCAATGTACCGGGATGAGCTTTATGACTCAAAGTTTGGTCAAGATCCGGGTCCTCCTCTGATCTTGGAAGCAGAGAGGAACACGGTTAGCATAATTTAACTATTATACTCTATATTAAAAGTTTTTTATGTGACAGTGATTGTCTTTTGTAGGAAATATTTAACCATGTCTTGAATGATCTGGAGATATTCATGGCGAATATCACAGCAGCAGTAAATGCAGCTTCACAGCAACAAGGAAAAAAGAAAAAGAAATCAAAGAAGAAAAATGGTACAGTGGTTTTTCATTTTACATTTATTGTGATCTGTGTCAATGAAAACTAGAGGCTGTTTGTGTGATTTTTGAATGAATCTGCAGCACAACCAGCTGTCAGTCTGCCAACATGGGACCAGTATGTCTCCTGCCTTCAGAAAATCAAATATGGATTTAATCTTCTGGTAAATGGTTTTATCTTACTCCACAATTATTGTCATAAAAAATGTGCTGCTGAGTGTAATGGCTGTGTGTTATTTAACAGGGACAGCTGCGGGGAGCCCTCGCTGGCCCCACATCTGAGGACTACATCCACATTTTATTCAACATTTTGGCAGTGGTGAGGATAATCTGATTTCTTCAGAAATACTTTATTAAATTATTATTTCAATCTGAACAGCCATTTGCTGGCTCCATGATATGACACAGGAACAATATTCCCTCTTTCTCACATTACACCTAGCCTGTAGATATTAACTCTCATTCATTCACTGTGGCCAAGTGAGGCTATACTTTCTGTAGGAGAAAGCTGAAATACCCAGAGAAAATCCACAGTAACACAGGCAGAACCAAACAATTGTTATTTTCTTCTGACGTAACAAGTCTACTTCTTTGGTACCTTTTTAGATTTTATTTAACATTCTGGATCTGTGTTCTTGTCTTCAGATGGTGCCTCAGTATCCTCCGGACCTCCCTCCCACAGTGGTTTCTCCTTTACTGACCGACAACGCGCTGGAGCTGCTTGGCTCAGTGGTCACACCGGAGGAGGATGAGCTCTGGGGGTCTCTGGGAGACAGCTGGACCATCCCCAGGTACAAGGACTTTTATGGAGATTTATGATCTCCCACTACTAGAGTCTGAGTGAAGCATGTTTTCTATCAAATGTATGTGTGCGGTTGGCTAAATATTATTATGTTACAACATGTGAACTGTTACACAACCTCAACTTTTGGTAGGTTTGAAGTTTACTTATAACAACAGTTACACCCAGAACTGGATATTTTATTTTTAACTTTGGTTTTATGAGAGGTATCATTCTGTTGGGACCCTTTTACATACTTTTTTTTTTTTTTTTTTTTTAGCTTTAACTTTTCTGGGATTGCCACAGCAAATCTTGTGACCCATTGTGACTGAAATATCTTTTACATAACCTCCTAGTCCAAAATTCCTGTGTTAAGACTACAAATCTTTTCCTTCCTATAGGTCCCAATGGCCAGAAGACGTCCCACTGTACATCCCTGAGTTTTATGGCGGCTGGCAGCCCCCACCACCGCCAAATATGAACCGCCCAATAAACAGGAGCAACAGCCAGCGTTTCCCATCAGGACAGCAAAATGGATGGGGCACTCTGCCACCTTCTGGACGGTAAACTGTGATTATACTATTAACTATACCAATACTGTCGTTTGCGGGCTTATAAAATGATATGTGATATATTTCAGTACCAGTGAACCCGTGTATATGCGAGCCATTTATGATTTCATGGCAAGAAACAACAGAGAGCTGAGCCTTATGAATGGTGATGTAGTTGAGGTGAGATAAAGAAGTAATGTCAAATACAAGCAAATAAAAGTAAATTGATTAACCTTTTACTGCTTTTGGGGAACTATCCCAGCTTCTATCCAGTATTACCATTGATTTACCGAGCCTGGCTAACCATACTCATACACACAATAAAATGGATCACAAATCATTCATAAGATTACACTTTGTAGAAATTATTTTCACCAATAATAACCTTTTATCATTAAAAATGTCTATACAATTGCTGCAAGAGTGAGTTTAATCTGTGTCCATCAGTATTACTTCCTGTATATCTAAATTAAATCCACAGAGACCAAACAAATCTTAGAGCACAAAAAGCATCCACTGACTTGCTGGGCTTCAATTCATCTCTATTTACCAAATAATTGATATCACTCTATAAATATTGCTTTATGTGTAAATGTTTTATAATTAAATACTTTGGTCTTTAACAGGTGGTTCAGAAAAGCAAGCAGTGGTGGCTTGTTCGTAACAATCGCAATGAAGAGGGCCACGTTCCCCAAAATGTCCTGGAGCCAATGGATGACCCACAGGTGGGGCAAATTGGCTATACAATACACATGTACAGTATGTGGTCTGGGATTTAGGTTTTTACTATAGTTAGGTCTTTTACAGCGAGAGGGCCCTGTGACACTGTACATGAGCTCCAGTGCAGCAGAGGTTGCGGCCTGGCTCGCATACAAGGGTTTCTCCAAAATGTGAGTAATGTATTCAACAGCGAGAGTAGCAGTTTATTGTGACCACATAAACCACTATTACAATAAATATGTTATGTGCTGCAGGACGGTAAAAAGCCTGGGAGTGTTGAATGGAAGACAGCTTTTGGGGATGACCAAAGATGAAATCAGGACCGTGTGTCCCGAGGATGGCGGCAAAGTGTTCTTCCAGCTCCAAGCTATTAAAACAGCTATCGCAGTAAGTAATACAGTATTACAGTCCAGTATTTTTAAGGAGGCTCTATGAAAGGGTAGATCCAGTACCATTCTGCTGTTGTCCTAACACAATGACTTTATGTCATGTATGACTGCTCCTGGAAAGTGTAAATTACAATTTTAAGTACCATAGCTTCTAAAACTTTAAATCTACAATTAATGTAAGACTAAATTCTTTTTTTTTTTTTTTTTTTAATGCTGTACCTGCTTTTTATTCTAATCCTTATTTGTGCAACCCCATAACATGGCACTTCCAAGTAGCAGGGCCTTAATTTGCCCTTGTGAACCACACTAAATGAAGGGTTTCATAGTATGAAAAAAAATAGTATATCATTTAGTTTCTGTTGACTTGTTCCTGATTGCTTCTCTAATTAAAAGATTACTGCAAGTATGGAATAAATAAGCCATTTAAAAGTATATTAATCCAGTTACAATATTCTAACCTTGCCTAAAAGCACAAATAGTTTACTGTTACGGTATATGTCTTGACACAATATCTCTAAAATCTACAAAAATATTTTGGCACATACAAAAATTGCATCCAATTGTGATTGATGTCTTTAGTTGCTAATAAAGGGAAATTTGCCTAATGTTTTTCTTTTTGTATTTTATCAACACAGCAATACAAATTATTTGCCTACCCCACCTAAGTATTACACCACCACATTCTCTATTGTTTGTTTAGTAAATATTTAGATCTTTTGTGAGCCATTAAGTATGTTTTTGTTTTTTTACAGCTCGCCAGTGAACCATCAAGTCCATACAATGGTCGCTACTAACTGTCATGTGTCAAGCCAAACAGCTGAACAACATTTGTGGGCAATAATCAGGGCTTCGTTATACTGTGAGAAAAATCTAAAAATTACAGGCCATGTTTAACCTTACATTGTAATTTTGTAACTCATTTGTATTGTAGATTATTTACCAAATAACAAGACATGATTTCAACTCTGTAGCAGTGGTATGGGTTTTCAAATTGCTTTAACCTTGTAAGGGCACTTAATCTGCAAATAAAAGGTACATAATTTATATTTTGGTGAGCGTTATTTATATAGATGGAACAAGTCTGCCAGTCAGTTTTGAGTTAAGTCAGTATTGTCAGTATTATTTATTTTTTTCAAAAAAACGTTTGCAATGCAGTACAAATTAAGTGCTTCAAATTACAAAGTGTTCACAACTAGTACAAACTAGGTTCTTAACATAATTTTGATCCAACTCAGATTTTGCCTCAGACAAGGTGTGCAAATCACTACAAAATACAGACAATTTTGGGGTTATGAAACCTATGCAATCAACTAGGTTCTCTACAATATTCTGAAATATTTTGATTTTGTGACCCTTTTCTGATATCATTTTGTTTTTGAGTTTTTTCTTATTTGTTTCCCCATTTGGCCATCTTGTTGTTGACAGGAGTCTTTATGAATCGGTCAGACTCCATGTAGGCTTTGATCTTCTCAAGGGCCTTAAAAATGAAAAGAAAAAATGATTACATGTTGACAAACAGCAAGGTTTTTAGTGGCAACATTGCAGATTGCAATTAAAAACCTCTATTTCAAAGTTCCTCACCTCAAAATGGTCTAGGAAATCTTTGAGGTTCTTAAAGTTGTCGAGGCAGGTTGGCTGGAACATCCTATGCTGGTCTAGGAGCTCGTACATAATGAAGTCCGGAAAAGTGATCTGTTGGCATTAAAACCGATTACAAAACTGAGCTAAAACCTGTATAACATAACAGTAATCTTTGGTATTTAATGTCTGATTTGCACATATAAAGAGATTAAGATTAAAAAATACCTTGTCACCAGCAAACCACGTCCTGTCTCCCAAGAACTTTGAGAATAGTTCTAATGTTGTTGCCAGATTCTTCAGGTATCCAGGCTTCATCTTGTCCTAAAGACGGATATTAGTGGAAAGTAAATTTTATTATGACATTGATAATTAAAAAATGTTGTGAATAGATGCTTAGAAAACATACAAAATCGGTGTAGCACATCATCACAAAGCCATTTCTAAAGTCCATCGCCTGGTTCTCGAGCAAATCCACTCGGACCTTCTCATCTTCAGTCTCTCCACCTGGGGTCAGAGATGGTGAGGTTTTCTTTGTCATTTCTAGTAACAACTGTTGCTTTTAAGGAGTTGTCAATGCCAACCAACTATGTCTAACAGTATCCAAGGGGTCCTGGTAGAGTTACTTTTAAAACATGTATTAATTGGTACAAACTATTATGCTATTAACATAGTAACAACATTACATAGTACAGACATTATGAGATAGCACTGTGACATTGTAATGATGCTTAAGTGTATTGCTGCCAGGTGAGTAAAAACAAATTTAATCTGTCTCACATTTTAATGTGATATATTTCTTGTTAGAACAAGAAAATGACCACATTTTTACTTACGTTATTACAAGAGACTGGCAAGATTTTTACATGATAAATATCAATTACTTTCATTTCATTTATTAACAAGAACAGGAGGTTTGCTGCAGGTTCCTGTTTATTTTCTGTTTAATTTCGTTTTTAAATCGTAAATAAACGTTTTTGTGGAAAAATCTGAGATTTTTTTTTTTTAGGCTAAATCGTCCAGCTCTACCTGGCAGCAATATGCTTCCATATAATGGGAAAGAGATCACAAAGTATTTCTATAGATTCATAATTCTACTGAGCCTTTTCTCAAAATGTCCGTTTTAAGCCAGGATACTTACACAGATTGTGTTTACGGGCAATGTATCTCATAATAGCATTGCTTTGTGTGATCTTCCTGTCTCCATCTTCCAAATAAGGCAGCTATAGTGAAAAAAAAAAGTTCACTTTCTAAGTGTGAGAAAAATATAAACAACCATAATCTAAATTAAAGTCACTTACGTTAGGGAAGTCCATCCCAAGGGTGTGTTTTTTGTCAAACCAACAGCTCTTGTCATAGTTGGGAGCTGTGTGAAAAATTGGTAAATTATTTAGCATGCACTGCTTTTAATTAAAATAAAAACACGGGGTGTACTTTACCTTCACCGCAGGAATAAAAAATGTCCTCATAACTGGTGCCGGTGTACTCCAGCAGCAGGCGGATAGGCTGAGCAAGCTACAAGAAGCACAAAAAAGCATTAATTTAAGATACACTGGCTGTAGAGACTTAAATGTGTCACTGCAAACATACTAACATATGTCCACTTTTGTGGTCCAAAGTAGTTCCTCCTTATACAGACCAAAATGTACACAATGCTGACTTTATAATAACATGTAGGCTAAGCCACAAACAAAACTGCTAGCCTTAGTAGATTTTGTTTTATGTGGGAATAACGTAAGTCCACAATGCTATTTAACAAGAAAGGTTGTGCTATGAAAACTTTTTTCTCGTAGGATTTTCTCTTTTTCAGGTTTTGCACCTTTCTACTTGACCTAGTAGAAGCAGAGTATAATTCACTTTCCTCCAATTCCCGGCAGAAACTATTTAATTAAACAACTTATCATTGGTTTGTTATTTATTATTTAATGCAACAGAAGTAGGCTACTTTGGACATGTGACGCGTGTAAAGTGGGTGCGCCCCCAATGATACAATGAGGTCAAAGTTGAGACGTTAACAATAGAAACGTATGCAGTTTTACGAGTGTGCCACACTGCATCAAGTGTTATCTAAATTTGTCCCATTTTAGTACACCCTCCGATATCTTCCGTCTAAAATATTCATACGTTTGTATGAAACTACGCTAGATGACTGACCAACTTTACCACAACACCAGTGCATTAAGTTGACACAAATCTTCCCAAGTCTAGCAAGTCGGAGCGTGCATTTTTATTATAATGTTGGTTTTAGATGCAGCAGGCTAAGTCATTAACGTAAAGCGAGGAGAGTTGGCTAAAGAAAAGCTAGCCTAGCTTCTGCAGGCGTTACAAAATGATAACGCTACGTGCACGTGGTTGCATAACGGTTTCCAAATTATGTCAATTTTCATTTAACATCCGTTTTAGTTTTAGTCGTAAAAACTGGATGATTTAGCAACAGTGCCCACACTAGCACAGCTGCATCCACTTCAAGCGATACTCTGCATAAAGCACAGACCAGAAGTTGTTTTCTAGGAAACATAACGTACCCCGCGGATGTCCCAGTATGCCAGCTTCATTGTCATTTTTGGAGTAAATGCAGAGCAAAAGCTTTTGAAGAAAAGAAAACCCAGCGACGGGTGGAGAGTGAATTGTGAGAGGCTGGAGCTGCAGACTGTCTGTTTGTAAAGAGAGCACAGAGGGGCGTAACAAAGGGACGGTTCTTATAAAAACACCACCGGGTGGCGCAATACCGCAGCCTACGTTTAACCCCAATCCCCTGAACCAGTTTTACCTGTCTCTATTGTTTTACCGTTCCCTGTATCGTCACGGTGTGTTCATTTCCAAAGACCAACTTTATTTCATAAGCCATCTGTCAAGTGAATTTCTGATGAGCGGTTTCCAGATTAATTCAGTGTTAGCACGTTGTTATTACAAGTTACATATCTATAGAAGAAAACTGTACTGCACTCAACAAATGTTTTAATGTATCATTATACTTTTGCCCTCCTGTTACTTGGCTTTAGTGGCTTTCAAGTAACAAAGTAATATTTCCCATGATTTCCCACGTCCCACACAAATGTTTTGACCTCACTAACTTGTTTGTTTACATTTTGTGCCCAGAGTCTTCTTGATAAAGCTGCTATGTGTATTTTACAGTTGCCTACAATGCCTTTACTGTTGACTATACTTTGCATTTAACTCAACTATACATTTTACATTTGCATGGCCTATGCACTGCATGACTATGACTAAGCAGTTTAAACAGTGATAATGCATTTTCAACAATAATGCAGGTTTGATGTTGACATGCAGGGTGAGGCATAATCTTTATTTCACCTGGTGAGGTGGGTACTAAAACTGTCAGACTATACAATGCAATATAAATGATGTGGTGTTATGACTGTACTGTTGTATTATTTTAAGGTAGTTTTGTTTTCTTTTTATTTCTGTAACTCAAAGCATTATAATGTGATGATTTACAACTGAAGCATTTAACCTACTGTGACCACGTCCTGAAATTACCTTCTTTTTATCCTAAACACTGTGGTTAGGTTATGGGCCTTATGGCAGGACAGTTTGCAAAAAAACAAAAAAAAACAAAACAAAAAAAACCCAACAACAACTAACAAACAAAAGAGCAATACAACAATTTAATTTACTTACTAACAAATCGTGTCCTATACAATGCTTGAATATTGCTCAAGCTAAGACATGAATCATGGGTAATGTGATGGCTGCAGTGGACAAATATTTTGGTGCACTGATGAACTGCAATCCTGTGTTGAATTGGCAAATGTTGAATTGGTTTATAATTAGTTGAACTCCCTGCCTAATTTTTCCCATGTTTCGGGTTAATGACCTGGACACAGTACAATGGCTTCATTGTTACACTCACTCTGCTCAAAGTTATGCACTGGACTTCCATCGCCCATTTGCCTAAATATTTCCACTGAACCTAATGGGTTTGACCACATATTTGTAGCTTGTGCGGTGTCAAACCAACAGGAGATGTAAAAGAATAAAGAAATAGCTCCTATAAGGACATTTATTATTTTCTCAAGACACGCAATTCATTAAATAATATTTCACAAACATTACATACACACACTGTCGTAGCCCCATTGAAAACACCAGAAACTGAGCTCACAACTGGAGTTTGATGTAAATTAAAAAAACAAACAAAAAAAAAAACTGTTCATTCTTCAGTTTGGCACTGCTGAAAATGTAGGACAATAAACAGGTCATGCATCATTCACTGTACTATTACTCCAAAATGCAACTGTTTGAAGATCTGATACTGATTCTCCTCAGCAGACTGGAGAAGAGGCATGCCGGGATCATGCAGATAATTTTAAAACATATTGAATATACAGCTATTTTTTTCACTAGGAGCAGCAGTGGAAAAAAATGTTGTTAATAGCTTCATCGGTGGCAGGAATACAGTACAAAGTGGATTTTTTTTTTGCCCAGTTACAACAGCAGCATGAGGTATGTCCAGTGGAAAGTTACAGTAAACAGTACCAGTGCAATTTGAAGTGGTTTGTTGTTGTTTGTTAAGATCAGCTTTCTGCCTACATTTCCTTGTGCTAATTTTGTGCAATATAGATTTTCTTTTGGGTGGAAGATTATTTAAAGGAGAAGTAAGTGATGTTTTTGATAAAGAAAGTGTTAAATATATCCATTCAAATATCTGTTACTGTTGTAAATGTATGACACAGTAACACAAGTTTCCCAGTCTCATTACAGTAATTGAGGAATACACTCTGATAACATCTTCAACCAATCTAAAGCAGAAACTTGACCATACCTTTGTACATTGGTGGTCTTAGTAGCAGTTGTAGTAGTGGTAGCAGCAGTAGGTACTTTCTACTTAATTACATTTTACCCACAACACCTTTTACTTTAACTCAAATGACAATTTTGTTGAGTATTTTAACTTGTGTACACATTTTGAGAGTATTATTGTAATGTTGGTTCAGTGCAAACATACAATACTTGTTTGAGTTATATAAGCAACTCAAAAAAAGTCAGAGTTATAACTGGGAAACTGATCAAAAGTCTCACTTACTTCTCATTTAAAAATTATATCAAAATTAATGTAAACATGATAGATTATATATAGTGAAAACCAAACTTCAGTGTTATCAGTAAGTTGTGCAAAATGTATACGACTCTTTCAATGTGAATGTTAAATCTGATTACATAATAAAAGTTAATGCATAAAATGTGTTTGTATTATAGTGTTTTTAAATGGTTGCTACAAGAACACAAATTGCACACAAATGTTGACAGTGTTTGGCCATAGAAATTAAAAAAATAATAAAATAAACAGACATAGTGGTTGAAAGATTTGACAAAACCAAAAAACTCAGTCCATACATAGGTCCTATCCCATAAATTCTCTCATAGTCTCATTGTAAAAAAGTGTTCCTCATTCCACAGATGTCATTGGTTGATATGTAAATCTGTACACAGCGGTGGGGTGTAAACAGGCAATGTAGCCGTTTTTTTTAAGCAACACTGATGCTTCTTCACTTTTGTCCCTGTACAGCTCCCATACAGAGACTGCCCTCTTCTTCTATGGTCTCCAGTGCGTCTGTACGAATGGCTTGGGTGATTAAGTTCAACTCCTCACACATCGTCTCATAGCGGTAAGCCACGCGGATGTCTGGGACGTTGGTGCGTCTGATGTCGTTGCTTTCCTGTCCCTCCTTTATGTAGTTTGGACCGAGCCAATAACTTTTGACCTAAAGAAAAGAGAGGTAAGTAATTATATGTGCATTAAATAATGTAGCTTTCATGAATGTCCCCTACTCTTCTTCAGGTGTCTCCAGTGCACCATTGGGTCTCTCCTAGCCCCAGTAACTGGGCTTGACAAAATGTCCACATTCTAGAGGTTACATTTGGAGAGGATTTTTCTCTCTCCTGTTTCACTAAGGGCCTGCACAAGAACGATCTGTGAAACCTTTAGACAACTTTTATTGTGAACTGACATGATGATGACATATGTCAGCAAACTCAACTGTATATCCAAACATAAACCCACACAATTTAGAGAGTTTTCAAACCTGAAAATCTGCACCAAAGGCCACAATTAAAACACAGAATTTTTTCGATTTTTTTGGTTTGCTAACTTTTTTACACCACATTATTAAAATCCACACTACTGGACTTTCCCTGAAGATATCATTACTGTCATCATGAAAATGGGGGAGTGCTTCATGAATGTTGAGTTTTATGCATGGTTTTATATGTTGTGATTATCTTTAGTTTTACTGTTTAAAAGAATAAATATAAGAATCAAACCGACACTATCGGGACATACTATTATAGTACAAACATATAATGTTTAGGGCATGTTTGAAACTGCTAATGACACTCAGGATAGAGTGGATGGGAGTTTTCAGACCTGAGGATTTAGTCAAAATACATTTCTTGTATATAATATTAAGAAAATTATACTTATTGTTGTAATCAAATACAATTAAACAGCAGTACAGTCACCTGATGTGAAAATCCACTCATCAAGACACTGTTTCTGGCCAGTTCACACATGTCACAGGAGCTCAGCTTCCACACCTGAGCTGCAATGCTATACTCCTCCATTAAGGGTTCCTGCATAAGATAGATACAGTCAGTGCAGTTATACAGCCAATGCAGTTATACAGCCAGTGCAGTTATACAGTCAGTGCAGTTATACAGCCAGTGCAGTGATACAGTCAGTGCAGTTATACAGCCAGTGCAGTGATACAGTCAGTGCAGTTATACAGTCAGTGCAGTGATACAGTCAGTGCAGTTATACAGCCAGTGCAGTTATACAGTCAGTGCAGTTATACAGTCAATGCAGTGATACAGCCAGTGCAGTTATACAGTCAGTGCAGTTATACAGCCAGTGCAGTGATACAGTCAGTGCAGTTATACAGTCAGTGCAGTGATACAGTCAGTGCAGTTATACAGCCAGTGCAGTGATACAGTCAGTGCAGTTATACAGCCAGTGCAGTTATACAGCCAGTGCAGTGATACAGTCAATGCAGTGATACAGCCAGTGCAGTTATACAGTCAGTGCAGTTATACAGCCAGTGCAGTGATACAGTCAGTGCAGTTATACAGCCAGTGCAGTGATACAGTCAGTGCAGTTATACAGCCAGTGCAGTGATACAGTCAGTGCAGTTATACAGCCAGTGCAGTTATACAGCCAGTGCAGTGATACAGTCAGTGCAGTTATACAGCCAGTGCAGTGATACAGCCAGTGCAGTTATACAGTCAATGCAGTGATACAGCCAGTGCAGTTATACAGTCAGTGCAGTTATACAGTCAGTGCAGTTATACAGCCAGTGCAGTTATACAGTCAGTGCAGTTATACAGTCAGTGCAGTTATACAGCCAGTGCAGTTATACAGCCAGTGCAGTTATACAGTCAGTGCAGTTATACAGTCAGTGCAGTGATACAGCCAGTGCAGTTATACAGCCAGTGCAGTTATACAGTCAGTGCAGTGATACAGTCAGTGCAGTGATACAGCCAGTGCAGTTATACAGCCAGTGCAGTTATACAGTCGGTGCAGTGATACAGCCAGTGCAGTGATACAGCCAGTGCAGTTATACAGTCAGTGCAGTTATACAGCCAGTGCAGTTATACAGTCAGTGCAGTGATACAGCCAGTGCAGTTATACAGCCAGTGCAGTTATACAGTCAGTGCAGTTATACAGCCAGTGCAGTTATACAGTCAGTGCAGTTAATAGAGTCAATTCTTATAAAATAGTAATCCATCCACTTTTAAATCAAATTGAAAACTGAAGTTATCACCGACCTTGGTGAAGTGAAACTGCAGTGGGTCGTCTGTGGACAGGGATACCATGAGGCCACGGGACAGATATTCGGGGAGGGGGTTGCGGTGGTAGCTCAGGAACAGGCTGTTATTGCTAAGAGGGGACATGGCAATGCCTATCTGGGCCAAGTAGTAAAGATACTGCAGTACAGGAGCCTGGAGGGACATAAGAAAAAAAAAAAAGTAGAAATACTCAGAGAGCGTAGACCTCTGCCAAGGCACTGATCCTATATCACAATGGTAAAGATATATAGTGCCCAGACCTGGGGTCTCATCTATAAAGCTTGCTACTCTCTGCGTCAAAGGTGGGATCTATAAAAATCTAACTAGGCATGAAACCTGGCGTATCCCTAAGCCAGCTCTCACCCTGGTGTGCACACATTTGGAGACATGGCCCGAAGGTAACCCACTTGGTGAAGTGCTGAGGTGAAGCAAGTGTGACAAATTCATGTTTGTCAAACAACGTGTTTGATACAGTTCACCCTCACTTAATATCCCTCAGAAAAAAACAAAGAATTTGATTCAGACATCATCATTTAAGCAGGTAGTGAGTAAAATAGAGGGAAGGCCATTTGCTTTTTTTTCGCTCAGTATTCTTGACAATAAAGCAGCTCACAGCCATGCACACAGTGCACTGAGCGCTGGCTCCCTGTCATGGTCCGTAGTGTGAACTAAAATCAAAGACGATCATTGATAAATCTGTGACTGTATTCATGAACTAATGATCAAACATGAGCATGTACAACTCCTACAGACAGTTCATAACAGAGCTGTTTGGTTTTAATGAAGCACAGTGTCAAAAAGAGACTGAATGGACATGTTTTATTTGCCAATATGCAAAACATAAACCTGCATCGCACTTGTAACTGCCCCTCCTTTTACACACAATCTCCACTCAGACCTCCGCATGCACGTACACCTTGCACAATACAAATTACATGTGTGTGAATAGAAGACATCCTGCACCTCTCACATTCTTTTATTTATTGGACTATAAGTCTCAATTACAGTGCAAGGAAATCGAAAGCGATAACTTTCTACTTCAGGTCGGATCTATAAAGGGGAAATTGCGTGCATAAGAATATTTTCTAATGTACACTTTTGAGTTTCTGGCACACAGAAACTTTTAGTAAGAATTCCACACACAGATGACACCCCTGGACTCTAACTCGAAGGTCTTCTAGATCAGGGGTAAATGCGCTTTCCATTGAGCCACGAAACCCATCTATCTCACAATGATAAAGAATCTACTAAAATTAAATGTTTGTTCTTTGAGTGAGTGAAGTGGTGGTGAAATGGTACAGAATCCTTTAAAACACTCCTAGATCTAATCAATGATCTGGATCCGCATTTGTCCTGGGCCATTTACTGAACTTTTCTGAAATTTTTATAAAAAATAAATCAATTCTGTATTCATTAAAGCACTCTTGGTTAACTGCTTTTTTCACACCTAACTAAAACAGTACGGTAAGAAGTAGTTCCTCAAATGTATTATGTCACAAAGAGGTATAAGCCATTGTGTATGTAGACCATTGTAACATGGAGGTCAAACCTTTCTGAGCAGCAGTCCATGAGAGATATTCTCCGAGAGCATGAAACCAGAGACGAGGTGATGGATGGGCCCCGCCTCGCCACAATGAGGCCGCAGCACCAGCGTGTGAAAGCCCCGCTGCCTGGGACCAAAACAGGTAGAGCAGGTTAACAAATGGGAGATAAGATTGACTTTGTACACGGTCTAATAAAGAAGTGTTACAGTAAGGTGTCTGTCTGCGAGGTTTGCTATGGATTTTGTAATGTTGAGAAATCTTGATATTAACGGTTCTTAAACACCACCTCACAACAGGAGACTGGACTGAATGACTTTGTAAGGCCCTTTTTTGTTCCTCCTATAAACTGTCATTCATGCCGCCTTGATTCTCAGCCCTTGTTTTGTAAATAATGTAGGTAATATAACTACATGCTGTGTGTAGCAGGATCAGATACTAACAGCAGCAATTTTAGCTTTAATATTAATATTATAAATGAATGTAATTAATTATTGACTTTTTAAAATCTATTTTGCTGTGATGCTATAGAGCAATTCTATTTCTTAATCAAATAGTTTCCTTTCAAAGTCACATTTGATCCAACCTTTCAAGGGCCAATAAATAAAAATATAAACAGGCTTACTTGAAAGGTTAATGTTTTTTTGCACCTAACAACCAGATATAGTAGTACCAGATATAGGTAGCCATTAGTAATATTCAAACCAAAGTTTGAGAACCAACAGTATAGATTCATCAACTACCTTATCACTTCTGCTCTATAAAAAGTACATATAATGACGGCTGCAAGTACGAGGACTCTCAGAGCACAAAATTAACAAAATTATCCAATCACAAAATCACCATTTCATTCATTCATTATCTATGACTTATTATTCAGGGTCACAGGGAGGCCAGAGCCTGTCCCAGTTTATTTTGCATGTGAGACAATTTGGGTTATGGCCAGTTCATCAGACAGACAGACAACCATTCACACTCACATTAGGGCCTTTGAAAGGCAGTGTGAAAATGTTATGTAATACTTTTGGACTGCCACCAAATTACACCATTACTCAAAAAATATTTTAATAGCAGTCTAATTTGTCAGATGTTAGGCACAATTACTTGCTTATTAAAATAAATTGTAACTGAAAATTTACCTTGAGCTTTTTTAGATAGATAAAAAATATTCTCCCTAATAAAAATGTCTAATATTTTTGCACAGTCACAGTGACACACACAAATACTGATTACAAAGTACTTAACAGAGGTCATAAACAAATATTGGGTGTGTGTACTTACTTGCGCAGGTGATTGAGCACAGTCATGTTTGCATACATGTAGTAGAGGTAGTAGGAGTAGGGCGGGTTGTCCTCCTCTGTCCAGTTTTCTGGGAGCGGACTGTCCAGATTAAAGATATGTTGCTCTGGTTTTGACTCGTCATCTACACTGTCAAAGCCTACAACCTAAAGACCGAAACAGATATAAATGCACTGGGTATACATTATGTTATGATATACAGTACAGTCGAGTATGGAGTCTTACATGCTGCAGGAAGAGGTGCAGCTCTGGGTGGCTGCTGGGGTCCACTGTGACTTCAAACAAAGGCCTGAAGATGTTTTCCAGCATCTCTTGGAAGTTTGACAGTTGTTTCTTTGTGTGGTAAACATCACTTTAGAGAGAAAAGGAAATAATTCAGTTCAGTTCAGTTGGCAGTGCAAACTGACTTTCTGCTTCCTTTGGTAATACAAATAAAAAGTGTGGTATTGTCATTTCTCTCACTTCCTGTATCCTGCCCATCTATCATATGTCACACAAACATGAAATGAGGCCAATGTTAAAATCATGCTTACTATATAACTGTTGGATATAAAGCACGCTACTCACAATAGTCTTGGGACTTGAACGAGCCAGCGGACATTATCTGAGAAGACCCGATGTTTGACTGCCCACTTGGCCAGTTTGTCCCACTCATTTCTGGAGCGACCATAAATGGAGAGTCTCAGTTCCACATTTTGGTATTTACTCTCCTCCAGATCAGCCATCACCTCCTGAAAAAGCAGTGACACAGATGATTCAGCAGAGGGCACTAGAAGCTCACAGATGAACTGCAGTGGGACTGATAAAATGAATGTTTATGCATTCAGTGAGCACCTTAATGATGTGACCAAAGTATTTGCCCTCGACGTAGTTATCGGTTTTAATGAAGATCTCTCTCAGGATGGACTCGCCAATCGGGTTGTACTTGGAGTTGAACTTGTCAAAGCGATGAAATGTGTTTCTGTCCTGAATACAAATTAGTACATCTTAGCATTTATGGGTACATGGTTAAGTGTACTATAAGAATACAGTAGAACATTTAAATAAATTGCTGCAATATATTGTAAAGTTATTGTTAACTAATATCAAAATGTCTATAATATTATGGTCTCCTAACTCAGTGGTTCCCAACCTATTTGGTTTCGTGTAACCCCAAAACCTGCCTCAGTCCTGGCTTAGTCTTAGTTTAGTCCTGGTTTAACCTGGTTATAACCTGGTGTAGACCTAGTTTAGTTCTGGTTTAGACCTGGATTGTTTCTGGTTTTGTCCTGTTTTTATCCTGGAGTTCTGGTTTTGAACACGGCATAGACATGGTTTAGTCCTGGTTTAGTCATAGTTTAGTTCTGGTTTAGTTTTAGTTTAGTACTGGTTTGATCTGGTTTAAACTTTATTTAGTTCTGTTGAGTTGCTGGTTTAGTCCTGGTTTGCACCTGGCTTAGTTTTGTTCTGATTTAGACCTGGATTAATCCTTGTTTAGTCCTGGTTTAGTCCCTGTTTTGTCCATCTTTAGTGTCCATCCCCCACTACAGTCCTGGGTTAGTCTTGATTTATGTTTATTTTTGGTATTTGAAAGGCAATAAAGGTACTATAAATGATCACATATCTCTCTGTACCCCTGCAATGTGCTCGCGTACCCCTAGGGGTCCCTGTACCCCTGGTTGGGAAACACTGTTCAATCAGAGCCTTACATTGTGGTGCATCAAAATAAAAGGTCATAATTAAGACCTACTTTAGCCCAAGTTTAATATTTTTAATTACTGTTTAATTAGATTATTTCTATCTATTTACTATTAAATTAATTCACTAATTACCTCACTGAATTACTATCAAAAGCATTCCAAAGCCATTAAAATGGCGCACTCATATTCCAGATAGTTGATGCATATCTTATATTTTCTGTATACTGTATCTTCAGGCCTATGTATAAGGTAACCCATTATCTCACTTATGTTTGCTTTACTCACTGCGTGCATGTCCAGAGTGTCCACACTTAAGTCAAAGGCTGTAAGGTGCATGCTCTCAAACACCTCCATCAGCGTCTGCCCCTTCCCTTTGTCCATATGAACTATTTCTGTGGAGTTCTTCTTCATAGCCCTTTTGATGAACCGCAGTAAGTGCTTTTGATTCATACAGGAAGACGCGTGGATGTGTGTGTCAACCTGAATTCAAACAAAGAAGTACATTTACATTTCTGAGCAAGAGCCAGTGCCTCTCTCAACAGACTCAGTAGGAACAGCTGCTGAGTTCACCTTACGGATATTGTAAAAGTCTCGATGTGGGACTTTCTTTTGCGCTGCCAGCTCTTTCATCTCGTTTAACAGGATGTGCATCTGAAACTTGGAGCTGAGGTACTGCAGTCGACGGTAGCAGAAGGATTTTCTGATGCAAAGACAAAGAATCATATTTACTTACATAGATCATCTGATTAAGTCCAATATTTTGTGTTAAAGTTTATTTTTTTATAAAACTGTTTAATTATCTAATACCACATTGTATAAGGAAGGATCAATAACAAAACAAGACCTTAAGAGGCTGTCTTGGCTATGATGCCAAGGCGTTTAATATATTTAATAAAAGGGTCTGCTGGGACATTTGGGTGTTTGTCTACACAGTTTGCATACACTGAATCAATGGGGGTTGGGGGGCACCTCTCAGCAAGAAGGTCAAAGGTTCGATCTTCAGGCTGGCCAACACACCAACTCTCTGGCTGGAGTCTGCATGTCCTCCTTGTGTCACCATGGATTATCTCCCACCGCCCAAAGACATGAATGTGTTAGGTGAATTGGTGACCTTAAATTGCCCCTAGTCAATGAATATGAAAGTAAATGGTTGTCTGTCTGTGTATGTCTCTGTGTCAGCCCTGCGACAAACTGGCCCCTGTCCAGGCTGTACCCCGCCTAAGGCACAAAGTTACTGGGACCCGTGACCCCTAACAGGAATAAGCAGAAGAAGATGAAAGAATGAAAATGAATGAATGAATCAATGGGGGTCATAAAACTCTTGATTAAGTGGCTAGTCACTTAACCAAGTTTGCTTACATAGCCAGAGAGTGCATATAAGCAGAGAGTTTTTGTTGTGTGATGAGTGGTGGGGCTTAGGGACTTACAGAAATATTTGTAATTAATAATGTCACTTTAAATTTGGTTGAATTATAACTGTGGAGGAACTTACACTGGGCCATTGATAATAAGAGCCATCATGACATTCATATCAGCAATGTACTCCTGCAGGTCTGGATATGGCAAGTCCAACTCTGTGCTCCTGTTAACAGTAAACAATAAACAAACATTAATTTAAACCAGATTGTGAACCAAAAACACATCTATCAAACCACAGACATGTTTCATAAAGAGTAGGATTACACTTGGTTCAGGCTAAGATAAAATGTACTTAATATATTGTAATGTTTGTCAGTGAGAGGTGAGGCAGTCTTAGGTGCAATGAATTCTGGTAAAAAGGAAAAATAGCCAACCTAGGGCATCTGACTGCTTTATTTGCTTACTCTAGTAAAGTGTCTTCTAAGGGAATTTGGCAGCTTCAAGGATTGCTTGAAAATTTGAAAAGTAAATAAACACAACATGTAAAAATGTGAAAAACTACTTATTTCAACTACTTATTTGGAGCTTAAATTTTGATTTAAAAACATTGTGGTAAAATGTTGAATAAAAATATAATAAAAAAACAACTTATGTGAAATGTGTGTTATAACAAAATAATAAATTATCAGGGATAAAACTCCCAAAGTCAGACCAGCAGACGGCTTAGGCGTTACAGCATACAGTAGCCATTTTTAAAAATTGTTTCATATTTTTCAAGACACCAAGTGGTCCCATGTAAAAAAAACTTTTCTAACTCACTTATCCATAGTGCTCCTTGTGGTGTAGACATGCATGATGCCATTGACCATTCTGCACCCATAGCCAATGTCAGGGGGCATGCTGGCAGGGTCCTGGTTGTCGTAGGGGTGCGTTTTAGAGGCAGGTGGGTGCACAGTGGCATCTGAAAGTGACAGACTGAGTCACATTTGTGAAGGAGGTGGGACGGCAGCACACAGTAGGTCTTATCTACAGTGGGACAGCCAGTACAGGGGGGTGTAACAGATGGGTTGAGAAAGCTGTGGGAGTGCCTTGTTACGGGTTAGTATGAGAGCGTGGCACAGGACTAGAGACATAATATGCTGCCATTATTACTTCTCGCCTTTTTACTCCAGAACAGTGAAAGGCGAGAAGTAATAATGAGAATTATGAGAATTACATTTGTAACTCAGCACTAACATCTTTTTAAAGGGGATACAGCATCATAGTAAGACAATATGATTTATTCTAACATTTTTTAAATGGCACATTGCATAACACATTATTTCATTTGACAGTTTAGGAGAATTAAACTGGCATTATGTTGCATTGACTCATACTATTATGACCACAGACACAGCTGTAGTGAACTGATTGTCACTCTCAAGGCACCTGTTAAAACAAGAGATTTAAAAATGGTTCTTGAAGTCAAAAGATTTAAGCAACTTGTATTACTGTTACAGCAAATAATATTATCCAAGCAGTAGTGAAAGTACAACAAAAAGTACAACTACTACGACTACTACTACTGCCCCTGACCCTAAAAGGCTGACCAAGACCAAGAAGGAGATATTGGTAAGAGAAATTCTCACAAATATCACAAAAAGTCCATATACAAGGGCCTTGTACAAGGGCCCTGCATCCCCAGAACTGTGGCTTTTGTGTGCAGTTTTCATGCTGCAGTGTTAAATAGCTTAGCGTGTAGGCACCAGGAGTGACAGTGGTCTCAGGGATCTCCTCCTCGTACAGGTCCAGGTCCAGGGGTCTCTCACTGAGCTCCTGAAGGTATCGAGCCGCGGTCCGATAGAAACTCTGCATAGACAGACCCATGTACTTCTGCCTGATGAACAGAGCCTTCACCACACACTTGGCTGCATCCAGTAAGTCTGTGAAAGGAACCTACAACAAGGAAAACATACAGAATAAATAACTAATAAGATAAAAACATTTGCATACATACACTAAAGAAATAAAATATCCTAGACAATAAGAACACCCTAGACTGGCCCTGGCCAATGAATTCTGGGTAAGGTAACCAGGGCCAATGAAAGATGGACATCTGACTACAATTTTATATTAAACTACAGTAGGTCGGCTTAATTCATTTTAACAGATACAAATTTTAAATGAGACTAAGTATTTACTGTAAGATACATAATAATAAAAAATAAAATAAAATAATTAAAATATGAACCTTCTTTAAAACGTTGGTGGTTATTAGTCATGAATAAGACTGAACTAAACTAATGTATATTCTCCACTATAAAACTATGAAAAAATATAAAAGACATATAGACTTAAAGTTACATTAAATATTCAATTATGAGAGAACTGAAAGGGACAGTTACAAATAATAAACTTTTCTAAAACAGCAGAAAGATTTCAGGACAAGTCCAGGAACGACAACTCTCCATACAAATCCAGGACACACATTTAGATTTTGTCTTGTTTTACAGATCCACACTTTCTGCTATGACTTACCCCACATTTCTCCTCTCCAGAAATAGTGACTCTTTGATACTCTCTCTCCGGGATCACCTCTCTCTCCTGAAAGTCAGGCACATGACTTTGCTCCTTCATGTATCTAATAACAAATCAATAACACAGATTATATTTATCCTGCTCGCTGTAGGAACAATGAGAGAGACAGTAGTAGAAGCACTTACTCCAGATCAGTGGCACTGTCAATTTTCATGAACTCCTGCTTGGCGCGGAGGAGGATGTCAGGCTCAAACCTACACAGAAAATACTAGTTGTAGTTAAGGTATGTTTATGTTTTTTTGCTATAGAGATGTCATCCAGTAAAAGGGCTGTCATATGGATGTTTTATTGTTAGTCCCAGTTTGAACTATGTAGAATGCACAAACAAACATTACCAAAATTACATTTACTTCTCTTTTAACTATTTTGCTATTACATGTTCTTTATTAATTTAAAAACATACTTGACATCTTGGCTGATCTGGCGCTCAAGGCGGTGCCGTCTCTCCTCCAGTTGTTCAATGGGACTGTCCTCGGGAAATTCATAAGGTGCACTTCGCATCTCACTCTCTGCCAGACTGCGGGAGAATAACTCCTGTGCATAAACACAAAGTTTTAAAACAGTCACAAGGAGCAATTAATACAAAGCCAATTCAAAAAGACATTTTATCAGAATTGTTAGATGTTTATCAGCATGTTCTTGAGTCTAATGTATGTCCTTAAAAGTGTAAATGCAATTAGCTGAACCCATCTTTGAGACCATAGTAGGCATTTATATGCCCAGCCCCAATAATCAGTAACAACAGAATAATGTCTATAAAATAAAAGTGTATATTCAATCATATTTTAAACATTTTAAGTAGGCCTACACCTGATTGTTGTGAATAGGTATATAGAATTTAGATGTAGGCAATATATCTAAAACTAGGGCTGCTTCAGACTACTTTAATTTTAGAGTAAATATTATTAAAATTTAAATATTTTGCTAACAAACTATAACATAAGTATATTATTAACTATTTCACTCAAATAATTGAACATCATAAGTACCTCTGCAATCTCCTTATATTTCCCATCCATGGATGTACGCAGGTCGATGGACTGTTTCAGAGCCACTGGGATCCCAGGCAAGGAGTGCTGAGAGGTGAGCAGGTGGCGTTTACCACGAGGATCAGCTGCTGAGAAACAGATGGAAAAGAAAAAATGAAAAATGCATTTATATCTGCTGTGTCTAATTTAGATTCAGATGATTAAGTCAAATTTAAAAACCTGACGTGACAAGGCAGTTATGGCAATAAACTTAAAGTTCAGAGACAAACTAGTGCATGTTTTTCTAATCCCTCTGTTGTTTACTGAATCCACCACAGAGACCAAAACAGAGAGGAGCTCATCAGTGAAGCTCGTCAGGCCTTTGCTCCAGAGTCTGGTCTGAGCTCAGCGGCTGTTTGTGCCTCAAGACACAATGGACCATTCAGGTGGAGAGCCATCAGCACATACAACGGCTAATACCCTCCATTGTCACACAACTCCACGAATTTATACTGACACAGTTGTCATGGAAAGCCAAGAAGGACAAACAAATGGAGGGTCTTTAAGAGGGGCAACTGCCAGCTTCACCACACCAGGGAATATTAAGCACATCAGGTTTACAATGCTATGAATTGTTCCTGTGTAAGAATGCACCTGCTACTAAACTATTAACCATCTTGCTAAATATTTCATCCCACAAGTGCTAGAATGACAGCTCGCACTGTGTATGAGGGTATTTATAGACTTGGGTCGCAGACAGAGGTCAAACAGGGCACATTTTGTTTTGTGTGTTTTGTTTTTATAAATATTTTTTTAAGATTGCCCTTACTGACAAAGAAATAGTAGCTAGACCAGAAATGAGGAGGTGGAGGGGAGGTGGAGGGTGGGGGTAAGGGCAATGACATAACAGAGCATGGTCTAGCATTTAATTCAGAGGTAGAAGTTTAAGCTAAACTCTAAGTTTGAAGTATTAGTAATACTTTTTTGCATGTGATGCAGTGGTCCATTAAATTAGGGCAGGAAACCAATCAATAACATACAGGCCAATTAGACAACATTATCTACAATTCAAGTAGCAGCTTCATTAGAAGAAATGAAAGCTTACTGAAGCATAAAGAGGTAGCTCTAATAAGAGGTGGTATGATCATTTGCCAAAGTTGGCACGTGTTCCTCACCTTCTGCTCAACATGGTCCAATCAACACTTCCTCCTCAACACCAAGAACAAGTTTTTCTGCAGCACAAAACTGACTACAAAAAATCTTTGCAACCTTTTAAAATGAACCTTCCCACACTTTTTACAAGGGCTCACACATAGATTGTATCTGAGCAACAGAGGGACTAATTGGCGTTGGTCTTACAAGTACTCCAAGACTACAGACTCTAGTTTAAAATGAATGTGATCAGCCAATTAACTAAACAAGCTCTTCTGGCAAATTATACTGACGAAGAACGACTAAGAAAGGTACTTTATGAGAAGGTGAACTTGTAAAGAGTGCAAATTGTGGAAGAGAGGCCATGACAGACTGCGATGATTGCATGATAAATCAACAAGCATGACTTGCCATACCCTGCTTTAAATGAAAAAATTATTTTAGAGGCAGAGATTTACATTTTATTCTCAGTGTCCCAGTCAAGGAGACGAGGCCTTAATGCGTTAGCCAACACTATATAGATGTTACTACTACATGAGACTAGTCATTAGACTAGAAACTTGTTGCAAAGTCACAGCAAAAAATATCTTAAAATAAATTCAGCAAAAGGCTGATGGACCTATGCATTATGATGC